>CM040120.1:201104540-202304540 GCA_022559845.1 Amorphophallus konjac | reverse complement strand
AGAATTCTTTCTCTTATCCTCATCGGTCCATCTCAACTCATTTTTGGGTAACACATGAGGACCATGAGTCATTAAGCTCATAAGCTTTGGATTAATGCGAGTAATCCATACACAAAATTTTCCTAGCCATAAAGAATAATCAAAACCATTAAAGATAGGAATAGAATTCACACTAGCCATCATGAAAATGATCTTTACTCTACGACCGCAAGGTCGACTAAAAAATCAGAGACAAGGCTCTGATACCAATTGTTGGCCGAGAGAGATGGCAGACTTCTTAACTAAACACAATGGAATTAAAATAAACTACGTTGATTAACTAATACTCAAGTGAGATTAAAGATATTCTCTCAAGCTTTCTGATCTCACTCGAATAGTTAAAGCAACTATCAAGAGAGTTACGCTCAACACAGATAACGGAGGTAGCAGTGTGTGACAGTGTAGTGAATTAAAACCTATATAATGTACCTGTGAACGGAGATAAAAGAAATGACAAACATACATGCAATCAAACAAGACACAAGGATTTTAAGGTGGTTCGGGACCACGACGGGCTCCCTACGTTCACCCCTCACCCAACCGGGTGAGGCTTTACCACACGCTACCGAAGTAGCAACACGGGGATGAACCCCAACCACACACACGCTGCTTCCGCAGCAATACACACACGAGGCCTTGCCTCAACACGCTGCCACTGCAGCACACACACACACGTTCGGGGAACGTACCCCGGACACAACAACCACACGGAGACACAGCTCCGTACACACACACAAATAATCTAAGTTTAAGAAAATTAAAGGATATACAATATATGCCCGTAGCAGTATGTAGATGAAAATCTACTATGAAACATTATAGAAATATGCATAAAGAGGATGTAGAAATATCTCCTTTGTTCTATAATAGAGATAAGAAGATCTTTCTTGAAGCCTAGGTTGGAGAAGCTTTTATCCACAGCTGGTTGGAGTAGTAGGTCATCCTCCTTGAGGATCCAAGGTTGTTCGTTCAAGTCCTAGCTCCAATCAAGCCTGCACACATCAAGTAAAGAAGAAACATTATGCTCCAAAGGTATATCTTGGTTAAAAGGGACATGACAACAACTGAAAACAAAATCATATATATATATATATGTATTCCCCTTTAATGTCCCACAACTCCTTTTCTTTCTTCTTCTACACTACAAGAACAGATAGAACAATAAGCCCAAATGTTAAACTTATCTTTAAACAAGAGTATAGAGATGAATGATTTAGATATCCCCTAAATCGTTACATAACCCAGAAATGGAGTAGAAAAATGCTTTAGAGCGATAAGATCATAAGAGAAGAAATCAACCCCCTTGTAGAGATGTGCCCAACCAAGCAACGATGGAGAGAGAAGCGGCGGCTCCCTTCCGGCATCGAGCTTGGAGTCCTGAGACGCGTTCCTTGGCAGCGTGGATCACCTTCTCCGGTAGAACAAGCACCTTCTCCTCGTCGTTCTCCTTCACCTGTAGCAGATAAGAAGCTATTAGCGCAAGGGGTATTCTTCATCCGATAGAAATAATAACATACATATAGGGCATCGAATGGGTGAACAAAAGACCACAAAGCCCATGTTAAAACCCTCTCAAATGCACTCCCACTGGTAGGGTATAACCCTAAGGACATTAGGGTACTATACCATGGCCATCAGATCTTGAAACCCACCGTTCAAAACCAAACAGGCAAGCCCGATCCGGACGTAGCAGACAAATTGTCGACCTCTAGGGTCGACACTCATCTCAACGAGTTCTGCCAGAATATATATAAAAATAAAACCGAGATACGAGTGTCGACATATGGGGTCGACACTTTTCATCGAGAGTTCTGGCCTGTGAAGAGACACAACATTCGTGGTGAAAAGTGTCGACTCTTGAGGTTGACACTTTTTCACGAACATTCTATTTTCACAGAAGTGAGTAAACTTACCTGAAAGTGTTGACCTTCATGGTCGACACTTTTTCAAGAGAGTTCTACCTTAGCAAAATAGTAGACACCTGGTGAAAGTGTCGACCCCTGGGGTCGACACAATCTGCCAGGGTCCCATATTTCAACGCAAGGCAGAGACTCCACAAATAAGTGTCGACCCCTGAGGTCGACACTTTTACTGACAGCAGAAAAGTTCATTAAAACACATTGAAATATCACACTACAACCATTCAAAGTTCAAGTAACAAATACTTGAGCACATATGACATGGATACACATACACAAGTCTAATTTAAACACAAATTCAATCCATTCACATTGAAGTTCAAATATCCATGTGTTCTTACCATTCCCTTGATCATTTGGGTGAAAAGCTCCAACTATACCTGTATTTTCTTGATTTGAACTATTGCTTTTCATCCACTTTAAAATCAACCTACCAGTGTGTCCTTACCACCATTACCATGATTTGAAGATTAATTCCATCTAGAACCTGCACATGTGTAAATTCTCATTAATCTCAATCTCAAGGTTAGCAATTTGAATTCTCAAATCAACCCATATCATATAAACCACTCAATGCATCCTTTCAGTCTCAAGCAAGGCAAGTGTCCTTCTCATACACTAAACACATTTATGATTGAATCAAAGTTAAGTGAAAGTATATATGAATTTCAGATCAAAAACCTTTAACAGTGGCCATTCATATGACAAAGCATATAGTCTCACATGCATAAGAGAAGCTTCAAGCATGGCCACACAATAGGTTCCATGACCAAACCAAGACAATCAAATTCAGCATGAGGACTTCCAAGTTCAGTTCAAGACAATTAAGTTCAGTCATAGTCAACAACCACATTCAAGGTTCTCAAAATCATCATGTCCAGGAAAACAAGGGTCATAGTTCAGCTCAACTAAATTCATATCCAGAATAAGGAAAATTCAGTTAAGACAAATTACAATCCATTCAAACATCAAATTCCATGGAATCAAAAATAATGTGGGAAATTTGTTCCTGCACTTTCCAGGAGTATAAATCCATGAGAATCTTCAGGAGATGCAAGGACATCAAGGATATATATACATGAGGCTCAAATAGCCAGGGGTCGACCCATCCCATGAGGAATGAAAAACTGCTTTAGACAGTCCAAAGCATATTGAAATCATATTAAGCACATTCCAGAGCAACTCACTCAAATCTTTATGCAAGCTAAGATCAGTTCATAAACATGAGTTATAAATGATGTTCAGGGCAAACATAAGGATATATCCATGAAGGAGCATTGTATTTGAAATACCTGCAAAGCAAGATTTCATCATGTTAGCTTGTTTATCATGAAAATGACATTAAGCATAAAACACACAATATATTAGAATCATCAAAACCATTGTCAAAGACAATGAGGGGGCGCCCAGAATCCAACAACCTTCGATACTATATTTGGAGGTCCGGTTAAGTTGTGTATCAGCAGTATTGTTAGCATGCTGTGATGCTTAGCAGAGCAAGCTATGAGGCTCAGTGGAGCAAGCTGTGATGCTCAGCGGATAACAAGCTATGAGGCTCAGCGGTGTAGCAAACTATGAGGCTCAGCGATTCAAGCTATGAGTTAGCGGAATCTTCACTCAGGCTGAGTGGGGGGTTGATGTAGGTCTGCTTGGTGCAGACTGAATCACCTAAAAACCTCTGTGCAATGTGATTGCTTCTTGTGTGATTATTTTAGTTTCATCAATCTGCATTTACAGGGTTATACCCATTTCAGTTCAGCACTGGCACACTGCCAAGTGCTTGTCATTAGTTATATCTGAATGATCAATTGGGCAGTGTGATTTGTTTGTGGGATTGATCCTTATTTTCTAACCCCCTTCGTAGGCTGGTGTGTGGGCAGATTTTATAGTTTGATTTCACCATGTGCTCAGTGCTCGAAATTGGTTCTGTGTAAACTGTTAGATATCATCCATTCATAATATGCTAAGTGTTCGATTTATGCTCTGCATGAACCAGTGCATGCCAAGGTTAGCTTCTATTTAGTTCTAGCAGACCGTCACATGTTTGATAGTGGTTATGTCTGAACTTTTAGATGTTGTTGGCTTCCGTTTGATAGATCTGTTAGACATCGATTCAGTGAAAAGGAGTCTGAAGAATTAGTTCAGTCCTATTCAGTTTAAATTGGGCGTGAGTTTTAATTGAGCTAAATTTTTGTAACGGGATCTAATCACCCCCCCTCTAGATCCCGACCTTGCACCCAACAGGTGAAGATCCCGATCTTGTGCGGATAGGAGGAGGGAAAGGTTTGTAGGGATGGAAATGGGTGTTGGTGTGTTCTAGGGTTGAAGAAAGGGCTTGTGGGAGTGAAAGAGGGCAAATGAGATGACAAATGGGGTGAGAAAGCCACTTTAAAAAGTGTTCGGAAGCGGGGTCGGCTGGTTCGGTTCGTTAGTTTCGGTTCGCCGGTTTCGGTCGGTCGACCGAACCGGGGGCGTTGGTCGGTCGACCGAATCGGGAGAGTCGGTCGACCTAAATGTGAAGAAATGTGGGCGATAGAAGGCCGTGTCGACGCAGCCTGTAACCTACGTCGACGCACCCTCCAGCCACATGTGAAGCCGTACCAGCACGCGTGTCATGCCAATGGCATGTGCTCGCCAAAACTTCGATCACAGCGCTTCTAGAAGACCGTACGCCCTTACAGGTCTTGTGGGGGACAATATTCTCCAATCATAGGAGATTATCATGGCCCCTAGTTGCCTTGGAAAAGAAGAAAGGACCCCCTGGCTGCTATAAAAGAGGGCCAATACCCTTAAGAGAGCGCCCCCCGGCGGCTCTATTCATTCCCCCCTTGCTAGTGCTGTTCGAAGATTCGAGAAGGTTTCTGCTGCTACTCCTATGCGTGAAGGGAAGAGAGGAAGAGAGAGACAGAGACAGAGAGAGAGAGAGAAGGTGTGTTGCATGGGGAGGGAGAGGAGTCAATGCTCTGCCCTCCCCCTCCTTTTTTTTCTCTTCTTTCTGCCATGTATAATGCATCCCTTTGTTTTCTTGTTTCAATGGTTTTTTCCAGGCGAAATGGTCTTTGGATGATGTTTGTTTTATGCTTTGAGATGAATAAAAATAGATGCCTTCACAGTCTTTCCACGAGGCGTTGTCTATGTGAAATTACATTTTAATCTCATTCCCCAGCTCGCTATGAGTCTGTTGTTGTATCTCCTTCTTTTCCTTTTAGTTTTATTGTATGGAAGGGAGCTCTATATCGCGGGAGGAGTCTAGATCTAGCCCATCCAATTACAGTGGATTGGGTCTATGTTCTGCCTGCCTTGATTTGCTAGACGATGGTCTACTACTGGGCCTTATTTTGCGCTTTTGGACGAGGTAGGTGGCAGCACACCACCTCAACTCCTGCAATGAATAGAAGCCTTCCTAGGCAACAGTAAATATAGATAAGCCCCTTCCCAATGCTTTAAGTAGGTCTGAATTCCACTTCTCTCTGATGATGGGTTTCGTGAGCCTTAGCTATATGCTTTCTACGGGCTCAATAGGTATGCCTTCTGGCTCCCTGTCTCAAGAGGTATTCACAGGGGAAAAAACCCATCAGCCCCTTCACCCGCTCCTATGGGTTGTAGGGACTGTGGTTCAGTCCCAAATATGCTTAAAACTGCCATTCCTATGATTGTCCATCTATCCGGTCTCAGCCCATCGACAGGCTGCTATTCATCACCTTTGGCTGGTATGCCAATTGCACACTAGCACAATGATGTTTGCTTAAATGCCCGCTATAGTTTGCTTCATCAGATTTCATGTTTTATCCATCGTTCAACACCGTCTGGTATAGCCTTCAACCCCCGCTTGGAATATAGGCCTTACTAGTCTCATAGCATGGCCTGTACTCTCATGCACTAGTGTGATAAGATGTTCTCTTTGGTTTGCCACTGACTACGATTAAGGACCTGCAATGGGAAAGGGGTACACTGTGATTTCATATTGTCTAGATTTTCTACTAACCACCCTCAAAATCCCTAGAGATCTGTTGCCTCAAAGCATGTTCTTTGAAGCACTCTTCGCTAAAGGGTTGGAGATTGACGGCTCCGACGGCCAACAATAATACGATGCACAAAGCAGTTGGAATGGGATAGTCCCAGGGTCATTAGAATTCTCTTTGTAGGCTAGCCCTCAGAGTTTTCTCTACCCAATTCTAGGATATAGAGCCATCAGTCTTGACCTGCTGTGATTTTTGGGGCTATCCCAAGATTTCCTGGTGGATGTGCTCCTATTTTTCACCCCCAATGCCCGGGTCTGGGGGAGGTGCTGCCCAATTTTTCTCAAAATTGTGGACTTAACAAAAAATGGAATGATGCTAAAACATGAGCTGAGCAACTGCCTTAATGATGAAACAAGCACATCAAATGTAAAGAAGCAATACGAACAATTCATGCAACGGTGAGACAGATATATCAAATGCGATGTTGAACTAAGAATGATGCCGCAGGAAGCATATGTGCACCAACCTGACCAAGCAAACTAAAAACATGAACTGGACAATTAACATACTATTGAAGATAACACCTCAAACACGAAGAGTGAGGAACAATACTCAAACTAGGTAATGCTGAAGAGATTGCACTCATGCTAAATATATGATTAAGTAATCCAAATGCATAATTGTGCAGATAGTGCGATCAAGAACAAATCTGAGTAGAACAATGCACATTGTGCCCCAGGCTGTTTTGATGAAGACCATGTGTGAAAAAGTCTTTTTGATATCTTCTCTATGATTTGCATGGATAGATCTTTGATGAAAGTGAGCTTTGAATATCTTGTGGATAATTGAGTCAAGTTCAGTTTATTCATAAATAGAAGTGAGCATAATTTAACTGAATTTGGTTTCATAGTGTGTTTTGCTTGAACATTTGTTGCTATGAATATTTTGTTAGTTGTATGAGTGGCGTATCTGAGTTCTGTCAGTCTTAATCCTGGATTGCATGCTGAGTTGTTAAAACCAAGTTCAAATTACTGTGCATTGCACCGACCTTGTTGATTCTTTGCACGGACCTTATGCTACATTGCACCGACCTCATTCTACATTGCACTGACTTATGTTCACCTTTGCACCGACCCTAACAATGGGTTTTACACGTCTTGCACTGACCTGCTCAACCATTGCACCGACCCCATCTTTGGTGCTTCACAATATTGCACCGACCAAATCACTCATATGCATTGACCATTAGTTCATATGCACAGACATTGTTGAATGCATTGAGTGTTTGAGTATCTAACTTGCTATGCTTGAAGTTTGAAATGGTTCATTGTGGAATTTCCACTCATATTCTGAAAGTCATGGTCAGAACACATGTTCAATTGAAATTTCATGTGGCTAGAATGGTAATGATTGAAATCTGGTTTTACATATGGCAATCTCTCTTAACATTGCATATCCAATTGATCTTGAAGTTTGATTGAGGATATGTGGTGTTCCACTTGATTTTATTAAGTGTTAAAGCTGGTCAGAAAAAGTGTCGACCTCAAGAGTCGACACTTACAGGTGAGTCTAGCTATTTTTGTGCAAATAGAATCATCATGAAAATGTGTCGACCTCAAGAGTCGACACTTTTAACCATATAAGCTGCTTTCTTCACGGGACAGAACTTTTGGGAAAAAGTGTCGACTCTAAGAGTCGACACTTTTTACCTGTGTTGATTTTATGTGTTCTGGCAGAACACTCGTGAAGCAAGAGTCAACTCTATGAGTCGACACTTGTTCCGAGCATTTCGATCAGGATTTCCGGATCTGGTTGCGAACCCATTAGTTTGAGATCCGATTGCTTTGGTTGTTTACCATATTGGCCTTAGGGCATCCACCATCTATTGTGAATGGTATGAAATGATTTTTGCAGGGGATCTTTAGTCTTATTAGCTTAATGTCTCTTTGGTATACATAGCCGCCCTTGTCCGATCAGGAGATGCATCTAGGGAGTTTTAACAAGTTCATCTTTTCATGTAGGAGAGGAAAGGGGTGTTCGCACACTACTGGAGGAGAAGGAAGATGACGTTGAGTTTGATCTCCAGGAGTCCGAGCTTCGATCTGGAGGCCACAACTGCTTCCTCGTCGTCCACTACTTCGGACGTTCCATTCTTCAAGACTGGCTTCTTCCCTCACTCTCGGTTCTATCATTCCGGTGCTCCCTTCACTCATCTCCGAGTTTGTTTGAAGATTTAAGCAGAAGATCAATGTTGTTTATCATCTTTTGAGCTTAGATTGTTAATCTTAACTGGGCTTTGTATTTTCCCATCCTTATTTGTCTTAGACGATTTCGGAGCTTGCGCCGTGTGTGTGCGGTTTCTCGTCGTCGTGCGAGAACCCACGTGTATGGGCTATCGTGCCCGTGTGTGTGGTGGTTGCTGCCGTCGTGCAGCGTTGTTTAGTGGAATCCTCTCGAGTTGTGAGGGGTGGACGTAGGATGGCACTTGGGTGCATCCGAACCACCTAAAAAATCACTGTGTCGTGGTTTGCTCTTTGTGTGATTGCTGATATATCCTATCCATTCATATAACGAGTGTGATTCGATGAGACGAGAGATTTATCAACTGTCCATTCATTTATTATCATCCGAGTGATCATCATCCAATGCTGTGGAGCTGTGAGTGCTTGTTTGCTTGTCACTTAAATATTCTAATTAAGCTTGATTAAGTGAGCTTCATCATTTCATATCATTATATGTGCATTTTATTGGGAGAGTGTCCATGTTGATCTACCATCTCTACGATTGGATTTTAATTTTGTGAGAAAGGGGCGCAATCAATTCACCCCCCCCCTCTTGATTGCTTTCCTAACCGGGCCAACAATTGGTATCAGAGCCTCGGCTCTGTTTTATCTTGAAACCTTACGGTTTAGAGCGATCTATTAGGAATGGCTAACAATCTTAACAAGGGGTTAATGCCCAAAGGGCATTCTATTCATAGGCCACCTTTCTTTGATGGTAGTAACTACCCCTATTGGAAGAATAGGATGACTGTCTTTCTACATGCTCAAAGTCATGAAATATGGACTGTCATTAGGAATGGTCCGTACATTTTACACTCGGATGAGGATATGTGGGATGATGACAGTATCAAGAAGGCCACTGTGAATTTTAATGCATTAAATATTATTCAGTGTGCTATTCACCCGAATGAATATGCTCGTGTTTCTATGTGCAGCAGCGCGAAAGAAATGTGGGACAAGGTCAAGCTAATTTATGAAGGCACCACAGAGGTAAAGGAAACAAAAGTGAACATGTTGATCCGAGATTGCGAGCTATTTCATATGAAAGAGGAAGAAAATATCTCCGAGATGTTCGCACGTCTCATGGAGATCACTAATGGGTTGAAATCACTCGGAAGAGAGTTTAAGGACACCGATTTGGTAAGGAAAGTGCTGAGGTCCCTATCACCAAGCTGGCACACCAAGGCGATCGTGATAGAGGATTCGAAGGATTTGTCTACCCTCGCCGTGGATGCACTCATAGGGTCTTTAATGGCGTATGAGATTAACATAAAGAGGACGAAAGAGGACACGATGAAGAAGAAGTCCATTGCATTAAAGGCAAACCCGAAGTACATCTCAAGCCAAGAGGATTCGATGGGAACCACAGATGATGAAGAAGTTGCCATGTTGACAAGAAGAGTTAGACAGTTTCTACGCCAAAGGAGAAGATTTGGCGAAAAATTCAAGAAAGGAAAGAAGCAGCCGAAGCAAAGAAATGAACCACCTAAAGTGGCTGAAGTAATGTGCTATGAGTGTAAGAAGATGGGGCATATGAGAGGTGAATGCCCCGAGTTGTAGAAGAAGAAAGGAAAAATGATTAAGGGCAAGAAGCCAAAAGCAATGAAAGCAACGTGGAGTGATGAGGATGAGGATGAGCCTACGTCTGATGAAGAAGAAGACATTGAAGAACTGGTGAAGAATATGTGTCTCATGGCCAAGAGCGATAACAAACAGGTAATCTCTGACTCAGAGTTTATCGCAAATGAACAATGGGAACTTGCATATGAGGAATTGGATGAAAAATACAAAAGAATGAAAAATGAGAATAGAACCTTGAAGAAGAAGATTCATGAAATAATACATTCATCTAATTCATGTGAGAAATGCAGCTTGTTTGAAATGCAAGTTAAAAAATTCAAAAATGCCAATGACACTTTAGAATCAAAGTTGCTTTTGTTTGAAGATGAAATTGCATGCTTAGAAGTGGAAAAAAAATACTTTTAAAATCAAAGATGAAATCCACGAAAAGCATGATAGGTTGAAGAAAGAGCTGGAAGAATTGAATGTTAAAATGGCAGAATGAGAAAGTCAATGAAGAATTGAAGAAGAAAAATGAAAAACTTATCATAGATTTGAATGAAATGAAGAATGCTAATGAAAAGATGCTGAAAGGTAAGGAGAAACAAGTTGTGAAGAGTTTAAATTTCATGCATGGCTTCAAAAATGCTTTTCATTATGCTGTTAAGAGTTCACCATATCATGGAGAGTGTTAACACACACACAATATTACACAAACTGTTAATTCTCATTTCCCCTATACTTCTGCACATGTAAATAACAGGAAAAATTTTGGTAGGAAGAGACCCACTTGTTTTTGTTGTGGGAGAGTAGGGCATGACATGTACATATGCCAATTAATGAAGTATGATGATGACATATTTTTTAGCAAGTATAGTGAAACTTTTGTGAATGCTAACATCAAGGGACCCAAGCTTGCTTGGGTACCCAAATCAAAATGAGCTCGTTTGCTTATTGGTGCAGGTCTGCATGAAGGTGACAGAGAATAAATGGTACCTGGACAGCGGATGCTCCAGGCACATAACAAGGAATAAACAACTTTTTGCAGACCTAGCAGAGAAAAATGGAGGAACAGTAATTTTTGGCGGACATGATAGAGTTAAGATAATAGGAATTGGGAGAATTGGTAAGTATCTCAACCATTACATTAAAGATGTTCTACTTGTTTGAGGTCTTCACCATAACTTGTAGAGTATAAGTCAACTCGGTGACAAGGGTCACAAGGTCGTATTTGAGTCTTCTCACTGTACAATTGTTGATGCCAATTCACACGAAATAAAATTCATAGGAGTGAGGAGTAACAACAGTTATCAGGTTGGCTTTAATGAAATTGCATCTAAAAATTTGTCTCTAGTTGCAAACAAGAATGAAGATGTTTGGTTGTGACATCGCCACCTTGGGCATGCCAGTTTTAATGTAATTAGGAAGCTGAATCGTCATGGCTTAGTTAGAGGTCTTCCTAGTTTAAATTTTGAAACTTCAAAAGTTTGTGAAGCATGTAATAAAGGAAAACAAACCACAACGTCATTTAAATGCAAAAACATTGTTTCAACTGAAAAACCCCTTCAATTGTTGCATTTGGATTTGTTTGGTCCCACCAGGACTCGCAGTCTTAGAGGGAAGCTTTATGGATTTATGATTATCGATGATTTTTCGCGATATGCATGGGTTTTGTATCTAGCTAATAAGAGTGATGCATGCAATGAATTCATTGATTTTTATGCTAGAGTTCAAAATGAAAAAGGTTATTCAATTCAGAAAATTAAAAGTGACCACGGAAAAGAATTTGAAAATCATGAGTTTGATGGATTTTGTAGGAAGCAGGGGTACGAACATCAAGTCTCATCACCTAGGACCCCGCAACAGAATGGAGTGGTCGAAAGGAAGAACAAGACGCTCGTGGAGATGGCGCGAACCATGCTAGCTGAAAACGGTCTTCCACGATATCTATGGGAAGAGACAGTGAACACCGCTTGTTACATTACAAATCGAGCAATGGTAAGACCGATCCTTAAGAAAACTCCTTACGAGCTGTACAAAGGTAAGAAAGCCTTAAGAAAACTCCTTACGAGCTGTACAAAGGTAAGAAACCCAACATATCACATTTTAAGCCATTTGGGTCTATTTGTTACATTTTAAACAATGGTAAAGACAATCTTGAAAATTTTGATGTAAAAAATGATAAAGGGATTTTCCTCAGGTATTCTCTATCATCTAGAGCTTACCGTGTTTATAACACTAGAACACTTGTTGTCGAGGAGAGTCCACATGTAGTAGTTGATGAATACACCATGAGAAAGTCGAATGATAACGATCATTTTCTGATTACAAGTGAGAGTGAAATTGAAAAAGGAGAATCAAGCAAACAAGGTGAGGCAAAAAATCAAGATCAAGAGAAGGAAAAAGAAAAGGAGCAAGAGCAACAAGTGGAACAAGTATATCCGACCCTTCCACACCAATGGACCACGCACAAGGACCATCAGTTAGAGAATGTGATCGGTGGTATGGATGATGGAGTGAGAATGCG
Source organism: Amorphophallus konjac (assembly GCA_022559845.1). NCBI lineage: Eukaryota > Viridiplantae > Streptophyta > Magnoliopsida > Alismatales > Araceae > Amorphophallus > Amorphophallus konjac. The sequence continues at coordinate 202,292,251 of CM040120.1, read as the reverse complement.
GGCTTCAATGAGGGAAGTTAAAATTCATGATAACTTAGCTTTACTTTCCAACATTGAACCTAAATCTTTAGATGATGCTTTAAATGATAATTCTTGGGTTCTCGCCATGCAAGAAGAACTGCACCAATTCCAAAGGAATCGAGTGTGGTCCCTCGTGCCCCGACCTAATAACCATCCTATAATCAGAACTAAGTGGGTTTTTCGAAACAAACTTAGTGAAGATGGGGTGGTTGTGAGGAATAAGACAAGGTTGGTAGCCAAGGGCTACTCCCAAGAATTCACCATTGATTTTGATGAATCTTTCTCTCCTATGGCTAGATTAGAAGTTGTACAAATTTTACTTGCTTCTGCTTGTCACAGGAACACCAAGCTGTTTCAAATAGACGTGAAGAGTGCCTTCCTTAATGGAGTAATCAACGAAGAAGTATACATGGAGCAACCACCGAGCTTTGAAGATGAATGATTTCCAGACCACGTCTACAAATTGGACAAGGCAATGTATGGATTATAACAGGCTCCCCGGGCATGGTATGATCGTTTAAGTTCATTTTTTATTGATAATGGCTTCAAACGAGGTAACATAGATCAGACGTTGTTTACAAAGACTTGTGATCAACATACTTTAATTGCTCAAGTTTATGTAGATGACATAATTTTTGGAGCCTCAGATTTGAAAATGAATGATGAATTTGCTCAACTCATGCAGGGAGAGTTCGAGATGAGCTTGATGGGCGAGCTGAACTCTTCTTGGGACTTCAAATAAAACAATTGGATGATGGCATCTTCATCAACCAGAAGAAGTACACACAAGAAATAGTAAAGAAATTTCAACTGGAAACTGCCAAACCATTTGCTACACCCATGTCCACCTCGCTAAAATTGGAAGATGAGAAAGGTAACAAAGTTGATCAAAAACTTTTTAGGGGTATGATAGGTTCATTGTTATATCTGACTGCTAGTAGGCCTGACATACATTTTAGTGTCTGTCTCTGTGCAAGATATCAATCTTGTCCCAGGGATTCTCATTTATCGACCGTGAAAATAATTTTCAGGTATTTGAACGGAACTCATGACCTTGGTTTGTGGTATCCTAAGAATAATTGTTTTGACTTGCATGCTTTCACTGATTCTGACTATGCTGGATGTAAAATAGATTGTAAGAGCACAAGTGGTCACTGTCAGTTTCTAGGGGGCTGCATGGTTTCATGGGCCTCAAAGAAACAACATTGTGTGGCTTTATCAACTGTCGAGGCCGAGTACGTGGCTATAGGCAGTTGTGCGGCTCAAGTTCTATGGATCCAACATCAATTGCTTGATTTTGGTTTTTGTTTAAAAAACACTCCCATCATGTGTGATAACACGTCTGCAATAAATCTGTCCAAAAATCCTGTCCAACACTCTCGCACTAAACACATTGAGGTTAGACATCACTTCATAAGAGATCATATTAATAAAGGTGATTTTGAGCTAGTTTTTGTTGACACAAAACACCAACTTGCAGATATTTTTACAAAACCTTAAAACTCTGATCAGTTTTATTTTCTTAGAAGAGAATTAGGAGTGTGCAGGTTAGATAGTTAAATCCTTTTGAGCTGCTTTGTATATACACACTTTACTCCTTTCATAATGAGACTGTGCATATTACGTTACCTTTTGCATATAAGGAACCTTTCCATGGATTTTACATTTCAAACCTTTATTTTTGTGAATATCACAGTAAATAACAATTTGATTTTCATACATGCTTTTATCTTTTCGCATCCGCATGTACATAAATACATATACTTCATACTTGTGTGCATGAATGCCATGATTTCCTGTATATCAAATGTCGATTGCCGAAGGTCGGATTATGTCCAGCTGGAAGCTTTCCTTATGCGTGAGTATGATCTTCGGACCTACATTCTCCGCCACGTACCGGTAATCAACTTACTTGAAAAATTCCATTTTGACACATGCTTGAGTGTATATAGATTACACACCTTTCAGTATTGATATCTCCTATGACCTTACTCCCTTACTAAATAAAATTGCTTTGACGTAGACATGTTGATACATGGCACATATTAAGGGGGAGATTTTTGTTATAACTGTGTATACACTTAGGGGGAGACATCACAATGAATAGGCTAATTCATCTCTTACATTCTATGCAATCTCTCACACCACTTGAACTTTTGAGTTTAATGATTCTAACTAATAAGGATTTCACCTATTCCACTCAACATATTTTAGGGCTCTTAATCCCCTACATAGAAATCACGTGACTCGTGAGGAAAAAGCTGTCAGTCCCACCAAAAACGTGAATAAGTGTGATTTGACACAGAGTAATCGAGAATCCCCCCTAAAATATAGGAGGAAACTCGCATTAAAAAATATATTATCCACATAATCATAAGTGACGATACTGAGTAATCGAGAAATACCCCTGTAACAAAGGGCATGACTCATGTCAAAAAGTTAGTCATGTTGTTATTTAAAAACTAAAAAAAAATTGAAAATAATTTTGGTGTTGTGCGAAGCTACCAAAAGTCGAGCACGGTGTATGAAAGTGTAGGGAGGAAAAGTTCTTACTTATGTTCCTTGCAAAATCTAAAAATCCGTGTTGATTAGATTTCATTGCTCATCCTTAACATATACATCTAGGGAGTGATTGTGTGAATATACATTTTGAATCAGTCATATTTCATGAGTAATACAGTATCACTTCTTGTAAGCACTACCCTTTTACTATTGCTCATGAAACTCATGTTCTCGGTCAATAGCATCATTCTTGACCTGTTCATATAGAACATGCTTGATACTATATACAATAATGAATGCATATGTGCTTGAATGTTCATTCCTTGCTTTTCATGTGCATTTCATTGAGTTAACTGTACATATCCGGTTTTGCTTCCTTGCTTTTCATAATCCCCTATTTGACTATGACAAAAAGGGGGAGTAATAAAGTTTACATGTTGAGCTGTTGACTTCATATATTTTGAATGGGTTTTTGAGAGTGGAAAGTTGAAAATGCTTGTTTTGACAAAGGGGGAATTGGTTCTTTCAAGCAAATCCTTGTAGTTTTTCAAAGGGTTTTATCTTCATCAAAAAGGGGGAGATTGTTGTCCCCCGGGCTATTTTGACAAAGACCATGTGTGAAAAAGTCTTTTTGATATCTTCTTTATGATTTGCATTGATAGATCTTTGATGAAAGTGAGCTTTGAATAGCTTGTGGATAATTGAGTCATATTCAGTTTATTCATAAATAGAAGTGAGCTTCATTTAACTGAATTTGGTTTCATAGTGTGTTTTGCTTGAACATTTGTTGCTATGAATATTTTACTGGTTGTATAATTGGCGTATCTGAGTTCTGTCAGTCTTAATCCTGGATTGCATGCTGAATGGTTAAAACCAAGTTCAAATTGTTGTGCATTGCACCGACCTTGTTGATTCTTTGCACGGACCTTGTGCTACATTGCACCGACCTCATTCTGCATTGCACTGACTTATGTTAACCTTTGCACTGACCCTAACAATGGGTTTTACACGTCTTGCACTGACCTGCTCAACCAATGCACCGACCCAACCACTCATATGCATTGACCATTAGTTCATATGCACAGACATTATTGAATGCATTGAGTGTTTGAGTATCTAAGTTGCTATGCTTGAAGTTTGAAATGGTTCATTGTGGAATTTCCTCTCATATTCTGAAAGTCAAGGTCAGAACACATGTTCAATTGAAATTTCATGTGGTTAGAGTGGTAATGATTGAAATTTGGTTTTACATATGGCAATCTCTCTTAACATTGCATATTCAATTGATCTTGAAGTTTGATTGAGGATATGTGGTGTTCCACTTGATTTTATTAAGTGTTAAAGCTTGTTAGAAAAAGTGTCGACCTCAAGAGTCGACACTTACAGGTGAGTCTAGCTATTTTTGTGCAAATAGAATCATCATGAAAAAGTGTCAACCTCAAGAGTCGACACTTTTCGCCATGTATGTTGCTTTCTTCACAGGATTGAACGTTTGGGAAAAAGTGTTGACTCTAAGAGTCGACACTTTGTCGACTTTTTACCTGTGTATCGATTTTATGTGTTCTGGCAGAACACTAGTGAAGCAAGAGTCGACTCTATGAGTCGATACTTGTTCCGAGCATTTCGATCAGGATTTTCGGATCTGGTTGCGAACCCATTAGTTTGAGATCCGATTGCTTTGGTTGTTTACCATATTGGCCTTAGGGCATCCACCATCTATTGTGAATGGTATGAAATGGTTTTTGCAGGGGCTCTTTGGTCTTATTAGCATAATGTCTCTTTGCTATACATAGCTTCCCTTGTCCGATCGGGAGATGCATTTAGGGAGTTTTAACGAGTTCATCTTTTCTTGTAGGAGAGGAAAGGGGTGTTCGCACACTACTAGAGGAGAAGGAAGACGACGCCGAGTTCGATCTCCAGGTGTCCGAGCTTTGATCTGGAGGCCGTAGATGCTTCCTCGTTGTCCACTGCTTCGGGCGTTCCATTCTTCAAGATCGGCTTTTTCCCTCACTCTCGGTTCTATCATTCCAGTGGTCCCTTCACTCATCTCCGAGTTTGTTTGAATATTTAAGGGGAAGATCAATGTTGTTTATCATCTTTTGAGCTTAGATTGTTAATCTTAACTGGGCTTTGTATTTTCCCATCCTTATTTGTCTTAGACGATTTCGGAGCTTGCTCCGTGTGTGTGCGGTTTCTCATCGTCGTGCGAGAACCCACGTATATGGGCCGTTGTGCCTGTGTGTGTGGTGGTTGCTGCCGTCGTGCAGCGTTGTTTAGTGGAATCCTCTCGAGTTGAGAGGGGTGGACGTAGGACGGCACTTGGGTGCGTCCGAACCACCTAAAAATCACTGTGTCATGGTTTGCCCTTTGTGTGATTACTGATATAAACTATCCGTTCATATAACGAGTGTGATTCGGTGAGACGATAGATTTATCAACTGTTCGTTCATTTATTGTCATCCGAGTGATCATCATCTAGCGCTGTGGAGCTGTGACTGCTTGTTTGCTTGTCACTTAAATATTCTAATTAAGCTTGATTAAGTGAGCTTCATCATTTCTTATCATTATCTCTGCATTTTATTGAGAGAGTGTCCGTGTTCATCTACCATCTGTGCGACTTGATTTTAATTTTGTGAGAAAGGGGCGCAATCAATTCACCCCCCTCTCGATTGCTTTCCTAATCGGTCCAACTGCTGAATAAAGAAGAAAACCACATGAGATTGATGGTTTGACAGTAGAATCAAGCAAATATATATATATAATAACTTGCTTCAAGAAAATAAGAAGAAATAAAAGATCAAAATAAATTGATGGTAATCAATAAGTGAATCAAACAGGCATGGTATTGCATGATCATATAGCAAACATGTATTTCTCCATTTGCATTCGCACGCTTTCTGAAAGTCAAGGCCCCTTGAGATCTGTTGTGAGGGGAGTTGACTCCCAGAGTCGACCCCCATCTTTCCACGCTTTGCCCGCCATCTATTGCATCAGGGGTCGACCCCAAGGGTCGACCCTCCCCCTTGTCTGGCCATTGTCCAGTGGTCTCCACCCGACTGCAGTTCAAACCAAACACCCTTGCTTACTTTATGTAGCTTGCACTAGCCTTCATTGCAGTCCATGAGCATATCCCATGTTGTTTCATCCCCCCTCATGCATTCCTCAACACGAGGTAATCCATTCACTTGCATATTAATTCATGTATGCATTTGTTCACAAATTAACCCCTTGTGCTGCCTAACTTCAGTCTTCGATCAACCAATCCTTGGAATCGGTTGACCAATCTTCAATTTCGGCCGACCAAACCCTCACTACGTCGATGCATCCCTCTGTCGCGTCAACGCACAGTTCTGTCTGTCACTGCTATCAAAAGCTACTGATTGGCCTCACCCAGCCCCCATCGCATCGACGCAGCCTACAACCTGCGTCGATGCTGCTCTCTCGTAACTCCCTTTTTATTCACCCAAACCATCTCTATTGATCTATTTATCACTCTTACGGTGCTCTTTGTCGCCGTTATACAGCATTTGTCACCCTTAAGTTGTATTTTTCATTGCTACAAACTACCTATCACCCCAACAACCCATCTGTCACCGCTAAAAGAAAGAAATCAAAAGAAGAAAATTAAAAGAATAGACCCAATAAAAGAAGCTGGAATTTAGCTTCCCATGAACATCCAGAATCAATCTGTAATAAGAATAAAGCAAATAAACAACAATCATTTGAAGAACAAAGTCTGGGGCTTCTTCCCACTAACATAGGCTGAATCGACGCACCTCTACTCTACGTCGACACAGTGCTCTATGTTTGGCCCCGCTAAACCTCTTGCGTCAATGCGCCTAGGCCTGGGGTCAACGCAGTGTTCAGCGCTTGGCCCCTGCCAGGGCCCCATGCATAGACGCACTGAAACCCAGCGTCGACGCAGTGACCCTAGCATGTTCGGCATTTCAAAAGGAATAAAAGAAAAGAAAAAAGTGATAATAATAAAAGAATAAATGATAAATAAGACAATAAAACAATAACTTTAAAGACATAAACCATCAATAAAATTTGATAATAAACAAAGAATAAAATAATAATAATAATAGATGAATACACAACAAAACCAAAGAACAAAACAACAATGCTCTTACCTCTCCTGGACCATACGCGTGGGGATATTGATAATGACTTCACGAGTCATGCTTGAACCTTGGGATCACCCCATCATAGTCAAAGCTTGACCCCGCTCGTGGCCGATAGCCCATCATGTTTTAGCCGAATTTCCATTTGTATCTGATCCTGAACATCAAACTTGCCACATTTTTGGGCAGACATATTGACAAATTAGGACTCTGGTCCAGATGTGAATTGGTCAGTTAATGGCTGACTTTGTTCAGCTATGTACCCTTTTATAGGGACTGTTTTATTGAAGTTTGGAACTCTTATTCCTTTCTTTAATTAATATTAATTTAAGGCCTGAGGGACCCTTCTCCTGGCGTTTAATCAAAGGTTTTCCTCTCTCCGAGGGGATGTAATTAACACCGTGACCTTTGTAGTAGGGCGGGTTCTTAGTCCCGACCTAATGTCCACAATCGTCTGGTTGGTCAGATAGAGCGCATCCATGGCTTCAGACCACCCCAGTCTTGAAGCCCGAATAAATGTCACTTCGATGACTAGCACGCCCACGCACTTAATAAAACACTAAAAGATAAAACAAACGCCACAAGGGAATTAAAAGATGAACCCTGCATCAAAAGAGTGCATCCACAAGTTGGCACGCCCGGTGGGACCTCACCTCCTTTCATCTTCTCACCAGGATTACTGGCCCAACAGCCTCCTCCTAAAATACTAACTCGTTTTAAAATCAGAAATTAAATATTACACCCTGACTAACTCGATGGTTGTTTCCTTCGGACCACTCGTGGTTGCTGATCATGCTAGGTATGGCTACCTGGCAGTCCCAACAAGGTTCGGTGACTTCACGTTAGTAGTGGGCTTCCCCAACTTCTTGGGGGTAGCCTTCGTTGAACTCCTGGATGTCCAGGAGATGGAGCGGGTTGCTGCTGCAAAGGTGGCCACAACTGATGCTGCTGCGGTGGGCTGCTACGTTCATCACATCCACTTCCATGCTTCTAACAAAAAGAGGCACTCACCGGCTGCCAGGAGGGTGGCCCAGAAAAGTACCGACATACTACAAGGTCGGCTTTCAGCATCGGGCAAATCCGTCCTAATCAGAGGAGTCCACATCTTTCTGAATGGCCAGCAAACCAATATTTCACCCGATCGGGTGATTGCAAATGTACTGGTGTGGAACTCATTCCAAGCACTGGCTCAAGACAAGCCAGACCGTGTCAAGTCCGGATCAAGAGGAGGTCTGGCCCCAAAGATGACCAAGCTGAAACAAGCATGGGAGCCCAAGCAAAGGTGGCCCCGACTGTTGCTCAAGCGAAACCTATCCAAGTTGGCAGGTCTGATAGAGAAGAAGAAGGAAAAGAAGAAGAAAGAATTGAGGTGCCAGGTGCAACACCTCGCAGACCAACCTTCAAGGCTACGGCCGGTAAGCGAATGTCTATGCTCCTGATCGAAGATGCAACAAGATAGTTGAACAACGGCGCTTCACTTGCAGGCCGTCAGCTTGACACGAGATGTCACCATTAACACTCTGCCCCACAGATGGGCAAGATGACATTACCCATGTAACACCGCATAACTTCTAGGAATTTTCAGGGCTTAAATAAAATTTCTAAGGATTAAATTAAGTTTAATAGGCCGTTAAATAAGTTATGGGTTAGATTAAAAAAATTTAAGTGTTCTAAATCAACCAAAGGGTTAAGCCCACTTAGAATAGGCCCATAGACCTAAATCTAAGTCTTTTAGGCCCAAGCCCATATCTAGAGACATAATTACGGATTTTAAACGTATAAATAGGATAAATATGGGATAAATATAGAAGGAGTTTGAGGACAATTCAAATTTCTAGCGCCCTACCAGAAGGCGGTCACTTGCGTGACCGCGACTGGAAGAAAGCGGTCGCCATGAGACCGCTACTAACTTTCAGAAACGTGAGTTGCAGAAGTGTGGAAAAATTAGAATATTCCCATCCCAATCTCTATAATTCGAAGCTACCTGGCATGGAAAGCTAGTCTAGTACTCTTGGGGATCGATCCTACTCTAGTTTAGGACTCCTAGATTGATCTAATCCTCAGCCCTAGGCAAAACCCTATAAATAGGGCCCAGGCTCGACCTACGTGAACCCTCATTTTGGCTCGCGTTATTCGACCGTAAGGAGTTTGTATTTTAGGTTCATTCTTTAGAACTTTTTATTTACCTTAGTTTTATCTAACTCCCCGCCAAATTTCATCCTAGGAGGTCAAGCGTCTAGAGAGTTAGGACCCCCCGAAGTTACTATTCCTCTGCATGGCACTCAGGAACCAGCGTGACGGTTCAAGGAAGATCTTGAGATTGGAAGCCCTAATCGAGGTATTTAGAAATTCATATTTTAGAAAAAATTATTAACCTCTATATCTTCTACCTACCCTCCAAATTTCATGGATTTAGGTCAAGAGATTAAGGAGAACGAGGGACAAGAAGTTGATGGTTTTGCATAGGATGTGCCGAAACTAGTCATCCTTCCAATCCAAAATTCAAAGTTTAAAGCCTGTTACAAAGGTAGGTTATCTCATGGATGGCTAAATTAACGTGTTAGGAACAAAAGGCCTATGATTTCTTGTGATTTCATGCATCGTACATGGAGAATTTCATGGTTTATTACCACTGCGCATATAGGGTTATCACAGCATGCATAAATCCTACCCTTTAATGAGAAGATGATACATTGGATTGATTCACGTAATTCTATGCATCTCCATGCCTTATTTTTCTTCCATCATGACTTACCTCCATGTCTACTAGAATTTCCATCCATAACTTGCCCTTGAATAGGCTTTAATTGAACTTTTTTGACCCCTTCTGCTTGGTAGGCATAAGACAGTCTAACCGAGACAGCTACTGTTGAATAGCAGTCCCTGACTGATCGCATAAGTATAGTAGCGGTTCTGGATAGATCGCTTTTATATTCCTATTTTCTGCACTCCATTCACTCTAAACAGATTGTAGATTGACTCTTATAAATATATGTTAAGCCTAGGTAATTAGGTCTTATTCCTATTTGTGATTTTACATTTATGAACTTGGTTATATTGAGCACCAATCATGCAAGGTTTCATGTCTTTCATGCTTTAAAAACCTATTTTAAACTTATGCTATTTTCATGCCAAAACTCTTATAGTTTGTATTAAAGTTAATTCTTCATGGTTCATGGACTTGTCTTATTGTTGTTTTGATCGCTATTTTATCACAGTCTCACTCTCATCCTTGGAGTCTTTTCTCAAGTACATGGCACATATTCCGGTACGATGTCATTAGTTACACTTTGCACTTGATAGGAACATAATCTCGGACTTGTGATCCTCTCCGTTGGATATTCCTTTTACCGGACTAGGTAATCTTGTTTCAAGGCCTCCGTAAGTCTCCGCGAGCCTGAGATTCCCACTAGGATGCCGAGCTGGTTGTACTCTCAAAGCCCATTGAACTAGAGAGCACTCAAGCTTACCGTTGTTTTCTGCCGCCAGGTTAATAGAGGTTCTCAGGTGACCGTTACTGTCTAGTAGTGGTTTTGAACGACCGCATTATGCCAGACTGGTCCCTATGTCGACCCTTCTCTCTCTCTGGTGTCGACTCTATCTAGAAACGGTCTTGGCTAAACAACCTCTTCATAGAAACGGTCCTGGCATGACCGCCTCTTAAAGAAATGGCCCCGATATGGCTGTTTTATGTCTAAGTATTGATTAACTCGAGGTTTGACCCAAGGGTTGATTTTTCTATGCTCCTAGATGGTCTATTAATTATTTAGAACCTACCACCCTGTTCAATAAGTTATTGATGAATTATGAAAGTTAAGGAATATGCCGTTATGCTGTCGGATTTCTTCCGTAGCATGACCTTGTCATTAAATTATCCTTGATCTCATTATTTCGATTTTGTACGTTCTTACCTTGACATTTGTTATCATGAAACTATAGTTTGAACTTGTACATTATTGGCCTACTTTCTTAATATTTCTCGTGGAAGTATGTTGATTTATAACGTGAAGATGCAGATCGAGCACTGATTGTGTCCAAGGGCTCGACACTAGCCCTCTCGGCTGATTGCCGAAAATATACTGAAAATCATGGGGTATGATGAACACTGGCGTCGCATTACGCCAGAAGTACTTTTTTTATAGACGAGTGAAAACCACGAGGCCATCTTGTGAAATTACATTCTTGTGTGTTAAGTGACTTTCTAGTGCATAGCCTTTATAGTTATGAAAAGTGCATTCTCGTTACATTCTTGTTCGTGAAAGGACATATTTCCATTCATGCTATATTCTTTCTTGATCATATTCCCAGTCTACATGAACTCTCATATCTCATCTTGATCATATCGTGTTACAAGTGTTACTTTGGTTTTATTCGTATGATTTACCGCATTCCTTTTATCTTATTTTCTAGAGCTAAAATGTTAATTACTTAAATTTACCTTCATGTTGATACGAAGATACCTACTGGGAAGTGTGATCATACCCTACTTTTCCAATCTTTTCAGGATATTCTAGCGGGTCGGATTCAAATTCTTCAAGTGATGGATTCGAGAGCGAATAAGGAAGGAGCGAAGCCTTAGATTGTCATTAGTTGGTAGTCAAGAGTCACTATGTAATTTTCTCTTTATTTGAGTCAAGCGTGTCAAGGAGTCAAGTCATGTTCTCTATTGTAGAACTTTGATAATTATTCAATAAAAGCAAAAGTTTTGTTCAATTATTGTGCATTCATTCCTATATGTGGATGTGTTAGCGCTCTGATTATATTGCTCGCTTGAGGCATGTTGCCGACTGTCCACGTTTCCCGAGTTCCTTCCGCTGTATACATATGGCTCAGGGCATGACAACTCATGCCATCTGGGGATATTTCCAGGGTCTTGGGAACACCTCCCAAGGTACATAGTGGCTCTTGCCAGCTATGAGTGCTACATAAGATGAAGACCGGGTAGTACAAGTTGACCCGGAAGAAATTGATGATGAAGAGTCCGGTTGCTATGGACCATCTCTTCATGAACAAGCTACACCGAGGATCTTGGTGTTCAACAAGCTGGCCTTCCCTAGGCAGCCAGCCAGGAAGGCGATACGGAGGAACCATCACCTCCAGATAATTAGTTGTAACATGGCTGGAGTGGCTAGCTGTTATGGGTCTCTACCTGAAGAATATGAAGAGGTGATTAGGCCCGCCGAGAGGCCCGGTCCTGTCACTAGAAGAAAGGAGGCTACGGGTGATACAATGCAAGCTCCTGTTGGGGGAACAAGCGTTGATGTGGTCACCTCGACTGCAAACGTGATTACCGCCGAGGACGAGGGTGATAGGCCAGCCTTTGCTTCAGATGCTCCGTTGGAGGGAGGAGGCCCAGCACCTAGCCCTTCTACTCCCGATCCAACAATGATGATGCTGCTCCTCAAATACCAATAGGAGATTGAGATGCTGAAGAAACAGATGAGCGAGCTGAGCATGTAAGCTTTATCCCCGAAGTAGGTAGAAGCCCCTCTTGAAACATCACGGTGTGGCGCCGATGAGCTCGAGGGTTTACCTCAAATGATGGCTTCTCAACCGCTACACAACTGTGTTGGGGGCATGGTCTTGATATCACCACCGGCTCCTCAACATTAGAGGATTGCCGCTACTATGCCTCAAGCTGCAGTGTTGGCCATACCTCAGATGCAGCAAGTACACTTCTATCTTGATCTGGTGGATCCGGTAATGGTGAGCAAGTTGATGGTTGAACAAATAATAGATAAGAAGCTGGCGGATCGAGGCGCTGGTGATTTTGCCTCGTTCGATGTATACAAAGTGCCATATCTGGCACATCATGCTACTAAAAGACTCCCTCCTGTCATCAACAAACCCCTGAAGCTTGACAAGTTCAATGGGCAAGGATCGCCGAAGGAGCACATAGCCTTTTACATGAACGTGATGGGTAATTTGGCAATAGATGAAGCCTACCTTCTGAAGTTTTTTGGGTCCTCACTAACGGGAATCGCTTTCGAGTGGTACTCGAATCTACCAGTCGGGTCCATTAGTGATTGGCCAGATATGCAGCGAAAGTTTCGGGAGCGCTTCCATATTACTGAGCGAGAAGTCACAGTGGCTGAATTGTATGCTTCCAGGAAAAAAAATGATGAAACAGCCCTGGAGTATATTAAAAGATGGTAGAATCTCAGTATGAGATGCAGGCGGCCGCCACATCAAGAAGATGCCATTCAGATATGCAAGCAAAATCTGAAGCGAAAAATCCTTCAGAGGATGATAGAAATTGAAATTAGGTCTTTCGATTGACTAAACAATGTCATGGCGAAGATCGAGGCCTTCCTCTCCTGTTGATCTTCTACTCCCATTGCTGTAAGCGATAAGGCTAGATCAGCTGATGGACGGCCCATGCCTGAAGAAGTTACGACAATAGACTTCAAGGTGTTTGAGCAACAAAAAGATAAAGATAAAGGGGTTGCATGCCCTCCTCCCGCCAAGCCGGCTGATCCACTTGAAGGCCCCGCCTTGCGAGCTAGAATGAGCAAGCTCTATTCCTTTCCTAAGGAGAAGACTCGGGTCCTGTTTGAATGACCCACCCAGTTTAACAAGATTACCCTTCCGCGGTCAAAATGACCCGATGATGCCCAAAGATAAGATAGCCCCCGCTTCTGTCCATATCATCAGGCACTGGGGCATCCCATTGAGGATTGCTATGTATTTAAAGATGTTATTGAAGGGCTGATCAAGAAGGGGGAACTCCAGATGGATGAATATAAGGTGGACCCTCCTTGCCTGCATGAATTGCCCGAGCTAAAAAGAACAGTCAATATGATATCCCTACACTGGCAATTGCCTAGAGGTGCGTCGGAAGTTTGTACATCACACGATGATGAATACATCCCACGGGAGCTTTTCGAATCCCCGGACTTGATACAAGAGGAAGAAAAGAAATCAAGAGTGTCGAGTGCGCTAGATAACCCACTGTGGGGGTAGATGCCGACCACCAAGGGAAAGAGGAAGAAGAAGCCAATGAATACAAGGAGGGACATCCTCCTCTCTTGGAATATGCTGTCAACCCTATCCAGCAAAGGCCAGACCGCTGAAGAAGAAAGCGAAGAGATATGCTTCGCATTGATGAGAGCGGATCAAGGTAAAACCTCTGTCTCTTGCTATGACAATAAGTCTCGGGAGAGAGGTAGGCACCTTCCATTGCCAGATGAAGAAGCATGCCATCACACCCGCCCTCCATGTGAGGGCATACGGGCAAAGATGTCAATTTCCAAGGACCTGGATGTGTCCAGTGCCAGTAATGGAACGCCGTTGGCCCCACCCGAAGTCAGGACGGGGGGTAGTGCTCCTGGCTCTCACCAACATGACTTTGCTATGATGGTAGAGCTACATCAAAAATTGCAAGAAGTTGAGATGTTGCAGAGCAAACTGAGCAAAATGGGTTTCCACCCACCTGGTTTGCGTTTGAGTCCACCAGCTCTTGCGATGATGAATAAGCTAAAGATGAAAATGATGATGGAAATAAAGCCAACCGAGGAAGAAATTACCAAGGCATAGATGTATGAGATTAAATAAAAGGACGATGAATCCTCTCTGGGTTATATCCGTGGATGGAGGAACCTCAGCGCCAGATGTCGACACCCGCCGAACCATGAAGAAGCTGTCTAGATATGCAAGCGCAATCTAAAGACAAAGATCTTAACAATAATGATTGGCATTGAAATCAAATCCTTCGATCTCTTGAATGATATTGTGGCTGATATTGAGACCTTTTTGGTAAAATATCGCCCAGCCACCGCCACCCCAAATCAGAAGAGCAACCCTAGCGATGAGTAACCAATGCAGAATAAAATTCACATCATTGACTTTCAAGCCTTCGAGGAGCAAAGAAAGAAGGCGAAGGAGGCGGCTGTTAGGTGCCGACAGTCTAATCTAGAAGGGGGGTTGAATAGATCTGCCCCCGTTTTAACTTGTCAAATGAATAGATATGAAAACTAACACACATAATAGATAGAACTATATGGACTCGGTCCTAGACAGCAACTAGAATTCAAACTCACAAGTAGATAGATATGAAATCACACACCACACCATGAGACAATGATTTTTAAGGTGATTCGGTCCTCAATCCAGAGGCCTACATCCACCCCTCACTCAACCAAGTGAGGCTTCCACTAGTGACAAGCACTTAACGTTGGGAAATAACACAACTACACACCGCTGATCCACAGCTTAACAAGAGAACACTTTCTCTTAAGACCGCTGACTCACAGCTTGCACTTCTATGACAGTTCTTGGCAAACCAAATAAATGAAAAGAAGAAAAGTATAAAAACACTCTGAAACACAGAATAAGTTTAGAGAAATTCTCTCCCAAAGTAGAAGATGTGATCTGTGTTATCAGTTGATGTCGTTGCACTTCAATTCTCCACTTCAAGTTTGAACCTTCAAGTGCCTACAATAATTCCCTTGACGTTGCTTGAGTCTGCCTTCTCCTTGTAGACACGCGAACTCTCTCTGGTTCTTCCTGACTGCACGCACTTGTTCTTTCTTTTCTTCTTCTGTTTATATAAGCACTCTCTCTTCACAGGGTATAGAGACCTACAAAGATAGCTACGACAAAAAAAGGACTCTGATAGATTCCTAAATAAACTCTTCAATCTGTAAATATAGCAGTTTATCTGTTCAGAAGCTTATCGGGGTTGATCCCACCATAAATCAGTAGAACATGAGATAAATCTCGTTCTCTGATTTTAGTCGATGTTAATCAATGTTGTTTGATGATTAGGAAAGCTCCAGTTTCAAGTTTGTGAAGTTTAATAATCCCAGCCATACTCAAATTCTCCAAACAAAAGTAGGTTTATTCAAGCTTTACTGCCACGAGCTATTTGTCACCACTAAATAGCTATTTGTCACCCTTATCTGACATTTATCACCACTAACAAGCTATTTGTCACCCTTAACTCTCGTTAGCCATCGCCTTTATTTCCCTTCGTGACTTAGCATGATTGCGTCGACTCCATGCTCAGGCTGCATCGACGCTGCTTCACATTTCTTCAAGCGGCTAGCTCTGTTACCTATTATTCACCCTTAGGAAGTCTTTTGTTACCCGTATGGCCTATTGCTCACCGTTAAGAACCTATTTGTCACCCTTATTGCGGTATGAGTTGTCCGCTTTGTTTTGGGTTTTTCTTCCTTATGGGTTGAAGCCAAGTCAACTTAAAGATCACCTGAAGTCAACTTTGCCTCTTCAAAGTTTGTTCTTCTTTCATCTAATGAGGTGTTTTTGATCTGGAACACATTCCTACAGGAGTTGACTTTGTGTTCTTAAGATGTTGACTTCTCTTCATGACATATGGACTTCTCTTCATAGCAGGAGCTGTTGTAACTTGAGAGATCTTGAGCTACTAAATGAACTAGAGAGATATTGTGGAGATCCTGCTACAAATCTGATGGATGACTACTTCTTAAGGTGCAGTGGCTTGATTACAAGATGCCATGTGACTCAAACTTCTACTTGAAGCAATATATGTGTTGTCACTTACTAACTTCAACACAATGTGACCTTTGTTAGCCTGGTAGGCTAGTTTTCACCTATGACAACCTATTTGTCACCCTTACCCTTTTATTTGTCACCCTTAATGGGTATTTGTGACCTGGGTAAGGCATTTTTCACTCTTAGCCAACTAGTTGTCTGCCTTGTTACCACATCGGTTAGCTCCTGAAAGACATAGACTGTTATATGAATTACAAAGCCTTATTTCACTAAAAAGAAAACTTAGTCACAATGATTCATAGTTAGTCACCATCAAAACTAGGGACACAACATTCTCCCCCTTTTTAATGATGGCAACTATGAATCATTTGTTTCAAGTAGCTTCAAGTCATTCCTTCAACCAAATGTTTGCAGATGCAAATGCAGATGCAACTAGATGTAATGACACAGTGAATAAAAAAATATGCCAATGCAACATAATGTAAACATCACATGCACCAGACTCTGTCTTTCCTCACACATAATGACATGACTCTCACATAATGACATGACTCTCATCTATCTCTTTTCTCTCTGCCTTTGACATCATCAACATACTACCCAGGAAGGATTAACCAACACAATAATTCAAGGAGTTTAAAATGAAAAAGCTCACTTTCCATGTAAAGACTTTATAAAAATGAAGTCTCCTAGAAAAAGTCGGTGGCTCAGGATTTATCATTGTTACCCAAGAGTTGAGGCAAAAACAGATAGAGACTGAGTTTTGTATATAGAATAGAATCGAAATAGCTGTTTAAGTGAATATTCAGCCCAATTCCATCAAAGTTACTACACAATTTCAAAAGGCACTTCCAAGAAAAATTTTAACAAGAAGTGAGATTAATCAATTTTTACAAGATGGGTTTTCATAAAGAAACTAAGTGAAGAAGGTAAAATTGTGAGAAACAAAGCTAGACTAGTAGCCCAGGGGTACAATCAAGAATTTGGCATTGACTCTGAAGAGTCCTTTGCCCCTTTTGCTAGGCTAGAAGGCATCAAGATTCTATTTGCATTTGCATTTGCATTTCCCATGGTATACAACTTCAGCAAATGGATGTAAAGAGTGCATTCCTCAATGTTGTACCCCTGTGGTTTTGATGATGCCAAACACTATGAGTCATCTAAGCATGATGTCATATGTGTTGATGCTGCATTTATGTGATTTTGATGATGTCATGATGTGTGTGTACGATTGATGATGATATATGTCTTAACTCTTCATGTGCATTCTCATGTGCATGATGGAAAGTATAGTACAGGACATTGGCCGGACAGTTAGACTATGGAGAACAATTGACATTGGAAATCAGCATGAGGTAAGAGTAAAGCCAGTTAAAATCAGAATAAATGAAGAAAAGTCAACATGGTTAATGAAGTCAATGCACAGTCAACAAAATGGTCAATAGTCTAGCTCAGCCAGGCAAAGCTCCAGTCAGTACAAGCTGTACTATTGGTTGACAGTAAGGTCGGTGCACCTCTTGCCAGCACAAGGTAAGGTCGGTGCACCTCTTGCCAGCACAAGGTAAAGTCTGTGCACATCACACTAAGGTCGGTGCTAGTGTATACGAGTACTCACTAAGGTCGACACTAGTGTGTGTATGTTACTCACTAAGGTCGATGCTAGTGTGTATGAGTATTCACTAAGGTCGGTGTTAGTGTGTACGAGTACATACTAAGGTCGGTGCTAGTGTGTACGAGTACTCACTAAGGTCGACGCTAGTGTGTCCACCTAGTGTTAACCAAGGTCGGTGCATGTTTCTACTGCAATGCATAAGGTCTGTGCACGTTTTCATGCTAGTTGGTATAAGGTTAGTGAACATTTTAGTTTAATGCACATAAGGTCGGTGCACATTTGCCTTAGCCATGCGTAAGGTCGGTGCAGGTTTACATATAAGTTTATAAGGTCTGTGCATGTTTTGTATAAGGTCTGTGCATATTTTGCATATAGCTTTATAAGGTCTGTGCATGTGTTGTATAAGGTCTGTGCATGTTTTGCATATAGCTTTACAAGGTATGTGCACATTGCTATAGGTCTGTGCACATGCATAACCAAGTCTGTGCACATGCATAATCAAGTCCGTGCACATGCATAACCAGGTCTGTGCACATTGCTATAGGTCTGTGCACATGCATAACAAAGTCTGTGCACATGCATTGTCCAGCATTATAAAGTCTACGCATGCAATATGAAAGTGAGAGCATATTCATTTAAGTCTGAGCATATGCTCGAACAGGGTCGGAGCATATTCATTTGAAGTCTATGCACATGCACGCACAAGGTCGAAGCACATGTATTCAAGCCTGTGCACATTTGCATTTAACATAGCCAAGTCTGTGTAGCTGAAGTCATCATCTATTCTCACACTACAGCATTCATCATTAAGGTCAATCTTCACCGTCTAAGCATATTATACATCTCTGATATGAATGTTTGACCAATATGATGTTGGCTATGTCTGCATTTGATTATGATAACAAAGTGTTTGATGAAATGCCTTTCTCCTAATTGACAGGATTAAGGCAAGCACGTGTGCTCTAACTGAGGCTGAGGCACGTGATCCCAAGTCAACTAATCATGGGCACGTGATCCCAAGAATGGGGGAAGCTGGCACATGGACCTAGGGAGCTAATGATGGGCACGTGATTCAAAGAATGGTGGGAAGCTGGCACGTGGACCCAGGGAGCTAATGATTGGGCACGTGATCCAAGGTAGATCATCCCAGAAAGAATCTGCCACGTGGACTTACCTTTATCCAGATTCCAACACGTGGGAAGTCCCTTCTAGAATTCTCTTGGCGGGAGCATTTCCTTCACACGCCCTCGAAGAATGTTGTGGGGGCTACACCTTCAGGCAAGTTGAGAAGAAGCCTCTCCAGAGACTCTGTCCTTGGATATAAATAGGAGGCATCTTCCTCCAAGAAAAAAGTAGAAAAATAGGAGAAGAAGCGAGCAATAGTAGAAGAGAAGTGGCCATCGAGGTGAAGAAGAAGAGAGAGAGTACATGAATGAGAAAGGCGAGCTAGTGAGTGAACAGAGAAAAGAAAAAGAGAAAAAGATAGAGGAGTTGAGCAATAAGAAAGAGAGAAATAGAAGCAGGAGCCGCCAGAGAGCAGAGCAGAGAAAGAAGAAAAGCAAGAGAGAGCCCGCAAAAGTGTGAAAAGAAATAAAAGTTGGTCAGTGAGTGAAGAAGAAGAAGAAGAGAGCTAGAATATGAGAGAAGAGGACTTCTATTGAAGATCTATGTTTATCTGTTCTTGGATCAAATCTAGAACAGCTATGCTCCTACGTGAGCTATACCTAGTTTTAGTTCTGTCTGTTTAATTTTCTTTTGTTGTTTTTCATTTTTCCACTTCCTTAGCATTTTTCAATACTCTATCTGGAGTCCACGGTTCCTCCTGAGGATTTAGGAGAAGGGAGTTTAATCGTCGGTTGCCCTCTGTGGAGTCAGAGGAAGGGAGAGTTAGTCTCCGGTTGCGAGTGGTGGGTAGTTGCTCGTGGGTTCCCTCTGTGGATTCAGAGGAAGGAGGTTGGACCTCCGGTTCTAGCTCTGTGGGTAGCGGAGCTTGGTGTCTGGTTTAGTGGGTTGCAGAACCAGGTTGAGGGATTTGTCTCCCTCAGGGCAAGTTGTTAAGCAACGGTTGCTTGCAGACTGAGTCTGCATCTTGCATTTGTAAGGAATGCCTCACTCGGTTGGAGTGGGGGGTGGATGTAGATCTGGGGTCTCAGATCGAACCACCTAAAAATTCCTATGAGCAGTGGTTTGTTTCATGTGATTATTCTCTATCTTCTGCCTCCTTCACAAGTTTTACTAACTACCTTTTTGAGTGCTTGTTATCCAATTCGATATCCGTGTTACTTGAGCTGTGAATGCTATGGATTATATCTTATCACTCGCTGATTCAGTGTTAGCATGTTAAATGTTTGTCCACAGGTCTAGTAGAAGCTTTTTGTTTTAAGTGTTCTCGGTGGAGCAGTTTTCATTTGTTTCTTGGAGTGGAGTTTGTATTTTAATTTGGCAAAATTTCCAAATAGATCCATTCACCCCCCTTTGGATCTATTTCCGTATACCACCTGTTCTATCAATTGGTATCAGAGCGGGTTACTAGTTCTTTGGATTCATCAATCCGCAGTAGATCCTGCAGTTTTGTGGTGCACCTCCGGCCGCCGCTTCTTGTCTTGAATTTGTTTGATGATTATATCCATGGCCTATCCACCGGTTTTTGATGGTGCTGATTTCAACTTGTGGCTTAACAACTTGCATATGTTTGTCAAGTCTGTTGATCCTGGTCTGTGGAAGCTCATTGCACACGGTCCACACAGACTACCAAAGAATAAGTCCAAATGGACTGACATTCATAGATCTATGTGTGGTAAAAATCAAAGAGCTCTGGAATTAATGAAAGCAGCTACTAACAAGGCCTTCCATTCATGTTTTCATGATTGCAGGTCTGCTAAGGACATCCTAGACAAACTGAAGCTAGCCCATAGGAGAGGCGAAGATAGATGCATGATGGCTGACAAAAGTGATCAAAGCAGCAATCAAAATGAAGAGGAGGACGATGATCAGGTAAATCCTTTTGAGAACTTTTCTCTAGCTGATTGGCAGGATGCTTATGCTGCTTTGATAGAAACACATGAAAAATTAAGAAAACAATACAAAAACTTGAACAAGAAAATTAATCTGAATAGTTCAAATTCTTCATGTGAAAATTGTTTAAAACTAAAACAGTCGTATGATGCTTGTTTGTCTGATGTCCAAATGCTTAAGAAACAAATTCGATTATTAAAAAATGAAAATCAAGAACTTGCAAGTGAGATTTCTGAACTAGAAGAAAAACTTAGGTCGACTAATGATGATCGGGTTCATATCACTAGTCTAGTTCAAAATGAAAAATTATTGAAAGATCTTAATTGTGTTAACTCCGAATTGAAAGCACTGAAATTTGAGAATGATTGTCTTAGGAAACAATGTGAAAAACACAAAGCTCAAACAACTCCCTCTGATAAATCAGTTTGTAAGAAAAGCCTATTTCTGAACAAAATAAATGAAAGTCTTTACCGTGATTTGGAATGGCATCAAAACTTAATTGTTTCCCTAAGAGAAGAAAACAAAAACCTATTGGACAAGAACTTGGAAATGGAATAAAGAGAGGAAAAGTTGAGTGAAGAGTTGAATTCCAGATGGATGCTTCATAAGCCAGGCTAAATACATTAAGGAGTTGCTAAAAAGGTACAAGATGATGATATTGTATTTGGTTCAACAAAATCTGACATGTGTAGAGAATTTGATGATTTAATGATAAGTGAGTTTGAGATGAGCCTAATGGGTGAACTGTAATTCTTTCTATGATTACAGGTTAATCAGACTCCAGATGAATGCTTCATAAGCCAAACTAAATACATTAAGGATCTGCTAAAGAAGTACAAGATGGAGAATGTGAAAATAATAGCAACTTCAATGAGCACAAATGCAAGCTTAGATGCAGATGAGAAAGCTAAAATGATATATTCAAAGACCATTAGAGGTATGATCGGATCCTTGCTTTACCTTACTTCATCTAGACCAGACATACAATTCAGTGTGTGCCTATGTGCTAGATTTCAAGCAAGTCCTCGAGAGTCACATATGAGTGTAGTAAAGCATATCTTCAGATATCTTGCTGGTACCCATGATGTGGGATTGTGGTTCCCTGCATCTTGTGAGTTCAATCTTGTCTCTTATTCTGATGCAGACTATGCTGGATGCAAATTGGACAGAAAGACCACAAGTGGCCATTGCCAATTTTTGGGTGGGTGTTTGATATCTTGGGCATCCAAGAAACAACACTCGATTGCTCTCTCTACTACAGAGGCAGAATATGTTGTTGCAGGGAGCTGTGGCACCCAGGTGTTATGGATCAAATATCAACTCCAAGACTACCAAGTGGATCTTGGATGTGTCCCTATTTTGTGTTATAACTCTAGTGCTATCAGTTTGACCAAAAATCCCATTCAGCACTGTATGACCAATCATATTGAAATTAGGCATCATGTTCTCAGAGATGAAGTCATTAAAAAGACCTTTGAATTTCACTTCATTGAAATTGAAAACAGCTTGCTGACATTTTCACCAAGCCTCTCTGCAATGAAAGTTTTTCCTCACTTTAGAAGAGAGCTTGGACTATGTAGGCTACTTGAAAAATCATAGTGAAATAATCTACTTTTCTTTTATTGTGATTGTCAGTTCTCTGGTCTTTGCATAGCTTGCATATAGTATCATCATATTCATGTGTTCCTTGCATTTAACTGAATGGTATATAAAATGGTGATTTGTGGAAGGGCATGCTTTATCTGTTTGGAAGCAATCACTATGTGGGAGTACACAACTCCGCCAGGTACCATTTAGTCATCCTAACATGTAAGTTTCTGAACCATGTTTTAGTATATAATGCAGTTTTCATGGTGTGTCTTGTTGTGTTAGCACAATAAGTTATGCATAGACTGAGGGGGAGTTTATGAAAGTGTTTGTCTCATGTTAGCATTACCCTTTGTAATATTTCCTATCCTGAGATTGACTAATCGGCACTGATTCAGGGGGAGTTAAAATACTCATTTTCTGTCTAAAAGACTATATGCTTTCTTGAAGGGTCCCATATGAAAATTCACGGTTCAAGGAATATAATCATTCAACTCTGGGATTAAGGTTCTTAAAAAGGGAGAGTTTTGCTTATGGAATAGCCTTAAAACAACTTGATGAGTTGTACTTATGCTCCTTTCTGAAAATTTGAAAGTGAGAGTAAAGAGGCTATTCTGAGTCAAATTTTAATTATAGTAGTGATTTTAAACAATGTTGCTGCATCTGATCAATGAAATAAAAACAACCTGTGAAATGAAATACTTTTGTAGAGTAATGGCTATGATGATTGAGAAACCAGCTTCCATTGCCTTGAAGCGATGAAGACTGTGTCATGAAGCATTATAGCTAACTCTATGAGCAAATTAAAAGGTGAATCTATAAGGACAGATGATGCGGGACAAAAATGGGGGTCTTGTGATTTTCCTCTTTTCTCACCTTGTTATCTTAACTTCTCCCTTTTTTATGTTCTATTTCATTTTATTTCCTGAACTTCTCATCATTTTGTTTTCTAACTTTTTTTCTTCTTCAAAGGTCTTCACGAGAGAGAGAGAGAGAGAGAGAGAACCAAGAGAAGAGAGAGGGAGTACGTGAGAGAAATTAAGAGAGAGGGAGAGAGAAACAAAGAATAGTAGAGAGAGAGAGGAGGGGAGATTGGTAGAGTAGGAAAGACGGGGGAGGGGTTCTACGTTTCTCTTTTTTTTTATATTACAAGAGTATCCCGTGGAGAGAGAGAGCAGAGAGAATGAGGGAGAATGAGAGAGAAGAGAGAGAGAGAGATAACGAGATGTGGGAAGGAACGGCGGCATGCTTTGGCTCTGCATGGCGGAGTGGGGAGGGTTGGGTGATGTGGGATGATGGGATTTGTTCGGTCATTTTGTTCGGGTCGAACAACTGATTAATTAATAAATAACCAATCGATTAGTTGACCATGCAGGCGTGCGAGTCACATATGTGACAGATTTATTATGCGCTCATTCTTACCCATGTCGGGCGAGAGTGAGGTTCGAGTCTGGACCAGCAATCCGCCATACCATCAAGGCTATGACGTTAATTACATCCCACATATGGGAGAAAACCTTTGATTAATTGCCGAGATGGTGGGTCGTCGGAGGCCGAAATAAGATGCTAAAGGATGAATGTGACGCGGTCACATGAAATGCTTTCATTTATCATGCAAGAGAGGCGTGGTTTATTAAGTTGGAGACCCTGGATACGTGGCGGAGGACATAGGTCCAAAGACCACCATCGCGCATAACAAAGACTTCCAGTCGGGCGCAACCCAGACTTCCGTCAATGCCATTTGATATACCCAGGGGTCCATGCAAGCATGCATGCATGATGTTCATGATTATGTTAAAGCATGGTAACAAAGTCATGAAGTTAGACAATGATTAATTAAGTTTATTAATCTCTGCCAAGGGAGACGAAAATGGCAATAGGGACATGATCACAAAGGCATGATGATAACATACATGACAGTAGAAGCGTAATAATAAAATGTTTTGGACTTGAACAACCCTCTTTTTATTTAGTTTATTACTAATTGGGGTTTATTAATCTCGACCATTGGAGGCGAAGATCGCTCCGGAGACGAGTGAGGGATTAAAATAGTGCGATAGTTCAAAACCGGCGCGACCGCGTGTAGGGATAGGGTTCCCCGGCACGGCCAAGCGTAGGCAAAGGGGTTTAATCCGGCACGGTCATGGCATGTTTTAAATCGGCACGGTAGCTTTGGTGCGCGCCGGGTATGAACCAAATAAAACCATAATATTTTGAGTCTAAAGCTAATCCGGCGTGGGGGGGGTACTGCGCCGTATTAGGGAGCGCTGGATTAGGACCGCGCCGTTTAAGTTGATTTTTGGGGATTTTTTAGTCTATTTTGGTTTATTAAGATGTTGTTGAGAGTTTTGGAGTTAATTAGGTTGATTGCCTATTGAATTATAGTCCCGGGCTCTCCGGGAGCAGAGTCATAAGCTCGTGCGAGGTTCATACTCGATGATGCGGGACGAACACGCGACCTGGGACTCTAGCTCGCGATCGCCCCTAAGTGAGGGAAGACGTGGGATCGTGCGCGGTTGAGAAACCGACAGTGAGTCTTGGGTATCGGCTTTCCGCGTTAACTCAGATCGAGTCACGGGACGGTACACTCACCCACTCTCGTAGCGGTGATAACAATATATCAAGTTAGGAACCTACACTCGCAATGACATATACGAATGAATACGAACTAAGCAAAATGCGATAAAGAGTGGGGGCGAGTGTACCTCCACGCTCTGGGCGTGGGGAAGACGATCCCGGCCAAGTACGGTAACTCCCGGTAACAACGGTAAAAACTTAGTTACAACAGTGAATTTTATTGCCCACTCCAGGTAGGGAGGTAAAGGGCTACAAGTGGGGCCCGAGAGGACTGACCCTGGGTTGACGAGCAGCAATCCGGAGGTGCGTTCGGGGCGAACTTGGCCTGCTGGTCCGACTCGATCCTGCGCCGACTCGATACTGTGCCAACTTGGTTCTGACTCGCTGGACAGCAAGGCACGGTTTCCAAAGGAATGTCACCTTCCTAAGATCTTCTGGATACGCCACTTGGCTTGGGCGATGGCAGGACGTCCCTTAATGACTCCCTGAAGGGGCGGTCACTGAAGTTGACCTTTGGTATTTATTTCTGAATTTATCCCGTACTGATATTTCGGACTTGCATAGGGAACAGATTTACGCGCCTTGGCGGTAAGAATTAATTCTCTCAGATCCGGAATCCGATTGAGGCGAGACTGGTGGCGTTGGAAGGAGGACTCCCAAATCTACAACATAAATTTTTCACAGCTCCATCCACCGTACGGATTAAAGATGAGAATGACTGTAACACTGTTTTATTTTCTGACCTGGACTGACAGACACACAGTGCAGACTGTGTTTTTCTTGAGACTGACCTTTGACCGAGGAGTAAATGATTTTTCCAGGGGCGACAAAAATTATGGGAGACAGGGTAGGACGTGAGGAACACCTGAGAATTTTTGTGATTGTTTTGGAAATTTATAAGTGGGTGGGAAAAATACAACAAGGTGACTCTGTCCCGTAGATCTGCAGAATGGTAGATTACAGGGGGAAGAACAATAAATGTGAGAAAAATACCAAATGACATCCAATTGACACGAAATTTGAACTGGAGGTTAAGGGAGATGGACAAAACAAACCCTAAAAATTAGGGCTTGACCTGACAACAAGAGAAATAACTAGAATTTCAGGATTGGGATTCTATCCTGATGGAGACAGAACTCCGGCGAAGCGACGTTGGCGGTGCGTTGGCGGCACGAACGGAAGGCGGTGGCCGGAAGTCGCATCCAGCAGAGGTGGATTTCTTGGAGTCACACCAAGAGGAGGGCTTCACACCCTAGAATGGGCAGTAATCACTGGTGCAAGGGGGAGAGGAGAGACACAAGGGGTGCCCTTGGGCTTACTCTTGGCAAAAATGTTTAATTCTTCATTAATATCTCTAATGACACTATACATAGGCTTATATAGAGAATGGCAAGGGATGGGGGGATGGGAATTTCATAGGAGAGAGGGGATTTTCTTCCCCATGTGGTCAAATGATCAAATTAAATAAAAAATACAACATGGGATAAACTATATTATAAGGGGAAAGCATCTTGGACTTTGCTTGGTCCAATTTTGAATTTTCTTCCACCTTGTCCCCTTGAATGGTCAAGCATCTAGAAGCCCACCTTGGACCTTTGACCAGCCCCACATGGGACCCTAAGGCTTAGGTGGACCAATGGGAAAAGGATTGGGGGGGGCCCTTGCTGGACCTACTACACTTTTGCACAAAAATCTAAAGAATCCTAGGGAATGACAAAGTGGCTTATAAAGCCTTACAATTTCGTGCATACTTTCCCAAGGATATAAAAGCAAACTAAAAGGACACAAGTGCAAAAAAAAAATTAGTGCTCGGCGTCGATTCCCATCACTCGAGCATGGAGGTTTATTGCTTAAGAACACGTGTTTATTAAAGTCAATTCATGAAGGTTACTTATTAACTTAAAAATCTGGCAAAAATTGGGCAACATGTCCCCATCCCTGAAGGATTGCAAGGGAGAAACAGGGTCATACTCAGGTGTGGAGTAAGCCCCTAGTGAGCCGGTCAGCAGAATTGTAATGCCCCGGATTTTTTCGGATCCTTGTTCATGGGTCCCGGATCTGGTTTCTTGGAGTGTCTGACTGCGTTGTGTCTGAAATTTCATTTCGGACATCTTTCGTGTTCGGATCGGCGCGATCCGGAGTTGTTTCGGAGGCCCGGAAGCGTTCCGCGGCTTTTCCGCGTGTGTTTTCCGATTCCCGGTGTGTGTTTCAGTAATTCCTTCGGAACCTCGTTACGGGTGAACCGGACTGTTCACCAGGGCGCGAGTGGTACCGTTGCGATCGGTGTGTTCCGAGGATCGCAGAAACATGATTTTCTATTTTTTGGTATTTTTGAGAATTTTTGGATTTTCTATATATAACCTTTTCTCTCTCTCCCCATCTCATTTCTCTCTTCCCTCCCTCTCTCTTCTATCACGTTCTATCCTCTCCCCCTCTCACTCCGGGCGACCGACGGAGGCGGCGAGGGCGGTACGGCGTGGTTCGTGGGATGTGGGGCGACGGGCTCGGGACGAGGATCGTGATGGTGGAGGCGGTTTGTGGGATCGTGAACCGGCGAGGATTTAAACGGCGTTTTCTTCACGGATCGGCGTCCACGGTGCGTCGAATCTTCGGTGGAGGTAGGGAGATGGACCCTCAACCCACGTACTTCATTTCTCGTGAGTTTGTAGGCCGTGGTGAGTCGAGCGGGCTAAACGGGGCGATTGGGGAAAATGCATGTTTTGAGGTGTGAGCCGGATCTCTCGTTTTACCGTGTTTTTGGGCGATCCAGGGGTTTAGATGCATGACTAGGGGCTTGGGGAAGGTTTCCCCTTTTGTTTCCCCTTCACCTGGGGGTGAACGGGGCGTGGAATGGTTTTTCCCGCGGTTTTCACCGTTTTCGGGCGCGGACTGAGAACGCGCTATGCTCCAGTAGCGCGTTCTTGATGGTCGCGCTGCCCCGATGGGGCGCGTTCATCAGAGAAGATGAACAGTAGGGCGGTTCCTGTCACGCTATGGGGTCCTAGCGCGATCTGCCTTGTCGCGCTAGGGGTTCCTAGCGTGATCTTCCTTGTCGTGCTAGGGGTCCCTAGCGCGACCTGTCTTGTCGCGCTAGGAGGCCCTAGCGCGATCTTCCCTGTCGTGCTACGGGGTCCTAGCGCGTTCTTCCATGTCGCGCTAGGGGTCCCTAGCGCGATCTGTCCTGTCGTCTGGTGTTCCTCTTGGGCCATGTGTGTCTCAGACACCCCGTGGAGTTCCGTGACCATGTCTTTGGGTGTCCAGAGGTTCAGTTCACCTTGATTAGCGTGCCTGTGGGCTTGGTGGGTCTGGGTGACCCCAGGCGTTTCGGGTTTCAGTGTTCTCGCTCGATCGAGTCACCGTGTATCGGCGTGTGTGTGGTGGAGTTCCCCCGCATGTCGTGAGTCTTCCTGGAAGATGATCCCCGAGTGGGTCATGTGTTTGGCCGTGGGCGGTGCGTCCGTTTCTTCTCCGACCGTGGTCACCGTGCGATGGTGCTGGTACGTGGGACGGTCCCCGTGCTTCGTAAGGTTCGGACGTTATTTTCTGTTGTCTTGAGAGTCTACTCTCTCAGTGATCCTCCACTAGTCGTAGCTTCCTGCGCACGCGTGTGCGGACCCACCTAGGAGTGGTGGAGAGCGCGACCTAGTGAGACGCGGTTTTTAGGCTGGTTTCCGTCGGCCCCTTGCCTTTGCCACCAGAGTCCGGTGGGGGGGAAAACCAGCTAGAGGACCAGACCTAGAGCAGATGGTCTGTGTGTGCACACGTAGTTGGGGGCTTAGGACACGTGCTGACGAGCGTGACCCCAGCTATGTTGTGTAGTGGACAGCGGATCTAGAGGGGAGGGGTAAATAGATCAGCCCCACTTTTCACAATGCGGCCCTCTAAACAGCTAGTTAAAATGAATTGCAGCGGAATAGAAACTAGCTTCCAAGAATGCTATGATTCACTTAGCAAGATAAGCAAGATATATAATAATTCGATCCTAAGCATGCATCTAGAAGGAATCAATCACACAAGCAAACCACACTAGACAGGATTTTTAAGGTGGTTCGGACTGAATCCTCAGCCCTACGTCCACCCCTCACCAAAACCCGGTGAGGCTTCACTTGTGCAGCGCACCAACCCACAAATCGGAAACCACCGATTGCCTTCCTACTAACCAACGGTAGGGACGTCAACATCGCAGATCGGAAACACCTCCGATTGCCTTCCTACTAACCAACGGTAGGGACGAATCACAACTTCAATGTTTAATCAATATTGAAAGGAAAACAAATGTGAATGAACTAAGACAAGAAATTAAGTTATGTGTAGAAATGAATTGGCCCTTGTATGAAATGTTAATCAGCAACAAGGATCCTCTTGGCTTCAACTCAATCTTCTTGATTCACCCTTGATTGGATGAATGTTCTTCACGGAGTACTGTTCACGTGAACAGTACCTCTTCCTTCAATTCTTCTCTCTTGATCTTCTCTTTGAAATTGAATGAGGTTGAAAGAACTTGAATGGATGAAGATGATCTCCCTTGAGAGTGAGCTTCAATGGATCCCCTTGAGATGATGAAGAGGATGGATGAAGATTTGATGAAGAGCTTCTTCTCGGAGTATCTTGATTTCCTTCTTGAAGTATACTCCTTCTAGCTTTCTTTGATCACCCTTCTTGCCCTTGATTGCTTCTTGCTTTGTAGGAGGTTGCTTGGCTTCAGATCTGAGCTTGAATCACCTTGGATGGATGAAGAACTTCCTCCCGAAACACTGTTCACGGAGGTGCTACAGTAGCTCGAAAATGGGCTCCCTTGAAGGCTTGAAGCATTAGGGTTTTCATCCCCTCATGTGTTGGTTTTATAGACCTTGAATGGTCTATAGACAAGCCTCAGACCAGATCCACAATTTGTGGGTGATTAGGTGACATTTGGATTAAAGAAATCAAGGTTGAATGGCCCTTTTCGAAGTTGGAAACAAAGTCAAAAATGAAGGCTCGGGGCTGGCGGTCGACCGGAATTCATGGGCCGGTCGATCGGAACCTGCTGCAGCCAGAACGTTTCGGCTCTGGCAAAACCGGTCGACCGGACGCCTGGGGGCGGTCGACCGAAACCTGTAACAATGTCAACATTTCAGTTCTGGGAAAACCGGTCGACCGGAAAAGTAGGGGCGGTCGACCGAAATCTGTAATTCCTGGAGTGTTTCGTTTCTGGAAGAACCGGTCGACCGAAAAGGCAGGGGCGGTCGACCGAAACCTGTAAAACGTGAAATTCTTAGGCTCTGGCAATTCTGGTCGACCGGCCAAGGTGTGTAGGTCGACCGGAAATACCTATACCTGCAAAAATGAAGTGTTAGACCAATGAAACATGTTCATAAGTCAAGATATTCATGTCCTCATCAATTTCATGTATTTTGGGATTGAAATCAACATAGAATATGCTTTGAGCATTTCTAAATTTTGTTCCGGGGGCTCCGCCCCCGGAAACCCCCGCAAGGGGCGGTGCCCCCTTGACCCCCGCGACCTAACCGGGCAGGTCGATCCCCGCGACCTGACCGCGCAGGTCGATCCGCGTGCAAGGGCGCAACATTGAGCTTTCATGTGCATATCTGTCATAAACACAACAGAACATATGTCAGTCATATAAGAGTGAAAAGCAACAATGACGAATAGTGTTTAGCCATTATCAAAACCAAGAATATCACAGAACACATATGACCATAGAATGATGTCGAATGACCCAAGTGACCATATGAAACTCAAATAACCACAGGGGCACAACATTCTCCCCCTTTTTGATGATGGCAACACTGTGAGTCATTATATGGCAAGGTGTATGACATATGCAACCTGTGCAGCTCAAGATCCATGATATTGAAATATGTGAATGCGGATATGTATACATGGAGGATCAAAGCATGTGAATAATGCATGTGAATGCTATGCACAATGCTATGCACAAACCCACTACATGTGAATGTAATGCACAAACCCTTATGATAGATGAAGGTTCTCTCCCCTTCTCTCCCTCTTTGACAACATACAAGCACACAGCTCCTATAAAGGACGCCCACAAAGAATTTATGATACCACTTACAAAGGACTCACACAAAGAATTCTCCCCCTTTGCCAACAGCAAAAAGGAGTGAGAAAGTGAAATGTATGTGAGACCAGAACTGAAAGAAATGAAGAGCAAGCCATTATATGCAAACCTGAAACATGCCGTGAGCAACATATATGGTTCAAAGCTAATGAGATCCGAATTCATCAATAGAGTTCGAAAAGCAGCTACATTCAAGATGTAATAGAAATGAACCAAAAGATGCATGTCATGGCAGTGCTTAACCTTCCCTTGTCTTATATATCCATATTCCATAACCACAAAGGGAATAACACAAAAACTAGTATTGAGGCTAAACAATCATGACTAGAGCATGGAGTTGGATGAGTGAAGCAAGAGGTTTCATATTTTGATTTCCAATATCTTTTGAATTTGAAGGCACATGACTCATATTGTACGAGCAATCAAGTCTAGTACACGCCTCCTAGCCGTAAGAATACACGTTGTTTAGACGCCAGTATTCCTAGGTATTTGGCAAGACTGACTGTCATGCTGCAAGATGAACAGAGATAGCAAAGTCACGTCATGACATATCCAAACTCATTTCATTGATGAGAAGATATGTTTCTCAGCAATTTTGCCATTGCTCTGCCTAGAGTCCAAAAGTTTTAAGACAGAGATAACAGGGGCACATCATGACATATCATTCGTCACTTGATTTGATGACATGACATATTTCTCCGTGCAACAATATCATTGCTCTGTAAATTGATTTTCAAGAATTCCAGCTCATCAAGATGTTTAGAAATAATACTAAGCCTGAGTGTATCACCAAGATTGCCATAAAGTCTGGATTTTCAGATTTCAGGATAGTCATGCAAAGCACAATATGCAATCGTTAGTTAAGGTCTATTAAATCCACATAACATAGATGATTTCAAAAGAAATATTTCAGAACTGCAAAGAACTCATTAAATCTGAACCATTTTATGGAATGAACAATCATCAAGGCACATAATAGAGAGCTCTTACACCATATATTCGCTAGTCTCATGAGCTCATATTCAGACTGTGAGCCAAGAAATGTAGATTACGAGAGGTTAAGAGATTCAACAAAACTCCCCCTAAGGATATGCAATGGATGCACGAAGGAGTGATGTTTGTAAGCTCATGTAATGATAACAGTCAAGAGGAGAATGACCTGAAACATGCAGGGGTTGTCATGAATTTGGCAGAAATGATGTGCATGACCCAACACATGGTTGTACACTTATTAAATGCAACAGAATGAATTTAAAGCATATGCATGAATGCTGCACAACGACAACTCCCCCTTACTATATGGCCTATATGCGACATTGACGCATGGTACTTGGCGGAGGTGAAACCTCACGCATATTGAGTGCTTCGTGACAATCATAACTTGCCCTTCTATACATCAACATTTGATATACCATTGCCATGCGAGAATGATGCTATGTGACACCATATGCAACACAAACCGTATAATGCATTATGAACATGAACTCAATTCATTATTATGCATCTACATGCAATGCGACACCATATGCAAGATGACATATAAACAATGCATGGACAAATGCAACAACACACAACTAAATGAAACAAGATTATCATATCAAGGTTTGTTGGCCTGAGGTCGGCAAAGACCAAGCTCCCTTCTGAGTGTTGAAAACCTGTCATTACACAAGGGCTTGGTAAAGATATCAGCAATCTGATTCAATGTATCAACAAAATACAGTTCAAAGTTTTTCTTACCGACCTCATCTCTAATGAAGTGATGCCTAATCTCAATATGTTTAGTCCTAGAGTGCTGGATTGGATTTTTGGCAAGGTTGATAGCACTAGTGTTATCACACAGAATCGGGACACAACCAAGATCCACCAAGTAGTCTTGGAGTTGGTGTTTAATCCACAACA
This sequence comes from Amorphophallus konjac, assembly GCA_022559845.1. Lineage (NCBI taxonomy): Eukaryota > Viridiplantae > Streptophyta > Magnoliopsida > Alismatales > Araceae > Amorphophallus > Amorphophallus konjac. The sequence goes on along the minus strand of CM040120.1, from coordinate 202,259,358 downwards.
CTTGGGTGCCACAGCTCCCCGCAGCAACATATTCTGCCTCCGCGGTTGAGAGGGCAACCGAGTGTTGTTTCTTGGAGGCCCAAGAAACTAAACACCCGCCTAAAAACTGGCAATAGCCACTAGTACTCTTGCGATCCAGCTTGCATCCAGCGTAGTCCGCATCAGAATAAGATATAAGAGATAGATCACATGATGACGGATACCACAATCCCAAATCTTGAGTGCCGGCAAGATATCGAAGGATACGTTTGACGGCAGTCAAATGGGATTCTCTAGGACTAGCTTGAAATCTAGCACAAAGGTAAACATTAAACTGGATATCTGGTCGGGATGCAGTCAAGTAAAGCAAAGAACCAATCATACCTCTATAGACCTTTGCATCCACCAATTTACCATTTTCATCCGAATCCAGTGAAGTTGAGGTGCTCATAGGAGTTGCAATGATTTTGCTATTTGCCATGTCAAATCTTTTCAACAGCTCCTTAATGTATTTGGCTTGATTTATGAAGCATCCGTCTTCTCCTTGGTTGACCTGCAAACCGAGAAAGAATTGAAGTTCTCCCATTAGGCTCATCTCAAATTCGCTAGTCATGAGGTTAGCAAATTCCTCACACATTTCAGATTTAGTAGAACCAAACACAATGTCATCAACATAAATTTGAACAATCAAGATATTTTTACCTTGCTTCTTGGTGAAAAGTGTTTGATCTACCTTACCTCGTGTGTACCTTTTTCAATGAGGAATGAGCTTAGCCTTTCATACCAAGCTCTTGGTGCTTGCTTAAGTCCATAAAGCGCCCTGTCTAGCTTATATACAAAATCTGCATTGTTAGAGTTCTCAAAGCCAGGGGGCTGCTCAACATAGACTTCTTCTTTGATCAAGCCATTCAAGAAAGCACTTTTAACATCCATTTGATAAAGCTTTATTCTAAGGGAGCATGCAAAGGTAAGTAGAATTCTGATGGCTTCGAGTCTAGCGACAGGGGCATAAGATTCATCAAAGTCTACCCCAAACTCTTGATTATACCCTTGAGCCACCAATCTAGCCTTGTTTCTTATTATCTTGCCATCCTCACTTAGTTTGTTCCTAAAAACCCATTTAGTGCCTATTACAGATTGTGATGAAGGTCTAGGAACAAGATGCCAAACTTTGTTTCTTTCAAACTGGTTTAACTCATCTTGCATGGAATTTATCCAGTTTTCATCTTTTAAGGCTTCATCAATATTTTTGGGTTCATGCTGCGAGACAAGAGCAAGTTGATCTAATTCTTCCACAATTTTAAAATGTGACCTAGTTCTAGGTGGGTCATTCAAGCTACCAATGACATTCTCCAAGGGATGATCCTTAAGAATTCTATTATTTGTAGAATCGTTACCTTCTCCTGGAGCTTGATCCCTTGCATTGCTTGATTCGGCTAGGTCACCATCTTCTTTTATTTCTTCTTGTGGAGGATCACACTTGTCCTTTATGCTTAGGAATTCCCCATCTTCATCATTTTTCCTGCAAAAGTTATCATTGTTAGAATCATGATATTCATCAAAGGAAACATGGGGTGATTCTTCCACAGTTTGATTTTTGATATTGTAAATTCTATAAGCCCTAGATCTATCAGAATATCCAAAGAATATACCTTCATCGCTCTTGGGCTCGAATTTATCTAAGTCTCTTTTATCATTGTTGTGAATGAAGCATTTCGATCCAAACACTTTCATATGTGAGAGAGAGGGTTTTTTACCTTTTAGCAACTCATAAGGAGTCTTTTTGGTGTGTGGCCTTACCATAGAGCGGTTGATAATGTAACATGCTGAGTTTACCGCTTCAGCCCAAAATCTCCTTGGAAGTTGCCGTTCAGCAAGCATAGTTCTTGCCATCTCTACAAGTGTTCGGTTTCTTCTTTCAACTACACCATTTTGCTCCGGCGTTCTTGGTGAAGAGAATCGGTGTGTAATTCCTTCAGCCCTGCAAAGATTATAGAAATTAGCATTTTCAAATTCACCACCATGATCAGATTGAATCTTGGAAAGTTTAAACTCACCATCCTGCTTTATCTTCATGTAGTGTGCCTGAAACTCATCAAAAGCATCATTTTTATGTGTGAGAAAGAAAACCCATGTGAACCTAGAAAAATCATCCACCAAGACATATCCATATTTTCTACCACTTAAGCTAGCAGTTCTGGTTGGGCCAAATAGGTCCATATGAATTAGCTCGAGTGGTTTGGATGATGTATTTTCAGATCTTCCCTTGAATGATTTTCTAGTTTGTTTACCTAGGGCACATGCATCACACAATTTATTTTCTTGTTTAAAGGATAGTTCAGGCAAACCTTTTACCATTGAATGCTTCAAGAGTTTATGCAATACATTGTAGCTAGCATGTCCTAGTCTACGATGCCATAACCAAGCAATTTCAGATTTTGGTGCAGCAAGACAAAGGTTTAAATGAGCAGGATCATCTAAGTCAATCATGTAAACATTGTTAACTCTCTTACCAGAAAATTTTGCCTTATCAGATTTTGGTTCAAGAATTCTGCATTCATGAGAGTCAAACAACACTTTGTGACCCTTATCACACAATTGACTTATGCTTAGTAGGTTATATTTCAATCCTTCAACTAGCAACACATTTCCAATGGAGTTGGAGAGGTTCTTACATACATTACCTGTTCCAATGATTTTTCCTTTGTTGTTTCCTCCAAATGTGACGTATCGTCCTTCTTTTTCCTCCAAGAGACAAAATTTTGATTTGTCTCCCGTCATGTGTCTTGAACAGCCGCTATCAAGGTACCACCTGTTATGCATGGCTGCAAGACATTCCTGCACAAGCAATTAAGCAATGGTGTTTGGAACCCAACCAAATTTGGGTCCCTTCAAACTTTTCAGAATTTCAAAACATGAAACCATTTCTTTTGGAATCCAAACCTTCTTAACATTCATGCTTTGTTTGCTTGGAGCAGGAAATTAGTTTTTCTTTTCAGCTTTGACATTCACATTTTGTTTAGAAGCTCTTTGTTGAATTTTGTGGAAGTTTGAAAAGGTTTGCTTCTTAAACCATTGAGGCCGTTGGTTGGTTTTGGGTTGAAAGTGATTATTTTGCCACCTAGGGGATTGAAACTTATAGGATTGCTGAATACATGAATCACAATTTCCCCAAAAGTATGGTGGTGGCCTATATGAGTGTGCAATGTAATTGTGGTGAAATCTGGAAGGTTGAGCATGCAATGGCCAAGGAAGTGTTGACCTATGTTGCGGGGAAGGTCGACCTTTCTTAGGCTTTTGGATAGGCTTTTTGGGAATTTCAGTTACTACCTCTTCAATCTTTTCTTTTCCTTTGGATGTTATTTTTGAGGTTGAAGCATCAGAAGAGGAAACAAATGTGACTGTTTTTAACCCAATTGGCCTTTTGTTTGTAGGTTCAAAACCTAACCCTTCCTTGTTGAAGTTCATTCTAGTACCTAGCAATGCATCTAGGTTTTCTCTTCCATCCACAAATTTTTCTAAAGATTGTTGTTTATCCTTCAACTCTTTTTGTAGGTTTTCGATATTTTGAAGAAGTTGAATGTTGACTTGTTTGACAGCTTCATACTTTTCATTGCTCAATTTACTATCTTTTTCATAGCTTTGCATTTTGAGCTTCATGCCATCAATTTCATTTCTCAAATCCTCATTTTCAGTTTCAAGTCAGCCATTTCTTTTCTTCCTTCCTCCAAATCCTCAATCATCTTCTTAAGATCTTCAATTTCAGTCTCAAGTAGAGCATTCTTATCATTCATATTATGATCATGCACAAATGAGTTAATTTTCTTTTTCAGTGATTTATTCTCCTTTTTGTACATTTCATATTTTTCCATGAGTTGTATGTATGCATCCTCCCAATCATCAGTTGTATAATTTTCAAATGGAGAATTTACCTCTGTTTCTTCATCACCTTTGGCCATAAGGCAGAAATCTTCTTTTTCATTGTCCGAGGAGCTAGTTCCGTCATCACTTTCCTCTTCATCGCTCCATGTGGACACCATGGCCTTGTTCTTCTTCTTACCCTTCCATTTGTCGGCCTTTTTGAATCTGTCGGGACAATCATTCTTGAAATGTCCTGGTTTATTGCAAGAATAGCAAATGATTTTATCAGGTTTCTTAAAGTTTTCAGAATTAAATTTGAAACCATTTCTTACCTTTGACCTTCCTCTCATGAAGCTCTTACCTTCATTTCTCAGGAATTTCTTGAACTTACGTGTGAGTATGGCTACGTCATCCTCATTTCGCTCGCTTTCCGAATCCTCACCTTCATCGGAAGAGCTTTGACGGCTGGGCCCTGCTTTAAGAGCTAGGGACTTCTTCTTAGGTGCCTCAGCCTCTTTGTTCTTGAGGTTGATCTCATAGGTCATTAATGACCCAATGAGTTCATCTACCTTGGTGGTTGCGAGATCTCTCGACTCTTCAACCACGGTAGCCTTTGTGTGCCATGCTGCAGTCAGTGATCTGAGAATCTTTCTTACAATTTCCTGTTCTGAATATTTCTTTCCCAAATCAGTCAAACTGTTAGTAAGCACAGTTAATCGAGCATACATATCTTGAATTGATTCATCAGGCTTCATGCGGAACATTTCATATTCAGAAACTAAGATGTTGGCTTTTGTTTCTCGTACCTGAGAGGTTCCTTCGTAGATTACCTCTAACTTATCCCACATTTGTTTTGCAGATGCGCAGGTAGCCACTCTTGAGAATTCTACTGGATGGAGTGAGCATTGCATAATGTGTTTAGCATTCCAGTTGACGGTTGATTGCCTTATCTGTTCTTTGGTCCACAAGTCTTCCTTTTCCGTAAGCTCATACGGACCTTTGCTGATCACTCGCCAAAGTTCGTAGTCTTGGGCGCGAATAAACACCTGCATGCGATGTTTCCAATAAGGATAGTTAGCTCCACTAAAGTAAGGAGGCCTATTCACAGCATGTCCTTCGGGTAGAAAACCCTTAGACGCTGATCCACCATTTCCCTCAAGGTCGTTGGACCCCATAATGAGAGATTAGGCTCTGATACCACTTGTTGTGTAGTGGACAGTGGATCTAGAGGGGAGGGGTGAATAGATCAGCCCCACTTTTCGCAATGCGGCCCTCTAAACAGCTAGTTAAAATGAATTGCAGCGGAATAGAAACTAGCTTCCAAGAATGCTATGATTCACTTAGCAAGATAAGCAAGATATATAATAATTCGATCCTAAGCATGCATCTAGAACGAATCAATCACACAAGCAAACCACACTAGACAGGATTTTTAAGGTGGTTCGGACTGAATCCTCAGCCCTACGTCCACCCCTCACCAAAACCCGGTGAGGCTTCACTTGTGCAGCGCACCAACCCACAAATCGGAAACCACCGATTGCCTTCCTACTAACCAACGGTAGGGACGTCAACACCGCAGATCGGAAACACCTCCGATTGCCTTCCTACTAACCAACGGTAGGGACGAATCACAACTTCAATGTTTAATCAATATTGAAAGGAAAACAAATGTGAATGAACTAAGACAAGAAATTAAGTTATGAGTAGAAATGAATTGGCCCTTGTATGAAATGTTGATCAGCAACAAGGATCCTCTTGGCTTCAACTCAATCTTCTTGATTCACCCTTGATTGGATGAATGTTCTTCACGGAGTACTGTTCACGTGAACAGTACCTCTTCCTTCAATTCTTCTCTCTTGATCTTCTCTTTGAAATTGAATGAGGTTGAAAGAACTTGAATGGATGAAGATGATCTCCCTTGAGAGTGAGCTTCAATGGATCCCCTTGAGATGATGAAGAGGATGGATGAAGATTTGATGAAGAGCTTCTTCTCGGAGTATCTTGATTTCCTTCTTGAAGTATACTCCTTCTAGCTTTCTTTGATCACCCTTCTTGCCCTTGATTGCTTCTTGCTTTGTAGGAGGTTGCTTGGCTTCAGATCTGAGCTTGAATCACCTTGGATGGATGAAGAACTTCCTCCCGAAACACTGTTCACGGAGGTGCTACAGTAGCTCGAAAATGGGCTCCCTTGAAGGCTTGAAGCATTAGGGTTTTCATCCCCTCATGTGTTGGTTTTATAGACCTTGAATGGTCTATAGACAAGCCTCAGACCAGATCCACAATTTGTGGGTGATTAGGTGACATTTGGATTAAAGAAATCAAGGTTGAATGGCCCTTTTCGAAGTTGGAAACAAAGTCAAAAATGAAGGCTCGGGGCTGGCGGTCGACCGGAATTCATGGGCCGGTCGACCGGAACCTGCTGCAGCCAGAACGTTTCAGCTCTGGCAAAACCGGTCGACCGGACGCCTAGGGGCGGTCGACCGAAACCTGTAACAATGTCAACATTTCAGTTCTGGGAAAACCGGTCGACCGGAAAAGCAGGGGCGGTCGACCGAAATCTGTAATTCCTGGAGTGTTTCGTTTCTGGAAGAACCGGTCGACCGAAAAGACAGGGGCGGTCGACCGAAACCTATAAAACGTGAAATTCTTAGGCTCTGGCAATTCTGGTCGACCGGCCAAGGTGTGTAGGTCGACCGGAAATACCTATACCTGCAAAAATGAAGTGTTAGACCAATGAAACATGTTCATAAGTCAAGATATTCATGTCCTCATCAATTTCATGTATTTTGGGATTGAAATCAACATAGAATATGCTTTGAGCATTTCTAAATTTTGTTCCGGGGGCTCCGCCCCCGGAAACCCCCGCAAGGGGCGGTGCCCCCTTGACCCCCGCGACCTAACCGGGCAGGTCGATCCCCGCGACCTGACTGCGCAGGTCGATCCGCGTGCAAGGGCGCAACATTGAGCTTTCATGTGCATATCTGTCATAAACACAACAGAACATATGTCAGTCATATAAGAGTGAAAAGCAACAATGACGAATAGTGTTTAGCCATTATCAAAACCAAGAATATCACAGAACATATATGACCATAGAATGATGTCGAATGACCCAAGTGACCATATGAAACTCAAATAACCACAGGGGCACAACAAGCTAGTCCTTATTGTGGTACTGGTTATTGTGTGTGTCTGAGTCTCACGCCTAGGGCGTCGTAGCTAGACACTTGTGACACGATGTAAGACGTCAGGGGACGCATCCGGTCGTTCTTCTAGTGGGAGATACTCCTGTTCTGGACAAAGAGTGACAGACTATCAGTTTCCGTGTGACTTCGACCTTCGGATTTTGGTCGCGTTGACTGTTGAGTTCCAGGTGTTTCACCGTGGCACGTGTGTCGGCTCTCGGGTCGTGAGACTAGTGCTAGTGGCGTTACCGAGGTTGCGTCTTGTTGTGTGGCACCCGCGACCGGATGGTCCGGGTTGCACTTTGGACTGTGTGTCCAGGTCGGCCGTGTCCGGGGAGACAGGCCTCTACGGCGTGGTTGCCGTGGGTTTTTACTTCGGTAAGCAGTACTAGTGCAGTTCGGTTGCCTCGACTGCGAGATCGGGGTGTGTTTCTGGTACAGTAGGAGTAGTTGTAGCGCCGGGCTTCGACCGGCCACTAGGTTTACTGTTCCTGCTGTTGCGGTTGCTCTTGTAGCCTTCCTTTCCGCTACCGCCGTTGTTTCCGGTTGGGGTTCCGCGGGATCCCTGCTGAGTCTCTGTTTTGGAGACTCATTCCCTACTTTTCAGGTGAGGCAGTTCTTCTTCCTCGAGGTTCGAGGGCGCGATGCGGAGGTTCTTAGTTGCCAGCTTGCCGGGCCGAGTGTTCACTTGGCACGTGGTACGTTTTACTGCTTTAGACTGTACTTTCTATTGGACTGGACTCTGTTGTAGTTGTTTATTTAATTCTGTTAATTGTTTAATTGTTGTCCTGCTTTATTTCCTATTTCTTTGTGCCTCCACACTCCTTTTAGCCCTTCCGAGCCCTCCCGGCTCGTGGGCGGCGGTTCGAGTCTCGGGTTATCGGGCCTTCCCTGTAATCGGATTCTCGGGTCGTTACAGCTGGTATCAGAGCGTGGTTGTGGACGTACATCGAAATTCGAGATATTGCAGTGATCAGAGTCTGTAAGGTCCAATACAGTCGGCAGCTGGCATAGGGTTTCGTGCTTATTTTTCACCTAGTTTCTCGCTTGAGAGCTTGAGTGCGTTGTGCGGCGCTGTGAAGGTGGTTACTGTTCATGACTCTTATGCCGGCGTGGGGTCTGAGGATCGAGGTCAAGAGCTTTCTTCCGTGGTTGGTGACCCTTGTTGTATTGCGTTGGGCAGAGGTTGCCGACGGGCGTGCTGCGTTCGGGGAATTGCAGCGATGGTGCATCGAGAGATGTTGTGATCATGGTCCGACGTGACACTTGCTGAGTGTGTCGGAGACGCTGACCTGACGGAAGTGATGGTTTTCTTGGTGCTAGAAGGTGCTATTCCCAGCATGCGCGAGGCTCGAGGTCAGGTCGAGTGTGGAGTTTTCCTTCCGTTGGTCGGAGGTGCGATTGGTCTCTCCTCTGGTTGGAGAGATTGCATTTGGCCAAGGTTCATCGTGTTGCACTGTGTGTCCGGATTGGTTGGCCTTCGTGCGCCATGAAGTCCGTGCGAGACGCGTCCCGCGTTTTGGCAAGGTGGTTGCCTGTGAGAAGCGTTGCCCGTTCCCTGATGTGTAAGGGTGTTGGCGCTGTTCCGGAAGGATGAGTGTCAACTAGGTGGTGTTTTTGAGATTTACGGTTGGTGTCGCGGTTCCCGATGTACTGAGGATCGAAGTCTGCGGGGTTGCAGATGGTTGTCGAGATGGTGGATCTCGAGTTGGCGTTGTGGTGGCTGTGCGTGTGGATCAGAGTGCGTGGATCGTAGCGTTGGTTACTGCGGGTGGATTTCTGAGGAAGTGTAGAGCAGCGGAGGATTGGTTCTTTGATGTGCGTTGTATCCGACGGCGTGAGACGTGTTGTTGCCGTGTCGTTGCTTGAGATATTATGGTTTATGGCACTGGCAGGTGGAGAGTTGGGGAAATGTGCTGGCGAGGTTGCCGCATGAGTACCCTATTCTTGCGTTGGAGGTTGCGTTCATGGATGAGATCATGTTTTGGAGAAGTGTGCCGTGGATTGTAAGAGGTTGTGAGTCCCGTGGCTCTGTGATAAGAGCGGGAGTTGGGATTGGCAGGCATCCTCTTGGATTAATTGAGATGGAGATTTTGATGAGATAGGATTCTATGAGATAGGACGGTGGTCGATGCTTGTGTGTGGAGGTCTCTGATGAGACGTTGGCGTTGGGTATTGATCCTTAGTCAGTGGCCAGCAAGGGAGGATTCCCCGTAAGTCTGAGTCGAGTGACGTGAAGATTGAGAGGAGATGGAGTCGTTGGATCCCGCCGTGCTCCCACGAAGGGTAGAGTTGGTGCAGGGGTCCATCTTGATGTAGTGGTGGTCTGTGCGGAGAGTCAACGGATGGCCTGTCATGAGTTGGATCGTGCCTGCTAGGCCGGTGGAGGTTTCCCGTTGACGAATGTCTGGTGACCAGTGGATGGTCTTTTCATAGACAGAAGATGCTGGCTGTAGGGGCTCGAGAATGGAGAGAGCCGAGTGCCAGCGAGGCATTTGGTGGCCGTTTATGAGATGCGTTTTTCCAGATGGGATCTGAGCTTTGTCGAAGTTTGAGTTCTGAGAGAGTTGGTCCCGTGCTGTCTTTGGTATTTGGCTTGCCTGGGGTGAGCTGGTGGAAGCTCAGTGATTGGTTGCCCCTGGTGCAGGGTGTGAGATCGATCAGCGGTTGTGAAGCTGGCGTTTGGCTGGTCCACCGAGCGTGGGCGTTGACCGGTGGATTGGTCCTTGTGGTGAGGATTGCGTTCCCTCGGTGAGCGAGAAGGTGGCAGCGATGCCGTGAGTGGTTTCCGTTGTGTCCGAGGTGATACCAGACTTGTGCCCTTGTGTTATGCCTGCTCTGGTGGCCGGTGTGTGCGCGGTGTGCGGAGCATGGCATTGTTCGTGATTATGGTCTGGCTGTATCCCTCATGATCGGTGCTTTTTCGAGAATTGAGGTTTTTCTATGTTGGGGCCCTGGCAGCGTTGTCAGTTAGTGGAGGCGTTCTTCCCCTGTGACTTGGTGCTAGTCCTAAATTTCGAGGATGAAATTTCTTTAAGGGGGGAGGGCTGTAATGCCCCGGATTTTTTCAGATCCTTGTTCATGGGTCCCGGATCTAGTTTCTTGGAGTGTCCGACTCCGTTGTGTCCCAAATTTCATTTCGGACATCTTTCATGTTCGGATCGGCGCGATCCGGAGTTGTTTCGGAGGCCCGGAAGTGTTCCGCGGCTTTTCCGCTTGTGTTTTCCGATTCCCGGTGTGTGTTTCAGTAATTCCTTCGGATCCTCGTTACGGGTGAACCGGGCTGTTCACCAGGGCGCGAGTGGTACCGTTGCGATCGGTGTGTTCCGAGGATCGCAGAAACGTGATTTTCTATTTTTTGGTATTTTTGAGATTTTTTGAATTTTCTATATATAACCTTTTCTCTCTCTCCCCATCTCATTTCTCTCTTCCCTCCCTCTCTCTTCTCTCACGTTCTCTCCTCTCCCCCTCTCACTCCGGGCGGCCGACGGAGGCGGCGAGGGTGGGGCAGCGTGGTTCGTGGATGTGGGGCGACGGGCTCGGGATGAGGATCGTGATGGTGGAGGCGGTTTGTGGGATCGTGAACCGGCGAGGGTTTAAACGGTGTTTTCTTCGTGGATCGGCGTCCACGGTGCGTCGAATCTTCGGTGGAGGTAGGGAGATGGACCCTCAACCCACGTACTTCATTTCCCGTGAGTTTTGTAGGCCGTGGTGAGCCGAGCGGGCTAAACGGGGAGATTTGGGGAAAATGCATGTTTTGAGGTGTGAGCCGGATCTCTCGTTTTACCGTGTTTTTGGGCGATCCAGGGGTTTAGATGCATGACTAGGGGCTTGGGGAAGGTTTCCCCTTTTGTTTCCCCTTCACCTGGGGGTGAACGGGGCGTGGAATGGTTTTTCCCGCGGTTTTCACCGTTTTCGGGCGCGGACTGAGAACGCGCTATGCTCCAGTAGCGCGTTCTTGATGGTCGCGCTGCCCCGATGGGGCGCGTTCATCAGAGAAGATGAACAGTAGGGCGGTTCCTGTTACGCTATGGGGTCCTAGCGCGATCTGCCTTGTCGCGCTAGGGGTTCCTAGCGCGATCTTCCTTGTCACGCTAGGGGTCCCTAGCGCGACCTGTCTTGTCGCGCTAGGAGGCCCTAGCACGATCTTCCCTGTCGCGCTAGGGGGTCCTAGCGCGTTTTTCCTTGTCGCGCTAGGGGTCCCTAGCGCGATCTGTCATGTCGTCTGGTGTTCTTCTTGGGCCGTGTGTGTCCCGGACACCCCGTGGAGTTCTGTGACCGTGTCTTTGGATGTCCGGAGGTTCAGTTCACCTTGATTAGCGTGCTTGTGGGCTTGGTGGGTCCGGGTGACCCCAGGCGTTTCGGGTTTCCGTGTTCTCGCTTGATCGAGTCACCGTGTATCGACGTGTGTGCGGTGGAGTTCCCCCGCATGTCGTGAGTCTTCCTGGAAGATGATCCCCGAGTGGGTCATGTGTTTGGCCGTGGGCGGTGCTTCCGTTTCTTCTCCGACCGTGGTCACCGTGCGATGGTGCTGGTACGTGGGATGGTCCCCGTACTTCGTCAGGTTCGGACGTTATTTTCCGTTGTCTTGAGAGTCTACTCTCTCAGTGATCCTCCACTAGTCGTAGCTTCCTGCGCACGCGTGTGCGGACCCACCTGGGAGTGGTGGAGAGTGCGACCCGGTGAGACGCGGTTTTTAGGCTGGTTTCTGTCGGCCCCTTGCCTTTGCCACCAGAGTCCGGTGGGGGGGAAAACCAGCTAGAGGACCCGACCTAGAGCAGATGGTCTGTGTGTGCACACGTAGTTGGGGGCTTAGGACACGCGCTGACGAGCGTGACCCCAGCTAGTCCTTGTTGTGGTACTGGTTACTGTGTGTGTCTGAGTCTCACGCCTAGGGCGTCGTAGCTAGACACTTGTGACACGGTGTAAGACGTCAGGGGATGCATCCGGTCGTTCTTCTAGTGGGAGGTACTCCTGTTCTGGACAGAGAGTGACAGACCATCAGTTTCCGTGTGACTTCGACCTTCGGGTTTCGGTCGCGTTGACTGTTGAGTTCCAGGTGTTTCACCGTGGCACGTGTGTCAGCTCTCGCGTCGTGAGATTAGTGCTAGTGGCTTTACCGAGGTTGCGTCTTGTTGTGTGGTACCCGCGACCGGATGGTCGGGGTTGCACTTTGGACTGTGTGTCCAGGTCGACCGTGTCCGGGGAGACAAGCCTCTACGGCGTGGTTACCGTGGGTTTTTACTTCGGTAAGCAGTACTAGTGCAGTTCGGTAGCCTCGACTGCGAGATCGGGGTGTGTTTCTGGTATAGTAGGAGTAGTTGTAGCGTCGGGCTTCGACCGGCCACCGGGTTTACTGTTCCTGCTGTTGCGGTTGCTCTTGTAGCCTTCCTTTCCGCTACCGCTGTTGTTTCCGATTGGGGTTCCGCGGGATCCCTGCTGAGTCTCTGTTTTGGAGACTCATTCCCTACTTTTTAGGTGAGGCGGTTCTTCTTCCTCAAGGTTCGAGGGCGCGATGCGGAGGTTCTTAGTTGCCAGCTTGCCGGGCCGAGTGTTCACTTGGCACGTGGTACGTTTTACTGCTTTAGACTGTACTTTCTGTTGGAATGGACTCTGTTATAGTTGTTTATTTAATTCTGTTAATTATTTAATTGTTGTCCTACTTTATTTCCTATTTCTTTGTGCCTCCACACTACTTTTAGCCCTTCCGAGCCCTCTCGGCTCGTGGGCGGCGGTTCGAGTCTTGGGTTATCGGGCCTTCCCGGTAATCGGATTCTCGAGTCGTTACAACAATGGTAGCCAACATATCCCAATCGGACAGGAAACCCCGAGGAGTAGCCTGCGAGGGGTACCATGGTTCTGTAAGTGAAAACGAGCAAATATGGCGACTAATGAGAGAAGCAAAGACCCCGAGGGCTAGCCTACAAGGGGCACGCGACTCATAGTCGACACTACATCCGAACAAGGGACGACTGATAGGGAGGGAAAACCCCGAGGGCCAGCCTATGAGGGGCACACATCCCCGGTCACCACAAAGTCCCTTAAGGACTGTGGATTTTTAATCTATTGGGGTTAGCCCTATTGTTGTTCACCCAATGGCCTATGGGGACGCTCATCACTGACAGATGAGTTCCTGTCGACCAAGTGGTGTTTGTAATGAAACATTGGGGAATGTTTCCCCTCCCCGGTTCACTAGAGCAGTGCTATCGAGCAAGCTCACAGACCCTGAATGCAGGTGAGATGAAAATAGGAGTGTATAACACCACACGACAGCCGGTGAGTTGATAGATTACCAAGCATGGGTTAGAGTATTAATGCTCGAGGGTTAAAGGAATTAACACTCACGGGGGGAAGGGATGATTAGCAGTCACAGAGAGGGGTAGCTAGCATGTGGATTGGGGAATTACTAGGACGGCATTCATGTGGAGAGGTGATGGCCAGTCTGTAGATAAGATGATTTAGCTATGTACACATATGCTCGAGTAACTGGTATGCAACAGTCACAGGACATGCCCTAGTGTTATGGAGGAAACCCCGACCTTCTCTGTCCAATAGAATAGTGTAAAGAGAAAAGAAAATGGGGATCAGACCTTGAAACGGAACGAGGAGAGATACGTGCACAGGCACACCTCTACCCACAAAGTATGCAAGAACCATCGAGTAGGACACGGCCATTGCATCAACATGAAGGACCCGGGGAGGGGGGGTCGTCTCTGTAGCTCGTGGTGTCCCAGGGCATATTCGGTCTCACGGAATGAAACTCGGCATTCGCACACACATGAAGCGATTGAGCACGTAAATTGGGAACGGAACAGGAAGAACATGTAGAATACAATATCATTCATTCCCTCAAAAGGAGGCGAAAGATATGGCACATTACAAACATTCGACACGCCGACGTTGCCGCTCGGTGGCCATTTCATTGACTATAGAGAAGAAATTACAGAGTAGAAAAGAATGAAGAGGTGGTGGGGGGAAGATGGGCTCATATCATCGCCCCTCCCCCCCTCACTTACACGATGGCGGAAGAAAAAACCAAAAAGGGGAATCATCGGGAAGCAATCCACAAAACCCACCTAGGTTTCGCCAGCAAAATAGAGTATCAGACCCTCTCTTTCTTTGGCTCCACCGTGCTTCAGGCAAGCAGATGAAAGAGGGTGGCGGTAGGAATCCTCATCTCCCCCAAGGAAACCCTCTCAGACTTGAGTTCGATTGGCTCTCTGGCTCTCTCTCCTTCCAGCAATCGATATTAGACTCTCCTCTCTTCTTCTATATCGTTCTCTTCTAATTGTCCCCCACTCTTTCTGTCACGCCCCGAACCGATAGCAGCGGAACGTGTCGTTTGCTCGGAACGTGACAGTTAAACAGTCATGTCAATCAGAGCATAGTCATTTCCACAAAACACAATTTGGATAAATAACAAATTTCATTTCAAATATAAGTTCATTACATATTCGGGCCCATAATAAACGAAAGGACTCAATAAAGAAAAACTACAATGAGACATAAGATGCAAGATAACTAGACTAGACGGTTCATCTAGATGTCAGAGTTCTCTTCACTCTTGCCCTTGCCCATCATGTTCGGTCTCGTCGTCACTAAGGTCAATACCTGAAAAATATTGGAAAACGCAGGGTGAGCGAACGCTCAGTAGGACTTAATATCTCATGCTCCAAGCTAGCTTTAAGTCAATTACAGTTTAACATGCTCATGCAGGTCATGCAAGATATAGAAATCGAGAACTGTAATAACACGAGATAAATTTAAGAACTAAAAAAAATGAGTAAGCAAGATGCTAGATAAACATATGAAGAGTAAGGACAATGACAATCAAGAGAGTATAGCAAGATCTTAACAAGTACTTTCTCAAGTTAGGTCAAGAGCATTCATGAGGAAATATAACATTCATCTCTCTATGATGAACACTATCACGAGAGCTTCAATGTATCCATTATTGTGAAGGATCTTTGTGACAAGATAACGAGTACTATCAACGGGATACTTCAGGAACATTTATGACGATCGATATAGAAGTAGAACAATTACTTCTACAAGACTATATAGCATTTGCCAAGACACTAAGGGAATATCACGATGATATGATAACCCCTCCAATAAGGCAAATCAAGATCTTTTCATGACGAATAATAAGTTGTAGAAAGGTGTACTATGATGGCAATTACTCCTGATCATCACTATCACGAGAGCGTTTACACATCTAGCACTATATAGGATTGGCCAATGCACTAAGGGGAAAATCACGACGATATGACCACCCCTCATGGA
Organism: Amorphophallus konjac; assembly: GCA_022559845.1. Taxonomy (NCBI): domain Eukaryota; kingdom Viridiplantae; phylum Streptophyta; class Magnoliopsida; order Alismatales; family Araceae; genus Amorphophallus; species Amorphophallus konjac. The sequence continues at coordinate 202,244,047 of CM040120.1, read as the reverse complement.
AATAGCGCTAGGTAGTATTTGGTCGCACACTTAGGAGTTCTCACGACTGTATGATTGCCCCTAAATGCCAATAACCGAGTTGGTGAATGCCAGCACCCGATCATCGTATACCGGTAATGTTTGGACTTTGCCTCCCCCAATAGGGTCAGATCAGGACCCGTAACATTTAAAATGTCATTTTAGTGGGACCCATAGCCCTTGACATTTAGTCTAGACTAATTCCATATTAATGGCCAAGAATTTCAAGGACCAAGCATGTAAGAATATTAAGATAGATTTCATGGAACATAGAGTTCAAGGATAGAACTTGTAATAAGGATGATATAACAATAAACCATATGAAAATCATGACATTCTAGAAATCTGGGTGATTAGGTACAACCAGCTCAGTCGGCCTTGAGGGAATCCAAGGCTGCGAGGAGACTTACGGAGGTCCCAATGACTAACTTGCCAGTCCGAAGGAACGGAATGTCCAACGGAGGGCTCGTATGTCACCGAGAGTTGAGGTATATAACGTGAACCAATCATGAAACATGGACTCCATCTACGGACGTGAGATGAGAGTGCCAAAAGACCTGGGGTATAGGTCAAAACCAGAAGAAAACGGTGAGAACATGATTACTTTAATTATAGAATTCAGGTCCATCCAATTCTATAATTAACTATAATTAAATAAACTTATATTAATTGACGTCCATGAGTAGTGTCATTTATTAATTAGCATCCACTTGGAGGGACGTTAATTCTATGATTTTTAACTTAATTTATTTAACAAGAATTCTCGTCAATATCTATTTAATTGAATAATTTTAAAAATATACATTCTAGGAGAAATTAATTTATATAAAATAATTTAGAAAAATAGATTATATGATAATTAGGAGAAAAATTCAAGGATTCCAAAAATATATTTTTTATAATTTTATGTTGCATAGTTTAGTAGATATGGATTTTCAAAGATATAATTAGAAGTTATGTATATATATATATATATATATATATATATATATATATATATATTATAAACAATTTGACGCCATTGCACGATGGCGTCAAAAGAATTTGACGACATTTAACATGTCATCATTTCAATAATTTGTGAATCTTCAAGCCTCCGTTTCTCGACGTACACATGTCGGAATCACGCGTTCTATATATCGAAGTGACGGGATCGAAAAACTCTACTTAATCGGACGTTCAAAATAATTTTTCGTTGAGAGATGGGGGATCTTGAGATAGGGGGTATGAAAAACGGTGCAACCACTCTTACTAGCTCGGTCACTACCCCAATAACATGCTCATAAAATTTCATAACCAAAGGACGTTCTGGCGCCCACTAAAAGGCCATCAACGTAAAAACCTACTACTACTGTGCTACAGTAACTATGGGTGATTCACCGTGTAATTCAGAAAAATTCATTAAATTAATTAACTACTTAATGTTACTAGTTAATACCCATATCAAGATATGAAAATTTAAGGAAAACTTGGAGATTCTAGTTATATATATATTATGATTTTTAGATACTTGATTACACACATAAAAATTTCCTAAGCATGTTGTAGTTATTAATTAACTAAAATAAAATATGTAAAACGATAAGCAGGAGGGATTGAACATGATGCAAGAAAATGTATTAACATGTTGTTTTGCTTGGGAGATTGCCTACCTATACGTTGATGCTATGCAGACGAAGAAGAAGAAGCAGTCGTGCTTTTCTTCGTCAACAGCAACGAGCGTGTAACGGCAGTAACGAGCAACGGGAGAGGGATGGAAGACGAGGACGATGGCGCTGACCAACAGTATCCGCATGGCACCACAGCGACAGCAAACCCGCAGAGCAACTGCCTGGCCTCCGCACGACTTCGACGGGAAGAATAGGGAGATGCACGCAAGGTTCTCATGAAACGAGTAGTAGCAACCTTCTACACGCTCGATGTGGTTGATTTTATAGGGATGGAATCCTAAGCATGGGTGGCAAGGCTAAAAGAAGCAATATTCCTATATGTATCTCCGTTAACATCTCACCTGCCAAACTTTTAGCCGCCTACCATTATTCACAGGAAAAACCCTAAAGCTATCACCCTTCGAATGTGTATATGGGTTTGGGTTGTGTTATCACGTGCATATGCATGCCCCGTTTAATTGCCTCAACTATTATATTGTTTCGTTTATGTCAAAGCCCATGTTTATGTATATCTGTTTAGTAGCTCATGTTTAAAGCTTCGGTCTAAAAAAAAATCTTAAAGCTCTATATGCTATTGGCCCTTTTGTCTTTTAAGTACTTATGGGTTTAACCCATGGCATACGTGAGTTATATATATATAGATGCACCTATACCTATATGAGTGAGTGTAGGGGTTTATAACTATGCGTATATGAGTGGTTTAAATATACGATTTGCAATATGTATATATTTATATAGAGTTTGTATATATACATGTTTGTGTGGGTTTAATAAATACACCCATGCACTCTCTCTCTCTATATATGTATATATATACATAGCCATGTACGGCCTGTTGGTGCCTTTAGTATAGCTTGGGCCCTTCCATGCCCAACAACTAAGGCCCCTTCATGTTCGGAACAATTTATGGGCCAAAGGCCCACTATGCATGGTTCCTCTTAAAGGCCATTAATTATGTATGCTAAAATTATCATAAGCCTTTTAGCCTAATTATTTAATAGGACTCTCTATATATATATATTTTAGTCTTTTTCTTATAACTTTATTAATTCCCTTTGTCATCTTGGGTATCAGAGTCGGGTTCGACCCTATGAAATTCTTTATATATTTGTATGCATATATATTTGGAATAAGGTCCTGTTGACACCTGGAAAATGAACAAGGGTGAAAACATAATTAAAAAGAGGGCCGGACCAACAATGAAAGACCAATGATGAAGCTCATCAGCTGTCTGCTCGGCTGAAGCCCTTGTCGGCAAAGCTGATGCCCGGTGCCAATGTCACTCAGACGGCAGCACTGATAAAGCAGCAGTCACTCGACTGATGAGACCTTCCAGCCCTTTAATGAGAGCTGTACTACCGTTTCGCCCAAGATTCCACAGATGATATGTCAGGGTAAGTCAGATGTCGGCTTACTGACAGATGTAATATGAGATGAAGATGAAGCCGGTACCGGCAGATGAAGATGGCAAAGGCTTTGCAAAGTCAGAACAGAAGAAGAATGGTCTCCACAGGTTATACACCCGGCGGAAGTCTTTCCGGATTAAAACTGATGCCCGAGCTCGTCACCAATCAAGTGACGATATCGATAAGATAATACCCGGTCTTGTCACCGTTCAGATGGCAATTCTGATGAAACCCTTGTCTACGGACTGATGAAGCCCTTGTCTACGGACTGATGAAACCCTTGTCTACGGACTAATGAAACCCCTATCTACGGACTGATGAAATCCCGGTCTACGGACTGATGAAAACCGTAATGATGATCTCGATACAAGATATGTCATCAATGAAAGGCCCTTTCGGGTGATGATGTCCTTGAAAGACCCAAATGGGTCTGTGAAAGTGGCTAAAAAAGGCTTTAATTGGGCCTGCAAAGAGGGCGCCGAGAGCCATTTGCCGAAGCCCAACAGAGGGCGCCGAGAGCTTGGTCAAATGCGCGCCGGGAAGCTCCATTTGGGGGCGCCGTGATGCTGCTGCCGAGAGAGGGAGAAAAGTGGCTATAAAAGCCCCCCTCCCTTCAAACAGAAATGGAGAGAGACAAAAAAAGAGAGGACAGACGGGGAGAAATAGATAGAACCGATCAAAAAAAGAAGAGAGAAAAGACAGCAAGAAAGAAAGAAACCCATCCAGAAAAGGAGATCGGAAAGGAGAGAGAGAGGGCCTCCGCTGAAAGAAAGAGAAGAAGAAGAAGAAAAACCCCCAGGTGGGCTGCTTGGGGGAGGGAGAGGAGTCAATGCTCCACCCTCCCCCCCTATGTTTTCTTTTCTTATGAGTTCTTTTCTTCTTCATGTAATTTCACGAGTTTATCTCGATGCATCGGCTGTAGCTGGGATGTCCTGGCTTCTGTTTCATCCCCTTTCCCTCACTCCCTCTCGGTGATTGGTGAGTCTTGGAATGATGTACTGCTCCTGCTTTCTTACTATGTATTTCTCCCGAGGAATGTCGTCGGATGAATAAACATGATGGGCTACAGTTTATGCCTGCTTTTATGCCTGCTTTTGATTCCTCTGAAGCTCTATCACCATTCTTCATGTCTCTTGTCTTCTCTTAGACTAGTAGCATGCTGATCCCCCTCCCCCAGTAAACTAATAAGTCGTCGATCCGTCTTTTTTCTTTTGTTTTAAGGCACCATCCATGCTTATCCCAGAGCCCGGGACAGACTATCCCTTGGCTTCCGGGATAAAGCCGTGCTATGCGATGATCGAAGATCGTGAGATTCTGGAGTTATAAATGTTTTCGCTCCATCTACAGGCATTGTTGAAATCACCTATGGGGCCAGGGGCGGTCATCTCTTGGCTCCTAGGTGACCAAAGACGCCAACAAATGATCCCCCGAGGGTCCGTGATATATGACGATCTAGAGCCCCATTCTGCAATGATCCCTTCGATTCCCCCCTTTGAATCCAGCCCATCTTTGGCAAATCAAACCCATGTATGTGTAATCTCTAGCCTACCCTCCAGATCCAGCCTCAATCCGAGCCAGAAATCTCAGAAAATCCCAAAACAGAGCATCGTCTGAGCTCTGCAAACCTTGAAACCCTGTAGCATTTCCATCCTCTCGGCGTACAAAATTCCCCGCCGAGAACTACGCTGCCGAGAGACCCCTCTCATCAGCAAGCCGACAAAATTCCCTCCAGGCCATTTCCACGTGAACTCCCTTGCCTTTGGCCTCTCGGCGCCGGCTTCCCGGCGCGATGAGGAGCGCGCCGAGAAGCTCTGTGCCGAGAGCCTCCCCCCCTTTCATCAAGCCGCGCCGAGAGCCTCCCTTTGTTGGTCAAGCCGCGCCGAGAGCCTCTCTCTATTGGCCAAGCTCCCGCCGAGACCCTCTTCAAACCACTAAAACCATGCCGATGCCCTTGCTTTGGCCAATGAAACCCAGTCTGAGGCCCTCCTCTGCATGGTCATCCTTCGACCCTTTTGGTTCCCTATACATCTGTCTAAGGGATGCTCAGAGATCATCATATGTGCCCTGAGGTGGTATAATAATGGGGAAGACCTCCTCTACATTCCTATGTCCCGAATTTGATTCACATGCAACCCCGCGGGTTCGGTGGACCTTGTCTTTACAAGGGTTCCGTCGGTCTCCGAGAAGGGGAATAGTGACCGATGCCGGAGACATGGATAGTCTCTTCGAGCCTTAGTGCTCACTCATTTTCCAGCTTTCATCCCGGCACTCCGTGGATGTTAGCCTATACCACTCTCCGGCAAATGCTCGGTCCAGGGGAGGTGCTGCCAAAATTCTCTTAGGAAGATGAAAGTAGACATCAGGTTGTCCCCCGGGCTCCGCATGATAATGGTGACAGGGTTTCCCTCGACCCTAGTCTTCCTAAATCCCTCTTCTATCCTGATGCTTCTGTGAAGCCCAAATCTAATCCAGCTCAGATTTGATGCACTGATCCACTTTGACCCCAAAAGAACCCATCCACCATGGCCTGGATAGTCCAGAAACCCAAAAGCAGGTCCCGTAAACCCTTAGAGACCATCTCTGCATCATCTTAGCTCCTGGCGCCACGAATAGTAAAAGGCATGAGCAGCTCTCGGCGCATGATTTCTTGCGCCGAGAACCCTATCCCTTGGCGCGCCGGGAAGCCCCCCTTTGCCCATTTTGCCAAGCCGAGAACCCTATCTCTTGGCGCGCCGGGAAGCCTCCTCCTTGCGCCGAGAGACTTGGCCATTTTGCCTTCGTGATGGGAACCTATGTATACTCGAACTGCATCGATAAGCAACCCCTTTGGCTCGGGAGGGCTCTGCCATTGCATGAGTCCCGCCGACTTCTATAGGGAATATCAAACACTGCCCTATGGCATGTATATACACATATGAGTAGGGAGGTCTGGCCTCTCTCTTTCTCTTGGCTTTCATCCCGGCACTCCGTGGATGATAGTCTATTTCCCCCTGGGCATAATCCAGATAAAGGGGAGATGCTGTCGAAATACTAATCGATGTTTTAAACCTCATCACGGTCGAGGCTCAGGCTACCTGTGACTGAGATCCTCCTTCCCCCCTAAGCCCGGGCTTTGAACCGCTGACTTAACGATATCATCTGTTTCTACTGTTGGTGTTATTATCTTGCCCGCCTGTCTGGCTTCGGTATGAAGTTCCATTTCCGCATATGAATATATGTTTGCCTCTCGAGGTCTCCTACTTTTAGCGTTTAATCAAGGGTTGTCCTTCTTAGGAAGGGCGTAATTAACGTCATAGCCTTCATGGTATGGCGGACTTCTAGTCCAGACACGATCACTCACAATCGACTGACCAAGTCAGATCGAGCGCACAATAAAATTGTCACTTCGGTGACTGGCACGCCAATAAATAAATAAATCAATAAATAAATAAAATAAACTAAATAAAATAAATGTGTCAAACACGTCTGGCACGCCCGGTGGGACTTAGTCTCCCTTCATCTTTACGCTAAAGTAGGAGGCCCGGCGGGCCCCCTTGAAACTTCTGATTCTGTGTACTTTCCTTATTTTTAGGGTTCTACAATGACAGCTGGAATCATGTCCGTTTGCTTCGACCAGCAGCCGATTGACATGCATGTGCGCGAAGGCTACCTGGCGGTACCCCTCGCGTTCGGATCACTGCCGCCTGCCGTTGGGCTGCCTAACTGCTTGGGCGTCGTCTTCACTGACCTTCTACAGGTCGATGACAATGAGCAAGGCACTGCTGTAAGTGCCCCGGTGAAGATCACCGACCAGAAGAACATCTTACCGGAGAACACGGCCCCCACGGCCGTCGCCTGCTACGTCCATCACGTCCAAAAAAGGGACGTAGTCCCCGCTGCTGCTCAGAAGGGGAGAAGAACCAACCGGAGGAGCCGGTATGTTGCTGTTGACCGCCGTCTTTCCAACTCCGGAAAGACAATGATGATCGGTGGTGTCCGGGCAAACATGAACGGTTGCCCAAGGGCGGTCAAGCCGGACGTGATCGTCCCGATGGTGCCCACTGCACACAGATTCCAAACTCTGACCGCCAGGCAGGCCAATTGGGAGGCTAATGAAAAGAAGCCGCTGGCGCCCAAGCCAACAAAATACAAACAGGTCTGGCGGCCGAAGAAGATCCAAAGCTGGGCCCCAGCTCAGGACAGGGAGAACCTCACTGATGTCACTATTGCCCGCCTCAGAGCAGGGGGCAGAAGGGAAGTGAAGAAAGATGAAAGAAATGCTACTACTGTCTACCCCAGGACCCGGGGGAGGAGAGATGAGGTTGAGGGTCAGGAAAGAAATATGACTGCTGTTCGCCCCATGATGAGGGGCAGAAGATACCAGACAGGGGAAAACTTCACTACTACCCATCCCATGGCCAAGGGCAAGAGATGGGAAGAGAAGATCTACAATGCTGCTGCCGACCGTTGCCAAGTTGGCAATATGAGAAGAAGTGAACCAGTCACTGTGGTTACTACAAGAAAATCAAGAGCTTGTGCCAGACAGGCTGATATCTGTAGATACTCCAAAGCCGAGCATTTGAATGCTCAGGTGGCAAGACTGGCTTATCAGCAAAAGAGCCAGGACATATTGATACTCCAACCTGAGCCACAGAGGCACAATTCTGAAGAGATGAAGCAGATAGTCCAAGACTACTTCCACTACCTGGGGAGCTCTGCCCTCGGTCAACAAAGACTATCCCGTGCCATGGGCACCAGAGGTGAAGAAAAAGAAGAAACACTTCAGGAAATGATAATCGGAGCCTCTTCCTCCGATTCAAACCACTATGAAGAAGGCCTCAAGCCCGGATATGATAAAGAAGACCTGTACCGGGAAGAAGCCAAAGAAAGAATATCGGTCTTTAACCGGCTCAGATATCCTGACCAGGTGAAAAGAAAGGTCTACAGGCAGAAGGAAAAAATGCAAATCTTCGCCTGCAACATGGCTGGACTCGCCAGGGGGCAAGATATACTACCAACTCAGCCAAATGAACTGCTCAGGTTCGCTACTAGACCTGGTCCTGTCACAAGAAGAAGCCAGGCCGCAAAAGATAAAATGAAGAAATATGATGAAGCCCGCAAGATCACCACTATGACAGTCAATGTGGTGACGGCACAGGATGAAGACAATCCCTTTGTTGATGATGCTGAAGGGACTTCTGAAGATATGCAAATCCCATCAACCTTGGATCCCATGATCCAGATGATGTTCAGGAGATATCAGCAGGAGATCAGTGCTCTCCGAAGATAGCTCAATGAGAGACATGAAGCTATATCAGTCTCAAAGCAAGCTAAACCTGCGGGGCAAACATCCAGCTCAGCAGAGACGGCTATCCCAGCTAACCCTCTCCTAGCTGATAAGGGCAAGACACCGAGCCAACATGTTCCACAGCAAATAGCAGCTCATCCCTCTATGTCTCAGACACAGCCTACCGCGCCCATCTTGCGCGCCACTGTGATGACAACTCCTCACAGCCAGCAACAAGCTCACTTCTTCCCAGAAGAGATAGATCCAGCTGTAGCCCACAAGCAGATGATTGAAAGAATTGTGGAAATGAAGCTGTCAGAAAAGACTGGTGGTGATGCGGGTACTTATGATGTATACAAGGTACCGTATCCTCCCCAGTACGCTGCCAAGAAACTACCCCCAGGCGTCAGTAAGCCGCCGAAGTTTGAGAAATTTAATGGCCAAGGCTCCCCTAGGGAGCATATAGCCTACTACACTACAATCATGGGCGACCTAGCAGTCGATGAAGCTTATCTGCTCAAGTTCTTTGGCTCATCCCTCAGTGGGTTGGCCTTTGAATGGTACTCAAGCCTGCCAGCTGGGTCAGTGGTTGATTGGCCTGATATGCAGAGAAAATTCCGCGACAGATTTCATGTCACGGAAAGGGAAATCACGATAGCAGAGCTATATGCAACCAGGCAGAAACAAGATGAGACCGCACTGGACTACATCAAAAGATGGAGGAACTTAGCCATGAGATGTCGAAGACCTCCTCATCAAGAAGATGCGGTGTAGATATGCAAGCAGAGCCTCAGGAGGGAGGTGCTAGAAAAGATGATCGGTGCAGATATCAGAACATTTGACCGACTGAACAATATAGTGGCGGAAGTTGAGACGTTCTTGTCCAAGCGTCCGACCGCCAATGTTGTCACTATGCCGAAGGGAAAATCCAATGAACGACGGCCATCACACTCTGAGGCCAACACCGTCGATTTCAGAACCTTCGAGCAACAGAAGGGGAAGAAAGGGGCAGATGAAGCTCCCCCGCTGGCAGATACAGCAGAAAGAAAAGATAAAGTCTCTCTGAGAGACAAGATGAGAAAAGCATATTCCTTCCCAAAAGATAAGACGGCTGCACTGTTCAACTGGGCATACAAGTTCAATAAGGTAACATTGCCTGAACCCAAAAGACCAGCAGATGCAGCAAAGAAAGATGATCCACTGTTCTGTCCATTTCACCGTGCGCTGGGGCACGCGATTGAAGATTGTTATGTCTTCAAAGATATCATGGAAGGAATGGTCAAGAAAGGTGAGCTACAGCTGGGAGATTACCAGGTAAAGCCGCCCCATCCACATGAGCCTCCACCCTGGAGAGTGGCTGCCAATATGATCTCTGTCTACCAACAGTTGCCCAAGGAAGCCGTTGAAGAATGCACCAAGCATACCTATGAAGCTTGCTTCCTCACCCCACAGAAGGATCAGGAAGGATGGCAGATGATACCCATAAAAAGCAGAAAGAAGACTCCTGCAGCCAGTACCAGCGGAGCAGTTATCCGGGGTGTTACCCCAAGGCCCGAGCCGCCTCCAATAAAGCCAATATGGCATACAGCTGAGACCGGACCAGTCATCCGGATCCCTACTCACAACCGGAGGAGACAAACTCCCCTCCCTACGCATACAGAGGTAAGCCCTGCAGCCAGGCGTCTGCAGCAATATATTAATGAGCTTGATGAGTACGAACAGAAGAAGCCCAAGCATCTGCTGATGAAAGACTGTATACTCTGGGAACAGCTCGAAGAATTGAAAATTAAAGAGCAGTCAGAGGCAGGACAAGAAAAGGCTGAGACTGAACCCTTCTGGGGGCAGGGGCCAATAAAGCCTAATTCTCAGAAAAAGAAGAGGCGGCCCAAGTCCAAGAAGGGAAAGAGGGTCGTGACAGTACAATGTAACACCCTGTCAGCACTCTTTACCTCGTCCGGGGAGGACGATGAGGATGAAATATCAAATGCCCCGCTAGAAGCGAACCATGCCGAGGCCTCAACCTCGGCACATGCAACACGCTCCGGGAGAAGGTGGGGGCGCCCACCACCAGCTAATCATAACATTATGTTCAGAGGGGAACAGCCCTACCAGATTCCTGAACCGGAGGTACGAGGTGTCCAGGTTCCTCCCCCTACCGGCTTGTACCAAGAAAAGAAGAAAGGAGGTCAAACTCCAACATTTCTGGAATTCCTGTCTAGTCTAGAAAATGGGCAGTCGATACAGGCTGGGTCAGATAAAGGCAAGGGACCTCAGCAATCGGTGTCTGTAGCCTACGAGCAGAATGAGAAAGAAGGGGATAACCCTTTCACGGCACCAGGGGCCGTTGCTATAGAAGAAGCCCCCCAAGAGATCAGTCGCGGGGATGAAACCAGCACTGGGCAACAAAGGCCATGGGCACCACATGAACCTCCAAAACCCCGATGGGCGGAAGAAATGAGACTGTCTAATGTCAGGGTGGGCAGTCGGATCATGAAAATGCTAAAAAAGCTCCCTACCAAATTCTCCATCTGGGAGATTCTCTCTCTGAGTGAAGAGGCTCGCCAGGCAATTGTTGATGCCTTGCAGTCGCCGGCACAATATGAAGCACTCTTGACAGAAGTGAATTACCAGGACAAAAAGAAGGCAGATGAAGCCCCTTCATTCCTGGAGTTCCTGTCCAGCTTAGAAAATGAGCAACCAGCTCATACTGCTCCAGATAAAAGCAATAAATGCCAGCAGACAGCGGCTGGAAAGCAGAAACAGCATGAAGAAAATGAAGAAGGTAACCCTCTAGCAAAACCAGGGGCAGTCGCTACAGAAGAAGCCTTCCGGGAGACCGATGAAGAAGATAAAATTGAAAATGGGCAGCAAAGGCCACAAGCACCACATGAACCTCCAAGACCCCTATGGGCAGAGGAGATGAGACTGTCTAATGTCCGGATGGGCAGTCGAGTCATGAAAATGCTGAAGAAACTCCCTACCAGATTCTCCATCTGGGAAATTCTCTCTCTGAGTGAAGAAGCTCGCCAAGCAATTGTGGATGCCCTGCAGTCCCCGGCACAATGTGAAGCACTCTTGGCAAAAGTGAATGCTGGGCCATCAGTCACATTCACGGAGGATGATATGCTAATCCCAAATTCCGGCCATAATAGACCGCTGTATATGAGGGGTTCCCTGAACTGTCAGCCGATAAGCAGAATACTGATAGATCCAGGGGCTGCTGTGAATATTCTCCCATACCGCATCTATCAGAAATATTACTTTGATCTGCAGCTCACCAAGGTCAGAGACATGAAGATTGCAGGATTCAACCAAAAATGTGAAACACCTCTCGGGGTAGCTGATTTCAATCTCACACTGGGCGACCTCACTACAGTGGTACGATTCTATGTAATCGACTCCAACACCACATATAAGGCCCTGCTGGGAAGACCGTGGCTGCATGAATATCAGATAGTGCCATCCACGCTACACCAATGCATAAAATACTGCCATGAAGGAAAAGAAGAAAGGGTGTTTGCAGACCTACATCCCTTCGAAGTGTTCGAGTGCCATATGCTCGATGCATCCTACTACACCGAAGTGTCACAAAAGGATAAAGGAAAAGAAGCTGTGGTCAGCCAGGAAAAGCCGGCGATAAAAGCAAGAAATTGGTCTCCGCCACCGCCGAAGGGCTACATCAAAAAGCATGGGGTATCTCACATCTCTTATGCTGGTGATTTTGCTCAGATCACTCCTCCTGGCATACACCCAGATGATACTGAAGAAAAGATGAAAGAAAAATACACACAGGTGGAAGTTCCTCAGGGTCTAGTCAAGCACATAGCCAGCATAGAATACCAGACGGTGCTACCACTGAAGACTATGAAAATCCCTCGCTTCTGCGAGCCTCCTATCATATTCTACACCGGGGGGGCAGTCGAAGAAGATGATCAAGATTGCATGGTCCCTGAAGAAGCCGCAAACCGGATGGTGCCAATTACAGGCCTAGAGTACACTACCCAACGGGTTTCACAAATGTTCTCCAAGATGCAAATGCCTTCAATACAATCTGCAGCCCAGAAGAAAGCATTCAAGGAGCTATGGGATCCACCTCGAGATAATAAAGAACTAAGGAAGATCACACAGCACCCGGGACTGGGCTATACCCTGCAAGAATACTATGAAGCTGAGGTAGATGTCATCTCTGCCTTCTACCAGCATGAAGATTCTCCTGGGAAGGACTATGACCAATACCCTTCGGAAGATGAAGAAATCATTTATCAGTCCGTAGTGGACAATGAAATCCCAGACAATCTGCCAGGGGTGGGGATACCTGACGAGACAAAGAGAGATTGGTACTGGGAAGATCTATCTTGCAAGGAGGATCTGTTCCAGGATGAAGCGAAATTTGACACGGGAACCCCGGATGAGGATCAAGTAGCCAGAGAGCTGCAAGAGTGCCTGGAGTTTGGGCGCATTCTAGAAGAATTCCGAGCTCCACATAATGATGACCTCTCAGGGGAGTCCACATCAGAAGAGCCTCTAAGCACGGAAGATTCCACTTCGAAGTTTTCCGCTGAGCCAGTCACATCTTCGGGGCAGACTGAACAGAATCCGGCCGTATTGGCCTTACACGATGCACCAGCATCTGCTGATGACCAATCTGATGAAACAGAAAATCATGAGAGCGAAGAAGATTATATCCCGGGAGGCTTTATTGATTTGCAAGAAGCCCCACTCGAAGTTGAAGACGGAGGCCAAGCCACCGTCGATGAGCTGATAGAAGTGAATCTGGGGTCAGCAGATGAGCCAAGGCCTACATTCCTCAGTGCACTGCTGGAGCCAGCTGTCAAAGAACAGTATATTCAGTTTCTAAAAGAATTCCGAGACTGCTTCGCATGGACATATGATGAAATGCCAGGACTGAGTTCTGATGTGGCACAGCACCGATTGGCGATAAACACAGAGGCAAGCCCTGTGAAGCAGCCTTCCAGGAGAATGCGCCCCGAACTGATAAATCAGATCAAAAAAGAAGTCGACAAGCTGATCGATGTGGGCTTTGTTGAAGAGAACCAGTATACTACGTGGCTGGCCAATATAGTGCCCGTGAAGAAGAAAAATGGGCAGATCAGAATATGTGTGGATTTCAGGGACCTGAATAAGGCTTGCCCGAAAGATGATTTCCCAGTGCCAATCACTGAAGTAATGATCGATGCAACCACTGGCCATGAAGCCCTGTCATTCATGGATGGGTCATCCGGATACAACCAGATCTGGATTGCTGAAGAAGACAGAGTGCACACTGCATTCCGCACCCCGAAGGAGATATTTCACTACAAAAGGATGCCGTTCGGCCTCAAGAATGCCGGCGCTACTTATCAAAGAGATATGACAAATATCTTTGATGATTTACTCTTCAAGAAAGTGGAGTGCTACATCGATGACCTGGTGGTGAAAACCAGCAGAAGAGAAGATCATCTGCAAGACCTGAGGATAGTGTTCCAGAGGCTGCGCAGATATGAACTCAAGATGAATCCTATGAAATGTGCCTTCGGCGTATCCAGTGGAAAATTCCTTGGGTTCATTGTCTGTCATAGGGGCATTGAGATCGACCCATCCAAGATTAAAGCTATCCAAGAGCTCCCTCCACCAAGGAATCTCCACGAGCTGAGATCTCTACAAGGGCGTTTGGCCTACATCCGACGATTCATATCAAATCTGTCGGGGAGATGCCACCCTTTTCACAAGCTCATGATGAAAGATGTACCGTTCCTCTGGGACGATGGCTGTCAGGAAGCCTTTGAGAAGCTGAAAGAATATCTCAAGACCCCTCCAGTGCTGGGGGCACCTATTAAGGGCAAGCCCCTGATACTATACATTGCAGCCACACACTGTTCCCTGGGGGCAATGCTAGCACAGATAAATGAAGAAGGCAAAGAGCAGGCTCTATACTACCTGAGTCGGAGGCTGATTAGAACTGAAGAAGGCTACACCTATATAGAAAAGACATGCTTGGCACTAGTCTTTGCCGTTAAAAAGCTCCGGCACTATATGCTGTCACACGAAATCAGATTGATATCTGCAGCAGATCCGCTCAAATACATATTGACTCAGCCAGTACTGAAAGGCCGGTTGGGCAAATGGGCAGTAATTCTGATGGAATTCGATATCACATATATACCCCAGAGGGCAATAAAAGGGCAGGCCGTGGCCGATTTCTTCACAGAGCATCCTGTGCCAGAGAATGATATGTTGGGGACTGAGTTACCCGATGATGAAACACTAGAAGCCTGCCAGGCTCAGTCAACTATGTGGCAGCTATTCTTTGATGGAGCATCTAGAATAGAGACGGACTCCGATGGAAAGACTAGAATACGGGCCGGAGCCGTTATTGTGCTAAGATCGCCAGAGGGGGAGGTTGTGCATACTTCCTATTCTATAAACAAGCTCTGCACTAATAATGAAGCCGAGTATGAAGCTCTGATAATCGGGTTGCACATCAGCCTCAACATGGGCATCCAGATGCTTCAGGTATTTGGGGATTCAATGTTGATAATAAAGCAAATCCAAGGGGAGTTCGACGTGCGAAAGCCGGAGTTGAACCCCTACCACCAAAAAGCTGTGCGCCTCATGGCGAAATTCTATCATATTGAGCTCAAGCATGTGGGCCGTGCACATAATGCCCAGGCTGATGCATTGGCAAAGCTAGCCAGCTCAATAGCAGTCCCACCAGATGAGACACTGAACATTGTTGTTATAAACCGGCGGCAAGTCCCCAGCATGCTAGAAGGCTGCCCCGAAGAAAATGAAGTCGCCATGATCAGTACAGAACAGGCATCTGATTGGAGACAACACCTGCTACAATGGTTTTCACACCAACAGCTGCCGCAGAAAAGAGAAGAAAAGATGAAACTTCTAAGGATCAAAGATTCTTATGAATTCAGAAATGGAACTCTGTTCCGAATAATGGCAGATGCACGCAAGAAGATTTTGCTCCGCTGTCTGTCTACTGAGGAAGCTTGGCAAGCAATGAAAGAAATACATGCTGGGACGGCAGGTGCTCATCAAGCTGGCCCTAAGATGAAGATAGAAATCAAGAAGCTGGGCTATTATTGGCCCACTATGTTTGAAGACTGTTGCAAGTTTGCAAAGTCATGCCAGAAATGTCAGGAGCATGATGTTGTGCCTAGAAGGCCACTTGCCGTTCTGCACCCTACAGTCCCTAGCTGGCCATTTGCACAATGGGGAACTGATGTAGTCGGCCCACTACCGACCTCATCGGCCGGACATAAGTAGATACTGGCAATAACAGATTACTTCTCCCGATGGGCGGAAGCTATATCATTACGAGAAGTGACTGGTGAGCTGGTTTCCAGATTCATCAAGCAGAACATTATCTTCCGGTTTGGGATCCCCAGCCAGATAATATCTGATAATGGAAGTCATTTCAGAAATCAAAAGATCTATCGGCTTGCCGAGAAGTATAAGATCGAATGGAGGACTTCCACTCCTTACAATCCACAGGCAAATGGATTGGCAGAAGCCTTCAACAAAACTTTATGCACCTTGTTGGCTAAAGTCGTCAGTTCTAATAAGAAGGACTGGGAAGAAAAGATGTATGAAGCTCTGTGGGCATACCGCACTGTCTTCAAGACACCTACAGGGTGCTCGCCATACTCACTGGTATACGGCTCAGAGGTAGTAGTTCCATTAGAGCTGGAAGTCCCGTCACTCAGAGTGGCAGTCCAATATGACCTGGCCCATGGCGAACAAACCAATGCAGAAAGAAGATTACAAGAATTGGCTGAATTGGAAGGGAAGCGTCTGCAAGCTCAGAAGAATATCCAGATGTATCAGGCCCGCATGACCACTGCATTCAACAAACTCGTAAAAGGACGAGAATTTAAGAAAGGTGACCTTGTCATGGTCAAGAAAAGAGAAGTCATGACGTCCAACCCAAAAGGAAAGCTAAATCCTAATTGGGAAGATCCTTATGTGATATATAGGGTCTACGAAGGAGGGGCCTACATGGTTGTTAACCATCGAGGGGAAATCCAATTCTCACCACTCAACGGTAGACACCTAAAGCTGTATCATGCTACCCAACCAATATTCCCCGAGTAATTAGGCTAAAAGTTATCCTTTCCCTTGGTCTAGTGGCGCTCCGCCCTAACCAAGCTACCCTTCTTCCTTGGTCTAGCGGCACTCCGCCCTAACCGAGCTACCCTCTTCCTTGGTCTAGTGACATTCCGTCCTAACCAAGCTACCCATTTCTTTGGTCTAGCGGCGCTCCGCCCTAACCAAGCTACCCTTCTCCCTTGGTCTAGTGGCGCTCCGCCCTAACCGAGCTACCCTGCTCCCTTGGTCTAGTGGCACTCTGCCGTAACCGAGCTACCCTTTTCCTTGGTCTAGCGGCGCTCCGCCCTAACCGAGCTACCCTGCTCCCTTGGTCTAGCGGCGCTCCGCCCTAACCGAGCTACCCTTCTTCCTTGGTCTAGCGGCGCTCCACCCTAACCGAGCTACCCTTCTCCCTTGGTCTAGGGGCGCTCCGCCTTAACCGAGCTACCCTGCTCCCTTGGTCTAGTGGCACTCTGCCCTAACCGAGCTACCCTTTTCCTTGGTCTAGCGGCGCTCCGCCCTAACCGAGCTACCCTACTCCCTTGGTCTAGCGGCGCTCCGCCCTAACCGAGCTACCCTTCTTCCTTGATCTAGCGGCGCTCCGCCCTAACCGAGCTACCCTTTTCCTTGGTCTAGCGGCACTCCTCCCTAACCGAGCTACCCTGCTCCCTTGGTCTAGTGGCACTCTGCCCTAACCGAGCTACCCTTTTCCTTGGTCTAGCGGCACTCCGCCCTAATCGAGATACCCTTCTTCCTTGGTCTAGCGGCACTCCGCCCTAATCGAGCTACCCTCTTCCTTGGTCTAGTGACATTCCGTCCTAACCAAGCTACCCATTTCCTTGGTCTAGCGGCGCTCCGCCCTAACCGAGCTACCCTTCTCCCTTGGTCTAGTGGCGCTCCGCCCTAACCGAGCTACCCTGCTCCCTTGGTCTAGTGGCACTCTGCCCTAACCGAGCTACCCTTTTCCTTGGTCTAGCGGCACTCCGCCCTAACCGAGCTACCCTTCTTCCTTGGTCTAGCGGCACTCCGCCCTAACCGAGCTACCCTCTTCCTTGGTCTAACGACATTCCGTCCTAACCAAGCTACCCATTTCCTTGGTCTAGCGACGCTCCGCCCTAACCGAGCTACCCTTCTCCCTTGGTCTAGTGGCGCTCCGCCCTAACTGAGCTACCCTGCTCCCTTGGTCTAGTGGCACTCTGCCCTAACCGAGCTACCCTTTTCCTTGGTCTAGCGGCACTCCGCCCTAACCGAGCTACCCTTTTCCTTGGTCTAGCGGCACTCCGCCCTAACCGAGCTACCCTGCTCCCTTGGTCTAGTGGCACTCTGCCCTAACCGAGCTACCCTTTTCCTTGGTCTAGCGGCACTCCGCCCTAACCGAGCTACCCTGCTCCCTTGGTATAGTGGCACTCTGCCCTAACCGAGCTACCCTTTTCCTTGGTCTAGTGGCACTCCGCCCTAACCGAACTACCCTGCTCCCTTGGTCTAGCGGCGCTCCGCCCTAACCGAGCTACCCTTCTTCCTTGGTCTAGCGGCGCTCCACCCTAACCGAGCTACCCTTCTCCCTTGGTCTAGGGGCGCTCCGCCTTAACCGAGCTACCCTGCTCCCTTGGTCTAGTGGCACTCTGCCCTAACCGAGCTACCCTTTTCCTTGGTCTAGCGGCGCTCCGCCCTAACCGAGCTACCCTACTCCCTTGGTCTAGCGGCGCTCCGCCCTAACCGAGCTACCCTTCTTCCTTGATCTAGCGGCGCTCCGCCCTAACCGAGCTACCCTTTTCCTTGGTCTAGCGGCACTCCTCCCTAACCGAGCTACCCTGCTCCCTTGGTCTAGTGGCACTCTGCCCTAACCGAGCTACCCTTTTCCTTGGTCTAGCGGCACTCCGCCCTAATCGAGATACCCTTCTTCCTTGGTCTAGCGGCACTCCGCCCTAATCGAGCTACCCTCTTCCTTGGTCTAGTGACATTCCGTCCTAACCAAGCTACCCATTTCCTTGGTCTAGCGGCGCTCCGCCCTAACCGAGCTACCCTTCTCCCTTGGTCTAGTGGCGCTCCGCCCTAACCGAGCTACCCTGCTCCCTTGGTCTAGTGGCACTCTGCCCTAACCGAGCTACCCTTTTCCTTGGTCTAGCGGCACTCCGCCCTAACCGAGCTACCCTTCTTCCTTGGTCTAGCGGCACTCCGCCCTAACCGAGCTACCCTCTTCCTTGGTCTAACGACATTCCGTCCTAACCAAGCTACCCATTTCCTTGGTCTAGCGACGCTCCGCCCTAACCGAGCTACCCTTCTCCCTTGGTCTAGTGGCGCTCCGCCCTAACTGAGCTACCCTGCTCCCTTGGTCTAGTGGCACTCTGCCCTAACCGAGCTACCCTTTTCCTTGGTCTAGCGGCACTCCGCCCTAACCGAGCTACCCTTTTCCTTGGTCTAGCGGCACTCCGCCCTAACCGAGCTACCCTGCTCCCTTGGTCTAGTGGCACTCTGCCCTAACCGAGCTACCCTTTTCCTTGGTCTAGCGGCACTCCGCCCTAACCGAGCTACCCTGCTCCCTTGGTCTAGTGGCACTCTGCCCTAACCGATCTACCCTTTTCCTTGGTCTAGTGGCACTCCGCCCTAACCGAACTACCCTGCTCCCTTGGTCTAGTGGCACTCTGCCCTAACCGAGCTACCCTTTTCCTTGGTCTAGCGGCACTCCGCCCTAACCGAGCTACCCTTCTTCCTTGGTCTAGCGGCGCTCCACCCTAACCGAGCTACCCTGCTCCCTTGGTCTAGCGGCGCTCCGCCCTAGCCGAGCTACCCTTCTTCCTTGGTCTAGCGGCGCTCCGCCCTAACCGAGCTACCCTTTTCCTTGGTCTAGCGGCACTCCGCCCTAACCGAGCTACCATGCTCCCTTGCTCTAGTGGCACTCTGCCCTAACCGAGCTACCCTTCTCCTTGGTCTAGTG
Source organism: Amorphophallus konjac (assembly GCA_022559845.1). Taxonomy (NCBI): domain Eukaryota; kingdom Viridiplantae; phylum Streptophyta; class Magnoliopsida; order Alismatales; family Araceae; genus Amorphophallus; species Amorphophallus konjac. The sequence continues at coordinate 202,224,652 of CM040120.1, read as the reverse complement.
GCACTCCGCCCTAACCGAGCTACCCTTCTTCCTTGGTCTAGCGGCACTCCGCCCTAACCGAGCTACCCTGCTCCCTTGGTCTAGTGGCACTCTGCCCTAACCGAGCTACCCTTTTCCTTGGTCTAGCGGCACTCCGCCCTAACCAAGCTACCCTTTTTCTTGGTCTTGCGGCGCTCCGCTCTAACCAAGCTACCCTTCTTCCTTGGTCTAGCGGCACTCCGCCCTAACCGAGCTACTCTTCTTCCTTAGTCTAGCGGCACTCCGCCCTAGCCGAGCCATCCCTCATCATGATCTAATGACAGTCTGACTTGTTACCCTCCCAAAAAGAGGGGAAGAGAGAATAAAAGAATGAAAATAAATAAGTAAAAAAATGGGGTTAAAAATAGAGATACCCCGCCAGTCTTGTTCAGGTTTTCTGAGCAAGAGCAAAAATGGCTAAAACCCAGCTGTGGTGAAAACCCGAAAGGGCACTGCAGGTAAAATCGGGTACCCCGCCACGTGAAAACCCGGAAGGGCGCGTGGGCAAAAGCAAGAGGGGGCTGGCTCCGGTGAAAACCCGAAAGGGCGCTTGGGCCAGTAATATGGTGATCCTAAAGGAAACTTCGCCTCCCGTCATAAAATTCTCGTTGACCGATTAGGCACGCTGCCCGGTCAATGATGAAACCCATCCGGCTTAGACCTTACGTCTATCCCGATGAAACCTATGAAATCTTTGCATTGGTATAAACCCAATACCGATGATGAAACCAGCTGTTGACCGATTTGGTGCACTGCCCGGTCAATGATGAAACCTATCCGGCTTAGACCTTACGTCTATCCCGATGAAACCTATGAAATCTTTGCATTGGTATAAACCCAATACCGACGATGAAACCAGCTGTTGACCGATTAGGTGCACTGTCCGGTCAATGATGAAACCTATCCGGCTTAGACCTCACGTCTATCCTGATGAAACTTATAAAATATTTGCATTGGTATAAACCCAATACCGATGATGAAACCAGCTGTTGACCGATTTGGCGCACTGCCCGGTCAATGATGAAACCTATCCGGCTTAGACCTTACATCTATCCCGATGAAACCTGTGAAATCTTTGCATTGGTATAAACCCAATACCGATGATGAAACCAGCTGTTGACCGATTAGGCGCACTACCCGGTCAATGATGAAACCTATCCGGCTTAGACCTTACGTCTGTCCCGATGAAACCTATGAAATCTTTGCATTGGTATAAACCCAATACCGATGATGAAACCTGCTGTTGATCGATTGGCACCCTGCCTGATCAACGATAAAACCAGCCCAGTGTAGACCTTACGTCTATTTCTGATGAGATTCATAAGATCCTTGCATTGGTATAAACCCAATACCGATGATGAAACCCACCTGTGATCGATGGGCACCCTGCTCGATCGACAGAGAAACCCGTCCTATCAAACTTGCATCTCTTCCTGTCCCACCGTGATGAAGCCTGCTGCTGATTAGCGGGCACACGGTCCGAGCAGCAATGAAACCTATCCAGTTTAGACCCTACGTCTATCCTGATGAAACTTACGAAATCCTTGCATTGGTATAAATCCAATACCGATGATGAAACCTGCTGTTGATCGATTGGCACCCTGCCCGATCAATGATGAAACCCTACCCAGTCTAGACCTTTCGTCTATTCTGATGAGATTTATAAATCCCTTTGCATCGATATAAACCCAATACCGATGATGAAACCTACCATTGGTCGATCGGCACCTTGCCCGATCAATGATAAAACCAGCCCAGTGTAGACCTTACGTCTACCCTGATGAAACCTATAAAATCCTTGCGTCGGTATATACCCAATACCGATGATAAGAACATGCACTAATGAAGCAGCACATCGCCTGATCCGTGCTGAAGTCCCAATTCAGGAAACATATGTATATATATATATAAAAATGGGGTTAAAAATAGAGATACCCCGCCAGACTTGTTCGGACATCTCGGATAAGGGCAAAAAAATGGCCAAAAATCCAGCTGTGGTGAAAACCTGAAAGGGCACTGCAGGCAAAACCGGGTACCCCGTCACGTGAAAACCCGAAAGGGCGCGTGGGCAAAAGTAAGAGGGGGCTGGCTCCGGTGAAAACCCGAAAGGGCACTTGGGTCAGTAATGTGATAATTTAAAAAGTTCCATGCCAACCAACACGCTACCTTTACCTCCCTTCTATTGATGAAGCCTTCCGTCGGTCAACTGTTTCCGCGCCCCGCCGACGACAGAACCCTTCCGGGGTAGACCTTACGTTTACCCTGATAAAATCTACATACCCTCTTTCAAACGTCCCACCGATGATGAAATCCATCATCATTTGGCTAAAGCCTATCCAGTTCGGACCTCACGTCTGTCCTGATAAAATCTACGCATTTCTTGGCAAAGTCCCACCTGCGATAAAACCTATTGGAATAGACATTACGTCTGTCCTGATGAGACCTACACCTTCACACACTTCCCACCGTTGGTCGATTGGCACCTCGCCCGATCAATGATGAAACCCTGCCCAGTTTAGACCTTTCGTCTATTCTGATGAAACTTATAAAACCCTTTGCATCGGTATCAACCCAATATCGATGATGAAACCAACTGTTGATCGACCGGCACCCTGCCCGATCAATGATGAAACCATGCAGTTTAGACCTTTCGTCTATTCTGATGAAAATTATGAAATCTCCTTGCATCGATATAAACCCAATATCGATGATGAAATCAATTGTTGATCGACCGGCACCTCGCCTGATCAATGATGAAACCCTGCCAGCTTAGACCTTTCGTCTATTCTGATGAAACTTATGAAACTCCTCTTGCATCGATATAAACCCAATATCGATGATGAAACCAACTATTGATCGACTGGCATTTCGTCCCGATCAATGATGAAACCCTATTCAGTTCAGACCCTACGTCTGTCTTGATGAAAATCACATATCCTTTAATTGTCCCACCTACTATAACCCCTACCCAGTCTAGACCTCACGTCTATTCTGATGGAACCTCTCCTTTCACACTCCTGCAAATTGTCCCCTTTACGGCGCACATGGCCGGAAGGATTTTTGCTGCCACTCACAAAATCCGGTTTAAGCACCTCTTCGGATGCCGTCACGCGGTGGAGCGAGTCCCCCATCCTTTCTCTGAAGGGGTGGACGCTCTCCTGCCAAGTACGAGCCGTTCGCATGAGGGATTGTCAAAACCACTACCTCACTTCCCAAAGTGATAAAACCATATGCAAAGTAAGATGGAGACGCTGGAAGCCAAGAGATTCCTTTCCAATAAAAAGGGAATACATGAAGGGCCCCGAGGGGACATCACATTACAGAAGAAAACAAAAAAAGGGAGGGATAAACAATTCACAGCCGCTGGAATATATCTTCGAAGGCTAGAAGACCCACATAAGGGGCGGCTCCTAGCTCATGAAGGCGCGTTTCCTCCTCCTGAAGCCCAATGGACATGTCCTGAAGAGACATCACCCGTCCCTCCAGCGAGGCTACATCCTCTTCAGACTGCGGCCGGATAAAGGAGAGTTGCTGCAGTTCGGCTCGAAGTCCAGAGAGTTCCATCTCCAATAGGGATATCCGGTCCCGCACAGCTTCTTCCCGCTGAATAGCACCTTCTAGCTCAGCTCGGCGTCCATCAAGCATAAGTGTCAGCTTCCCCAACTCGGATTTGCATTCTAACCTCTGCAATTTCAGCGCCGTTAGCTTATCAACCATGGTCCGTGCTAAGAAATCCCTCCGATGCACGAATTTAAGCAAAAGCAAGACCCGCTGAGCCCATGTGTCCAGAGGGCAACCCATAGCCTGCAGACCGGCAGTGAAGCGATCAGCAATTTCCTTCAGCTGCAAATATGTCAAGCCAGGCTGAGATTCTACCAACTGGCGCAGCATATCCAGGTTCTACCAGATAAAGCTCTCAGACGATGCAAAGCCAAAAGAAGCAGAGGGGATCACTTCGAAGGTCACTTCGCTATCGATGTCTGCCCACAGTGCGACATCCGACTGAGAGGATGAGGACGATAAATCTGCTGGGAGAACTGGCCGGTCCCTCTCTGTGCCCTCTGGCTGAACTAAAGATTCCCCCTCCGTCTCGGGCGCTATGGCTTGAACATCAGCGGAGGGAGGACCGATGAATGATGGAGCTATCTCTTCATGAATCTTCTGAATAAGGGCTTCATCTTCAGCTACTCTTCCTGATAATGGGGGTGAAGGGTCTCTAGTCTGTAAAGGTAGAAATCCAGTTTCTATAGCCACTGTGGCAGGGACTGCCGACTCAGGCGCAGTTGACATCATGGCAGCCGGTATGAAAGCAGAGCTTCTGGATGGGTCTACTTCAGCTCTGAACTCTGAGGCCCTGACAAGGATGGAAATCTCTCCTGGTGATCCTAAGTCCAACGATGCTAAATCTGTCGAGGACTGTATCTGCGCCGGCACAGGGCGAATGATCTCGGGAATTCCCGTGCAAGTTAAAGGCTGAAAAGGGACAATAGCCCAGTTTATGGAGGAAATGTCCGTGATAGCCGCAGTTGTGTCTGCGCTGGCAATGGCAATGCCCTGAGACCAAAACAAAGCAACTTCAGTGCTAGATATAAAAGAAGAAGGGGCAGATGAAGCAACAAACATGAAAAGGAACCCACCCTTGAAGCAGGGTCCACATCCTCGAAGTGGGGTGAAAGAGAAGGAAGCTCCGTAGTCGGAATGACAAATGGTGAAGTTATGTCAATCTCGGTATCGAGCCCGACAAACTCCTCTTCCAACTCCTCCTCAGGAGATAACACCACCAGCTTAGCCGGCTGAAAAGATGAAACACCCTTTGCAAATACAAGTGGGGCCTCTGGTTCAGGAGCATCTCCCTCACTGTCGCTGAAGGTTGCTTCCTCCTCATCAGAGGCGGTCTTAGAACTGCCTGAGGATATTTCCACACTAGCTATATGCTGTGGGGCCACCTCTAAAACATGCCGAGATGTAGACCAGGTAATTATGCGCCTGGCCGGAACGGCACGCTGCTTCGACTGAGCCTTGTGACCTTCCTGTGGTTGAAGCAACTCTTCTGTCACCACAGCCTCAGTCTGCTCCTCGCCTGCCGCTGACGCAGAAAGAGACCTCTGAGAAATGTAGCAAAGAAAACAAATATAGGTATGAGACAGATGAGAAGATACACTTACCCCTCACCTCACTAGCCGGCGTAGGAGAAGGCAATCTGGTCTCCGCCACAGAAGGTGCTATGACTGTCTCTTCGACTGTGCAAGAAGAATGGGTCAGATTCAAGGACTTCTTTGAGATCCTGTAGAAGACAGTGAAGAATGCAAATGCAAGCTGTTGATGTTACCCTGAACCGGTGTCGAAGCAGCCTCCCTTTGCAGCTCAAACTCATCGAATGATGGAATGTCAGGGAGAGGGGTCCCAGTATCCATCGCCACCGAAGTCGACTGTTGAATGTGGGCCTTTTTGGCCTTCCTGGCCTACCCAACTGCAGTCTTGACTGCGGAAGCCTTCCTCTTCTTGCCGGGAGGCAGGGGAGTAGTGGTCGGCGCTGCAGCAGGGACTTCAAAATAAGTGGGCTTCTCGGCCTGCGCAATAATCTTTCTATAGAGCCCCTGCCGCTTTATATCAGGCCGGTCTGTTAAGAATGGCAGAAGGATGATGGGATCAGCGGATGTAAAATTCAGATGCTAAGCAGAAAACACTACAATCAGAAAAGAAGAAATCTTACCTGCCGGGCCGTCATAGAATACAGAAAGTGGCCAGTACATGTAAGCTACCTCCTTGGAGCGGGAAGCAGCCTCCTTGATGAGCCAGCACACATCACCAAATAGCTGGCACTTCTCTACCAAAGCTGACAGATCATTATGGCCGCGAATGTCAAGGCATCGAAACAAGTCAAGATGGTCCATGCCCCAGCCATCGACATAATGAACTGATATAAACAGTGGCTTGTTCAGAATGCCAGCTATCGGGCTTTCTGCAGATAATCCATGCAAATTCAGCAGAATGAACAGCCAGGACGTTTGTCTATAGTACGTCTGAGTTCTATCGTCTCGGCGTACAAACGTCCTATATGGATGAAATTTATCAACTGGACCCCTCCAGGAAGCTACTGTCGGGAGCGGCTCTTCGACAGGAAATGGGTATTGCTGCACTTCCAAGCGAGCGCCCCCTACATGGCTCAGATGTTTCAAACTCTGCATAAAGGTGTCCTCGTTGATAGCAGCGAAGACAGGAGCAAGCGGCTCGGAACTCTTTTCCTTCAAGGCCCGCCGCTGAGTCAGATAATTCTCCGCCTCCCTCGGATGCTATGAGTAATGTTTTTTCAAGTGGGCCTCGGAAATATCAAACACTAGCCCAGGTTGCTGTTTCAAGAAGGAGCGCTCTGCCACGTCCCAGAAGGCACCCCTACCGTCCCTATAAAAGCCGGTCCGGATATTCCACCATTTGATATATTCTGGTGTTACCCGGGGAACACGGTTAGAAACGGTGGGCACCCTGAAAACTACATCATCTTGGCGATGATAGAAATCCCACCACAACCGGCCCTCGCCAACAATGATGGACCCGTGCTTGGCCCGGCTATCTAGGGGAAATTGGGCAGCTGAGGTAGGAATATGCTGATCGTAGCCGAAGTTTCGCCCAAAGCGGAACGGATAGTATGGCTCCAACAGGAGCAGGACACCCTTTCTGTAAACCAAAACACTAGGCCGAATTGCCATGGCCCATCTCACCAGCTCCGGTTCCAGGATTGGCCGAGCAGTGTTGACCCCTGAGACAGGGTGGATATATGTCTCTGTCTCCTCCAGCTTGCACTCTCTCTGAGGATCAATCAAAGGAGCTGAACCTGCTGCCAAGCTCCAAAAATGTATGCTGCCAGGGGCGTCCACTGGTACTTTTATCAGTCGGCCCCTGATTTTAAATAGCTGATCATAAAAGGGACCAGGCTCAGCGCTGGCAAATTCAACCATCCTGGGTGACACTGTATCTGCCTGCATGGTTCTCGGAGCTAATTCAGGGAATATACTGCAGACCCAAGCGTTGAAGAAATGAAAAGGACCCACGGTCCTCAAAGAACGGGGAGTCCGATGCTTGTACAGGTCCCCCAAAGATTTATATATCAAACACAGGGCCACTGGGCAGAGCGACAGCTTCATCCCCCATGCCATCTGACAAGCTGGATATATGGCCTCTGGCCGAATGACTATCTCGTCCCCTTGTGGGAGAGCAAAAGTGCACAGCCAAAATGTGAAATAAGCTGCGCAGTGTGTGATGGGGTCTACGCCTGCTGGGTTGGGACTGCCGCCGCCTGCACGGCGCAATGAGGAGGGTAGCGTCGACTTATAACGGGGAGCCCTTACCTGCCTGCTAGTAGCCGGACCCATAGAAGGAAAGTCTGCATACTTCAGGGGACCGTCAAAGAAATATTGGATCCACTGCCCTATCCGGACCCTCATTTTGCTGCCTTTCTCTCGGGGTTGATAGCCTTTAGAGGACCCCCTGCTGTACGCCAGACAGATGGAGCGGTATACCTTCATCAGATATCGATATGAGAAGCCGAGGGAATACTTGCCCTCGCCATCAGAGCTATCCTTCTCAGAATCTGACAAGCAAACCTCCTCATACGGCTCGCCATCAATGGGCAGGCCGGAGAGCTGTGATAAACTCCAGAGATCCAGGGATGTCTCCCCCTCTGTTGTATAGAAAGTGTTGAATAAAGGGCAGAACACTTCAAACATTCCACAGCACAGCCCTCGGGATATGGGATACCGGAATCTAGAAGCGAAGACACTGTGGTACACCCCTGCTCTGATTAACAGGGGGGCATATTCTAGCAGAACAAACTCTGTAAACTCCACTGCCCCCACTCGGAATAGGTGGGCGTCAGTGATTTTGGTGTCTCCGAACCAGCCAGCGGCCAGAAGGTACTTGAACTGAACGGCCGAACAATTCAGCACGAAGGGTTCTTCGCGATATCCCCACTTTAATGGTGCCAACAACATACCATAGCCGGGTTTCTCCCTATGAACTCGGCCGCTAGCATTATCCCACCGGGCTGGTGTGAATTCCGGGGCCCGGACCAGCATCTTCTTCTCTGGTTCTAGCTCCGATATACCAAGGACGGCATCCCAGTCGCACTTTTCCCCAGGAAGATAGATGGCCTTGCTGCGATACACTGAGTCCTTCAGGCTATCTCGCTCAGCAAGGATGGCAGCTTCAACTACGCGAGCTATCCGGTAATCTCGCATGCCGCCCACTGTAAAAGTCCGGATGAACGGCATCAAATGTCGGTCCTTCGGGAGGTCTAGCCGATAGTTACCATCTCGCCTGAAGCATGTCTCAGTCGCCGTGGAGTATACCCGGGCTGTCGACACGGTGTCCGTTTCAGAGTCAGATGATTCGTCAAATGAAGCAATCCTGTCATAACCAAAATCCAGGTTATGCACATTCAGCCAATTCACTGTGGCCCGAGATATATCTGGCTGGGCCGATGAGCTAGCACCAACAGCTCCGGAAGATGCAACATCAGAACTAGAAGCCATTGCAGTGCCTGCGGTCGAAGAAAAAGTGTGAATTAGAGGCCAGTCTTGTGTAGATTGCAATATGAGATTCTATAAAAATTTCGGCAGCATCTCCCCTTATTCGGGGTCTGCCCAAAGAGAATAGGGAATCACCAACCAAGAGGGGGTGATCCCGAAAGGAAAAGGGATTAAATCCCTAGTATCGTCCTACCCGGGTGAAATCCGACTAAGCGGGAAGAAAGACGAGGGCGGCCGAGAGCAGACGAAGCTCCCGCCGATGCAAGAAAACGGCAGAAGAAAAAGAAATGAAGAGAGAGAAAGAAGATGAAGAAATGAGAAAGAAAACCCTCTCGGGGGGTTAAATAGAGAAGGGGAGGGAGAAGACTCTCGACGCGAAGCAAAGCGCGTCGAGAGCCCTCCACGCCGAGAGCTCCAGGCGGCCAGAAGGCGCGCCGAGAGCCTCAGGCCGAAAGCCCCCAGGCCGAGAACCCCAGGCCGAAAGCCCCCAGGCCGAGAACCCCAGGCCGAGGCCTCCTTCCGCCAGGGCGCGCCGAGAGGTCCAGGCCGAGAGCCCGGTCAGAGGCGCGCCGAGAAGCCCTGCCCAAGGCCCTCCACGCCGAGAGCTCCAAGCCGAGAAGCTTCACGCCGAGAGGCCCTTCACGCAGAGGCTCACGCCGAGAAGTCCATGCCCTGTGCTAAGAAGCTCCAAATTGCTGAAAATAAAGAAAATGTGAAGAATGAAAATGTGAAAAGGGAAGACAAGAGTGCAAAATATTGTTGCATCAAGATGATCGGGTCTGAGAACCCGATTAAAGAAAAATGGAGGAAGATACCCTCAAATGATGAGAGACACCTGCGAGCCTCGTGCCGCTTATTCTGCACTTACGCCGCCCGCAGGTGGGGGGCATTTGTTGACACCTGGAAAATGAAGAAGGGTGAAAACATAATTAAAAAGAGGGCCGGACCAACAATGAAAGACCAATGATGAAGCTCATCAGCTGTCTGCTGGGCTGAAGCCCTTGTCGGCAAAGCTGATGCCCGGTGCCAATGTCACTCAGACGGCAGCACTGATAAAGCAGCAGTCACTCGACTGATGAGACCTTCCAGCCCTTTAATGAGAGCTGTACTACCGTTTCGCCCAAGATTCCACAGATGATATGTCAGGGTAAGTCAGATGTCGGCTTACTGACAGATGTAATATGAGATGAAGATGAAGCCGGTACCGGCAGATGAAGAAGGCAAAGGCTTTGCAAAGTCAGAACAGAAGAAGAATGGTCTCCACAGGTTATACACCCGGCGGAAGTCTTTCCGGATTAAAACTGATGCCCGAGCTCGTCACAGTTCAAGTGACGATATCGATAAGATAATACCCGGTCTTGTCACCGTTCAGATGGCAATTCTGATGAAACCCTTGTCTACGGACTGATGAAGCCCTTGTCTACAGACTGATGAAACCCTTGTCTACAGACTAATGAAACCCTTGTCTACGGACTGATGAAATCCCGGTCTACGGACTGATGAAAACCGTAATGATGATCTCGATACAAGATATGTCATCAATGAAAGGCCCTTTCGGGTGATGATGTTCTTGAAAGACCCAAATGGGTCTGTGAAAGTGGCTAAAAAAGGCTTTAATTGGGCCTGCAAAGAGGGCGCCGAGAGCCATTTGCCGAAGCCCAACAGAGGGCGCCGAGAGCTTGGTCAAATGCGCGCCGGGAAGCTCCATTTGGGGGCGCCGTGATGCTGCTGCCGAGAGAGGGAGAAAAGTGGCTATAAAAGCCCCCCTCCCTTCGAATAGAAATGGAGAGAGACAAAAAAAGAGAGGACAGACAGGGAGAAATAGATAGAACCGATCAAAAAAAGAAGAGAGAAAAGACAACAAGAAAGAAAGAAACCCATCCAGAAAAGGAGATCGGAAAGGAGAGAGAGAGGGCCTCCGCTGAAAGAAAGAGAAGAAGAAGAAGAAAAACCCCCAGGTGGGCTGCTTGGGGGAGGGAGAGGAGTCAATGCTCCACCCTCCCCCCCCCTATGTTTTCTTTTCTTATGAGTTCTTTTCTTCTTCATGTAATTTCACGAGTTTATCTCGATGCATCGGCTGTAGCCGGGATGTCCTGGCTTCTGTTTCATCCCCTTTCCCTCACTCCCTCTCGGTGATTGGTGAGTCTTGGAATGATGTACTGCTCCTGCTTTCTTACTATGTATTTCTCCCGAGGAATGTCGTCGGATGAATAAACATGATGGGCTACAGTTTATGCCTGCTTTTATGCCTGCTTTTGATTCCTCTGAAGCTCTATCACCATTCTTCATGTCTCTTGTCTTCTCTCAGACTAGTAGCATGCTGATCCCCCTCCCCCAGTAAACTAATAAGTCGTCGATCCGTCTGTTTTCTTTTGTTTTAAGGCACCATCCATGCTTATCCCAGAGCCCGGGACAGACTATCCCTTGGCATCTGGGATAAAGCCGTGCTATGCGATGATCGAAGATCGTGAGATTCCGGAGTTATAAATGCTTTCGCTTCATCTACAGGCATTGTTGAAATCACCTATGGGGCCAGGGGCGGCCATCTCTTGGCTCCCAGGTGACCAAAGATGCCAACAAATGATCCCCCGAGGGTCCGTGATATATGACGATCCAGAGCCCCATTCTACAATGATCCCTTCGATTCCCCCCTTTGAATCCAGCCCATCTTTGGCAAATCAAACCCATGTATGTGTAATCTCTAGCCTACCCTCCAGATCCAGCCTCAATCCGAGCCAGAAATCTCAAAAAATCCCAAAACAGAGCATCGTCTGAGCTCTGCAAACCCTGAAACCCTGTAGCATTTCCATCCTCTCGGCGTACAAAATTCCCCACCGAGAACTACGCTGCCGAGAGACCCCTCTCATCAGCAAGCCGACAAAATTCCCTCCAGGCCATTTCCACGTGAACTCCCTTGCCTTTGGCCTCTCGGCGCCGGCTTCCCGGCGCGATGAGGAGCGCGCCGAGAAGCTCTGTGCCGAGAGCCTCCCCCCCTTTCATCAAGCCGCGGCGAGAGCCTCCCTTTGTTGGTCAAGCCACGCCGAGAGCCTCTCTCTGTTGGCCAAGCTCCCGCCGAGACCCTCTTCAAACCACTAAAACCATGCCGATGCCCTTGCTTTGGCCAATGAAACCCAGTCTGAGGCCCTCCTCTGCATGGTCATCCTTCGACCCTTTTGGTTCCCTATACATCTGTCTAGGGGATGCTCAGAGATCATCATATGTGCCCTGAGGTGGTATAATAATGGGGAAGACCTCCCCTACATTCCTATGTCCCGAATTTGATTCACATGCAACCCCGCGGGTTCGGTGGACCTTGTCTTTACAAGGGTTCCGTCGGTCTCCGAGAAGGGGAATAGTGACCGATGCCGGAGACATGGATAGTCTCTTCGAGCCTTAGTGCTCACTCATTTTCCGGCTTTCATCCCGGCACTCCGTGGATGTCAGCCTATACCACTCTCCGACAAATGCTCGGTCCAGGGGAGGTGCTGCCAAAATTCTCTCAGGAAGATGAAAGTAGACATCAGGTTGTCCCCCGGGCTCCGCATGATAATGGTGACAGGGTTTCCCTCGACCCTAGTCTTCCTAAATCCCTCTTCTATCCTGATGCTTCTGTGAAGCCCAAATCTAATCCAGCTCAGATTTGATTCACTGATCCACTTTGACCCCAAAAGAACCCATCCACCATGGCCTGGATAGTCCAGAAACCCAAAAGCAGGTCTCGTAAACCCTTAGAGACCATCTCTGCATCATCTTAGCTCCCGGCGCCATGAATAGTAAAAGGCATGAGCAGCTCTCGGCGCATGATTTCTTGCGCCGAGAACCCTATCCCTTGGCGCGCCGGGAAGCCCCCCTTTGCCCATTTTGCCAAGCCGAGAACCCTATCTCTTGGCGCGCCGGGAAGCCTCCTTCTTGCGCCGAGAGCCTTGGCCATTTTGCCTTCGTGATGGGAACCTATGTATACTCGAACTGCATCGATAAGCAACCCCTTTGGCTCGGGAGGGCTCTGCCATTGCATGAGTCCCGCCGGCTTCTATAGGGAATATCAAACACTGCCCTATGGCATGTATATACACATATGAGTAGGGAGGTCTGGCCTCTCTCTTTCTCTTGGCTTTCATCCCGGCACTCCGTGGATGATAGTCTATTTCCCCCTGGGCATAATCCAGATAAAGGGGAGATGCTGTCGAAATACTAATCGATGTTTTAAACCTCATCACGGTCGAGGCTCAGGCTACCTGTGACTGAGATCCTCCTTCCCCCCTAAGCCCGGGCTTTGAACCGCTGACTTAACGATATCATCTGTTTCTACGGTTGGTGTTATTATCTTGCCCGCCTATCTGGCTTCGGTATGAAGTTCCATTTCCGCATATGAATATATGTTTGCCTCTCGAGGTCTCCTACTTTTAGCGTTTAATCAAGGGTTGTCATTCTTAGGAAGGGCGTAATTAACGTCATAGCCTTCATGGTATGGCGGACTTCTAGTCCAGACACGATCACTCACAATCGACTGACCAAGTCAGATCGAGCGCACAATAAAATTGTCACTTCGGTGACTGGCACGCCAATAAATAAATAAATCAATCAATAAATAAAATAAACTAAATAAAATAAATGTGTCAAACAGGTCCCTTCTAAATATTGAAATCATATTTTAAATTTAAGCCATAATTAGATAAAAGGATATATTCAATTTCCATTACTCACTTATTTATTTTGGCTCTATTTATCGATATATATATTTTTTATTAACCATAATTATTTCATGACTATTATTTATAGTTATTTTCATTTATTTCATATTTAAATTTTTAAGATGCTACACCCTTCCCCACTTAAAAGAATTTGGTCCCCAAATTCATATGATTTCCTTCCCGAGCAGTGGGGTAAGATCACCATATCTAAAACATGTGATCTAGCTAGATTATCCTCATAGTTGCAAGGCGTGGGTTAGTCCTTGGACCGTGCGTTGCATTTCTCTCCATTGGGCTCCTTCGGCGGCCATCTTAGCCTGCAAAATGAGTTTTAAATAAATGATTAATCATATCTCTTGGTATTTATCTAACGCGGACGTAACATATTTTATTATTTAACCCAAAGCTCTACCCAAATCTCATAGGGTTCCTATAGGATAACTGACAAGGATGACTCAAACTATAACTTGGACTGGATGACCTAGGGATTTAAAAAGCCTAGGCTCTGGGAATTGAATATATCCTTATATCTAATTATGGCTTAAATTTAAAATATGATTTCAATATTTAGAAGGGACCTTATTCTAAATATATATACATACATATATATAAAGAATTTTATAGGGTCGAACCCGACTCTGATACCCGAGATGACAAAGGGAATTAATAAAGTTATAAGAAAAAGACCCAAATATATAGATATAGAGAGAGTCCTATTAAATAATTAGGCTAAAAAGCTTATGATAATTTTAGCATACATAATTAATTCCCTTTGTCATCTCGGGTATCAGAGTCGGGTTCGACCCTATGAAATTCTTTATATATTTGTATGTATATATATTTGGAATAAGGTCCCTTCTAAATATTGAAATCATATTTTAAATTTAAGCCATAATTAGATAAAAGGATATATTCAATTTCCATTACTCACTTATTTATTTTGGCTCTATTTATCGATATATATATTTTTTATTAACCATAATTATTTCATGACTATTATTTATAGTTATTTTCATTTATTTCATATTTAAATTTTCAGGGTGCTACACTTTCACTTGGTCGAACCAAGTATTAAATAGGTGCAGGTTAATTCCGCGCCAAGGAAGCGCGCCGGGGAAGCGGCCTCCAGGAGACTTTTTACGCGCCGGAATAAGAGGCGCCGGGGAAGGGGAGCGCGCCGGTGAGGGGCGTGCCGTATTAACCCTTGTCGCTTGACGCGGATTAGCCGGTGGGTCCGGGGATGGTTCCGGAAGTCACCGTTGACCATTCATCTCATTGCGGTCTTACAAAACCCTGACGGGAAGCCTTGACGAAGCTTTCGAGATGACGTACGGCCTTTCTTGGAACTTCGTGTGTCTTCGGCTTGAACACGTGGGTTTTCCGCTGAGACGACCTTCAGCACTATGATTCGTACTGTTGGCTCAGCCCGACTCATGCTCGAAGCTTCTTGAGGGGTGAGGTAGCACTCGGGATACTTCCGCCTTGACTGGACAATCATTTGGCCACTAATGGACCCAACTTGATGAGAAGCCATACCCGTACCGAATAATCAGGATCTTCCACTACAGAGCCTTCAGTCCTCTATCCTGATGAGCTAAGGGCATTCTTTCACCTCGGGAGGATCTTTCAATAAGTGGCGGGCCACCAGGTATACCATTGTCTTTGTTCGGACAACGGCTATGCTTTATGTGGCATGATTGAAGTCGATGCCAGTTCATTAGGCAGGCTTGGTCGCACTGCCGGTTGGTTGTGAATTCATCTTGATTCTCCTGAGGTGAAGTCCCCGGTGTTCATACAGGGTGACCTGAGGCTCCGGTAGCTTGATAAGGCTTCAGTGTATTGATATCCTTCGGCTTCTGTGCTTCGGTAGGCCGTATCATTCGTCTTTGAGGATTGATCGCCGTTATTCATATTTTGAGTGCCAACAAATGCCCCCCAGCCGTGGGTGTTGCGAGCAAGGCACGAGTGTAGCAAGACCGACAGATGAGCTTCATCTAGGTAGATTTCCCGTTTGGATGATGGAAGCTCGGAATGGTCTTTAAACCGGCGCGGATGCTAATCCGGCGCGGTCAGTGTTGAGGGTTAATACGGCGCGCCCTTAACTTTGGATGTTAACACGGCGCGGGTTCTAATCTAGCGCGCCCCTGGGGATCGGAGGTTAATCTGGCGTGCTTTTGTATTGAAAAGGGTTAATTCGGCGCGCCTTATTTCGGCACGTCTTTTTTCTAGAGGGTGTTAATTCGGTGCGCTAAATAGCACCCCGGGTTAGCCAAGGGGAGGATCCCACTATATATTGATTTCTTCCTTCGCTTTTCTTCATTCCTCCTCATTTGCACAGTAACTTTCTCTCTCTTCCTCTTCTCCTCTCCACCTCCAGCGCTGAGTGAGCTTGAGGGAAGCACACCGTCGTGCAGTCCGAGCGGGTGAGTGAGAGTTCGTTCATTCGGGATTCAAATACCAATCTTCGGACCCCGGGAGGCTTGTAGTAGGCCTTGCCCTCAGAGCTACTCTCCCGGGTGTTCCGTTTTGGTCTCGGTACAATGCCGATGGCTGCTTTTAGGGACTGTTCCCTTGGTGGACGTGTTCCCACTTTTCTTTGGCAATCTCCCGAGCTGGGGAGACTCTGCCAAAATTTTGTCAAAAATTTGTCATGATCAACTACTTTCTGACTTTGTTTATTTTTTTGACGTGCCTTTTTACATATAGAAATGGCATCTGACTCTTCTTCTTCTGCTCCCCGTGCCGTGGTGACATGGGAGAACGTTCACTCCCTAGATCGGGGGCACGATCACCTTGCTGTGGTCGCAGAATCTTCAAACTCAGAGACCGACACGGTAGACACTAGCCGCCTCCTCATCCTCTGGGGTGATTCCTTTCAGAACGACTGGGAAGTTGCGGTCTGGAAGGATCACCCCAAAGATAAGCATTTCATGTCCTTCCTTAGGCGCTTCAATCTTCAAGGGAACATAGATTTATTCCTCGTCCGCAAAGCCGAGCAAGCATTGCTAGTCGAGAGGGACAGCTTGACAGACTGTGTGGTGCGGGGAAGGCCTATCTATCTCACTGGGGAAGTCAGGAAATGGAGCGCTGTGCTTGGACTGCAAGATCTGGCTCCAGAAGATGGGCTGCTGACCAAGGCCCCTGAATTTGTGCCTGCCCGACGGAATCATACCGCAGGCCGTGTTGATCGGGAGAAGCCGATCTTTGGTTTGTTTCTTGCCCCATTGAAATGGGGGTACATGGAAGAATCCTTTCTGTTGGACTGCATGGCGGTCCGCTTTAAACATCAGATATCTGTGGGGTGGTTTGTCGAGCTGAGGGCCACCGACGCCCATGCATTTAGACCTGGAGCAGTAGAGTTTACAGACTATGTGCTGCAACACTATGCTCCCATCTTGACCAGGGCTGGCATATATCACAGCGTGTATGCCTCGAGATACCGCTACCCCATTTCCAGAGGTCTGTGTTGTGGCATGATTGAAGAATTCTGCCCCGAGTACAATACTTTTTATACTTCGGAGGGAGAGACTTCTTTGGATCTATGGAGCCTTTCGTAGCTCAGTGGTCTACCCATCGACGGAGAACCGTACGAGGAAGTTTGCTTGCCTGACTAGTTGAAACATCAGACCGACGGTGAGGGTCGGTATTTGGCAGGTTACGCCTATCGTTATCTAATGAAGGCATATCGCACACTTTGCCGCTTGTCATACGACACGAGGGAGGCTCGGAAACCCGGCGAGAAGTGGCGAGTGTGGGTGGGCACTTGGCTCCAGCATTTCTTTGGTGGGAAGAAGAAGTATGAGGACTTTCCCACAGTAGCGCTGACTACCTTGAAGAGGAAGAAAAGGGTCTGGCGATAGGCTGCTGCCTCATCCACTTCGAGGGGAAGGCAACGGGAAGACCCGAACCATACTGTTGTTGATGAAGTCACACACTGTGCTGCATATCTGACCTATTGGATTTGTTCTTTCGCTCTCCCGCAAGGCGACGAGAGCATGATCAGAGCAGAAGCCATCTATCCCGCTTGTCTTATGGCTTGGGGCACGAAGCTATCCCTGTGCCTGGTGGCTTTGTGCCTTATCTTCAAGATGCTGGGAGATTTGCACAAAATGCGTCTCCCTAGGAATTTATGGGCGATTAGTCCGTTACATTTTTTTAATGCTTGGTTCTGCACCCTATTCTCAGAGGCTGCTCCTCGGGCGTTGCAATCAGTCCATCTTATCCCGAGGATGATAGAATTCGCGAGCGCTGAACCGGCGTCAGAAGCGGAATAGCTCTTCGCCATTCGGGGCAAGCTGACCCGGGTTCCCATGGATTTGCCTGAGGTTCTTCATTTTTGGAGCTTGGCTACTCATTCAAGCCCGTTGGTGAACATGACAAGGCAGTGTCGTCTTTTTGAGACAAAAGAATATATTCACCCCATCTATGGTGCCAAGTGCACAAGGCCCATTATGGAGCAGGAACTGGTTGACTAGGCGCTGGCTATTAGACCAAGCGTCCTTGTATTCTGGAAGAGTGGCATTTTGTGGCTGGAGCCATACTATCCGTTTCGCTTCAGCCAGAATTTTGGCTATGATCAGCACATTCCTCATTCCTCTTCGCAATTTGCATTGCCAAACATGCATAGAGCTGGGCAGGTATCCAATGACGATGCCTGAATATGGTGGGATTACTTCCACCATCGAGAGAATGTTTCATTCAGGGTGCCAACCCCTGCTCGTTTCCCCCGCATCACCCCCAAATATATCAAGTGGTGGAATGCGCAGATGGGATTTTACAGGAGCTCCCGCCGAGACTGTTGGGCCGTTGTAGAGCACAGATTTTTAGACTTCCAACCGGAGCCAGCCCCTGACATCGAACCTTCTTATTTGAAGAAGCTGAAGTCATGGACTAACACAGAGGTGAGGGCTTATCTGGAAGCCCGGAAAGCTGCGAAGGGCCATTCATCCAAAGCCTATCCGAAGCTGCCTGCAATCGGCAGGGATGACTATTGTTGATTATTATTTGTGATTGTGATGATTCCTTTGTTGCAAGATGATGTGATCAATTATGCAGATATGTGGAATAATGTAATCAATCTACCAATAGACATGTGTAACATATACCTATGCAACCATCATGACATCTAAGCATGGGCAAGCAATCTCAATCAGGTAACTAAACTAAAGAAGAAATAAAAACACACGCCGAGCGTGGAGCAAGGGGAATAGAAAACACACCGCAAGGGGTGGAACAAGCAAGTAAAGGAAAAGATCTGAAAAGAGAGAGAGCTGTTGCCCAACTAAGAAGGAACGTGATCGCCACTAAGGTAAATAACAAGCCAAGGACTTGGAACGTACCTTAGAATAGGTGGATGAAGCACCCGCCCGCATGAGAGAGAAAAACCAGGAACTGTAATCTGCAACTCTGTGAAGCGTAACGGACTAGTGTAGATGTGCCAGAGAACCATAACGCGCCTTTCTTGATCTGTCAGAGGTCTGTAGAAAAGGAATTGGGAATCTTTGATCTCCAAGCTTCCCAGTCGGCCAGGAAGCTTGGGCCTTGTGCCTTAACCTTGGAAAACCTACAAAAGAATGTAGACAATAAAGAAAAACACCCAGATTAGCCTTTGAAAAGTGTAGTAGCTATATATCAAAAGAATTGAAGAACATGCAAAAGGGAAGGGAGAATACCGGGGGTGGTTGTTTTTTTTAACCCCTATAGGGTGTTTAAAAGATGGGAAGGAGGTTTAGATGTATGCAGTAAGAGAGAGAACATGGGAGAAGGGAAGGGAACATGCCATGGATGATAGAAGAGGGAAGAACAAACTAAAGATTGAACTTGACTGAACTAGCCCCTTAAAGCTAATAATTCATGGACTTAGGATGATGACGGACGTGGGATGCAGCCTTCCTTGGTCGGTTCTAGCTCTAAGATGCGGCAGCACTTCGTCGCGAACTCTAAAAATCTCCTCTACAAGCCATGAAGTCAAGGGTTCTATTTATAGACCCTCAAAGTCTAGGCTCGAGTTGGAGAGAATCCAGCTAAAAAGTAGGAGGTTTCTTGGCAAACTCTTGAAGATAATACTCCCAAGAGCCCATAGAAATAAACAGAAGGTTCTAAGGGTCAGATTTGAAGGAGAAATCATCAGATCAAACTCTTAATCCGGCCACGGAGTAGCAGAGAAAGAGTAGTTCTGCTTGAACACCCTGATGGATGTAACGGTTGCACAATAGACCGCCACAAGAAAGTAACGCACCAGGACTAGTCCGTTACACAACCTTATCCTCTAAGAGATAAGATCAATGGGCGAAGTTTTCGAAAGGAGGACTTTGGAAGGCGTAACGGATCATAGATAATGCGTTAGGCTAAGGTGACGGATGAAAGAAGTCTGTTACATTGCAAAGGATAAGCATGAAAAGAGAACGGTCGGCTCAGGACTCTGGGATCACTTAACGGTCCATGGGAGGTGTGTTAGGATTGTAACGCACCAGGATTGACGCATTAGGGATGAAAAGATGACAAATGAAATGGAGAGTTTGCCAAGCAACGTCCAGCTGACAAGGACGAGGAACCAGACCCAACCAAGAAGAAAATGACCCGTGAAAGAGACCTCAAATTGACCAAGAAGACTCAACCAGGGTGAACAACCCGGAGCATCATTAAAAATGAATAAGGAGATAACTCAACTCATCGGTCATAA
Organism: Amorphophallus konjac; assembly: GCA_022559845.1. NCBI lineage: Eukaryota > Viridiplantae > Streptophyta > Magnoliopsida > Alismatales > Araceae > Amorphophallus > Amorphophallus konjac. The sequence continues at coordinate 202,204,736 of CM040120.1, read as the reverse complement.
AATGGGTGTCAACAGATGCCCCTCCTTAACGTCCTCTTTGTAGGGGAGCGAGCGGAGGTGTAGCGAAAGCGAAATGGAACATGGAGATGAAGCGGAGATCAAGCGGAGCGGACTGAAAAGCAGGCGTTAAGGCAAAGTACACCCGTTCTTAACCAACGAGCGATAGAAATTTTCTGAAAAACATCGAACTAACCACAAGCAACGGTAAACCAAAATGACGCATGTCTGGAGGAACTAACAACTAAGGAAAGGAAAAAAACACGGCCAGCGGTCTGAGCAACGGAAAGGAAAAGAGACGATTAACTAAACTCCAGACGGGAATCTTCGGCTAACCAAACCAAGCAATAAGACGGAAGGAAACCTTATGACTCAAAGTGGAATGACTCTCCTTACTCGAGATTACAGACATAGCTATCCACCATTACTGAAACACCTGGACAGATGAGGATCGTGAATGCTCAAAAATGCGTATGATGCATGTTGGGCTAAAGAAAAAAGAAATCTTTAAAATGAATGCCAAGAAAAATAGGAAGATACTCGAGAATAGTATTGCTAGACCGGAGAAACTAGGGTCAGGACACCATCTGCAACCAAGGCGTGCAAGACAGAACCATCGTCCCCAAATTTTTCCAACCTAACGGCGTATCCAACGATTAAACATGTGCACTTAGACCATCATCATTTTTATTTTAGGGGAACATCAGATCCCTGGACACATGAATGACCAGCCGGTTCTCGAGGTAATATAACATAGATAACATATTGTAATGCATTAAGGGATAAAGAGAATCGAAATACAATACCTGACTTACCTGCTCGGTGAGGGGCAAAGCGTGAGAGCTTAATGATATTCATGATTTCATTAAGAGGGTTAGCCAATCAAGAATAGAAGCATAAACAGAGCATAACCATTCAATAATCATTAATCACATTTTCAGAATATCAGGCATAATAAGCACGACAATGATTATATTTCACCCAAATGTTTTCAAGACTGTAACGGATTATGGAAGATGCGCTAGATCAATGTAACGGATTTATATTGATCCGTTATAGTCCACCGGTCCTCATTTTTCAACAAAGGATGACTGAGTCACCTAACAGACTCAATATAGTACGCCAGAGGACTGTAACGGTCTCACGATAGACCGTTAAAGTTTCTGAGTTTGCAAAAAAACAAACTGAGCCCTCATTCGTTCTCATTTGTGCTAATCACGACCTAACACACCCCAAAGCAAAACCCGAGCGCCCGAAGACCCTGCCCCAAAACCCCACCAGCGACGAGCCCTCCGGCCACCATGACAAAGGAGAGGGGGAGAAAGAAGCTTGCCATCAAACGGTGCCTGGACCGCATTGCCCGGGAGGATGATGCGCCGGCGACGAGTTTACCAGAAGAACAACCGGCGGCGGCGGCGGCTCAATCAACGGAAGAAGAGGCCCCATTGGCCCTAGAGGAAGCTGAAGAGAGAGGAGAACATGTCGGAGAAGTTGCTAGCGGCGAGGATGAGCCCATTGCACCGGAAAAGAAGAAACGCGGCCAAGACCCCGAGGTAGGCCAAATCGCCCCAAACCCTAGTTTTTAAATTTTAATGGATTGCGTGCGTGTTTTTTTAGGGGAAGGAAATATGTCTGGGGACCCATTGGGACGCCTTGTAGGCCCTTGTGGCCATTCCCACATGCTGGAAGATCAGAGAAGATGATGCCCGATGCGAGGGAACGTAACGGTCGTTCCAGTGACCATTACATTCCCTGACGTGCCACCACTAGTGCGTAAGGGGAACCAGAAATGACATTTTTGGGGTTTTTGATTATTTGATTTTTGTTGTTGTTTTGTTTGTGATTAATGTAATGCAATATGACTAATGATGACCTAAATGTGTGCAGGGAAATAGGAGAACAAGAATCACATGGCTTCAAGTGCGGGCGGCGTACTTGCCATTGCCGGGGTACCAGAGGGAGAGATTAGCTGCCATGGGCTTCGGGGAAGTCCTTAGCATAGAGGTGACAAGAGTAGACACGGCCCTCTTGTATGCGCTGCACAAGAGGTGGGATCGGATCAGTCGAGCTTTCATCTTCCCATGGGGGCAGAAGATCCCAACATTAGAAGACATGGCGAGGATCAGTGGCTTGAGGGTGCACGGGAAGGCGGTGACGGGATGGACATATGGCGACTACAGAGAGCTAGCCCAGGAGCTGCTAGGGCTAGATCTGATGAGGGAAGGGCATCTGTCATCCCTGTTATCATGATCAATGCTGCAAGAGAGTTTGGGACGTCGGGGAGCGGCCATCGCAGTTGGAGAGCTACCTGAGCAGCACATCGACCGAGTGGTCGAGCAGGTGCGCCCGAGTGTGGCGGCGGAGGCAGGACCGGATGGGGACAAAGTGCTGAGGCGCTTCCTGATGCTGCTATTCGGGAAGCTCCTATTCCCGACCCGAGCTGACGTCATCAGCTGCAGGCTCCTTTCATTGCTAGCGGATCTGGACAGAGTGGGCAGATATGCGTGGGCAGCGGCTATCTTGGCTTTCTTATTCGACTCCCTCAGCGCGACAGAACGGGAGACCATGCTAGGTGGCTTCTAACCTTTTCTACAGGTAAATACCCTAAATGCTTCTAAATGCTTTCTAAATGCTTTTGATTATGCCTATATGCTGACACATGCTAACACATGTTCCTAAAGTGCATATCTGGGTCTTCCTCTACCTACCCGGGATCGGGCAAGGGACCGTGCTACATCCGGAGAGGATTCCCATCGCGAGGCAGTGGTCGGTAGCTCAAGATACGGGGTCGATCAAGAGATTGACCCGGGCGATCCAAGATGCCATTGACTCATACCCGCATGCATCGGTAAACTCTCAAACTTTAAACCTTTTCTATATGATTCTATATGTTTCTACATGCTTTCATGACCTTAACTGGCCTTTCAGGTGCGCTGGACACCGTACCGGAATGAGCGACACGAGGGGCAGCCGTGGGTGGCGGCTTCCTTGGCCTACGGAGGATGGGACATTTGGCTTCATTGCATCAATGTGATCGAGCCTCTCCACTACCGCTTGATCATGAGGACACGAGGAGTGCATCAGCCGGAGGTGACGTTCCCTCACCGAAATGACGAGCGGCCGGGGAAATCTTCCAAAGGGATCTGTGGCAATGTAAATTGGAGCGGCCGGGCGAGAAAGTATATTGAGGGTTGGAAGCAGAAGGGCAGGGTAGCGATCGAGCAGGGTGATACTGACGAGGCATACTTGAAGGCCTACGCTTAGCGGTACGGCGACCAGGTTTTTTGCGGTACCTAACGACCGATATAAACTCTAAACTCAGACTTTGCTATATGCAATGATTTATTTCTATATGCCTTGACACTTTTAACTTTTAAATGCAGCTAGACCTACGGGGATGCATTGCCAAGCTCGAGGGACTACTCCTCTCCACCGTCCAACAACGGGATGAGTATCGGGCTGCTTTGGAGCTTCTGGTAAACTTCCTAACCTTGGACTCAAATGAATGTTCATGTTTATGAGAATTGACTGACTTTGACTTCTAAATGCAGCAGGCCGAGGGAGCCCAGAGGATCAGACCAGATGTGACGTCCTCCTCTTCACAGCCTGCCGGGGGCAGGGCTGAGTGAGATGCAGAGTTTACCCGGGCCGTAGCTCGAGCCGAGGAGGCCGAGGCAACCCTCGCAGAGAGAAACTAAACCTTCAAACTTAAATGCTTTATGATGTATGCTAAATGCCTTGAACTGACTATGATGCAATGCAAAAATGCAGGCGAGAGAACTGGCCAGAGCGATAGCCAAGGCGGATCGGGCTCGAGCGGAGACTGAGCGGACCCGAGTATAGCTAGAGCGTTCCCGAGCGGAGGCAGGGCGCCTTCAAGCAGAGGTGGCCCGACTGAGCGGAGAATTAGAGCGGGCATCTACCCAGACATCAGACCTTGCGAGATACCAGACCAAGGCTCGGGAGGCCCGACTCCAGGTTCATGATTTGAAGATCGAGCTCCGGGCCGTAGAGCGGACAGTCCGGATGATAGGCCATGGACCTGAGCGGAGTACATCCCGGAGTGTTGCAGCGGGAGGCACACGGAGTGGATCACCGAGCGGATCGGTAGGAGACTACCTGGCTAGTTCTTCCGGTCGGCGGAGGAATGAGGAGGTGGGGAGGAGACGATCACGGGAGGAGGAACATAGTGCCATGGAGCCGCCAGCCAAGTGGCAAGAGGGTACTAGGGATAGTGATGGCCCGGGAGATAGACCGGCCGAGTGATATGTTTTCTTTTGTTCTTTCATTTTGACACACATACTTGTACATGACAGTTAGTGGAATGAGTTTTTGTTTTTGTGGGTTTTATGTTTAGTTATATGTGTGGATGTGTGAACGAATGGACGTGTGAATGTGTGGATGCCTGTAACGAATGTATGACTGTGAATGTGTGAATGCGTGATTGTGTGGAATGAATGCATGTAATGGGACTGGCAGGTTTGGCCAAAGAGAGAAGGAACGAATTGATCTACACCCAGCAGCAGACTATGTAACGGATCACTGCAGACCACCAGGAATATGTAACGGACCAGTTTAGGGCCGTTAGAGTCAACAGAGAGAAGGCGGTGGATGATCAGAATGTGACGGACCAACAATGGCACGTCAGGACACTGTAACGGACCCACGATAGACCGTTACAGTAGACAGGAGCAGAATCCAAACAGGACTCTCTCAAGAGCATCCGAAGTTGGATGGAAGGGGGTCTAATCCATGCTAGAACCCTTCTAGACCTACGATAGCACTTCCTAACCTTAGTCCTCACATTCTAACACCAAAATTCAGCCTTTATAAATAGGATCAAGCCCTAAATTCGCAACTTACCTTATTTCTCTACTACAAGTTCAGAAAACTCATCAATTCGCCTAGAACACCATGAAAAGAAACTTTGTGGCCTTTGCCATGGAGGAAAAGGTCCACACCGTGCCCAAAGCTACTAGAGAAGAGCATGGGGAGCTACAAAGGCTAACCTCCATCCCCAAACACCTCAGTTCCCATCCATTAGGAGAGGTAAATTTTGCCATTAAATTTAGAAAGATTCAATTTTTCTGCACTTCCTTATCATCTTCCTTTTATTTCTCGTCTTCTTCTTCTTTCTTTTAGCCTTTTCCTGGCCCGAGGTGTTATTCCAACCTGAAGTGGGTGGCTCCCATGATTAAGGAACTTCCATTAGAGGTTATCTCCATCTTAAGGGCATGGCACCTCCAACCCGTAGTAATCCTAGGGAAGAATTTCCACAAGCTGTCCTTGGATTGGGCAAGCATCTCAACCCTTATAGAACTATGGCATCCCCAAACTCATACATTCATCTTCCCATCCTTTGAAGCCACAATCCTTTTGGAGGAGGTAGAGATCTACCTATCACTTGCTAAGATCAAAGTAGGGGATGAAGACTTAATATGCCACACGATTGAGCCCATAGATCCTTCACTAATCTTAAGTGATTTCATCCATAGCCCAAATGACGTTAGGACCATGATTAGCCCAAAACATATTCACTTGATACCGATGGCACAATGGATAACCGCCTATTGCAAGAACAAAAGCGGTAGATTCGAAGCCATAGCGAAAGCCGTGTTGGTGTGCTTGTGCGGGGTCTTTCTTTTTCCTACCACTGACCACCTTATTGATATCCAAAATTTGAGCATTATTAGTGGGTTGTGGCGGGGAATGTCCATTTCACAAGCGGTCCTCTCATACCTTCATGAAGGGCTTAGCTCAGCTTGCCTAGGAGGACCTCTCTTCGGCTCCATGATACTACTTGAGTGCTGGATGGGAGTGAGAATCAAATTTCAACTCAAGGAGGACTTGACCACAACTAGCCAGATCTTCGGGAGCCACCCTTTATTCTTTATCGGAGGTGCCTTTGGGTTTTCTTCACAGGTGGAGTGCCGGACAGCGGACAAGAAAACACACGATGAATGGCGCCTGGAGAGGGGAATTTCTGGAGCCCATCTAAGAGCAGCCGAACTAGGTCGACCAGGACCAAACAAGGCCCAGCTCATCTAAGTGATAGCCCCGCAGGGCCCACTTAGACTAAAAAGCCCAATAAGATCACTCGGGATCAAACCTTTCCTCGGCGGCCCTTAGGCTCGGAAGGCCCGAGCGTCGGTCAGGTCGGAGGAAGACCGACACCCGATCTATCCTCTCGCCGGGATAAAGGCTAGTGCTCAGCGCCCCCTCAGACCGATCCTCATTCGAGCTATGCCTATCGCCCGGATAGGGTTGGCACTCTTCATGCTTAGGATGACCGACGATTTGCTTATCCACACTACCGTTGAGAGCCCTTTATGAGCAGGAGTTTATGAGGATAAGGGACCCATAACCCCTCAAGGCTATAAAGATCCCATGATAAGGATGTAAAGATCCCACGTTGGGGACGTAACTCCTGCCTTAAACTCCTCAGCTTATGGGACTCATGAGGCCGGCGCACTATTTAAACCTGGGACTCCCTCCAGTGAGAGGTAAGGCCAACACACGCCTAAAATTACCTGAGCAGGAACCACTTAACCACCTTGGTGTAGAGGGATCTCGCACCTCTGTTTTCCTCCTCCCTTCATAGCTTCCACCATTGCTCTACTGACTTAGGCAATGGAGGGTTTACCCCATGGAACCATCCCTTGGCCCCCTGATCCGTTTCCCTTCCTTGCAATTCACTATTCGGTGATCATCCCCCCAACTCAGGACCAGCACAAGATCACGCCTCTTCATCTGGTGCCGTCTGTGGGAAACGATCAATGAGCTAGTATGGTGCGAAGAAGTTCAGGGAGGAGGTCCGCCGGCGACAGGGGAAAGGCCATGGTGGTGGCGGGAGAAGGCCCCTCTCAGGCCTCACAAAACCCTCCCTCCAACGCCAACGCCCCAGCCGACGGACCACCCCCTCCTCCCACGGCGGTGGAGCTACCACCCAACGGGGGCGCTGACGCTTTCCAAGCCCTCAACGCAAAACTAGACATCCTCGTGGAACTCATGAGGACCCAGGTGGCCAGGGAAGGAAGGTCACACGCCCCTCCGGAGAGCCCTTCCCGTGAGGACACGTCCCAGCACACTGCCGGAGGCCGCTTCACCCTACGAGGCCGTCAGATTATCCGTAACAAGTCAGGAGGACCTTCACGAGCCCCTCCCCCGGAGCAAGAGGCCTCCTCCATGCCGAAAAGTAGAAAACCTGGGAAACGTCGTCCAAACCCAGAGACCGAAGCCCCCGGGGAGCACCAAGGAAGCCCCCCCAGCCCCACGGCGCGACGGTAGTCCTTGTTCGAGAGGCGTTTCACAGAGCAGGAGCGCGCCTTGCAGAATGTCTCTCCGGCGGAAGACGAGGAGAAATCCTTGTTCTCTGATTACATCTTGAAGGCAGAGGTATCTCCCAGAACCTCCATCCCGGCCTTCAAGTCCTACGACGGCCAAGGCGACCCAGCCGACCACTTCGACAGCTTCGACGCCCTGATGACCCTCCACGGAGCATCCGATGCCATCAAGTGCCGAGCCTTTGTGACCACCCTGGTCCAAGGTGCCCAAGCATGGTTCCGGGCCCTCGCCCGCGGATCCATCCAGGATTTCAAGCAATTCGGGCAAGTATTTAAGGAGATTTTCACCGGTAGCGGCCCCCCAAGCTCTGTATCGGGACTATTGGCTATCAAACAGGCACAAGGGGAGAGACTCCGGGCTTACATTAATCGCTTCAAATCGGAAGCTCTGAGAATCCTCCGCCTGGATGTAGCCTCGGCCATAACCGCACTAACCGGAGGCACCCGAGGTTAGAACCTCCGCCGCGAACTCATCCTCCACCCTCCCTCGACCCTTACTGAGCTAGTGACTCTCGCTTTATGCCACGCCGAGTGCGAAGAAGTACTCAGCGCATGCCGAGGCGCAACCGGCTCGGGTCGGGAGGGGGACAAGAAGCGAGCGCCTGAGCCAAGCTCGGGCCAAGGAAAAAGGCGGAACCGAGACGCGAAACACAAAGAACCATCCCGAAAGTACGAGCTGTACAATTCCTTAACTGCTCTAATGTACGAGATATATGAACACATCAAAGGCTAGGGCCTTCTCCGCCAACCTGAGCCAATGAGGTCGAAAAACTGCAATCCCAGCAAGCATTCCCTATTCCACAGTGACCACGAGCATCACACCGGTGATTGCCACTAGCTCTAGGATAAGATTGAGTGCCTCGTCCCCAAGGGACACCTATCCCGGTTCGTGGCAGGGCGTGAGGAAGACCGAGGAGCACCAGAGGAAATCGACAATGCCCCTCACGGGGTCCACATCAACGTCATCGCTGAGGAGCTACATCAGGAGGGGACAGTAGCCGAGGAAGGAAGTGTCATGCTGACCGGGCGAGCCGAGCCGTCGAGCCTCCCAAGGCCCCGCCAAGTGAGCCCCAGGTCATAGTCTTCTCCGACCAAGACCTGGAGGGGCTGACCACCCCGTGTGACGACACCCTAGCCATCTCGGCCACAATAAACCATTGTAACGTAGAAAGGATTCTAGTTGACAATGGAAGTGCCCCTGATGTATTATCTTACGAATGTTTCCTTAAGATGGGGGAGAATCTATCTAAACTCCGCCCGATCCGAAACCCCCTTTGCGGGTTCAATGGCCAGGCCACTTATCCCGAGGGAGCCCTAAGCCTGCCGGTTACTCTCGGCACTCCACCCAAAATCGTTACGGTCATGGTGGACTTCATAGTGATCAAGGGTATGATAGCATACAACGCAATCTTCGATCGAGGAATCCTTAGCCGAACGAAAGCGGTGCCCTCTACCTATCACCAGAAGATGAAGTTCCCCACCAAAAATAGGATGTGAGAAGTCCGAGGTAACCAGGCGACGGCCAGAAGGTGCTATAATATCTCAGTTGAAGCCACAAGGCCGGACGGGAAGAACAAGGGTCCCTGGGAAGTTGAGGAAAAACCCGCAACCTCCGAGCCTGGAGGCGAGCTGCTAACGGTTTTCCTAAACGACGACCTGACCCTAGAAGTAAAGATTGGAACCGACCTACCGTCTGAGGTTCAACAGCAATACAAAGAGTTTCTTTCCGTGTACACCCGAGTCCTTGCATGGTCTGATGATCAACTACCCGGAATACCGGAGGAGACGGTGATGCATAAGCTCAACCTCGACTCGACCGTGTAGCCCGTACAACAACGCAGAAGGAAGCACGCTGGTGAGGACACCAGAGCAAGAATACGGCTCAACTCAGAGAGTCGTCGGTACCGGACACGCAGCACGACTCGGTCGACACCGACCTCATTGTGGCTGGGGGATAGTCTGGAGTCCGCCCGGAGCTTTGACACTTTAGTACGTATTTTTATACGTATTTGTATTTTATACGTATTTGGGTCGTATTTGTATTTTGTATGTATTTGGGTCATATTTATATTTTGTACATACTTGGTCGTATTTTGTATTGTGTACGTCTTAGGTGTGTCTTTGGCATGTATTTGGGTTTGCATCATTTTGGGATTTCAAATTTCAAATGGGTTCGAATTCAAACTCCAAGGAGCAATGATGGAGCCCATAGGATTTAAATTTCAAATGGGTCCAAATCCAAACTCCAAGGAGCAATGATGGAGCCCATAGAATTTAAATTTCAAATGGGTTCCAAATCCAAACTCCAAGGAGCAATGATGGAGCCCATAGAATTTAAATTTCAAAGGGATTCAAATTCAAACTCTAAGGAGGGAAGGTGGAGTCCAAACTCTATATATTATCATGTATTCCCCCTCTTGAGGGATTTGATGAATGAATGAATGAAAAATGAGTTTTGGCCAAGAGCATTTCCTTCTTCTTCCCCCCCTCTAGGGTGTGACACCCTCTATCTCTCGTCCCTCTCTTCCTCTTCCCTTGGGAGCAACTCCTAAGGTCTATTACAGGTTTCATAGATGCTCCACAGGTGAGAGGCAACCTCCCCATCTTCTGCTCAAGCCGGGAGTCCCATTGATCAAGGTTTTGCAACAAGCTTGGAGGAGATGGCCCTTGCTGTCCTGCGCCCAGATCTGGTTGTCTGCCTGCAGAAATGAGTCCAGAAGATCAGGTCGGCACCCTCCTTTCCCGTCCCCAAACCCCATTGAATCCTTCGAAGCTTTTATTCATCCCCCTGTCTCCCACGTCCCCTGAAAACCTCATAGCTAAATTCGTCCAGTAGCGAAAGTTGTCTTCATAGCCCTTTTCCTTGCGCAGGCTGTCTCTGTGCAGACCTGTAGTCACCCAGAACCTAAAAGATCACGTTGGGACGCCCTCTTCCCGACCTCTGATCACATCGACCCCTTCTTCACTTCTCTTTCCCTATATGTCCCCTACCTCTCCTGAAAATCCCACTTCAAATATCCATCGGGGCGAAAACTTCCATTTGGACCCATTTTGGTCGCACAGACTGCTCTTGTGCAGTCCTGCCGCGACAGTGACAAAGGCCCTCCAAAGGAACGTTCCTCTATACATCTTAAAATGACCTGAGATTTTCAGCATTGCTTCACCACATCCAAAACCATCCCCTAGAATTTTATTGCAAGTTCTGAGCTCTCTTTCCCCACTTATCCCATCCACCTTCATAGCTCTCAGTTCTGACTGCACTGGACTGCAGAACTTAACCCCATCTGTTTTCACATTTCACGCCCAAAACCTCCACTATGCACCACCCCACCACTGATACCCAGTCATCCCAAGACCCTCACCTATCCACCAGAGAAAACCCCGCCCAATTTGCCATCCGGAGGACCCGGTTCAAGCCCAATCTTCGACCTGTGGTCCTGCTGCCAGAGAACAGACCAGAACGTGTAGGGCCTGTTGCAATATTCACAACATCGCCTTCGGTACTCCGTTGCAGTCGCCACTTCACCGGTGTCCCTGGGACACCCCCACCAGCGCCTACAGTGAGTTTCGTGACCAACGGACGAGCAGAAGGTCATGTGCCAGGGTCTTCGTCCAGCTGCTCTCCTACGGCGCACAGGCCGGCTAGCAGCCTGCCCCCCGCTCGCGACCAGTCCGGAGGTTCCAGCTGGCGTCGTCGGCTTCCCTCGTTCTCCAGGAGGCTCGCCATCCCCCACAGCGTGCTACCAGGGACATTGGCACCTTCCTCAGCCTCCATGATGTGCCCCTCTTGCTGCTGGTCCCAGTTCGTACCGACTCGTGGCGGCTCGCGTACGACGAGGTTCACCGACCCGGCACCCATCACCCCACGTTGCACAACCCCGGGGTCCCGCTGTGTAGCCTTTTACCTCCCTGCGAGGAGTGGGCTGTGTTTGGCTGTACTCATTCAGCATTGTACCGGGGATCGTGTGACTTGGCCGGGCTTCTTCCCCACGCCCCGAGCGTGGAGGTATGCGTCCACTTCTTTGCCTGGTTAGCTTGCTCTTTTAGTATTTTCTCTTGATGCCGCTGCTTGTGTGCATAGTAGGTTCTTAGCCAGTTCATTTCCTTTATTCATTGCCATGGTGAGAGAGTGTGACCATCCCGTGACTCATCCGAGTCGCGAGTGTGGAGTCAAATCACCCTAGACCCTGCCGGTTTGTCAACCGTGCGGATCCGTGCGCTTCCCTCATAGGGGCGCTTGCGAGCTTGAATTCTTGTTAGTTGACATAGTTCCTCTCTTGGGAACATTAGGTGTTGAGTCTACGTCGTTCAATCCATCGCAAAGTTGTTGGTCTTAGTTGTCCATTTAGTCACGTCTTCACATAGAGTCCCAGTTCTCCTAGCGTTCCGCAGCAAATTTAGTATCAGTGCCATAGGTTGTCTAGGGTGCATTTGAGTCTTCGTTCTACCCCCATTTGTCCCTTAGAGTCTTGCATTAGTTTGCATTAGAAAAAAAAGAAAAAAAATTCTCTTGCATTTAGTTCCATTACATTCCCACTCGGCGTGGTACAGATTACCAACACCCGGTCCCAATAGGTGACCCTAGGAATGCTACCCCTAGTGACTTTTCCCTTCAGGATATGATGCAGGCTCTCATGAATCGGATAGATCAGTCCGATAAGAGCTTTAGAGATCATGCTGCATTCATGGAGGGCCGGATGAAGGCCATGGAGGACCGGATGGAGGCTTCCGACCGGACCATTCAAGGTCTAGTTGGACGGCCCAACTAGGATAGAGCTCCGCGTGAGGATGTCCCCGGGCAGGCCCAAGGCCCACTTGACCCTGCTCTTCGGCCCGCACACCCTAGGGCCGACGACCGGAGACAACGTATTCAGGAGTTTGATGATTTTGGGTCCGATAATGAGGTTGAGGGTTATGGCCGTGCTCGGCGTGGCTATAGGCCCCATAGGGACGACGAGGATGACCGTCTCCTTAGGTCCGTGCGCGCGGATCCTCTCACCTTTGATGGGTCCTTGGACCCTAAGGTCTATGTTGATTGGGAAGCGGGTATGGACCGCTACTTTGAGTGGTATGAGATGACGGACGATCGGAGAGTCCGATTTGCCAAAATGAAATTGCTAGGGCAGGCACAGACTTATTGGAGAAATGTGGAGAGCCTGTTGATGCAGCGACATCAACCCCAGATTGAGACATGGGATGATATGAAGGTAAAGCTCAGGCAAAAATACCTTCCTTCCACATACCGTCAGAGGCTTATTGATAGGTGGCAGAGTCTCAGCCAAGGGGATTGGACTGTGACCGACTACATCGCTGATTTTGATGAGTACTACTTGTGATGTGGGGTCACGGAGGAGAGTGCCATGACCATCTCCCGCTTCCGTCGGGGTCTGCGGCCGCACTACCAGTATGAGTTATTTCACCGCCATGCCACGACCCTGGAGGAGGCTTATCAGGTCGCACTCGAGTTAGAGCAGTTTGAGTCCGAGTTTGCTCCGGTCCAACGCCTGGGACGCACATATCCTCGTGGGTCGGACCCTCGTGCTATGACTAGACCTTACCCTCGGGGACATGTGGCCCGTCCACAGGAACCCGCTCGTCAGGACTTCACAGCCCTTAGACCTCGTCCTCCCCCTCCGAGGGACTATCCCCCTCGACCCCAGGCTCCAGCCCCTCGGCCTCAGCAGCCCACCATTCCTACCCCACCCCAGCTTCCACCACCCCCGGCCCATCGTGATGACAAGGGAAAGGGGCCGATGACTGGTGGAGCACCTCAGGGCACTAGGTCCCGTCATGAGTGTTATAGGTGCGGAGGGGTTGGTCATTATGCTGTTAGTTGTCCTACCCAATCCTCTTTGGTCATCGGAGATTCTTCGACTGATGAGCTCGCACATGGTGTCGTATCCGTCAGTTATGAGGCTGACCAGGAGCTCGCGGAGGAATTCTTTGATGAGCTGCTTGAGGGCGAGCAACTAGATGTCCAGGGCACACAGTGCCAGGATGACGTTCAGCTGGGTGTTGTCAGGTGTATCTTGACCCAGCCGTTGGTGAGTGATGACTGGCGTCGCACCACCATTTTTCATACCTTTTGTAGGCTGGGTGGGAAAGCCTGCAAGGTGATCATAGATAGTGGGAGCTGTATTAACGCTATCTCCACGGGTACTGTGACATGCTTAGGGTTGACCCCCATGGACCACCCTTCCCTTTATCGCGTGTCATGGGTAGATTCCACCTCTATCCCAGTAAGGCTGCGATGTCTGGTGCCATTATAGTTCCATGCCTACCAGGATGGGATATGGTGTGATGTGTTGCCTATGGAGGTAGGTAGTATTATCCTGGGAAGGCCTTGGTTATTTGATCGGGATGCTACCCTCCATGGCCTGTCAAACACATGCACATTCGACCATAATGGCCAACGGATTACCCTTCACCCGTCCCAGCCGAGGAGTCCGTCCATCCGGGGTCCCACTGGGCCTAGTACCCCGACTCCTGCTATTCCAGGGCCCAGTACCCCATTGCCAGCTCAGGCTACGACCTTGCCTCCGGATGTCCCCACCCTGAGTGTTCCTCCGACTAAGAGGTTGATGCTAGTCAGCTCCCGGGAGTTGGAGCGTGACTTTGTTAGAGGGGACCCTATTTTTGCCATTATAGTCCGAGAGGTGGGTGGAGAGACGGGGAGTGATCTCCCATCTGATGTTGCTGATGTCCTTCGGGAGTTTACTGATGTATTTCCCGATGATTTACCCGAGGGTCTTCCACCTATGCGGGACATTCAGCATGCTATTGACCTGATTCCGGGGTCCTCATTGCCCAATTTGCCACATTATAGGATGAGCCCCGCTGATCACGCTGAGCTTCAGCGTCAGGTTGAGGAGTTGATGACGAGGGGATCTCTCCATGAGAGCATGAGTCCATGTGTCGTCCCTGCCTTGCTTGCCCCTAAGAAGGATGGTACTTGGAGGATGTGCGTCGACAGCCGTGCAATCAATAAGATCACGGTAAAGTATAGATTTCCCATTCCCCGCTTAGATGATATGCTCGATATGATGATGGGAGCCACTATGTTTTCCAAGATTGATCTGAAGAGTGGCTATCACCAGGTGAGGATCAGGCCCGGTGATGAGTGGAAGACGGCCTTTAAGACCAAAGATGGTCTTTATGAGTGGCTGGTCATGCCCTTTGGGATGACCAATGCTCCCAGCACTTTTATGCGGCTGATGACTCAGGTCCTTCGACCTTTGATTGGGGTCTTTGTGGTGGTATATTTTGATGATATCCTTATCTATAGCCGCACTCAGGAGGCCCACTTAGACCATCTACGGCAGGTCTGTCTTATTCTGAGGAGAGAGAGTCTTTATGCCAACCCTAAGAAATGCGCTTTCATGACTAGTCAGGTCACATTCTTGGGGTTTATCATGTCTAGCGAGGGAGTCTCCGCTGACCCGGAGAAGGTCAGGGCCATAGTGGAGTGGCCCGAACCTCGTACTCTTCATGATGTCCGCAGCTTTCACGGACTGGCTACCCTCTATCGCCGCTTTATTCGAGGCTTTAGCTCTATCACGGCCCCAATTACAGATTGCATCCGAAAGGGGACGTTTGAGTGGACGAAGGCCGCCTCAGCCGCATTTGGGCTCCTCAAGGAGCGCATGACCCAAGCACCTATTCTTAGACTTCCTGATTTCACGAAGGTGTTTGAGGTCTCTTGCGATGCCTCTGGGGTTGGTATTGGTGGTGTTCTGAGTCAGGAGACCCACCCCATTGCATACTTCAGTGAGAAATTGAGTGATGCTAAACTGCGTTATTCTACGTATGATAAAGAGTTTTACGCAGTTGTACAGGCCCTTCGGCATTGGAGACATTACTTGTTGCACCAGGAGTTTGTCCTGTTTTCTGATCATGAGGCACTCAAGTATCTCCATGCCCAGAAAAAGCTCAATTCTCGTCACAGTCGCTGGGTGGAGTTCCTTCAGGATTATACCTTTGTGCTGAAGCACAAGGCCGGTGCGGAGAACCGGGTGGCCGACGCTCTGAGCCATCGCACTTATCTTTTGACCACCATGAGTGTAGAGGTGGTAGGGATGGATAGGATGAAAGAGGCATATGCCGATTGTCCGGACTTTGGTCCGATTTATACCACCCTCCTGTCGGGGCCATCCCAAGAGCACATTGATTATATGTTGCAGGATGGTTATCTCTTTCGTGGGAGTCACTTGTGTGTTCCACGGACTTCCGTTCACGACTTCCTCACTTGGGAGATGAATGCGGGAGGTCTAGCCGGCCACTTCGGTCGGAATAAGACCATCGAGGTAGTCGAGCATCATTTTTATTGGCCTAGTTTGAAGCGTGACGTTGCTCGCATTGTGGCCCAGTGTCGTACCTGCACTGTGGCCAAAATGAGGAAGCAGATTTCAGGTCCTTATACTCCTCTTCCTGTGCCTGATAGGCCGTGGCAGGATATCAGCATGGATTTTGTTTTGGGGTTACCACGGACCGCTCGCAAGCATGATTCAATTTTTGTGGGGGTTGATAGACTTTCGAAGATGGCCCTCTTCATTCCTTGTTCAAAGACTTTAGATGCCTCTAGGGTTGCTCGATTCTTTTTCTCTAGTGTGGTGAGCCGATTTGGGCTTCCTAAGTCCATTGTGTCTGATCGAGATGTCCGGTTCACTAGCTACTTTTGGAAGACCCTTTGGCATTTGATGAGCACTCAGCTTAAATTCTCCATAGCTTACCACCCCCAGACTGACGGGCAGACTGAGGTAGTCAATAGAAGTTTGGGGAACCTCTTGAAATGTTTGGTTAGGGAACGCGAGAGGGACTGGGATTCGGTTTTGCCACTTGCCGAGTTTGCATATAATGACTCAGTCAATAGGTACACAGGAATGAGTCCTTTTGAGGTTGTTACAGGATATAGACCTAGGAAGCCAATGGATCTTGTTCCATTACCCATGCATGCTAGAGTGTCACAGTCTACAGAGTCGTTTGCCGAGCATGTTAGGGGTTTGCATGATGGTATTCGTCGCCATATAGAGACCAGCAACGCGCAATATAAAGAATTGGCTGACGCTCATAGACACCCCCGTGAGTTCCGGGAGGGAGATTATGTCATGATCCGGGTCAGACCGGAACGGTTTCCTTCTGGAGCTGTGAAGAAACTACAGGCTCGTGGTGCTGGCCCCTTTAGAGTAGTGAAGCGAGTTGGATCCAGTGCATATGTTGTTGACTTACCGGATGACTATGGTATCAGTTCCACATTCAATGTCTCGAACTTAGTCGCATATCGGGACCCGATAGTGATCCCTAGTGAGTTGTTTGGGCCTTCTCCACCCTTTGTGAGTGAGCCCTCCCCTGAGAGTCCACTTCCAACCCTGTCACCTCAGTAGCGTGAGCGGATAGAGTCTATACTGGATGAGCAGGTAACCACCACCAGGAGTGGCACGTATCACCGCTACTTGGTGCCTTGGAGGGGACGACCCACGTCCGATGATGCATGGATCTCCGGGGAGAGCTGGAGAGGTTAGATCCAGACTTGATAGAGCGGTACCAGAGCGACAGAGACCCTTACTCGACAGGGTCGAGTTCTTCCCACCCGGGGAGAATTGGTGAGGACACTAGAGCAAGAATACGGCTCGACTCAGAGAGTCGTCGGTATCGGACACGCAGCACGACTCGGTCGACACCGACCTCATTGTGGCTGGGGGACAGTCTGGAGTCCGCCCGGAGCTTTGACACTTTAGTACGTATTTTTATACGTATTTGTATTTTGTACGTATTTGGGTCGTATTTGTATTTTGTATGTATTTGGGTCATATTTGTATTTTGTACGTACTTGGTCGTATTTTGTATTGTGTACGTCTTAGGTGTGTCTTTGGCATGTATTTGGGTTTGCATCATTTTGGGATTTCAAATTTCAAATGGGTTCGAACTCAAACTCCAAGGAGGGAAAATGGAGCCCATAGAATTTAAATTTCAAATGGGTCAAACACAAACTCCAAGGAGCAATGATGGAGCCCATAGGATTTAAATTTCAAATGGGTCCAAATCCAAACTCCAAGGAGCAATGATGGAGCCCATAGAATTTAAATTTCAAATGGGTTCCAAATCCAAACTCCAAGGAGCAATGATCGAGCCCATAGAATTTAAATTTCAAAGGGATTCAAATTCAAACTCTAAGGAGGGAAGGTGGAGTCCAAACTCTATATATTATCATGTATTCCCCCTCTTGAGGGATTTGATGAATGAATGAATGAAAAATGAGTTTTTGCTAAGAGCATTTCCTTCTTCTTCCTCCCCTATAGGGTGTGACACCCTCTATCTCTCCTCCCTCTCTTCCTCTTCCCTTGGGAGCAACTCCTAAGGTCTATTATAGGTTTCATGGATGCTCCACAGGTGGGAGGCGACCTCCCCATCTTCTGCTCAAGCCGGGAGTCCCATTGATCAAGGTTTTGCAACAAGCTTGGAGGAGATGGCCCTTGCTGTCCTGTCCCCAGATCTGGTTGTCTGCCTGCAGAAATGAGTCCGGAAGATCTGGTCGGCACCCTCCATTCCCATCCCCAAACCCCATTGAACCCTTCGAAGCTTTTCTTCATCCCCCTGTCCCCCACGTTCCCTGAGAACCTCATAGCTAAATTCGTTCAGTAGCGAAAGTTGTCTTCATAGCGCTTTTCCTTGCGCAGGCTGTCTCTGTGCAGACCTGTAGTAACCCAGAACCTAAAAGATCATGTTGGGACGCCCTCTTCCCGACCTCTGATCACATCGACCCCCTCTTTCCCTATATGTTCCCTACCTCTCCTGAAAATCCCACTTCAAATCTCCATCGTGGAGAAAACTTCCATTTGGACCCATTTTGGTCGCGCAGACTGCTCCTGTGCAGTCCTGCCGCGACAGTGACAAAGGCCCTCCAAAGGAACATTCCTCTATACATCTTCAAATGACCTGAGATTTTCATAATTACTTCACCACGTCCAAAACCATCCCCTAGAATTTTATTGCAAGTGTCTGATCCCTCTTTCCCTACTTATCCCATCCACCTTCATAGCTCTCAGTTCTGACTGCACTGGACTGCAGAACTGAACCCCATCTATTTTCACTTTTCACGCCCAAAACCTTTACTACACACCACCCCACCACTGCTACCCAGTCATTCCAAGACCCTCACCTATCCACCAGAGAAAATCCCGCCCAATTTGCCATCCGGAGGACCCGGTTCAAGCCCAATCTTCGACATGTGGTCCTGCTGCCAGAGAACGGACCAGAACGTGTAGGGCCTATTGCAAAATTCGCAACATCGCCTTCGGTACTCCGTTGCAGTCGCCACTTCACCGGTGTCCCTGGGACACCCCCACCAGCGCCTACGCTGAGTTTCGTGACCAACAGACGAGCAGAAGGTCACGTTCTAGGGTCTTCGTCCAGCTGCTCTCCTACGGCGCGCAGGCCGGCTAGCAGCCTGCCCCCCGCTCGCGACCAGTCCGGAGGTTCCAGCCGGCGTCGTCGGCTTCCCTCGTCTTCCAGGAGGCTCGCCATCCCCCACAGCGTGCTACCAGGGACATTGGCACCTTCCTCAGCCTCCGTGACGTGCCCCTCTTGCTGCTGGTCCCAGTTCGTACTGACTCGCGGCGGCTCACGTACGACGAGGTTCACCGACCCGGCACCCGTCACCCCACGTTGCACAACCCCCGGGTCCCGCTGTGTAGCCTTTTACCTCCCTCTGAGGAGTGGGCTGTGTTTGGCTGTACTCATTCAGCATTGTACCGGAGATCGTGTGACTTGGCCGGGCTTCTTCCCCACGCCCCGAGCGTGGAGGTATGCGTCCACTTCTTTGCCTGGTTAGCTTGCTCTTTTAGTATTTTCTCTTGATGCTGCTGCTTGTGTGCATAGTAGGTTCTTAGCCAGTTCATTTCCTTTATTCATTGCCGTGGTGAGAGAGTGTGACCATCCCGTGACTCATCCGAGTCGCCAGTGTGGAGTCTAATCACCCTAGACCCTGCCGATTTGTCAACCGTGCGGATCCGTGCGCTTCCCTCATAGGGGCGCTTGCGAGCTTGAATTCTTGTTAGTTGACATAGTTCCTCTCTTGGGAACATTAGGTGTTGAGTCTACGCCGTTCAATCCATCGCAAAGTTGTTGGTCTTAGTTGTCCATTTAGTCGCGTCTTCACATAGAGTCCCAGTTCTCCTAGCGTTCCGCATCACACGCGCCAGAGAAGTAGGTGATCATCAAGGAGCAAGTCACCAAGGGGCAAAAGATTGGTCTTTTTAGATTGGTCCTGTACCCGACATGGCTGGCTAACGTCGTCCTAGTGCCAAAAGCTTCGGGAAAGTGGCGAATGTGCATGGACTTCACCGACTTGAACAAGGCTACACCAAAGGACTACTATCCATTACCGAACCTCGACCAACTGGTTGATTCAACCTCGAGCAACGAGATACTCAGTTTCCTGGACGCCTATTCAGGTTACCACCAGATCAGAATGGATCCAGAAGACATCGAGAAGACCGCCTTCATCACCGACTTCGGCGTATACTGCTACACCCGGATGCCTTTCGGGTTGAAGAACGCTGGAGCCACATACCAGAGGCTGGTCAATCATATGTTCAAAGGACAGCTTGATCGGAACATCGAGGCCTATATTGACGACATGCTCATCAAGACCCCCAAGGTCGAGGACCACTTCGCCGACCTAGCTGAGACTTTCGACACCCTCCTGAGGTACAATATGAAGCTCAATCCCACCAAGTTCGCCTTCGGAGTAAGATCCGGGAAATTCTTGGGTTTCTTAGTCACCCAGCGTGGGATCGAGGCCAACCCCGGCAAGGTCCAGGCCATCCTGGACATGCGCCCACCCACCTACATCAAAGACGTTCAACGCCTTACTGGGCGCTTTGCCGCGCTCAGCAGATTCCTATTTCGTGCGACCGAACTATGCCTACCCTTCTTCAAGCTGTTGAGGGGGCCCAAAATGGCATCTGCTACGTTCGTATGGGACGAGGAATGCCAAAGGGCGTTCGCCGAGCTTAAAGAGTTCTTGTCTTCGCCCCCGGTGCTCTCCAAGCCTGTCCCAGGTGAAGCCTTGTATCTCTATCTCTCAAAAACTCCATCTACAGTTAGCTCGGTCCTGGTCAGAAATGACTCGGGAGTCGAGAGACCGGTCTACTACACCAGCAAGGTGCTCAACGAGGCTGAAAGAAGGTACCCCGCAACCGAGAAACTCATGCTAGCATTGGTTACCTTGGCCAAGCGCCACCGACCCTATTTCCAAGGGCACTCCATCACCGTGCTGACCGGCGAACCTTTGAAGAGGATCCTCGCTCACCCTGAAGCCTCGGGACGCCTCGTCAAGTGGGCCATCATGCTCGGGGCCTATGATATATCATACCAACCTCGCTCGGCTGTCAAAGGACAGGCACTCACTGACTTCATCACCGAGAGCACTATCCCGACCGAAGAAAAATCTCCGTCCACGCCCGGGCCAACCTGGGAACTGTTTGTCGACGGATCCTCCAACTCGGCCGGAAGCGGCGTTGGAATCTTTCTGAAGTCCCCCGAAGGAGTAGACCTACAATACGCCTTGAAGTTCAACTTCCAATCATCCAACAACGCCTCCGAGTATGAAGCCCTTATCTCGGGAGACCGCATGGCCCGGCGACTGGGGGCTGAGCGAGTTAGAATTCACACTGACTCCCAACTAGTCCCTAGCCAGGTCAACAGAGATTACGAAGCTCGAGAAGCACCGATGGTCAAATACCTCTAGCTGGTCAGAGCCGTGGCACAACAGTTCGAGAGTTTTAAGGTAGTTTGAATAGCTCGGGAAGAAAACTCCCGAGCGGATGCCCTCTCTCGGCTGGCCTCCTCTCTTGACCCTGAGGGTACTCGATCGGTCCTTCTCGAAGAGCTAGAGGGACCGAGCATCGATTCGGAGCTCCAGACCGTTAACCCGGCCTCCCCAAGCGACCGGCGCACCCCCTACCTGTTGTGGCTCCAAGACTCTCAAGAGCCTCCCGACCAACGAAGATTGAAGTACCAAGCTCGGTGATTCATCATTCTGGACGACACTCTCTACCGAAGATCCTTCTCCGGTCCTCTCCTGAAGTGCCTCAGTACTGACGAAGCCAATCGAGCGATTAAAGAAGTTCATGAAGGCCTGTGCGGAGCGCATTTGGGAGGAAGGTCACTCTCCAGGATCTTCCTACGGCAAGGTTATTGGTGGCCCGCTCTACAGCGCGACTGCTCGACCTACGTACAGCACTGCGACTGATGCCAGTGATTTGACCACTTGGTCCATCAGCTGGCAACAGAGCTTGATAGCCTAGCAGAGCCATATCCTTTCGCTCGCTGGGGAATCGACATCCTCGAGCCATTCCCTACGGCTCAAGCCCAGAAGAAGTTCGTCATCGTCACCATCGACTACTTCACCAAATGGATCGAGGCCGAAGCCACAACAAGAATCACCGAGACAGTCGTCTGGAGTTTCATCTGGAAGTCGATCATCTGTCGCTACAGCATCCCCCGAGTGATAGTGAGCGATAATGGTCGGCAATTTGATTCTCATTATTTTCGAGACAGATGCGTCGACCTAAGCATTCACAATCACTTCACCTCGGTCGCCCACCCTCAGGCCAACGGGCTGGTTGAAAATGCCAACAAGACTATCTTAAAAGGTATCAAGACCAGGCTCGGCAAAGCCAAGGGTAGCTGGCTTGAGGAATTGCCGAACGTAATTTGGTCACACAGAACGACTCCTAGAGCGGCAACCGGTGAAAGCCCCTTTCTGTTGGTCTACGACGCCGAGGCCGTTATCCTATTGGAGATTGCCAATCCCTCACTTCAAGTCATCTGTTTCTCGCCCGAGGCTAACGACCAGAAACTGCTCGAAAACCTCGACCTAGTGGATGAACTCCGAGAGATTTCCAGCATCCAAGCAACGGAATATCAACGCTGCCTCACTCGATACTACAACGCCAAAGTCTGAGATAGACACTTTCAACCGGGAGATTTCATCCTCAGGAAAGCCAAAGCCTCTCGACCACTTGAGGCGGCGGGCAAGCTATCCCTTAATTGGGAAGGCCCCTACCGAGTGGTCGAGACGCTCGGGAAAGGAGCATACCGGCTATCTACGATGGAAGGAGAGCCCATCCCTCGGACCTGGAACACGACTACACTACACAATTTCTACTTCTGAATACTGAACATTGTGTAAGCGACATGAAATAAAACAAAAGCTTCCTTTCCTTTATTCAAACAACTCTCTTGTACATCAGAAAGGCCGAAGCCAAGAAAATACATGTCAAAAAAGTAAAAAATCCATCTGGCACCGCCGTATGAGCCCATCGCTCGGCTAACTCGGTTAACCTTCCTACGTCCAGCCACTGACTCTGCCTTGTGCAGAAACTGGCTCGGATAAAGGGTAGTCGACCCCGTTGGCTCGGGTATCTCGGAACAAAGGTGACAGAGGGATTAGGAAGGAGGAGACTACCTTCCAAGTTGACAGAGATGGAGGAAGGGGAAGAGGGAATACAAATGAAGGCCCCCTCCCCGCCAATTTGCCAACTCTTTGGAAGGAAGAGAGTGCAGGCACCCTCCGAAGAGTGAAAGAAATGATGAGAAGAGCAGAAGAGGGAGAAAGAGGTTGCGGAAGAAGAGAGGAGAAGCAGAAAGTGGAGAAGAATCTTGAGAGAGATCCCCTCCATAGAGCGAGCGGGAAGTGACGGGCGGCAGGGATGCCTGATTCCCCCATCCATCCGTCATCTCGCCCCTCCTCGCAAGTGCCGCTGGAGCAGATAAAAAGAAGACGGCGTGCCACCGCACGTCGAACCCTCTTTAACCCCACCCGCCGGCCATCGAACCCCCTTTAAACCCGAAGCGACAAGGACTCTCTGCCCCCCGTCATCGATAGCCTCGTCTTCCAGAGCGTCTTCCATGCTTCGAATATAACGGCACAACGCTACGTGAAGAGAGAATGAGGAAAGACTGTCGGAAGAAACCCTAAGCGGTGGAGAGGAAGGGACGCCCTTCAGGCCTTTTATAGGCAAAGGGAGGCTATTTTACCTTAAATGATTCTCTCCTTGAAAACATGCCAAAGGGACTTCTCCCTACGAACAATCACCTCAAACTCCTCGTTTCTGCCCCAGCGGGACACACGAAGCGGCCAAACATTCAATGCAAGAGAAAATGGAAAGACACCCTGTCAGACGCTCACCCAACCATCATGCATGAACCACGCAAAAAGTATCGGCACTTTGCAACTACTGCAGATATGCTGAACAAAATACGGCAATGGCGATACGAAACAGTTAAGTCTTCATCACAATGCTATTGCCTTACCTTTTTTCTACACAACAAGGAAAGTTTTCCTTCAAAAAAGGAAAAGACATACAAAAAGAGAACACAAAGTAGATACAATTAAGCCTCTGGCCCACCCTGAAGCTCAGAAATGGAAGGCTCAGACGGTCTGCCCCGGGCACCCTCAATGACGGTCGACCCTGGAACTGTCCCCACCGGTGTGGGAACTGTCTCGGTTGTGCTCCCTCCCGAGGCATCCGGAGTTGGCGACCCCTCGGACAAAGAGCCCCCCTAATCTTCTTCCTCCGACTCCGAAGCAGAGGAGCCAGAAGATGACAAGTCTAAGTCATAGCATTGCCTGGACGGGAAATCGATTGTCCCGGATGCCTGCTCTTCGGCATAAGAGATGGCCCGATCGTATCCCTGCTTGAACCCCTTGCGGATGCGTCGGCGAAGTGCTGACTCGTAGTAGAGGAGGGCAGCCTCCTTAGGGTCGACCCGATAGGCCTCCGAGCATTTGTACTGCTCGAGCCCCTCCGCCTCGACCGATCCCACCCTACCAGCGAGCTCGGCCTTCTCCCGCTCTGCCTCGACTGACCTCCGCTTGGCCTCAGCCGTATGCTTCTCGGCCTCCGCCGTCTGCTTCTCCACCTCGGCCCGATCAGCCTCGACCTCCCGCCGAAGGCGCTCGGCTTCCTCAGCCCGGTCCACCAGCTCGACACGCTCGGCCTCCCACCAGCCATCTAGCTCGACGCGAACGATGCGCTCCTCTTCAAGAAGCATGTTCTTCCTCTCGAGCGATTCGCGGGCCTTAGCTAGCTGCTCGGTTAGTGCCCGGGCCTCCACCTGGCTCGCCCGCACCAGCTCCCTAACTGAGGAAAGCTCCCGTCGAAGCCCATCACGCTCCTCGGTGAGTCGAGTCATCTTCCTGTCAGACCCACCAAGGGTCCAGGCCAGGTTCACCCGCTCTGACTCCGACCGGGCATAAGCTTCTGCCAAAGTGGCCCCCATCTGGGTCAGGACCAAGCCGCCCTCCATAACCGTCTCGAGGGCCACGGACGGGGAGTGCTGCCTATCTCCCCCCTACACCTTCACGGCTATACCGCGACATACTTGATACAGAGGGCCCTAGATGCCGAGCTTCTCCAAGGCCACCGGAATAGAGACCCCCTCTTCGTCCGGCGTACCACCGAACGGCCCAGATCAAGCCGCTGTTTTGTTTGACCCTTGTGCCTCAGTCGGTGGGGGCTACGTCACCTTTTCTTGCTATCCCCCAGTCTGGACCGATTCGGCACCTGCATCGCCACCTGGAGCGTCGCCCGCCTCAATCAACGCCCCAATCTCGGCCGTGGTCCCAGCATCACCTGCCTCATCCACGGCCCCCTTAGCTCCTGCCGAGGGGAAAGCTGGGCCGGCGCCATTGCCAATCGTAGAAGCAGCCTCGGCCCCCTTGGCTCCGGCCAAGGGGGGAGCCGAGCCAGCATCATCGTCGACCGTAGGAGCTGCCCCAACCTCCTCGGCCCCCCCTTGCTCGGCGGGTGGGAGATCTCGCCTAGTAGGGTCGGCCCCATCATGCTCGGCGGAGGGGTGAGCCGCAGCAAGGTCGCCCTCGACTGCGGCGGCGACCCCAGCCTTCTTGGCCCGTTTCCTGGCCTTCACAGTGTCCCGGATCATGCCCTCCACGGGGTCCTTACGCTTGGACTCCCGTGATCTGGAAGACCCCTCCCGGGCCATCTCTTGCCCCTATCTCAGGCTCGGGAGTGACCCGTGGGGGCAACCAAGTCATCGGTAGCCAAGTCATCACCGAGATCGATCACCTCTACGGCCTCCTCCAAAGCCGGCCGCCTGGTGTCTGCATAGAAGAAAGATACGATCAGGAAAAGGAAATGGTCTCAACATCCGAAGAAGAAACTGATTTGTGGCGACCGAGCCTGTCGGCTGCAGCCGCGCAAGAAGACATCGCTCAATGTTCTCCGGAGTAACCAGCTCCTCCGTGGACTGACGACGCTTCAGCAAAATGATCGCGTACTCCTCCACGTCTGGAGAAAATTCGTCCTACCTCGGAGGAATGTTCGGATGAAAATTGGAGATTACGGGACACCTCCAAGTCTCCTGCACCGAGAAAATCCCCACCCAGAAAAATTGAGCTTTTCTCCCCTTGTGCGAAGAATCCTTTGCGGCCAAGGAGACACAGCTCCTATTCCGCCTCGCCTGGATGAAATAGAAGCCCTTCCCGGCCGAGGGATGCGAAAAAATAATGAAAGAGGTCCAAGGAGGGAGGAACTCCGCATTGACGGCAGAGGATGCGAAAGGCAGAAAGAAGAAGATAAGAGTTGGCTACCAACTGTACGGGCGCCAACTAAAAGAAATTGAGAAGCTTAAGAACAAAGGGCTCGAAGGGAAGGCGGAACCCCCCCTTCCACGACAGAAGAAAGGTGTAGATGTGGCCCGTACGAGAGTCCAGGCTCGTCTCGTGCGGGGCAGCCGTGGCGAAGAAAACCTTATGGGGCCGACAAAATTGGTGCTCCAGCCTTTTCACCTCCGCCTCCCCCAGTTCACTACAGTTCGGAGCCGTCGCCCTCGCCGCAGGCTCGCCCTCCCACTCTTCGACATCCAGACGCTGATCCACCATGGAATCCGGAGAGGAACTTGAAGAAAGACGCTCCTGGGACCCCGAAGACTCTGGAGGAAGGGGAAGTTGTTGGACTACCACTGTAGTTATCTCCGCCTGAACGCCGCTGCAAGCCTCTGCTCTTTCGTCGTGTCCTCATGATACATCAAAGAGCCCCGAAAGCAAGCGCGAAGGAGAGCCAAACCCTAAAAACGGAGGGAGTTTGGAGCGACGATAAGCGCACAACACCTATATTTCCACGCGGAAGGTGGCGCGTAGTTTCGACCTCTGAGAAAAGGGGGCCCCTTCAGTTCAAATCCGTCAGGATCATCATTATTACGGGCCCAGGTGACCACGACACGTGGCTTCTTAACACCGCCAGATCTCCACCCACCTGAGCCACGCTAGTCCAAAACCCTAAACAGCTACTCTTTCAAGCTTACCAAAGCTCGGGAGTAGGAGGGGGACAAGTGGAGAGGGGAATTTTTGTAGCCCATCTAATAGCAACCGAACTTGGTCTACTAGGACCAAACGAGGCCCAACTCATCTAAGAGATAGCCCCGCAGGGCCCTCTTAGACTAAAAAGCCCAATAAGATCACTCGGGATCAAACCCTTCCTCGGCGGCCCTTAGGCTCGGAAGGCCCGAGCGTCGGTCAGGTCGGAGGAAGACCCGCGCCCGATCTATCCTCTCCCCAGGATAAAGGCTAGCGCTCAGCGCCCCCTCCGACCGATCCTCATCCGAGCTATGCCTATCGCCCGGATAGGGTTGGCACTCTTCACGCTTAGGATGACCGACGATTTGCTTATCCATACTACCGTTGAGAGCCCTTTATGAGCAGGAGTTTATGAGGATAAGGGACCCATAACCCCTCAAGGCTATAAAGATCCCACGATGAGGATGTAAAGAGCCCACGTTGGGGATGTAACTCCGGCCTGAAACTCCTCAGCTTACGGGACTCATGAGGCCGGCGCACTATTTAAACCTGGGACTCCCTCCAGCGAGAGGTAAGGCCAACACATGCCTAAAATTCTCTGAGCAGGAACCACTTCATCACCTTGGTGTAGAGGGATCTCGTGTCTCTCTTTTCCTCCGCCCTTCATAGCTTCCACCATTGCTCTACTGACTTAGGCATCAGAGGTTTTACCCCAGGGAACCATTCCTGGGCCCCTTGATCCGTTTCCCTACCTTGCAGTTCACTATTCGGTGATCATCCCCCAGCTTAGGACCAGCGCGAGATCACGCCTCTTCCTCAATACAATGCCAATGGAGTGGTTCAAAATGCGGCCTAGCGTTCTTCGGAGAACCAAACTTAGAGTACCATGGCGGCCATGCCTAGATCTACGGCTAGTGGGGGACACTACCATGGCGATCTACAACCCTCACCGTTGCTATCTTCAAGTTGGGCTACCCCGAACCGAAGTTCCTGCAGTTGCACACTACCCTCCCCTTCTAGCTAGAAAGGTGGGGACCAAGGAGGATGAGAGAGCGATTGGGGACGTACTGACCATGTGGGAGATCAGCAAAATGCGCCCGTGGCAAGAGGAAGTGGAAGAAGACGATGAGGAGCGTTGTGCTTACGTGAAAGAGTTACGGAAGATCCGGCCCCATGCGGATAGGAAAATGAATGTACTTTGAATTTTGTTCTCGATGAAATTTATCAACCATTTGATGTTCAATGAGTTCAGTTGAAATGAAATAAAAGTTTTGTTCTCGAAAGATAAGGAATTGATTGCACAATTGGGCTGAACCTGTTCTGTAAAATATAGTTTCTGTGTAACGTAATGGACCTAAGGAGGGCCGTCACAAAAATGTAACGGACTGAAGATCATCCGTTAGACGAGGGACCCAGAGAAACTAAAATTTTACTGTGTTCTGGAGAGCATAACGGTCTAATAGTGGACCGTCAGAAGAGTTTAACGAACTAAGATAGACGCATTACAGAACAATTTTTCTGAGAACAGTGAACTGGGCCTCCAGAAGAAGGTAACGGGCCAGTATTGGTTCGTTTAGAGATGGTGTGACAGTCCATTGTAGGCGCGTCACAGTGCCAGAAACCATTAACTCGTGGGCTTTGAATCTTCGGGCTTTGAACCTGCGTTCTGCACACACAAAAAATAAGTTAGATCTGTTCTTAGACTCAACTCCTTGCCTTCATCAAGTTAAGATTTGACCGTTCTTGATATTTGGTCAAGGGGTGGATCCTTATTAAATAGGCAGAAAATATAATGGAAATAATGCAATGCATGCAATGCATATGATGGTATTTTTAGAGTTTTACAAATATTTAGATTTTTTGTGAGATTTTGAAAATATCTGATATTTTTAGATTTTGAAATATATGATTTTTTTGGATTTTGAAATATATGATTTTTTTTTGTATTTTGAAATATATGTTTTTTTTGGATTTTAAAATATATGATTTTTTTGAATTTTGAAATATATGATTTTTTGGATTTTGATAGCCGGTGCACCCTTAGAAACGTGGGTCCTCCCTATTCCATCGACAGTTTTGGAGGTTGGTGTGCGATAGAGGTGACAACCCCTGGCCAGGTCCCAACTTGCTTGACTGTGCTTCTACCAAGGCCTTACCCAGGGTATTCGTTTTAGTCCTAAAAAAGAAAATAGAATGCGGGGGTAAGCTTAGGCCAGATATAGAA
This sequence comes from Amorphophallus konjac, assembly GCA_022559845.1. NCBI lineage: Eukaryota > Viridiplantae > Streptophyta > Magnoliopsida > Alismatales > Araceae > Amorphophallus > Amorphophallus konjac. Next base: position 202,175,851 of record CM040120.1, on the reverse strand, counting down.
GTTTTCAGGGCTTGAGTTCCTCTTCTAGACAACCCATTCAGAGACTCGATCTGTTGCGCTGGGGCTTTGTGTCCGTCATCGAACCTTTGTCCACTCTAGGCACGCATACGACCAGGATCATAATGTCCCGTGGGGAAACTGTGTTGCCACTCTTGTCATGCCTAGCTTTTCATTTTCCTTGGAGCTCTGGAATTATGTTTGATGCAATTTCAAGATAAACTTTTGCTTCTTTGTCATGATGACTGCTCCTTTGCTTTACTTTTTCTTTCTTTCTTTCTTTTTTCCTTGTGGCATTAGGTCATAACGGACTGCCCCTATTTGAGACCTCTTCTCATCAAGGTGTCTAGATTGGTCGTCACCCCCTTATTAACCTCTTGCCCCTGGATTCAACCTAAAAGAGAAATGAACAGGGACTTTGACTTTCCCCCAAGCATGGCCAAGGAGAAATGGTGTCTACAAAGCGAGAAACCTAACCAGGGACATCACGTAGTGTGTGATTGCCGTGCTCGGGGTCCTCCTTCAGGGTGAAAGGGGAAAGGACACCCTGCTACCGGGGTGGCACTGGCTAGACTTTAAGGAAAGAAATGCTTAAGATACAACCCATTCCAAGCGTGAGCGAGCTCCTCACCTTCTGCGTTCACTAAGCGATAGGCATTCCCTGGATAAGCTTCTTTGACAACGAACGGTCCTTCCTAGTTAGGTTGTAATTTAGACCTAGGACCTGTAGACCGAATGAATTCACGTTTCAAAACCATATCACCTTTTTAAATTTTGCGTTCAATTACTTTCTTTTGAAAATAACGCGAAACTCTCTTTTGATAAACGGATACATGATCGGCCGCGTTCATCTTCTTTTCATCTAAGAGCTCCAACTGGGCGAGCAACGCCTCTCGACGTTCATCGAGATTAAGTTCCTTATCGAGCTGCACCCTTAGGGAAGGGATCAGGATCTCATATGGGAGCACTGCCTCCATCCTGTAGGTGAGAGCATAGGGGGTTTGCCCCGTGGGAGTACGGACGGAGGTGCGGTAAGCCCATAGAGCTTCCACTAATCTTTCTGGCCAATCAGAGAATTTGTTAGATTCGCATGTTTTCTTTATGATTTTGAGAAGGGTTTTGTTAGTGGCTTCGGCTTGACCGTTGCCTTGTGGGTAATACGGAGATGAATGATGCAATGCAATATTGAACTTCTTGCATAGGTCCTTGAGCTCCTAAGAGACGAATTGGGGTACGTTGTCGGTGACGATGCTGCTTGGCACTCCGAATCGTGTGATGATGTTCCTCATGACGAAGTGGCGCACCGTGGTAGCTTTGATCTCCGCGTATGCTTCGACTTCAGCCCACATGGTGAAGTACTCAGTGGCGGTAAGGATGAAGGATTTTTGTTTGGTTTGAGAATTGGGATCACCGAGCGGTCCGACAACGTCGAACGCCTACATAGAGAATGGCCAAAGAGCAGAAAGGGGATGTTGGGATGAAGCTGGAGCATGAATCTTATTAGCGTGGAGTTGGCATTTAAGACACCTCCGGACATAGAGGGAGCAATCTTCCTCTAGAGTGGGCCAGTAATAACCCTGTCTAAGGATCTTCTTTGCTAGAGCCTGGCCATTGACATGACCTCCACACTCACTAGAATGGGCTGCTCCAGCCACCTTCCAAGCTTCATCATCGTCTAAGCATCTCATGAGCATTCCATTGGTAGCGCGCCTGTATAGTTCTCCTACAACGATAGTATACCTCGAGGCGGCTCTTCTTATAGACTTACACTGCTCAGCGCTTGCCCCTTCTGGGAATGATCCATCCTTACAATACAGCTCGATTTCATGATACCAGGGCAATTCTTCTTCCTCCAAGATCTCTTCTAGTTCCATCAAAGATACTTCCTTAAGATTTTCCTTCTCAGCCCTTACCTCTACAGTCTTCCTAAGGTTGGCATACCAAGGATCCTGAAGAGAGGGTGCGGCTAGTCTCTGAACGACGACAATCTCAATATTCCAACTGAGAGGGAAAGATAGAGAGGAAGCAAGTGACGCTAGGGCATCAACGAGAATGCTCTGAGATCGGGGAGCATGAATATAGATTAGTTTCCGGAATTGCCTAGCCAAGAGCGTGACCAAATCTTGATAAGGCTTGAGCTTAGGGTCACGGGTGCGGTAAGTGGACAGCACCTACCGTAGGATGAGCTGAGAGTCCCCTGTGATATTCAAGTAGCGTGCGTCTAAGAGGTAGGCATGCTTCAGTCCAGCTAGGAGAGCTTCATACTCGGCGATGTTGTTGGTAGCAGGAAATCGGAGTTGACAAGCAAAGGGAATCGTCACCCCTTCCGAAGTGAGCAGAACAGCGCCTATCCCTAGGCCCTGAGAATTGAGCGCACCATCGAAGTGTAGAGACTAGAAAGGATGATGAGTAAGGATAAAGCGATGCTCATTGGGGAAATCATCCTGAATAGAGTCCGCGCATGGGATGGGAAGATGGGCAAGATGCTCTGCGATGGCGTATCCTTTGACCGCCTTCTGAACCACGAACGTGATATCAAACTGAGAGATGAAGCTCTGCCAGCGAGCTAACCTACAAGAAAGGACAAGCTTTTCTAAGAGATAACGGATTGGGTCCATTCTAGAGATCAACCTGACTGTGTGGGCTAGGAAGTAATGCTTAAGCTTCTGAGCTACCCACACTAAGGCGGCACAAGTCTTCTCCATAGCGGTGTATTTAGCCTCAGCCGGGTTAAACAACCTGGAGAGGTAATAAGCTGCCCGCTCTTTCCCTTCATCGTCTACTTGTGCTAGAACTGCCCCTAAGGAGTCCTCAATGACCGAGATGTATAGGACTAGGGGTTTCCCTGATGTGACACAACCTAAGACTTAGGCAAGCAAGCACATTCACAATCAAAAGGGCCAATTTTGGGCCACCGCTCTCCCGTCGCTCACCCAAGCCCGGGGTGACTTGGCGATGCCAAGTGGAGGATGTGGGGTTGGGCCCTTGCTGGTAGAGGGCCAGCAAGGCCAAGATTTGATTCCCGATGGATGTGGAAGCCCAATTCAATGGGGCCGACAAAGTACCGAAGGCACCGGTTGCACTTATTCCCACGGTGATCACTCAAGGCAACGGGGCTTGAGGATCGAGCTCTCACTCGCATAACCAGCGGAACTAGAACTAATATTGAAAGACGAGCACTAAATGGAGTGAGGTGTGAGCACTTACTCGACCGGTTTGAAGAAATCGGTCCCGCTCGGAGACGAGGGCGAGCGGGGAGGCGAGTGGATCCCCACACGCCGCGGCGGTGTAGCTTGACCTACCCAAATAAGTTACAACACTACACCTCTCGCAGGAGGGGGACCTTGGGGTGGGGGTTAATGGATTACAACCAAAACTACCTCCGCACAGGGAGGGGCCTTCAGCCGGCCAAGCGGGGAGGGGAAACTAGGGCTAAAAGTATTGAAGAGGTGAAGACACCGGTTCTGCCTACTCTCTCTGAACAGGGACAGATAATCGATGTTGCTGCTGCAGAACTTGCTCAAGAATTTTTCTGAAGGCGGGACCTATGGGAAACTCTTCGGGACTGGTACTAGGACACCTCTGAATTTTGTTGATTTCTTCTGGAGCCGCTGGTGACCTGGGTGGAGGTTCGAACAGAGCACCAGATCCTTAGACTGGTAGCTTCAGACTTCTAACAGCAGGTTGCAGAGGATGGCCCGACAGCTCCCGAACTCGGAATCAAGCACCGTCAGAGTCGTTGGAACCGTGGATGAGTCCTCTTCGCAGAAAAACTGACGGGTAAATCAAAAGATGCCAGAGAAGACTTGGAGGATCTGAACAAGGATGAGTGGTCGGTGCAGACTGTGGGTAGCAGAACGGCGCAGCTGAGGGAGAAAAATGATAACTCTGATTCACGAACGCCGATTGAAGTTTCGTTTCTTGATTCTGAAAGTAGACAAGGCGATGAAGAACTTTACAGAAGAGCTCTCGAACTGATTCTTCTGGGGTTTGTCGTGGAAGAGCTTCTACTTAGGATCAGGTCTTCAGCAGAGGCACCACTGTGCAGCTGTGGGAGGATGGAGCTCCCAGGTAGCACACAACTCAGATGAAGTCAAAACCACTTCTGTTGCGATGGAGACTGGTAGACGCTTCCAACGATAGCTTTTGGGTTTTCAAACGCATCGGAGGAAGTCGTGGTGGCCACTGTAAGTTGCTGGTTCACCTGTAACTTCTGAACTGCTAGAAGCAACCTAGGTATAGCTTCTAATGAATAGGGAAGAAGAAGGAGAAGGGGGCATATGGTTAAGGGGAGATGAATAAGGGGTGGATGGGGATGGAGGGGAGTTGTGGAAGGTGGCTAAGGGTAGTGGAGGGGCCGGAGGAGGAGGTGGCGCAAGGAGGTGTTCTGGTTCAGCCTAAGGGGAGGGTGAGAGGAGGGTGGAGGGTGAAGGGGAAAAAGGGGGCGAACCTAGCCTAATGGAAGGGAGTGGAGCGGCCAAAACAAGTGGAGGGAAGGGCTTTTCAAATTTGAAATGGCCTAGGAAGTTGAGGAATTATGTGGGGAAGAGGGGTGAGTGTGTTGGAATGGGGAAGATATTGTTGGAATGGGGTAGATAGTGTTGGAATGGGGGAATGCTACCTTGGAACTAGGGGGGTGGAGTAATGGTGGCTATGGGAAGTGGAGGGACTTTAATGGGGTAGGTGGGGGTTGGAAGTTGGGAGGGAGGAGGAGGAGAGAGAGAAAGGGGCGAACCCCTTAGTGGAGGAGAGAGAAAGAGAGAGAAGAGGGGGGGGAATATCTCACCCTAGGGCTTCTCACCTAATTGGATTCACTCCACTAAACTAAGTTTGAAATCTCAAATGGCATTTTCATTGATTGATTCATTACCTTCAAATGAAGGAAATGGGGCCCTATATATAGGAAACCCACATTTTACAATAAGTCCCTTACAAAAGACTCAATGACAAATAACCGAAGGGGTAGGGGGTGGTCTTGGGCAAAGCCCGAAGAATTGGGCCCAATAGCACATTACATAATCTAATGACACTCAAACTTAGGAAAATAAATGCAAGACCTAGGGACATAACTCAAATAAAATGAAAATTACATCAAAATGACTCAAATAGATAGCACAAAAGGGATAATTGGGCCTTTATAGAGAGAAGCCTAAACTCAAACGATGCCGGAGTGTGAAGAAGACCCTGGCCAAAGGGAGTTGTGGATGATGCCTCCATCAAATCCCCTGGGCTGTGAAGAGCTCGACTCCGTCGAGTAGGGGTCCATCCGACTGTGGTACTGCTTGAGGAGGTCCGGATCCAACCGCTGGAGATCCTCCCGACTCACCCAAGAATCCTCCGAAGGAGGCCGATCCTTCCACCTGACGAGATAGCGCTCATATGCCTTACTCCGAGTGGTAGTGACTTGTTCATCCAATATTTGTTCAATTTGTTCACGTTGGGCTCTCTTGACTGGTGGTCTCTCCTCACGGGTGGGTGCTCTCTCAATGGAAGAAGTAGGCTCAATCTCCTCACTAGGTACCACCGTGGGTCCCTTATATGGCACTAGGTCGGCGACATTGAATGTGGGACTTATTCCATACTCCTCAGGGAGATCTAACTCGTAGGCATTTGCACCAATGCGCCTCAAGACCTAGAAGGGACCAGCCCCACGTGGCCTCAGTTTAGAGTTGGCTCCCGGGGAGAGCCTCTCCGTCCTTACCATCACAAAGTCACCCACATGGAATTCTTGGTGACGCCGATGAGAGTCGGCCAGCCTTTTATAAGCCTCATTCTTTTTGCTGATGTGCTTACGAATTTCTTCATGCAATTCTCTAATATATTGTGCAAAAGACTCGGCTGAAATGGACACTCTAGCATGCTGGGGAAGGGGAATGAGATCGGAAGGCTTTCTTGGTTTGTATCCATGCACGTCTTCAAATGGACTCATCCCTATGGACTTATTGATGGAGTTGTTATATGCAAATTTGGCATGGGGTAAGATGATATCCCAATTTCCGGGGTGATCCTCAACAAGACACCTAAGGAGGTTCCCTAGACTCCGATTGACAACTTCTGTTTGGCCATCCGTTTGGGGGTGGTAGGCAGTGGAGAATTTGAGGAGGGTACCCATCATGTGCCAAAGAGTTTTCCAAAAGTAGCTAGTGAATTTGACATCCCTATCGGAGACTATGGTCTTAGATAGCCCGTGGAGACGGACAACCTCATCAAAGAACAATCGGGCCACATGGGAGGCATCGGCGGTTTTGGAGCATGGGATGAAATGGGCCATTTTGGAAAATCTATCAACCACCACATAGATGGAGTCATACCTTTTTCGAGTCTTGGGTAATCCTAGCACAAAGTCCATGCTCAAGTCTTGCCATGGACGATCGGGGATGGGGAGTGGGGTATATAGGCCAGTGTTTTGCTTCACCTGTTTGGCCGAAGCACATGTTCGGCATTGACCCACAATCTTGCCTACATCTCTCTTGAGACTTGGCCAATAAAACTGTCCTTCAATTAGAGCAATGGTTTTGTGGACTCCAAAATGACCAGCTAGCCCTCCCGCATGTAATTCCCAAATCAAGAAGTCGCGGAGTGAGGTCTGTGGGATGCAAAGCCTTGGTCCCTTGAAGAGGAACCCATCCTCTATGACAAATCTCTCATGTTCCTTGCTAGAATGGGTGGTCAAGGTGGTATAGATGTGCCCAAAGTCGGGGCAGTTAGGGTACTCATCCTTGATCCTATCAAATCCGCTCACTTCCACTTGGATAGTGGATAACAAGGAAACTTTCCTACTAAGGGCATCCGCTGCTCGATTCTCACTCCCGGCTTTGTGTTTGATGATAAAAGTGTAGGATTGGATGAACTGAACCCATCGGGCATGTCGGGCATTTAGCTTTTGTTGGGAGTTGAGGTATTTGAGGGCCTCATGGTCGGAAAAGATGACAAATTCTTTGGGCAACAAGTAGTGCCTCCAATGTCGGAGGGACTGTACCACAGCATAGAACTACTTGTCATAAGTGGAGTATCTTGTCCTAGCATCACATAGCTTCTCACTAAAGAAGGCTACCGGGTGTCCCTCTTGACTAAGGATCCCTCCTATCCCTATCCCGGATGCATCACATGTGACTTCAAAGACTTTAAAGAAATCGGGAAGGCATAGGACCGGGGCTTTGGTCAACTTCTCCTTAAGTTCTTGGAAGGCTTTGGAGGCTGATTTGGTCCACACAAAAGTTTCCTTCTTGAGACAATCGGTGATTGGGCCGGTGATAGTGCTAAATCCATGAATGAACCTCCTATAGAATGTTGCCAATCCATGGAAACTTCGGACCTCATGAAGGGTGTGGGGTTCCGGCCAATCAAGAATAGCCTGGACCTTGTCGGGGTCCATGGAGACACCCTTGGTGGACACCACAAATCCTAGAAAGGTGATGGATGTGGTCATGAAGTGGCACTTTCCGAAGTTGGCAAATAGGCTCTCTTGTCGGAGGACGGTACAAACTTGCCTATGGTGGTCAAGGTGGGCCTCTTGGCATTGACTGTAGATGAGTATATCATCAAAGTAGACCACTAGAAAGATCCCAATGAAAGGCCTAAGGACCTCCGTCATAAGACGCATGAAAGTACTTGGGGCATTTGAAAGCCCAAAAGGCATGACTAACCATTCAAAGATGCCATCTTTGGTTTTGAAAGCCGTTTTTCACTCATCCCCGGGCCTTATCCTAACTTGGTGATAGCCACTCTTAAGGTCAATTTTGGAGAAAATGGTGGCTCCAACTAACATATCAAGCATGTCATCAAGCCTAGGGATGGGAAACCTATAGTTGACAGTGATTTTGTTAATGGCCCGACTATCCACACACATTCGCCATGACCCATCCTTTTTGGGAGTTAGGAGGGCCGGGACGGCACATGGGCTTTTGCTAATGCGAATGAAGCCCTTCCTAATGAGTTCCTCTATTTGCCTCCTAAGTTCGGCATGTTCCGTAGGATTGAGGCGATAATGAGGAAGGTTTGGGAGAGTGGCTACCGAGAATAGATCAATTGCATGTTGCACATCCTGCATGGGAGGGAGTTGGTCCGGGAGCTCTGTTGGGAACACATCATGGAATTCTTTTAGAAGTTGTTGGATTGCTATGGGATGTGGATTGGTGGAAGTGGGTTCTCCTAGACAAATGATCACCTCACATAGTGGTACTCCTTGAACTATCTCCTTTTCAAGTTCCTTCCTAGTGATGAGATGAAGACCCTTGGTCAACCCCGAGGTCCCACTTTGTTTGGGAGTTTGGGTGAGGGATGGGGTTGGAGGGGTGGAGTTCCCCGAGACTTGTGTGGTGGTGGGATGTTGTCCTTGAGGGAGAGTGTCCCTCTTGGCCATGGGACGTGGTGGGGAGGGGTTAAGACGGATGGTCTTACCCTCATGTTCAAAGGTGCATATGTTGCTCCTACCCAAGATGGTGGCATCTACATCATAAAGCCAAGGTCTTCCTAGAAGGATGCTACCTACTTCCATGGGTATGACATCACACCATATTTGACCAAGGTATGAAGAGAAGGTGAGGGGTAGAAGACATTGGGTGTTGACCGGGATGGAGTTGTTGTTGATCCATGAGACCCGATATGAATTTGGGTGGGGAGTGATAGTAAGCCCAAGGAGCTTGACGGTATCGGGGGATACGGCATTGACACAACTCCCACTATCCAAGATCACTTTCCTTACATGGCTCCCTATCTTGACAAAAGTGTGAAAGATTGAAGTTCGACGCCAATCCTCTTCTTGGGGTTTGGTGAGGGTGCATTTAATCACTCCTAGATGGGAGTTGGTAGATGGAGTGGTGTGATCTAGACCCGATTCAAGGTATTGGGTCTCATACTCGTCCTCCCAATCTGGTGAGGCTTCATGGTCCTCAACAATACTCTCAAGTTCCTTTTGGGGTGGGGGAGCTTCTTCCTCAATAAACAAGCTAGATAATCCCTTGGATTGACATTGCCCCGCAAAGTGGCCAAACCCGTGACACCTAAAGCATTATTGTCGCCCGCTACCCGGAGTGTTTCCTACACTTGGGCCTTTGGGATTGTCTTCCCTCCGTGGGAGAGGGTGACTAGGGGTGGGCTTGTTTGGAGTGATGGTGGGAGGGGAGTTGTAAGGCCTTAATGGGGTACTACCACTTGGATTTGGGGCTTTCATGGGGGTGGTCGGGATGGGTCGTGGTCCCATGTTTTTGGGATCGGCCGGTCGGGGAGTAGCAAATCGAGGGATCCTAGAGAATCTTTCTACATCCCTTGCTATTTGATAGGTTAGCTCAAGGTTATCAACATCTCTCATAAAAAGCTCTCTCTTGATGTGACTTTGAAGTCCATTCCTAAAGCGAGACAAGGTAACGGCCGGGTCCTCATGAACTCCGCACTTCAAAAGATAGGAGTCAAACTTCTCAATATATTCTACCACGGTCTTCCCTTCTTGGGTGAGGCTTTGCCATTCATCTAAGAGCATTTGATGGAAGGATTGGGGAAGGTATTTGTTCCTAAGTTGATTCTTCATACCCTCCCAAGTATCAATAGGCTCTTCCAGCCTAATCCTTCTTAAACCCTCTTGGTTTAGCCAATAAGTTTTGGCTAATTTAGTGAGATGCATTTTGACCAATCTTACCCTCCTTTGGTCGGTCATAGGGTACCATTCAAAGTATTGGTTCATGGCGGTCTCCCATTCTAAGTAGACACTTGGTTCATGGGAACCATCAAAGTTTAGGGCCTCTACTTTAATCATCCTTAAGAGAGGGTCATCTGAGTCGTCCCGTGGACGCCTTTCATGAATAGGATGGTAGCGGGGTCTCTCATGGTAATGGTAAGGGTCAAGATCCAAGTCCTCCCTATAGATTTCAGCATGTGGATGATGATAGGTCCAGAGGGGGGTGAATGGACCTTTACCAGTAAAAATAATGAGGATTAAAAATTAAGTTCTCAATTAGGAGTTTCCGAAAAAGATCTTAACGGTCAAACACTAACCGCGCAGAACGATCAGCTAGGAAGATAAAGATGGATCGGCCTAGACAAGCATCTACCGAATAGATCTAAAGCCAGAATAGAAACCAAACACACTGCGCCAGGGACTTTTAAGGTGGTTCGGTCAGACCTCCAGTCTGCCTACATCCACCCCTCACTTCAAACCGAAGTGAGGCTTCCACTAGCACCGGCTAGCCAAGCAGACTCAGTCTGCAACAACGGCTGATTCACAGCTTCACCAGGGGAACACCCTCCCCTCTTCCTCCACACCCGGAGGGAAACCTAAGGACGCCAAGTCCCTAGAAACCAGGAAACAAGTTCCTCTTCCTCCAACCGGAGGGAACACTAGTGATCTGCAGTCACTAGAACCAGAGACCAAGGTCTCTCTTCCTCTGAAGCCCAGAAGGAACACACAAGCAGCACACGGCCACTTGCAACTGGAGACAGCGTCTCCCTTCTCCTAAACCAACAGAACAGGAGGACCACCGATCTCAACCTGAGAATCGGAGACAAAACTAGAACAGTAAAGAAAGATCAAAAATAAGAAACTAAAAAGATACAGCAGACTGAATGCTGGAACGATAAAACACGGAATATAGCTCACAATAGAGCAAACTGGTTCGGATTTGATCCTGAAACCAGAATCCTTCTTCTTCTTCTTTTTGAACTCTCAGCTTCGAGCTCTCTCTCTCTCTCACTCTCTCTGCTATTCTCTCTTCTTCCTCTTCTTCAGTTTCTACCCTCTATTTTCTTCTCTTCTTTTGCTGGATCGAACTCTCTGCACTTCTGCTTTTTCTTTTTCCCTTTCTATCAACCTTCATCTGTGGACGAAGGCTTCAATATATAGCAGCAGCAGGTGGATAAGGTACAGAATGCGTGGGCCTCCCACACCCGATCCAGAACCTTCTTTCCACGTGCCCTTATAGCATTGGTTCCTTTAGTATTAGATCACGTGCAGCCCAGACACTGGGGATTATTCTTCCTCGGACCACCTTCTTCTTTTTGTTCTTCTTCTTCTCCTGCAAAGAGATTAAAACCATTAAAACTCAGGGCCACAAAAACTAAAACTGCATGAGGTAAGTGATAGCAATACGAGATGTACTATGCTGAGAACGACACGAGATACACAAGATGACTACAGCACGAAATAAAAAGAGAACGACATGAGGTACATAAGATGACTACAGCAACACGGCTAACACTACAAAGAGAACGACACGAAGTCAGATGAGAACAGCACGAGGTGAGAAGGAAATCACACGAAGTAAAACGGTAGTAAAACACGCGATTAGAGGAAACCTGGACGAAGATAGAAAGAAGCAACACGAAGACATAACAACAACACTGAGACACAAACACAGAAATAACATGAAGACTCAAACGCAAAAATAACACGAAGACACAAGCACAAAAGATAACACGAAGACACAAACACAGAAACAACACGAAGAACGACCAATCAAAACGACTAAGTTGACTCGAGGTCATCGGTGAATCAATACGAGAATCAACACGAAATATCAAATAGCAAAGGGAACGGCACAAAGTGAAACGACACTTTACACTAACATAACTTGAAGACACAGGAAAACGACTCGAACACGAGGATGACATGGGCTGAAAACAACTCGAAGATGAAAACAGAAACCGACACGAAGTGTGGTCACAAAGTAAAAAGGACACGGGGTCTAGGAAAAACAACACGAAGACAGAAGACAGGAACGGCTACAACGACACGTGATAAAATAGTGAAAGCAGGAAAATGACTCGAGTAACTACAGTAAATGGCACGAAAATACAAGAGCAAAAATAAAAAGGATGACTCGAGATGAGCAACTAAATACTGAAGGAACGACACGAGGTTCACAGGAAAAGGACTCGAAGTTCATCAGAACAAATCGAGCTGCTTCAGTAACCAGCACGAAGATAATCAACAAACATAGTTGGAACAACACGACGTACAACAGGACAACACGAAGTGTAGTAAACACAAACAACACGAAATATGAAAGGAACAGTACGGACATGCAAGACTACCTCATAGCAGTTTTCCTGTTAATCATGGAAATTTCAAATGCATAACATTACGCAAGATATCTGATTAAAATGACAATATTTAACATAGTGATGCTCATCATCAAAACACTAGGGAAGTCACAAAAATCCAACAATCTCCCCCTTTTTGATAATGGCAACACTATATTAAATAACATAGATGAAGTGCAATGAGATTATGTGAAGATAAGTAATGCAGACACACAACACACTCGCCTCCTCTGACGACTCCCAAAAACACCCCTGAACACAACAACTGCTTTCCTCTGACTAGATAACTCAGGGCACTTATCTTTCGCTCCCCCTCAGCAAAACACAAGCAAGACACTATACCACTCCCCCTCAGCAAAACACAAGCAAGACACTCTCCCCCTTTGACATCATCAAAACTAGGGGCAGGTCTGAAGATATCACGAAAAGAAAATTGCTGACAGTGGAGAGAAAACAAGAGAGAGTATGGCTAATAGAGGAAAGTTATTGAGATGGTTAGGCAATTAAGAAAGCCATTAATTTAATGTGAGGATTTTGAAGATTAGTTAGTCAGACTGTGTGCAAAATGGTGAATGAAGATCCGCTCCATACACAGAACCAGATTCTAAGCAAGTAAGGTACAAGATACCAGTATGGTCAGAGTAAATCTTTACTCAGAGAGTATAAAGTAAGGAAGTCAGGAAAACAAAGACCTGTGGTATTGAAAATAAACAAACCAAGAACTATATGCCAAGTGAACAGGGTCTTGATACCAAGAGGGAGAATTTTTTTTTTCAATGATGGTCAAGATCAAAGGTAAATCTGTCAAGTACACCTTTGACATTAGGGAGACACCTTGTTTAGAGGCAGGAATTCCCAGTTACTTGGTGGCAAGACCACATTACCCCTTCTGACAAGAGGATAGAGATAGTAGTCTAACTGGTGTTGACATTAAGGTGACACCTTTACTAGAGGCCAGACACCCCAGTTACTAACCAGATATGTACCATAGCTCTGTATGATCAAGACAGCTAATTAAACTTGATTTATACTGCCATCTCATGACATGGGATGTTTTCACTTCATTTATGAAAGTCCCAGTTTCTCAATGAATAGTTAACAAGATTGTTAAAGCTTCTTTCATGAATTTTTTTCATTAAACTGCACTTGAAACCTTGTAAATTTGTCTTGATTCAGTTTGAGAACAATACACCAGCTCCAAAGTTTTTCAGACTAAAACACTATATACCTCATTTCGGACTTAACTAGACTATGTAGGTATGCTGTACTGGCTAGATCAGAAGTCAGTTACAATGTAGGAAGATAGTCTTGAATTCAGATTTTGATCTCAGTGGGACTAACAGCTGAAATTCCAACAAGAAATTAGATGAACAGTCTTAACGGATAAAACATCCAAAGATTTCTTTTATACACCTACTCAACCTGATTCTCTTATAAGGTCAGCAAAACTCCGTTCAAAGTATGTTCAGATTTGGCCAAAAAAGCATGACACATATTATTAATCTAGCTCCCCCTGACACCTTGACTCCAACTCAGACTTAACCAAGACATACCTCAAAACACCTCAAAGGAAACAAAGTGATATCAATCAATACGAGTGAATCAGCAAACACTCATAATGAGGTTATTTTCAGCAACAGACAATGAGTATAGATAAGTACAAGAGCACATGACAGATTATTCAGAGATCAATTATTCAATCATGAAATTCTGTAAATACCTAATTCTCTGCGCAATGTGCTAAATTTTTCAGTATCCAGTGGCTTAGTGAAAATATCTGCAATTTGTGAGTTAGTGCCAACATGGATCAACTCAAAGGTCTTCCTAGCTACTTCATCTCGAATAAAATGATGCCTGATTTCGATGTGTTTAGTTCGAGAATGAAGTACATGATTCTTTGCAATATTTATTGCACTAGTATTGTCACAAAAGATGGAAGTGCAACCTAGCTCAACTGAGTAATCCAGAAGCTGGTGTTTTATCCATATAACCTGTGTGCCACAGCTCCCTGCTGCCACATACTCAGCTTCAGTAGTAGAAAGAGCCACAGAGTGTTGCTTCTTGGATCCCCAAGAGACTAGGCACCCTCCTAAAACTTCGCAGTGACCACTAGTACTTTTCCTGTCCAATTTACATCCTGCATAATCTGCATCTGTATATGCAATGAGATCTAAACTACATGATGCAGGATACCAAAGACCTAGATCATAGGTAGCAGATAAGTATCTAAAGATTCTTTTTACAGCTGCCAAATGCAATTCAGTAGGCCTAGCCTGGTATCTAGCACACATTCCTACACTAAATTGAATGTCAGACCTGGATGCTGTTAAGTAGAGGAGTGAACCGATCATACCTCTATATAATTTAGCATCCACCTCTTTACCTTTTTCGTCTGAATCCAGTGAGGAGTTGGTGCCCACGGGTGTTGAGATAGTCTTGAGGTTGGTCATTCCAAACCTTTTCAGCATCTCCAGAGTATACTTGGTTTGATTTATGAAACAACCATCCTCCATCTGTTTGACCTACAGCCCAAGAAAATACTTTAGTTCGCCAACTAAACTCATTTCAAATTCATGAGACATAGATTCAAAAAATTCTTTACATAATTTTGAATTGTTAGATCCGAAGATGATATCATCAACATATACATGGACCACTATTAAATCCTTTCCGAGATTTTTGGTGAAGAGGGTTTGGTCAACCTTACCTCGAGTGTAACCCTTGCTCAGGAGGAATTTAGAAAGTCTCTCATACCAGGCTCGAGGAGCTTGCTTCAATTCATAGAGGGCTTTATTCAACCTAAAAACCATGTTAGGCTGAACAGAGAAATTAAAACCTGGAGGTTGTTCAACATATACCTCTTCCTTCAATAACCCATTTAAGAATGCGCTTTTGACATCCATCTGCTGCAGCCGAATGTTCCTAGAGCATGCAAATGCAAGCAGAATTCTTATAGCTTCCATCCTAGCCACTGGGGCATAGGATTCATCAAAATCCACACCAAATTATTGACTGTAGCCTTGAGCTACAAGTCTTACTTTGTTTCTAGAAATAGCTCCATTCTCATCAACTTTATTCTTGAAAACCTATTTAGTGCCAATGACACGAGTGTTATCCGGTCTGGGAACTAGTTCCCATACAATATTTTTCTCAAATTGATTTAATTCCTCACACATGGCGGATACCCAAGAATCATGTTTTAAGGCTTCTTCCACAGATTTGGGTTCCACCTGAGATACCAAAGCAGCTAAGTCCTGTTCTTGGACAAAAGACAGAGCCCTTACTTAACACAATTTTTTTTTCATAGCCCTCTTCACATAAGTTTCAGTTAAAACGAAATCCTCCGCAAGGTTTATCCATTTAACAGAAAGTTTTACAATATGTTGACCAACAATAGAGAGGATAACTTAGAAGGATTAAAGGACAAGATATAACCCCCATACATTAAAGTTCTTTATTAACAGGTGTAACTTGTTACAATAGATTTTGGGTGGTTTAAGGTATTCTGATCAAATCTGATAAGAGTAACAAAGCTATAAGAAGGAATTTTTCTTCAAGAATATTCCTGAACCAAAGGGGATAAGAAAAGGATAAGAAGGTGACAAACAGAATGGAGAGAGATGAGATGAGATGAGAAGCACTCCTTACAGCAAAGCAGCAAGTGAGAGATTACTCTAGAAAGTAAAGACCAAGGAGCTCACAAATGAAATCTTCCTGAGGAAATTCAATCTCATAACCAGAGAATGCTCTTGGGCAAAAATCTGTAACCTCATGAGTTATCTGAACTCAACACCAACTAACCACATCGGTAGACAAAGATTCTTCAGATTCCAGATGACCTAACAAGCTCCTTTTCAGCCCACGCTAGGACATCTCACACACAACTCTTGGAAATATTAATTATTTATTGAATAACATTCATGCTATCTGCTGAAATGCAATACGTTGAAGCAAACTTATGGTTTTTCAAATAAAAGGAATGTGATGCAATGAGCACGAATCAGTAAGTTGACACAATAATTGTATGCCTCCCCCTGACTATGAGCATGAATTACAGCGTGATACCAAGTATCCATCCAAGAGAGATTTTAGCAAAGCAGTCAGAGGAGGACACTCGTGATCATGGAATACTTAGTTGCACACAGACTTCATCACAGAACCAAATTTAAATCTCAATAAAACAGAATTAAGGCAGGTATTGGGAACTGACCTGAATATTAAGATCCCCTCTTTTTTTTTCGAGTGCCTTGGCTTATTACTCCTCTTTATTCTTCAGCTTCCAAGGCGCACCTGCAGGTTAGCAAACTATTTTGCACGAATAGGCACCCAAGAAGTCTCGGGTCCTGAGTTAGCAGTGACATTCTTAGCAGGTTTTCTAACCAATCTCCTAGCAGCATGGTCATCAGATTTCATCAGATAGTAATTATTCATTGAATGACCAATTGTACCACAATAATAGCAAGATGCAGCAGGTTTCAGATTGGATTTATGCACAATCTTATAAACATGATTTTTATGCACATATGTATGAAAATTTTTGTTAACAGAATTGAAATTCTGTTTACCAAAACCAGCATTACTTTGGTATCCTGCCAGCCAACAGGTTGCAGCCCTATGACCTGGCTTTCCATAGTTAAAACAATGAGAAGAGTTCATTCTCTTATAATTCTATTTTCTACCCTGACCATGCCAGCATTCAATGGCCCTGTGGCCTGTCCTTCCACAGTTAAAACAATGAGAAGAGTTCATTCTCTTATAATTCTCTTTTCTACCCTGACCATGCCAGCATTCAATGGCCCTGTGGCCTGTCTTTCCACAGTTGACACATGCAGAGTATTTTCTATTTGCAGCAACTTTATTCCTATCAACATCATTATGGTTTGCAGGAAATTTAGCATGATGTGAAGAATATATTTTCTTACCATTTGCAAACCAGCATTGTGCGATGTTGTGTCCTAGTTTGCCACAGTGCAGACATTCAATTTTCTTTTTCTGGAATGAAGAATTTTTATCATGAAGTTTCTTAGCATTCATTATCCCGGCCCTCATATCATCTTTCTCCATCAATTTACACTCATGCATTAAATCTCCAAGTCTATGACAGTCGTGGCATGACATTTTCCTTTTAGATGAGTGTGAGTGCGGATTGTGATCAACATGCACAGATGAGCCCTTTTTATTCATTTTCTATTTTTTATCCTGTTCTTGTGTTTTCTTAGCCTTATAGTGAGGTGGAGAAGAAGTAGAAGGTTTTTCCTGTTCAGATGATTTAACAAAAACAGTTTCCAAATTTGATCCATAGACCTTACTCATGACTGGACTGTAGCCCAGTCCCTTTTTCTTAAAAGTAGAGCTAGAAACAGAATATGTCTGAATTTTATTTTCAAAGGTCTTTTTATTTATAGGGTTATAACCTAACCCCTCCTTCTGAAAATTGACTTTTACTCCCAGCAGTTTGTTCAGATTTTCTTGCCCATCAACAAATTTAGACAAAGATTTCCTTAAGTCTTGGATTTCTTCTTCTAAAGAGGCAATGTGTAACTCATAACTTGCAGTCTCTTGTTCACTGCAATTGACAGCCTCATTCAAGACTTTGTTGGCAATTATGTATTTCTCAACTTCCTTTCTCAACTCATCAATTTCTTCTGAATTATTGGGCACCACATGTTTACCCTTTTCAAATGTCAGCAATCTCTCTGACATGATGGTGTTCAACTGTTTTAGTTTCTCAATTTCTTCCTTTAGTCTGTCATTCTGAATTAATTCGTTTATCAAAATCTGATCATCCGAGTCAGTTTCAGATTTTCTTCCATCCTTAAAAGTTTTCAAGTCCTTTTGTAGTTTCTCAATGTTTTTCTGTAATTCAAAGTTGACAGACTTAATGTCTTCAGATTTTTCAGCAAGTACTTTATTTTCAATCCTGAGCTTCTCTAAACTTTCCTTGCTTTCAGCTGAGGATTTTCTCAGGGAATCAATCTCACTCACATGATTCTTATTTCCATTGATTAGCACATCATTTTATTTTTTCAACATTTGTAGATTAGACACACAGGCATCATGAGAACTCTTCAATTCAGCACATTTTTTACAATCAGACCTTGAATTATCTAATCCCTTATTCCTTTTCAATTTTTTATATCATTTTTGCAATTTTTCATATGACTCAGATAAATCGCTGTAAGCATTTTCCCAATCTTCTATAGAAAAGTTCTCGAAGAGGTTTACCTCTTCTTCATTCTCCTCCACCTCTTGGCTGGTACTGTGGTCACTTCTGTTAACCACCATGCATGTGCTTTCATTTCTCCTGTGGGCTAGCTTCAGCTGGTCCATAATATCCTTGGCGGATCTACAATCATGGAAACAAGAATGCAAGGCTTTATCAGTCGCTGTTAACATTAGGTTTAAGGCCTTTTGATTCTCTCGGAACATCTGATTCTCATTGTCCGTCCACTTGGACCTTTTCTTGGGCAGTTCATGCGGACCTTGTGAAATCAACTTCCACAAGTCCTTATCAGCTTGTTTAACAAACATGCGAAAAACACTGAACCAATTGTCAAAATCAGATCCCTTAAAAATCGGTGGATTAGCCATTGCCATCAGTTCAAACGAACAGATATCAAACACTAACTCACAAGCAAAAAAATGCATACAGGAAACACGTAGAGGATCCTCTGAGAATCGTTGGATTCTGAACCAGAGACCGCTCTGATACCAATTGATAGGTCCAGAGGGGGGTGAATGGACCTTTACCAGTAAAAACAATGAGGATTAAAAATTAAGTTCTCAATTAGGAGTTTCCGAAAAAGATCTTAACGGTCAAACACTAACCGCGCAGAACGATCAGCTAGGAAGATGAAGATGGATCGGCCTAGACAAGCATCTACCGAATAGATCCAAAGCCAGAATAGAAACCAAACACACTGCGCCAGGGATTTTTAAGGTGGTTCGGTCAGACCTCCAGTCTGCCTACATCCACCCCTCACTTCAAACGGAAGTGAGGCTTCCACTAGCACCGGCTAGCCAAGCAGACTCAGTCTGCGACAACGGCTGATTCACAGCTTCACCAGGGGAACACCCTCCCCTCTTCCTCCACACCTAGAGGGAACCCTAAGGACGCCAAGTCCCTAGAAACCAGGAAACAAGTTCCTCTTCCTCCAACCGGAGGGAACACTAGTGATCTGCAGTCACTAGAACCAGAGACCAAGGTCACTCTTCCTTTGAAGCCCAGAGGGAACCCACAAGCAGCACACGGCCACTTGCAACTGGAGACAGCGTCTCCCTTCTCCTGAACCAACAGAACAGGAGGACCACCGATCTCAACCTGAGAATCGGAGACAAAACTAGAACAGTAAAGAAAGATCAAAAATAAGAAACTAAAAAGATACAGCAGACTGAATGCTGGAACGATAAAACACAGAATATAGCTCACAATAGAGCAAACTGGTTCGGATTTGATCCTGAAACCAGAATCCTTCTTCTTCTTCTTTCTGAACTCTCAGCTTCGAGCTCTCTCTCTCTCACTCTCTCTGCTATTCTCTCTTCTTCCTCTTCTTCAGTTTCTGCCCTCTATTTTCTTCTCTTCTTTTGCTGGATCGAACTCTCTGCACTTCTACTTTTTCTTTTTCCCTTTCGATCAACCTTCATCTGTGGACGAAGGCTTCAATATATAGCAGCAGCAGGTGGATAAGGTACAGAATGCGTGTGCCTCCCACACCCAATCCAGAACCTTCTTTCCACGTGCCCTTATAGCATTGGTTCCTTTAGTATTGGATCACGTGCAGCCCAGACACTGGGGAATATTCTTCCTCGGACCACCTTCTTCTTTTTGTTCTTCTTCTTCTCCTGTAAAGAGATTAAAACCATTAAAACTCAGGGCCACAAAAACTAAAACTGCATGAGGTAAGTGATAGCAATACGAGATGCACTATGCTGAGAACGACACGAGATACACAAGATGACTACAGAACGAAATAAAAAGAGAACGACACGAGGTACATAAGATGACTACAGCAACACGGCTAACACTACAAAGAGAACGACACGAAGTCAGATGAGAATAGCACGAGGTGAGAAGGAAATAACACGAAGTAAAACGGTAGTAAAACACGCGATCAGAGGAAACCTGGACGAAGATAGAAAGAAGCAACACGAAGACATAACAACAACACTGAGACACAAACACAGAAATAACATGAAGACTCAAACGTAAAAATAACACGAAGACACAAGCACAAAAGATAACACGAAGACACAAACACAGAAACAACACGAAGAATGACCAATCAAAACGACTAAGTTGACTCGAGGTCATCGGTGAATCAATACGAGAATCAACACGAAATACCAAACAGCAAAGGGAACGGCACAAAGTGAAACGACACTTTACACTAACATAACTTGAAGACACAGGAAAATGACTCGAACACGAGGACGACACGGGCTGAAAACAACTCGAAGATGAAAACAGAAACCGACACGAAGTGTGGTCACAAAGCAAAAAGGACACGGGGTCTAGGAAAAACAACACGAAGACAGAAGACAGGAACGGCTACAACGACACGTGATAAAACAGTGAAAGCAGGAAAATGACTCGAGTAACTACAGTAAATGACACGAAAACACAAGAGCAAAAATAAAAAGGATGACTCGAGATGAGCAACTAAATACTGAAGGAACGACACGAGGTTCACAGGAAAATGACTCGAAGTTCATCAGAACAAATCGAGCTGCTTCAGTAACCAGCACGAAGACAATCAACAAACATAGTTGGAACAACACGACGCATAACAGGACAACACGAAGTGTAGTAAACACAAACAACATGAAATATGAAAGGAACAGTACGGACATGCAAGGTACTACCTCATAGCAGTTTTCCTATTAATCATGGAAATTTCAAATGCATAACATTACGCAAGCTATCTGATTAAAATGACAATATTTAACATAGTGATGCTCATCATCAAAACACTAGGGAAGTCACAAAAATTCAACAGATGATAGGCTCTTGGTCCATGGTTCCTTGGATGGAACTTGTCCCTATGAGGCTCAACATGTGAAGGGTGGACTCTTGGGTCATTGTTCCTTGGGTGGAACTCATTCCTATGCAACTCACCATGTGGTGGATGAACTCTTGGTTCATTATTCCTTGGAAGAGGGTCTTCCCTATGAGGCTCAACATGTGGAGGGTGGACTTTAGGCTCATTGTTCCTTGGGTGGAACTCATGCTCTTCTAGCCGAGCAATTCGAGTGGTAAGGGACTCAAGTTGGGCAAGAATGTTTGTGAGGGCAGCATCTACCCTATTCATTTGGCCTTGAGGTTCCTCCCTAGGAGCATCTTGATTGAGTTGAGGATTGGGATCCATGGGTGGATTTGAAGATGATGGATCGGATCGGTAACTAGCACCACTACGGGTGGACATGCAAGACAAGGGGCAAATGATGTTGGACACCCAATGCAAAGTTCCTAGGACTTAGACTTGATAGAGACAAGTCAAAGACTTGCTCTGATACCAATTGATGTGACACAACCTAAGACTTTGGCAAGCAAGCACATTCACAATCAAAAGGGCCAATTTTGGGCCGCCGCTCTCCCGTCGCTCACCCAAGCCCGGGGTGACTTGGCGATGCCAAGTGGAGGATGTGGGGTTGGGCCCTTACTGGTAGAGGGCCAGCAAGGCCAAGATTTGATTCCTGATGGATGTGAAAGCCCAATTCAATGGGGCCGACAAAGTGCCGAAGGCACCGGTTGCACTTATTCCCACGGTGATCACTCAAGGCAACGGGGCTTGAGGATCGAGATCTCACTTGCATAACCAGCGGAACTAGAACTAATATTGAAAGACAAGCACTAAATGGAGTGAGGTGTGAGCACTTACTCGACCGGTTTGAAGAAACCGGTCCCGCTCGGAGACGAGGGCGAGCGGGGAGGCGAGTGGATCCCCACACGCCGCGGCGGTGTTGCTTGACCTGCCCAAATAAGTTACAACACTACACCTCTCGCAGGAGGGGGACCTTGGGGTGGGGGTTAATGGATTACAACCAAAACTACCTCCGCACAGGGAGGGGCCTTCAGCCGGCCAAGCGGGGAGGGGAAACTAGGGCTAAAAGTATTGAAGAGGTGAAGACACCGGTTCTGCCTACTCTCTCTGAACAGGGACAAATAATCGATGTTGCTGCTGTAGAACTTGCTCAAGAATTTTTCTGAAGGCGGGACCTATGGGAAACTCTTCGGGACTGGTACTGGGACACCTCTGAATTTTTTTGATTTCTTCTGGAGCAGCTGCTGACCTGGGTGGAGGTTTGAACAGAGCACCAGATCCTCGGACTGGCAGCTTCAGACTTCTAACAGCAGGTTGCAGAGGACGCCCCGACAGCTCCCGAACTTGGAATCAAGCACCATCAGAGTCGTTGGAACCGTGGATGAGTCCTCTTCACACAAAAACTACTAGCTAAGATAAAAAATGCCGGAGAAGACTTGGAGGCTCTGAACAAGGATGACTGGTCGGTGCAGACTGTGGGTAGCAGAACGGCACAACTGAGGGAGAAAAATGATAACTCTGATTCACGAATGCCGATTGAAGTTCCGTTTCTTGATTCTGAAAGTAGACAAGGCGATGAAGAACTTTTCAGAAGAGCTCTCGAACTGATTCTTTTGGGGTTTGTCATGGCAGAGCTTCTACTCAGGATCAGGTCTTCAGCAGAGGCACCACTGCGCAGTTGTGGGAGGATGGAGCTCCCGGGCAGTACACAACTCGGATGAAGTCAAAACCACTTCTGTTGCGATGAAGACTGGTCGATGCTTCCAACGATAGCTTTTGGGTCTTCAAACTCGTCCGGAGGAAGTCGTGGTGGCCGCTGCAAGTGGAGGGTTCACCTGCAACTTCTGAACTGCTAGCAGCAACCTAGGTATAGCTTCTAATGAATAGGGAAGAAGAAGGAGAAGGGGGCATATGGTTAAGGGGAGATGAATAAGGGGTGGATGGGGATGGATGGGAGTTGTGGAAGGTGGCTAAGGGTAGTGGAGGGGCTGGAGGAGGAGGTGGCGCAAGGAGGTGTTCTGGTTCAGCCTAAGGGGAGGGTGAGAGGAGGGTGGAGGGTGAAGGGGAGGAAGGGGGCGAACCTAGCCTAATGGAAGGGAGTGGGGCGGCCAAAACAAGTGGAGGGAAGGGCTTTTCAAATTTGAAATGGCCTAGGAAGTTGAGGAATTATGTGGGGAAGAGGGGTGAGTGTGTTGGAATGGGGAAGATATTATTGGAATGGGGTAGATAGTGTTGGAATGGGGGAATGCTACCTTGGAACTAGGGGGGTGGAGTAATGGTGGCTATGGGAAGTGGAGGGACTTTAATGGGGTAGGTGGGGGTTGGAAGTTGGGAGGGAGGAGGAGGAGAGAGAGAAAGGGGCGAACCCCTTAGTGGAGGAGAGAGAAAGAGAGAGAAGAGGGGGGGTGGGGAATCTCTCACCCTAGGGCTTCTCACCCAATTGGATTCACTCCACTAAACTAAGTTTGAAATCTCAAATGGCATTTTCATTGATTGATTCATTACCTTCAAATGAAGGAAATGGGGCCCTATATATAGGAAACCCACATTTTACAATAAGTCCCTTACAAAAGACTCATTGACAAATAACCGAAGGGGTAGGGGGGTGGTCTTGGGCCAAGCCCGAAGAATTGGGCCCAATAGCACATTGCACAATCTAATGACACTCAAACTTAGGAAAATAAATGCAAGACCTAGGGACATGACTCAAATAAAATGAAAATTACATCAAAATGACTCAAATAGATAGCACAAAAGGGATAATTGGGCCTTTATAGAGAGAAGCCCGAACTCAAACGATGTCGGAGTGTGAAGAAGACCCTAGCCAAAGGGAGTTGTGGATGATGCCTCCATCATTCCCTGTGGCAGGAGGTTGCAAAACCGTGGGATTGGATAGATAGACCTTCAAATCCTCATAGGCCTTTTGACAAGCTTGATTCCATTCAAATTTGACCACCACCTTTAGCAATTCATAAAATGGGCGGCACCTCTAAGAATGTTGGGATACGAATCTTCTGATGAATTGCAATCTACCAATCAGTCCTCAAAGTTCCGTAATATTCTTTGGCGGGGGCATCTCCATGACGGCCTTTGCTTTATTAGGATCAATCTAGATCCCCCGTTTGCTAACGATAAAGCCTAGCAGCTTCCATGAAGAGACTCCCAAAACACACTTATTCAGATTCATTTTCAACTTGTACTCCCTGGCTCACTGCAGCACCTTAGCCAGAATAGCGGGGTGTTCTTCTTTGGTTCTCGACTTCACCAAGATGTCACCCACGTAAGCTTCTATATAGATATGCATCATGTCGTGGAAGATGGCCATCATCGCCCTTTGATAGGTGGCACCCTGGTTCTTCAGACCGAACGGCATAACCACATAGCAGTACGTGCCCCAGGGCGTGGTGAAGAAGGTTTTCTCTTGATCCTTGGGAGCGAGACGGATCTGATTGTAGCCAGAATAACCATCCACGAATGATAAAGCTTCGTACCCGGCTGTATTATCTACCAAGACGTCTATGTGAGGCAGCGGGAAATCATCCTTGGGACATGCTTTGTTAAGATCCCTGAAATCAATGCAAATACGCACCTTTCCATCCTTCTTGATGACAAGGACTATGTTTGCTACCCACTGCGGATATGGAAAGACTCTAATGAATCTGGCCTTGTACAATTTATCGACCTCTTCTTTAATCTTTAAGGCCATGTGGGGGTGAAACCTTCTTGATCTTTGCTTTACGGGTGTTGCCCCTGGTTTAAGCACTAGTCGGTGTTCCACTAAGGAGGGGTTAAGACCCGGCATGTCCTCATAAGACAAGGCAAAAGAATCACTATACTCCCTCAGAACCTTGATTAGATCTTCTTCTACTTGCGGAGGTAGATTAGCGGCAATAATAATGGGCCTTGGGTCTTCTTCAGTTCCCAAATTTATTTCTTTTGTAGGTTCATCCACTGCCGATGATGGCTCATCGAATCTCTTTAATCCTTGTGCATACATATCGACAGTGTCATCTACATTGCTATCCTCATCATCGATCGGGTCCTTTTCATCCAGGACTTCATAAACTCCTAGCCCGTCGTCGCTCCACACCCCTTCTTGCTCCTCATCATCTTCTATCACAATTGCCATGGGGACGAACTCCGGGCACCTCAGAAGAGCACGACATCACTGAGCTAGATCCTACAAGAATCTAATAGAGATAGATTTGGAATGACGTGCAAGCGAGCGCGGCTCAGGCTCGGAAGGATGGGACGACCTAGAATAAGACCCTACTTCTCTAGACCTAACTGAGTCTACTTCCCTAGACTCGATGGACCCTATGCCTAACCTAGGAGAAAGGAAGTATTGTGGAAAAGAAGGAGCATGGGACTCGTGCCCCTGGGAGGATGATGGTGACAAGATAGTGTAATCTTCCACCGAAATCTCCGTTTCAAATTTGATGTTTTTTTTGGAGATTAGTGGAGATCATATAGTAGGATGGAGGAGATGGTGGAGGGGAAAGTTGGAGAGGAAAGAGAGACGGGAACAAGACATCAAAGAATGGATCAAAAGAGGAAAACCACATGTCCGAAAGATTAGAGGAGGAGGTCCATAAAGTGGAGAGATCAATGGGTGGGCATTGCCCGCATACACAGGGTATGATTAACACCTCGGTTGGAAGTTCCGTAAAATATGGATCAATCATGATCGGAGGTGAACGAGGTATCAATTCTAGCTGTTGGAAATGAGAGGTGAGACGGGAGGGAGACCAGGAAGAGATAACGGGCGAGCTCCGCTTCTCCCGCGAGTGGTTAACTGGCTTCTTCGGCACCCACTACACATGCCAGACTTCTTGAGTCTTTTGGTAGCTTTCTTCTTCAAGGAACATTCTGGAAAATGCTCGGCTGTAGTCAAGCATATCATCAACTGGCCCGTTTGGCAGCAGAGGCAGACTGGCAACCGTGCAAGCCGTGGTCTTCTTCTCGGATTGTACTAGCTTTAGATTCATTGTGCCTGGCTGGAGAGGCCCTCTTACGAAGTGCTGGTGGTAATCCCAGGTAAGTGGCCCTGAGTCGCCCAAAACTGATAGCGCGGACTCTCGATAACCGAGACCCCACCTACTCATCTTTCTTCCCTTGGGCACCAGCTTGGCCCGCCCTTGTAACTGTGCACCGAGGCCTCTCCCCGGTTGATAACCCAGCTTCAATATAATATCCCAGCCCTTGGAATCTCGGATCTGGGGCTTCACTTTGATGTTGACGGGTGTAGTGGCGGGCTTCTGTGGTGCGTAAGCCCAAGGGAAGTCTAGATCCATCACAGAAATCACGGGCCGACTACTAGGCCATAGTGTGGGCAAAATCTTCTCTGATATAGCTTTTACAGACTGAACCGTGGATAAGCTTTTGACTTTAACCACCCTCCCTTAAAAAGGGAACTTGAGACATTGATGTGCGGTGGACGGCACGGCGCTAAGAGTATCGATCCACGGACGACCCAAGATAGCCTTGAACATAGGGTCGATGTCCAACACATAGAATTCAATGGGCATAGTGAGAGGCCCAAGCTCAGCTTGAATGGTGACAACCCCGTGACACGCTCTTCTAGAGTTGTCATAAGCAGCTATAGTTGTAGGGGTCGGCCTTAGAAGCTGTTCTGATAAGTTGCATGCCCTGAGAGTGCTGAGTGGACATACGCTGATAGATGTCCCTGTATCAACCAATGCCGCATCATTGCTAACTTTGTTTAAGATAATAGTGATGCATAGCAGCATTTGCTGAGCTTCCGGTGGTGCTAGCCCAGTCTCAGAAAAGGTAATTGCTGGCCCTTTAGAGATAGTTGCCAGTGTTGTAGGTAAACTATCGGCTGCCACATCTTCACTAACCATCACCTTCTGTAGAAAATCTCTTAACGTATTTTGATGAAGGGTTGCTCTTTTAATGAGTTCCAGCACGGATATTTTGGCAAGCACCCTATCCAAATGATGTAGCAGATCATATTGGGTACCCGGCAATGGCTCAGCTTCTTCCTGATCGACAGTCGGTTGCGAAGACTGGGGATTAGAAGTAGGAGCATAATTGCGATGAAACAATCGCTCGCTCCGAAGGGCGCAATTCCGTGCAGGCATAGTATCTGATGGTGGTACGATGAACCTATTGGGATGGGTAAGTGGTGTGAAAGGGGGTGCGGTGGAGATGATAGGAGTGGGAGTGGAGACAAGGGGTTACGGTGAAAGGATAATGGGTGGGGAGTTAACTGTGGGTATGGTGATAGCGGGTGTAAGGGAGAGCGGAAGTGTGGGCGGAGGCCTAGTCGTAATGATGGCAGCGGGAGTGAGCAATGGGCGAGAGACGGGTGGGGGAGCGGGAGTGGATGGAAGGACACATGGTCTAGTAGGCGGAGGGGGATTTGTGTACGTGTGTGTAAGGATGATGGAAGCGGAAGGATTATGGTAGTTGCGGTGGAGGGCCATGACTTGTGGCGTAGAACCGTCATCGTCAAAGGACCACCCGATGTTAGGAGCCGGTGGTTGAACTACATTAACCTGAGCCGGTGCCGGCGGTTGAGGTTGTGGAGCGGGAGGATGGTTCTGCATTGGGTTCTGATGGATCCCCGAGTCTTGAACCCGCTGTTGATGTTGTTGCGGCTGCGGTGCCTGCCTTCTCTTTTCTTTAGTTTCTGTAATGGCCCTGTGCATTTCGGCCCAATCAATTCTCTACCCTTCATGGAGGTCGTAGACCAAGTCTCTGAACTGAAAACACCGATCAATAGTATGTCCCGGCTGCCTGTGGAACATGCAGTACTTTGTCTGATCAACGGCTGGGTTCCAGACGGGCCGTTCCGGAAGGAGTTGTATAGCATTAATGGACACGAGAGCTGAGAAGATGTCCATGAGGGTTTCTGGAAGAGGTGGGTACTGTGCTCTCTTCGGAGCAGGGCACTTGTTGTTGTTGTTGTAGCTGTTAGGTGGAAGGACATCATGGTATTACGGAGGCTGTGGGGGTTGTTGCGGAGAGGAAAATGTGTTTTGTAGAGGGGCAAAGGTGTTTTGCGGAGGGTTTTGTGGGGTGGAGTAGGCTAGTGGAGGGTTTTGTTGGGGGAGTTCTGGGGGAAGCGAATTTGGTTATTTGGGTTGGCGGAGGGAAAGTCAACGGCTTGCACTTGCTCATTTGTTTGGACTCCCTCGGTAACGGAACCTTGAGGTTTCTTATGATACTTGGGCTTTTGGTTTTCAAAAAGTGAATGGATGGGAGAGTCCTTGAATTGGGTTTGGATAAACCGCGCCCGGCTATACAATTGATGCATGTTTGCTATATCATTCATTGCCAGATTATTGCGAAAGGTTGGAGTGGCATTGGAGATGAGTAGCTTGACCTTCTCTTCCTCCAGAATGTGGCCTGGTACCCTAGCGGCCATCTGCCTCCATCTGTTGGCATAAGTAGCGAATTCCTCATCAGACTTCATTTTCTCGGCTACCAAATCTGTGAAGGAATATTCTGGGCCGACCGTGTCTTGAAACTCCTGGATGAACTTATCTTTCACTATCTTGAAACTTTCGGCATCTTCTAGTGGCAGAGAGTAGAACCATTCAAGCGCGACCCCATCTAATGACCGGTGGCATAGATACACCGTGAGGCGATCATCATACTAAAACTGGGCCGATTCATATAGAAAGTCCCTCACATGGATAAAGGGATTACCATTCCCATCATACTTGCGATAATTGGGAAGCTCGGATTGTGGGGGGAATCTGATATTTTGAAAGCTCGGGATCGGAACGTCTGCCAAGGATTGTGGGCCAACCCGCTTATGGAGGAAGTCAAGTTGTTGTTGCATGGCGGCCCATTTATCAAGTAATTCCTGCTATCTGGATGGAGTAGGGATAGTGAAAGATGGAATCTGAGGAGCAGAGGGGTAAGCAGATGGAGGAGGCAGCCCATAGGGAGCATATTGGGGCAAAAGATGACCCATATTGGTGTGAACTTGGGCTGCCCCTTGATGAGGGCGCATGAAATCATTTGGGCAGACAAGGACCTGCGGCACTGATGGGCCGGACATATGATGATCCGACATAGAAGAAGGAGGGACAATGGTCTTTCCCTTGTCCAAGAATTGCTGGGCCGAACCAGAAGACTGACCCATCTCTGGATTAGAGAATCTAAGGGCCCTAGGTTGGACCGGAGTGAGGTCAATGGGCTGAACAGCGGATCCATCAGCCCTAGGCTGAGCAATGGAGGGATTGGATTGACCTTGCATGATCGTGGAAGGTGGGGTGTTGGACCCTTGCATGGCTTGATAAATCACCTAGAGTTGGGCCGGGTCTAATTGGGCCATCATTTGAAGAATAGAATTGGCGGAAGGAGGAGGAAGAGATTGAGTGGATCGGGCGCCTTCCATAGGGATGGAGGACGAAGGGGGGATGTGCCCCTCCCCGGGTTGGAACGAGATAACCCTAGAGGGATCGTCTAGGAGCCCTTGAGGAAGAGACTCCTCTTGGGAACGGGGGAGATCAAAAGAGGCCATAGTGGACACAAAGAGCGGATTGGAGTAACACTTGGAGAAGGAATTGCCCCAAGGTGACAATGCTTCTAGAGATCGGAGGCAACTCCACATGCAACGAAAGACCTTAGAACAATGCAAACAACACACAACAAACACACAATGAGTGACTAAAGTCAGATGATTTTAACAAAGATGTAAGTGAAAAAGAGATAACAACACTCAGGGTCAACCAAGTTATTTAGATGATGCAATAAGATTTTTATAGTCTTCTCCTTTAGATCCCTAATGATTTGATCAAAATTGTGTTCTCAACAATAGGTTCCTAGTAGGAAAAGGATGTATGGCTTGGTTGACTCTAAGGGTAATCACACCTTCACTTATGCAATCCTAGACACGGGGTGGGAAGTGGTACAACCAGCCCAGCGTCCGTGTGGGAATCCACGGCTCGCGGGGACTTACGAAGGTCCCTGATGTGATTTCGTAGTCGGCTCCAAGGAATATGGATACGAGAGGTCCACACACCAAGGTAGGAGAATGCAATCTATGGTATGAAAATATGCATGAACCTATGTGCACCGGAGTGCATGCAAATTCTAGGCTAGAAACTAACAATCAATTATGCAACAAAATGAGATGAATAGATGAAGCAACTAAGGAGGAGACCAAGTAACACCCAAGCAGGAAAAACATAACAGAAACTACGAAAATAAATTACACCTTGGAATGCGTACCTGTAACTAGAGTAATGGTCGTATACGCCCGCGTTAGAAAGCCTGACGGTCCAGGAATGGACCGTTACAATAATGTGACGCACTAGGAGACGACCGCCAAAGAACCCAGGGAACCAAAAATAACAAGAAATAGAAGGAAATCTGGGAAAACACGGGCAAAGGAAGGAACAAATGGATGGCAGGTTTAACAAAGATCAAGAAGCACGATTGGCATTAGATGTCCTACCGTGATCGCCAAAAATTTTGTTGATCTCCAAGCTTCCCAGTCTGCTAGGAAGCTTGGGCCTCGTGCCTTAACCTTGGAAAACCTACAAAAGAATGTAGACAAGAAAGAAAAATACCCAGATTAGCCTTTGCAAAGTGTAGTAGCTATAAATCAAAAGAATTGAAGAACATGCAAAAGGGAAGGGAGAATATCGGGGGTGGTTGTTTTTTTTAACCCCTCGGGGGTGTTTAAAAGATGGGAAGGAGGTTTAGATGTATGCAGTAAGAGAGAGAACATGGGAGAAGGGAAGGGAACATGCCATGGATGATAGAAGAGGGAAGAACAAACTAAAGATTGAACTTGACTGAACTAGCCCCTTAAAGCTAATACTCCCTGGAATTAGGATGACGACGGACGTGGGATGTAGCCTTCCTTGGTCGGTTCTAGCTCTAGGATGCGACAGCACTTCGTCGCGAACTCCAGAAATCTCCTCTACAAGCCATGAAGTGAAGGGTTCTATTTATAGACCCTCAAAGTCTAGGCTCGAGTTGGAGAGAATCCAGCTAAGAAGTAGGAGGTTTCTTGGTAACCTCTTGAAGATAATACCCACAAGAGTCCATAGAAATAAACAGAAGGTTCTAAGGATCAGAGTTGAAGGAGAAATCATCAGATCAAACTCTTAATCCGGCCACGGAGTAGCAGAGAAATAGCAATTATGCTAGAACACTCTGATGGATGTAACGGTTGCACGATAGACCGCCACAAGAAAGTAACGCGCCAGGACTAGTCCCTTACACAACCTTATCCTCCAAGAGATAAGACCAACGGGTGAAGTTTTCAAAAGGAGGACTCTGGAAGGCGTAACGGATCATAGATAATGCGTTAGGCTAAGGTGACGGATGAAAGAAGTCCGTTACATTGCAAAGGATAAGCATGAAAAGAGAATGGCCAGCTCATGACTCTGGCATCAGTTAATGGTCCATGGGAGGTGCATTAGGATACCGTAACGCGCCAGGATTGATGCGTTAGGGACAAAAAGATGACAAATGAAATGGAGAGTTTGCCAAGCAACGTCCAGCTGACAAGGACGAGGAACCAGACCCAACCAAGAAGAAAATGACCCCTGAAAGAAACCTCAAATTGACCAAGAAGACTCAACCAGGGTGAACAGCCCAGAGCATCATTAAAAATGAATAAGGAGATGACTCAACTCATCGGTCATAAAATGGGTGTCAACAACTATGTGAAGATGCTTCGGGGATTATGCCGTGTAAGCATCGAACATGTAGTTCTTCAACAACTCCCTCTGCCGGTGGAGGAGCCCATCCCATCTGTGGCCAACTGGCGTCCTGAGACTGACAGATTGCATCCTTATCAGACATTCATTAGAGGGGAAGATAGGCGGGATGCCTTGTACAATAATACCCCCTGGCTATTCGCACTTCTCCACTCCCATGGGCTCTCAGTGGGTGGCCCCAGTGAAGCCATTTTGGATCAGCCCCTTCACATCTCATTCAAGTATGCTGACGGATGGGGACTGGACCATCTAATCTTATATTATCATCTGTCTTCTCATGGCCACACAGACTTGGTGTTGCTGGCCGAGCAGAGTGAGAAGATAGGCGACTTGTGTTGGCTTATTCGCGAGGTAGCTTCGAGAGACAAAGTGCCATCGCTGTTTTATTAGCCCCTTTTCCATTTCTATACGGGGCCAGCAAGTTTCTTTCATTTCTTCATTTCAGCTCTTCGGCCAGCTTCCTTTCTCTATTGCAGCATATATCATTCTCACCTTCATGTGTACGCAGTCCGACTCACTTCGGAGGAGACTCGGCACTTCAGGGAGCTAATAACAAAAGCTCAAAAGCTGACATATTTTGGGATTCCCAAGCCCGCCCCGATCACAACACCACTGCCTCCTAGTGACTCGTGAAAGCGAACCATGTCCCAGTTAAGAGAGGCTGTTGGCAAGGCCGAAGCGGTAGTGACCCGAGTGACACGGGCACGCCGGAGGAAGACTGCGGAACAGGCACCAGCAATTATCTGAAGAGTTTGAGGCTTCTCGCGCGCAGGGGCCTGTAGCTGAAAGTAAGCTCTTCATTCTTCTATAGTTTATTTGCTTATTCTAGCCGCTTCGGGTAATTCTTCTCTACAGTTGCCGACGTAGTTGCTGTAGTCGTTGGACTAGTGGCAGCAGTAGGTGTCGTGACTGGAGAAGGGGCAGAGGAAGTCCCCATAGCTCCCATGGAGAGAGATCTACCTTCCCCGATGCCCAGGCAGGAAATGGCAGGTAATTTGTAGTTTGTTCACGGGGCCTCTGCGAGCCATCATGTCATCAGTTGGCTTGACTGCTTCTTGCTTTAAATTTCAGTTGAAGTACAACTGAGATTACTTCCTGAAGCCGGGGCTGTGGAGGAAGTTGCTGCTGGGGAGCAAGCCATTTCAGGGGACGAGCATGCCCCCGAGATTCATTCAACCGACGCTCCCAGTGTAGAGCCGATTGAGGAGGTCCTTGTTGAGGGTGATGTCCCTATTAGCAAGACATCCGCTCCGATGGTGGAGCGTCCGAAACGGGCATAGGGCTCTTTCTCTTCTGAATAGGTTGATTATGGTGGCGACTCCATCGACGAGGAGTTCCCACATGTTGATACAGAAATCGAGGATGTCGGGGCGTCTTCAGCCTATGAGAGTGATTATACAACCTTCAGCCCACCCCGGCTGGAATGGAGTGGCCCTGGGCCGTTGGGCTCACTTGTAAGTGAAGGGGCCGGAGCCACGGAGGCTGCTGTTGAAAATTTGAGCTTAGTGCCAGTTGAGGTGAGAAGCCCTCGACCATCTTCACTTTACTGTGCTTCCCTTCTTTGCATATCAGATGCCTTATACATATATTTATGGTGCAGACTGAGGAGGTATTTCCAACCATAATAGTGCGGATACCTCTCCCGACTCTAGGTGCGGGTCACCCAGCATTCCCACCAGTCTTGCGGCCTATCGCTCTACGATATCCCAAAGACTATGCAGCAGCCGCATGTCTAGAAGGACCCGGGGTAATTGCGGGGACTGATGAATCGGTAGCAGTCGTGGAACCTCAACCACTTGGAGCCGAACAAGAGTTGTCCCCAGAGAAAGGTGGCCCTCCCGAGATAGAGGCGGGAGAGATTTTTGAAGGGGAGACTAGGGCCTCTGGGGCCTTGGCTCTTGTTACTGAAACTGGCCTTGTGGAGGTCAGCCAGGTTGAATGCGAGGAGCAAGTGTCCTCGGTTATTGATGCTCCTGGTGCGGCTCCACCCCGAGAGGCTGACAAGGAGGTTGCTATTGTCGAGACTTTGCCCGTTGCATCAACTGCTGGAGTTGGTTCCAGTGCATGTGTCTTTCAAATCATACTATCATCATCTTCTGGGACGAGCGATGATATCTGGGCTGCCGTGGATAGCAGGGTGGATTTCCAGCTTCCCGAAACGTCACCACTTGGTCTTCAATCATCAAGCGACCTAGTGTGGCAATTCTTTGGAACCCTTCAGTAGACCATAACAGCCAGTCAAGATTTGACTTATGTACAGCTGAGGGGCTTGGTGGAGCACCTGTCCCACTCACTGTTGGCATTTGGCTGCCCCACGGATGATTGGACGCCACGGGTGATATTGCTGTTGCAGTATGTGAATAGAAGGGAATTTCTAGGCTGGGAAGTAGCTGATCAACTGACGGCCATAACATTGGATCGGGCTGAATGTCGAACTACTCTTGCCTCTTTAAGAGGGATTGCGGTGCAGATGAGAGATGCAGCTAGCACCTCTTCGCAACGCTGAACTTTCCTTGTAGCCCGGATAGCAGAACTGCATGCTGAACTTTCCTGGGCCAAGACCGAACTTCAAGAGACTGAGCGTCTGGAAGTTCAGAGTATAGAGGAAGCGAAAATGGCCGAAGGACAAGCCGCTTCTCTTGAAGAGAAATTATCATAGCTGGAGGCTGCCGAATCTCGACTGCAAGAGCTGACCCGCCACCCTTCCTTATGTATTTTGGAGTTGGAGGACATCTTCCGAGGCCCACTGCAATAGTCTCTTCCATTTGTCCTTTTGTTTTGGTGGACTTTCTGTACCTCGGGGTATGCCCCGAGTAACATGTATCTTGCTGTCTCATAGAAATGAAATATCTTCCTTTGCCGCTGAATCACGACTTCATTCTTTTATTTTATACTTTTCCTTCGCCAGTTAGCTTAGTCCGAGTATGTAAGTTACTAGGGCATGAGAGCGCTCACGCCTTCAGCAAAGGGGTGAGGTGTTCACTCCACCACGTCGTAACTATTCTCGGAGCCAAACTGTGGCTAAAGTAGGCCGAAAAGTTTGAAGGACGAGGGTGTATAGGCCTCCTAGGACCCGGAAATACGGTCAGAAGGCATATCAGCCAGACTCGTCGATGGTGATGGAAACTGAGGGTAGGGTTTATTCATCGGCATGGGTTACATGTCGAAGCAAAGGTGGCTTATTGGTTAACGAGGACAAAAAGTCCAGGTTAAGGGGATGTCGACCGGTCTTGCAGATGATGGCAAGGGTCAAAAGTAGGCGGATCGGTCTTGCCGATGATGACAAGGATCAAAAGGAGGTTGACCGATCTTGTCGATGGTTACAAGGGTCAGAATGAGGTTGACCGATCTTGCCAATGGTGGCAAGGGTCAGAAGGAGGTTGACCGATCTTGCCGATGTTGACAAGGGTTAGAAATAGGTCGACCGATCTTGCCGATGATGACAAGGGTCGCAAGGAGGTTGACCAATCTTGCCAATGGTGACAAGGGTCAGAAATAGGTCAACCGATCTTGCCGATGATGACAAGGGTCGCAAAGAGGTTGACTGATCTTGTCGATGATGACAAGGGTCAGAAGTAGGTTGACCGATCTTGCCGATGATGACAAGGGTCAGAAATAGGTCGACCGATCACGCTGATGGTGATGAGGGTCGCAAGGAGGTTGAGCGATCTTGCCGATGGTGACAAGGGTCAGAAATAGGTCGACCTTCTCACTGATGGTGACGAGGGTCGCAAGGAGGTTGATTGATCTTGTCGATGATGACAAGGGTCAGAAGTAGGTCGCTGATCTTGTCGATGGTGACAAGGGTTAATAGAATGTTGACCGTTCTTTCCGATGGTGACAAGGGTCACAAGGAGGTCGACCGATCCCGCCGATGGTGACGGGGGTCGATAGAATGTTGACCGATCTTGTCGATGGTGACAAGGGTCAGAAGTAGGTTGACCGATCTTGCCGATGATGACAAGGGTCAGAAGTTGGTTGACTGATCTTGCCGATGGTGACAAGGGTCAGAAGTAGGTCGACTGATCTTGCCAATGATGACAAGGGTCGCAAGGAAGTTGACCGATATTGCCGATGATGACAAGGGTCGCAAGGAGCTTGTTGAGTCCCGAACGGTGGCAATCAAGATGGGAGGGGTGAATTGATTGGCCAATTAAAAATTTCTTCCAATTGAAAACAATGTTAATTAACCATACAAGCACTAGGCCTCACTCGAACATGATCTCACTTGTAAATGCATGTAGATAAGTGTAGATGTTTGATTAAGGAAGCGGTGTATGCTCAACTCACCGTGAAGCCCACTCGTACATGGATGCGGAAGATCAAATCACAAGTGACACACGGGATTATTAGGTGGTTCGGGTACACTGCTGTAGCAACCCTGGTAAATTAAAGGTATAAAATCCTAAATGGATTAAAAGATTAAACCAATAATAATAGCCCAACTCATATATATACTTAAAACATATAACAAATAGGTCATAAGAGAATAACGCCTCCTAACAGGTCGTCATTTAATTGAAGACTGTTCACGCAGGTGCTAATTTAATAATTGACGCCCCCATAATAGGCGTCATATAAAGAATTGAAGACTGTGTACAGAGGCGTCATTTGTTGAAATCACGCCCCAACCTTAGGCGTCATTTCTAAACGGGACCCGTTGGTGTTCGGTTCGAACAAGGATGTGAACTGGGTAAGTATTGATTAGGAAAGAATGAATACGTGGATATCTCAGCTTAGACAGGATTCTACATAGGAAGTTTTAGTTCTAATTAAACTCTTAGAACCCATTAGGATTCCTTCTCCTATAAATACCAACCCTTCTGTCGAGCCAACCTGCTGGCTCTTATTCTTCAAACATACGATCTACTGCTGCTTGTGTTTTCTTCGGCCGCTGAAATAGAAGAACAGGCTAAGCTGCATCCTTTGACCGTGGACGCATCGTGGAGAGGCTAAAGCTTCTCTCTGCTGTTGCTTCTTCCACAGTACGTGAAGAACCTAAGAAGTTCTTCCACTTCTTCTTCTTCCTTGTTCAAACTGCGCTGCTTTAATGTAATGCCGTGGGAAGCCTCTGCTTCTCTATTTCTTCCAAAGGGGCTGTTGTGTGCTGCTTTTCACATCGGCATCCTGCAGCTTCTCCAATGGGGTACTGTTGCTGCAAATTGAGCTGCTGCTCTTGTTATCCTGGCTACCCAGTTACTCTGTTGAAAAAAGAGTATTGTGCGTGGTTATTTCCTCCATCTTCCTCATCGTCTGTCAACCAAAAAGGTAGGTTTTCTCAAGACTTAGCAAAACCCTATAATTCCTATGTTAAAAACATGCATATAGGTCTGTAAGAGTTACATATTTTGTTTCTGGATTGTGTTTTCTCTGTTTACTGCATAAATGGAAATAGCGACCTAAGCAAGGGCACTATTTGATTCAACAACTGTGCAAACAGTCGTAAATTCCTTAGATAATTAATAATCACACCATGTTCAAAATTTAATAACTATGAACCCTTACATGTAAACTAATGCATGATCCTGTCCATGAATTCCTGCTCTTTTTCTATATCGGTTCGTGTCTTTAGAATGTTGATCAGACATACTCCAAAATCCATGTGTTTATGATTGTACCTGCCCGGTGCCAATCGGATGACAAATAAATAACAACCCTAGCTAGGTCATCAATTGAATGAACGCCCCTGTAAACGGGCGCCAATTTAGTGATAAACTGTGAATTATAGAGATATGTATATTTTCCTGGATATTGGAATTAACGACATAGACCTTGCCATCATTTTGATATATGACGCCCCTGACTAGGACTTTGTTTACTAAATTGAAGACTTGGGATAAGTCGCCATTTATATAATATTTGAAAATTGAAAATATTTACAAATTTTAATATCAACAGTAATCTGATTGTAATGACTGAGTGAACAGTCGTTAATTATTGAACTGACGACCCTTACAAGGGCGCCATTTCATGAATTGAAGACATGACCTAAGACATCAATTTCCTGTTTCCTATTTTTCGTGGATTCCTATAACCCACTGTGAGTTGGTTATATTTAGGCACTATATTCTTTTCCGTGAATATAGTCCCCTATTTCACGTCGTTTTATCAATTACCCATTATTTCTCGGTGATAGATGAACCCTCCATGGGACATTCCGTTCCTTTGGATCGGTGACTTTATCATAGAAACCTCAGTAAGACTCCGCTAGCCTTGGATTCCCTCAAGGCAGCCGAGCAGGTTGTACCATTAAAACCCGTGACACTACTTGATTGTCATGTCACTCTAAAGAAACATGGTATACCGGCCCTCATGATATGCCATTTTGATGTCATGAGAATACTCTTTAATTAATGGAATGGGAAACCCTGTGGTGAGGACACGCGCCGCATCACTCGACAGAGCACACGGAGCACGTCAGCATCTCTTTGGCTAGGCGACTACGGCATCGACTAGAGGATCTTTTTCTCATTTGAGGCCATGTTGGGCCTTGGTTTAGTCCCTGCGTGGACACTTTTATTAGTTGTGTGGACCTTTGTAGGCCAATTGGGGCGAATTAGGCTTTAGTTGGGTCTTTTTATGCTTATTAGGTAGGAGATAGGGCTATTGGGCCACTTTCTTGGTTCAAGCCTTGGCCCATTTGGCATGGCTGCCTAACCCAAGGCTTGGCCCACCTAGGGTTAGGGTTTTGGGCGCCCCCACCTCTTTTCCCTCCTCTTGGAAGGTGGCAGCCGCCCCTCTCCTAGATTATAGGAAGAGGGGTGCGGCCCTCCCCGCTTTCCCTTCCCCATCCGATCCCCTTCCCTCCTTTGGCCGCCCCCATCCCCCAATCCACTCCTACAATCAAGAAGTGGTGCGCACCCCCCTTTCCCCCCCTTGCCATGTTGCGCACCCCCCCTTTCCCCCATGCCATGTGCGCACCCCCCTCCCCTCCCTCTTGGCTAGGGTTTCAACCCTAGCATTCCCCCTCCCCATATAAAACATCTCATGTATTTTCTTTGGAGGATTATTGAATGAAATTGAAAAAAAGCTTTTGCTGAAGGTGGCTGCGCCCCATCCTTTGTTCCTCCTTGCTCCTGCGACGGGAGCAAGCTCGGGGTGTGACTCCCCAACCCTCGGTGCGACGCCGAGGGCCCCTTTCTCTTCTATCCCTTCTCAAGTTCTAGTTCGGTGCGCCCGGATTTCTCCTCCAAGAGCAGCGACGACCACCCCCTGTTCGTGAGGACCTTGGGCGACCAGCCCATTTTTGTGTGGTTCTGCTACGAGTCGCCGACGCGTGCGAGGTGGTTTCGCCCCATTCAGAGATCGGCACCGCCCGTGGCAATTTTTCTCGTGAGCGCGCGCAGGACCCCTCTCCCTGCGAGCCTGGTTCTGTTCGCCCCATTGTAAAAATCCCACAGGACGGACGTCTGCGAGTTTGGGCACGGGATCTTTACCGGTCGTACCTCTCTCTGTCCTCTGTCCAACGCCGCTGACCTCGCGTCGTTCCGACGTCCGAGCTGCTCGTGGCATCCATTCCCGTGAAGTCACGCAGGTCTGCCCTGCCCAACCGGCGCCAGTACCACCAGCGGATTTCAGAGCCTGCTGCTCTCAGCCACGACCAGATCTGATCGATCCCTTCGGTCGGGACCTGCTGCTCTGCGTCCTCTTCGTCCTCCAAGAAGCGGAGCCCCGTTCGCCCTTCGGATCCATTTCTTCTTATTTTCCCCGCTCGAGCACGCAGTTCTGGGAGCAGAATCCAGTCACGACTTGCAGGTGCACCCCCGGCTTCCACGGATGGAATCTGCGCGCGCCCTTTGACCGAGGCTTCCTCCCGTGACCTAGCTCGCGCCATCACTGACGGCGCCTCAATCGGACGTCGGAGCAGGTCGTGGGAGCTTCCACCGCCGAGTCATGCAGTGCGGCGAATCTGCCGACCACCGCACGGAACCTCCTCGCGGCCAGCCCTTCACCGAGTGCTGCCCGTCAGCCCGTGCATCGACAGCCCCGGATCTCTTTGTGTAGCCTGTTATCTCCCTGCGAGGAGTGGGCATTTGTGGTTGAGGTTGTACTATTGCTCGTCTTTGTGTACCGGGGTTGTTGGTCTCGGCCGGGGTTTCTTCCCCACGCCTAGGCGTGGAGGTACGTGCGACGCTCCCGTAGTTGGTATTTGCTTTACTAGTATACTTTCTGATATGCCGCGTGAGTGCTTAGGTTCCCAGCTAGTCTCTAGTCACCGCGTGACTGCGAGTTGAGAGCACCCATCCCGTGGTCCTATTCGAGCGCCGAGCTCGAGCGAGATTCCCATAGGCGCACGGCGGCTCCTTGGTCGCTGAGATCCCTACGCTTCCCTCATAGGGACGGCTGTGGGCTTGAGTTTCTTGTTGAGAGACGCCTCCACCCGGAGGAACGCTACGGAGGTCAGCCGCCCGGCTTGCCTTTGGCGTGCGAGTGCTGGCCGCACTTTATGGCATTCGTAGGTCCTAGCCCCTTTCGGTCCCATCCCGCATCAAATTGGTATCAGAGCTTAGGGAACCAGTTTGTTCTAACAAATTGGGGTCTTAGGTCATTTGAGTCTTTAGGTTGTCTAGGGTGCAATTAGAGCATTAGATTTGTCTAAGTTGCATGTAAGTCATTAGGTCTGTTTTTGGTGTATTTGAGTCCGTATTCTTCCCCAGTTTCCTTCACCATTTTGAGTTGTGTCTAGTCCCATCCCTTAGTTGTCCTACATGTCCCTTCCATAGTCCTAGGGCGTGCATGTGTATTTAGAGTCCTCAGGTGTATCTTTATGGCTATCCCTACTTGGTCAACTCCATACAACTCGGCCCTCCACAAGGGTCCGACCGACCCTCTATTCCTGGACATCATTCTAGCTGAGGACCTTCGCTTTGATGGATCGAGCCCTAGAGCCTATCTAAGGTGGGAGGCTACCATGGGAAAATACTTTGAGAAGAATTGGATATATGGTTCCGAGAGAGTCAACATTGCGAGGGGACAACTTTCACCTCAAGCTAGGGAAGTGTGGGATCACATAGTAGGTCTTAGGGCAGGTTGGAGGCAAGAGCCCATACACTCATGGGAGGAGATGAAGGTAGAACTTAGGAAGATCTACGCTCCCCAACGCTTCGCCTCCTACTCAGAGACCCATAGCCCGAGGAGCACTACCACTCCTCCTATCTCCCTCGATCAGTCTAAGGCCACTCTAAGGGCTCAACCTCCGCAACGCCCATCACCTCTTACCCCCAACCGAGCACATCATAGTTGGAGGAGCAAGGTGCCACCTGTGTGTGAGTCTAGGCCCGAGACTAAATCTCATGATTACCAGCAAGTCTCCCCGAATGCCCCTAACTTGAGAGATCTCCCCCTCGCAGAACTCCTGCAACTCTTTAGGGAGAAACTAGAAAGGATGGGTACTCCTATGGGATCACCGATTTCCCCTAGCCCACAGTCCGCTCCGCCTCCAGGCTCACGCCTGCCACCACCCCCAGAGCCCGCCCCTGTGGCCCCCTGTAGTGGGAATGTCCAGTTCTCTGACCAGTGTCCTTCACGTTCCCCTATCTTGGAGGACACACATTCGGCGGATGCCCCACCCGGGTTTGTTCCAGTGACTTACGTTGCTGAACAGGAGTTGGCTGAGGAGTACTTAGCTGAGGTTGAGGAGTTAGGGAGTGATCCCATCCACATCATAGAGGACTCCGTTTCCATTCCCGAGAGAGATGCTTCACCCTTAGACCCTCATATAGAGCCATTCTTACACTCCGAGGGTGAACTGATCATTGGAGAGTCTTTAGCTAGCTGGCTAAGAAAGGGTCCACTTCTAGATGTCTCCATTCCTTGCTATACACCCATGGGACCAGCCCTCCCAATTGTACCCCTTGACTCCTTTCATACCACTTTTCGGTCCTTCTGCTTTCTTGAAAATGTGAAGGGCTTCCTTAGGAGTTTAGATTGTCAATGGGAGTTGACTTATATGTTGACCTTAGGGTCTGACCAACCCTATAGTCATCGCTTTACACTCCCTGCTTTGGGGTCTATTACCTCAGTCTACACCATAGGACAT
Organism: Amorphophallus konjac; assembly: GCA_022559845.1. Lineage (NCBI taxonomy): Eukaryota > Viridiplantae > Streptophyta > Magnoliopsida > Alismatales > Araceae > Amorphophallus > Amorphophallus konjac. The sequence continues at coordinate 202,134,029 of CM040120.1, read as the reverse complement.
ATCACCTCCGAGGTCCTTTTATTCTTTCCCATGCCCGTGGAGGTTGATTTTGTCCCCTCTTATGGTATCACGGTCCCGAGGGAGGAACCTTGCCTTCCTTGCCTTCCTCATGAGCCTCTTGCCCCATACATTAGAGCGCCTGAAGGTGATCATCTGCACCTGGGCGAATATCGTACATGGGCAAGTATAGTGAAGGGACCTGTCGGGAGGGTTCATCATTTCTTTGACCCTTTCGATCCCCTCCCTAGTGAGCCTCTCGAATCGTATTCTTTTCCCCACCTTGTCGAGAAGGTCTATCATCACACCCTATCCAAACCTGCTAGCCAACACCTCACCTTGCATACTTCCAGACGCCAGAGTTTAGGAGGCCAGGGTCACATGTCTCACTCTCATGTTTCTCCATGTCCCTCATCATATATGGGTAATGTCATGAGTGAGTTTGGGCAATCTAGTCCCCATGAGTCTACCACATTTAGTAGGACACATATGCATGATAGATACAACTTTGGTTGTCCAGGTCCTCCCTGTGTTGTCCAATCATGTAGGAGTCATAGGCATGCTAGGTCTGTGTTTGGATGTCCAGGACCTCCTCTACATTCACGTAGATATGAGTCTACCCATCTTATTCGGAGTCTGCATCATCACCACCTTGAGGCCAGTAACGCACGTTATGAGGAGTTAGCTGATGCGCATCGGCACACCCGTGAGTTCCGAGAGGGAGAGTACGTCATGATCAGGGTCAGACCTGAACGGTTTCCTTCGGGGGCCGTGAAGAAACTCCAGGCCCACGGTGCTGGACCCTTTCGAGTCTTGAAGCGAATTGGGTCGAATGCGTATGAGATTGAGCTGCCAGTCGACTATGGGATCTGTTCGACGTTCAATGTCTCAGATCTGGTGGCATATCGGGATCCCGCGGTGATTCCCAGTGAGCCTCTTGAGCCCTCCCCTCCTGTTGAGAGTGCTACACCTACTGAGCGTCCACCTCTTCCAGCCACATTACAGAAACGCGAGCATATAGATTGTATACTGGATGAGCAGGTGACCACGACCAGGAGCGGAGCCTACCAACGCTTCCTAGTGCGTTGGAGAGGGCGCCCTGCGACAGACGACGCCTGGATCACACGTGGAGAGCTGGAGAGGATCGACCCAGACCTGCTGGAGCGCTACTTGAGCGACCGTGACCCTTACTCGACGGGGTCGAGTTCTTCCCACCCGGGGAGAATTGGTGAGGACACGCGCCGCATCACTCGACAGAGCACACGGAGCACGTCAGCATCTCTTTGGCTAGGCGACTACGGCATCGACTAGAGGATCTTTTTCTCATTTGAGGCCATGTTGGGCCTTGGTTTAGTCCCTGCGTGGACACTTTTATTAGTTGTGTGGACCTTTGTAGGCCAATTGGGGCCAATTAGGCTTTAGTTGGGTCTTTTTATGCTTATTAGGTAGGAGATAGGGCTATTGGGCCACTTTCTTGGTTCAAGCCTTGGCCCATTTGGCATGGCTGCCTAACCCAAGGCTTGGCCCACCTAGGGTTAGGGTTTTGGGCGCCCCCACCTCTTTTCCCTCCTCTTGGAAGGTGGCAGCCGCCCCTCTCCTAGATTATAGGAAGAGGGGTGCGGCCCTCCCCGCTTTCCCTTCCCCATCCGATCCCCTTCCCTCCTTTGGCCGCCCCCATCCCCCAATCCACTCCTACAATCAAGGAGTGGTGCGCACCCCCCTTTCCCCCCCTTGCCATGTTGCGCACCCCCCCTTTCCCCCATGCCATGTGCACACCCCCCTCCCCTCCCTCTTGGCTAGGGTTTCAACCCTAGCATTCCCCCTCCCCATATAAAACATCTCATGTATTTTCTTTGGAGGATTATTGAATGAAATTGAAAAAAGCTTTTGCTGAAGGTGGCTGCGCCCCATCCTTTGTTCCACCTTGCTCCTGCGACGGGAGCAAGCTCGGGGTGTGACTCCCCAACCCTCGGTGCGACGCCGAGGGCCCCTTTCTCTTCTATCCCTTCTCAAGTTCTAGTTCGGTGCGCCCGGATTTCTCCTCCAAGAGCAGCGACGACCACCCCCTGTTCGTGAGGACCTTGGGCGACCAGCCCATTTTTGTGTGGTTCTGCTACGAGTCGCCGACGCGTGCGAGGTGGTCTCGCCCCATTCAGAGATCGGCACCACCCGTGGCAATTTTTCTCGTGAGCGCGCGCAGGACCCCTCTCCCTGCGAGCCTGGTTCTGTTCGCCCCATTGCAAAAATCCCACAGGACGGACGTCTGCGAGTTTGGGCACGGGATCTTCACCGGTCGTACCTCTCTCCGTCCTCTGTCCAACGCCGCTGACCTCGCGTCGTTCCGACGTCCGAGCTGCTCGTGGCATCCATTCCCGTGAAGTCACGCAGGTCTGCCCTGCCCAACCGGCGCCAGTACCACCAGCGGATTTCAGAGCCTGCTGCTCTCAGCCACGACCAGATCTGATCGATCCCTTTGGGCGGGACCTGCTGCTCTGCGTCCTCTTCGTCCTCCAACAAGCGGAGCCCCGTTCGCCCTTCGGATCCATTTCTTATTATTTTCCCCGCTCGAGCACGCAGTTATGGGAGCAGAATCCAGTCACGACTTGAAGGTGCGCCCCCGGCTTCCACGGACGGAATCTGCACGCGCCCTTTGACCGAGGCTTCCTCCCGTGACCTAGCTGCGCGCCATCGCTGACGGCGCCTCAATGGACATCGGAGCAGGTCGTGGGAGCTTCCACCGCCGAGTCACGCAGTGCGGCAAATCTGCCGACCACCGCACGGAACCTCCTCGCGGCCAGCCCTTCACCGAGTGCTGCCCGTCAGCCCGTGCACCGACAGCCCCGGATCTCTTTGTGTAGCCTGTTATCTCCCTGCGAGGAGTGGGCATTTGTGGTTGAGGTTGTACTATTGCTCGTCTTTGTGTACCGAGGTTGTTGGTCTCGGCCGGGGTTTCTTCCCCACGCCTAGGCGTGGAGGTACGTGCGACGCTCCCGTAGTTGGTATTTGCTTTACTAGTATACTTTCTGATATGCCGCGTGAGTGCTTAGGTTCCCAGCTAGTCTCTAGTCACCGCGTGACTGCGAGTTGAGAGCACCCATCCCGTGGTCCTATTCGAGCGCCGAGCTCGAGCGAGATTCCCATAGGCGCACGGCGGCTCCTTAGTCGCTGAGATCCCTACGCTTCCCTCATAGGGACGGCTGTGGGCTTGAGTTTCTTGTTGAGAGACGCCTCCACCCGGAGGAACGCTACGGAGGTCAGCCGCCCGGCTTGCCTTTGGCGTGCGAGTGCTGGCCGCACTTTATGGCATTCGTAGGTCCTAGCCCCTTTCGGTCCCGTCCCGCATCACCATGCCATTAATGCTTCTTAAGAATGATGTGCCATACTTGTTGACCTCAATTCTATCTAGCTTATCATGTCCAAGATCGAGCGACCATCTCTATATGAGCGCTTATTCTTATTGTCATGGCACCCAAGTTAGGGAGCCGATTCCACCTAGTTCTAATACGAATCGTGGTTAAATCGTTACTGTCGTCCCTACATGTTCAATCCTTGTAATTCTATTCCACAAGATCTACCTTCAGTTCCTACAAGCGTATTCCTTTGAAAATCTATATTGGCTATACTATAGTGGATGTCGAAAATACACGATCAATGCTTGCGCATATAGGGCCCGATCTGGTCTTGGGAGGAGCACCCGAAAGTACTAGTGCCCATGGGAGTTGTAATGATCATGGTATGGCGTTGTACCGAAGTGCATGACTAGCTTGATAGACATTCCACAAATCTCATACTTGACTTGACTTGACATGACATGACTTGCATGAACCGAAAAGGGTATTTATTGTACTTGCTTGAAACATGATAGCCAATTCTTGACATGACATGATCACTTGACATGATAGATATACGTGCTTGATTATCTTGCTATCTTAACATCAGTTCTTGAAAGACTTGCTAGTTCACTCACTTGATATACATTCTCTATTCTCTTGTTATACATTCTCTATTGTCGTTTACGTGAACATGCATAGCTAAATTGCATTCATCTAACTTGTAATTTACTTAAGGCAAGCTATCTCTTGAGATATAATCCCTACTGAGCGTTTGCTCACATAGTGTTTTCCCCTTATTTTTCAGGTAAGTCCGAGGAGGAAACTCTTTCGGATGGCGAAAGTCAAGAGTGATGAGAGCTACTCCAACTTTCCAAGCGTTGTCTAGTCTTGACTTTTTTCTACATTCTTGAGTCAATCATTGTACCTTTTCATTTTATTGAGTCTTAGCACTTTCATTAAGAGGATTGTAACAGAAGTACTTTGAAGGTTTTGATGAAATAAAGTATTGGGTTATCTTTACTCTTACGCGCTCTATCTTTGTGTCGAATACACTAACGCTCTGATTGACATGATCGATATAAACTCGTCACGCGTCTCTGGGTTCCTTCCTCGCTCGGGGCGTGACAGTTTTTGTGGTATCAGTACCTAAGATATTCAATTCTTAGAAACCAAAGTCCAAGGATAGGTTTAAACCTTTAACCGGTGAGATTGGGTAGAACCTTGGGTTAAAGTGACTAAGGTATTCAAACTCTTGGTCAAGTCTCATATTTATTTATTATTTAAAATCTTTGTAGGATGATGGCTGTCGAACGTGCTCAGTGGCGTAACATGCAACGTACTACTCAAGGCATGACGCAGGCACTTCAACAGGTGGCACAAGGAGGTGCACACCGTGGAGCGGAAAATCTCCACCAAAGCTTCAAGAACGTGAACCCTCCTAAGTTCATGGGATCCACTAATCCGGATGATGCCAAGCACTGGATACGAGAGACTGAACGTATCTTTAGAGTTATGCAATGCACGGACCAAGAGAAGGTCTTACTAGCCACATTTCAACTGGAGAAAGACGACCGATGCTGGTGGGAGTCAGTAGAAGCCACCTTAGAGCAAGGCCAAGTTACTTGGGAAGAATTTGTGGAATATTTCAACAATAAGTATTTCTCCGACCGAGTCAAGGAGAAGAAAGCTGCCGAGTTCGCCACACTTAAGCAACGATCGTTGTCGGTAGCAGAGTACGAGGCATAATTCTCTAGGTTTTCCCGATATGCTAAACATCTAGTCACTACCGAGAAGATGAAAGCTAGGAGATTTCTTAATGGGCTCAGGCCCCAATATATCACACAACTTGTGCCGATGGACATACAAGTCTATTCGGATATGGTACGACGAGCCCTGTTATTAGAAGATGCCACGGAACTATCTGATAGGATTCGTGGGAAAGATAAGAAGAAACATGTCACTAGTTCTGGTTTCTTTAAACCCAATTTCAACAAGAAGAGGCCAAGTAATGGAGGAATTCCCTCCCAAGAGTAAAAGTTCAAGAAGACCAAACCTTTCGCCATCACCACCACACCTTCCAAAGTGATATGTAAACATTGTGACAAGGCCGGACATAATGCTGATGAATGTTGAAGAAACCTTGGAGCTTGTCTCCGCTGTGGGAGCTGTGATCATCGGATTCCTGACTGTCCCCTGCTCAATGATCAAGCCGGTGACGGGAAGCGCCCGGTGAGAAAGAATGCATGTCTCCAAGCTATTAAGGAGATAGAACAAGATGAAGGCGGACTAGTGGAAGGTACACTGCAAGTTTGTTCCAAGTCTGCATATGTCTTATTTGATACTGGTGCATCACACTCTTTTATTTCCAAGAAGTTTGCTGACCCATTACCTATGGAATCGGAGTGGATAAAATTAGTTATCTCAACTCCTCTTGGAAACGAGGCCGATATTGCTCACCATTACCAAAATTGTGAAGTCTTGGTGAAAGGAAGAAACCTCCCTATCGACCTCATATGCATAGATATGAAGGACTATGATATCATATTAGGAGCTGATTGGTTATCCAAGTACCAGGCAACTGTTGATTGCCATAACAGCAAGGTTACTTTTAAGGAATTCTCAGAACTGGTCTACACAAGCCTTAAGAGTCGGAGCAAGTCACCCCTTATTTCGGCCCTCCGAGCTAGCAAGCTAATAAGGAAAGGATGTATATCTTTCCTTACTTGTATCACCATTAAGGAAACTAAGAAGACTAAGCTAGAAGACATCCCTGTTGTGCAAGAGTTTCCGAACGTGTTTCCGGAAGATTTGCCTGGGCTACCCCCACAAAGAGAAGTGGCCTTCACCATGTTATGCCCCTGTGGTTTTGATGATGGGTTTAATGGTGGTTTTGATGATTGGTTTTTGAATTGATTTAATCACTGTGAGTCATCCTGATGTGTGAGTCATCATGCTGTTATTCAGTTTTTTTCTGTTCATAACTCAGTCTATCAAATGTTCAGCCATCTTGCTGCTCAGTTTAGTTAACATTTTTTGATGTTCAGTCGTGTTAACTAATGCATAAAGCATTCATTGCTACACTCTGCTTAGTTAGTATGAACAGTAGTGGGTCGACCCACTCTTGCTGATGTGTCGACCCATCAGAACACTGATTGGCTGGTTTGTCTAACTTCAAGTCTACACACTCCCCTGTTATAATAATGCAGTCTTCAGCAAGTATATACACTGAGTTCGCATGAACATCTTCAACTCTAAACACTCACCCAGTGTTAATACTGTACACACTTGATCATTTACTGCTTAAGTATATACGTTCATTATTCCTATGTCTGTCTGCAGATGATTCAGGCCATCAAGACTTGGCATGTGATCCAAGAGGCTGAAACGCTGACACATGGACACAACAGTTCAAACAATCAAGAAATAAGCTCCTGGATTACTCTGTGCGTCAACGCCACGAGTTGGAAGAGTCAACGCAGTAGTTAAAAAGGGGTAGACTGGTTGTTCACTGGACTACCGATGCCGATGCGTCAACGCCATTGCTAGACAGCATCGACGCAGCCATTAAGCCTGATAGGCATCTAGCTCGGAGACAGTTTAGAAGGTTAACGCTAGAGCTTAAGGTATCCACGCACCAGTGAAGATACATCCACAGATACTCTTCACGGCGTCAACTCTACGCAAAGGCTGCGTCAACTCAGCCACTCAAGAAGCAGAGGCCTTGTCAGAAATATTCCAATGCGTCAACGCAGTAGTGGAGCAGCGTCGACGCAACAGTTAAGAAAGGCTAGGCTGGTTGCTCACTGGAACGCATCAATGCGTCAACGCCTTGATCAAGTGGCGTGGACGTAGTAGTTCAAACAATCAGGAAAGGAGCTTACTGGATTACTCTGGTGCGTCAACGCATTCATCAAGTGGCGTCGACGCAGTAGGTTGATGGATCGACAAGGTGACCAGAGGGTGGCGCAGTTGCACAATGCGTCAACGCACTCCACACGAAACGTGAGAGGGCTGAAGCCATATAAGTTCAGATGATGGAACACCAATCCGTCAACGCAACATGCTGATAGCGTCGACGCAGCACGCCCATCTGTTGAAGACTTGAACACTGGATCACAGATGCGTCAACGCTGCAGGCTGATGGAGTCAACGCAGCAGACTTGAGTCCTGCTGGTCGAATGTCGTTGAATTGATGGGCACGTGATCCGAGGTGCCTGGCTCGTGAACCAGGATGCTGCCACGTGGTCCGAATTTCTAGGCAGGAAACGTGGAAGCCACACTCACCCAGTGTGCTGCTGCTGATGATATTTATACGAGTCTTCATCCTCTGTAGAAGACTGATCGTGATCGAAGCCAGGGAGCAGAAGCTGAGATAAGAAAAAGGGAAAAAGAAGAGAGAGCTTCCACGATCCAGGAGAAGAAAAGAAAAAGAGAAAGAGAGAAAAGGAGAGCAGAGAAGAAAGTGAGAGTGAGAGCAGAAGAAGGAAAAGAGAGAGATAGTGCTCGTGAGAAGTGAGAAGAAAGAGAGAAGAAAGAAAAAGGCAGAGTGAAGAAAGAGAGTGAGATCGAGGGAGATCTGTTCCTATTGGACCGTGGATCAGATCCAGGCCAGTCAGCTCCGTCGAGAGCCACATTGTGCATTTCATTTTTCAGCTTTCTATTTGCTGAAGTTATTTTCATTTCGTGTTTTTGTTTTTCCTTTTTCATTTGGTTATCCTTGTTCTTCCGATCCTCTGGACTGAGGTCGGGTTCCTCCTGGTGGGTCAGGAGAAGGGAGGCTAGCCCTCCGGTTCTGGTCCTGCTGGTAGTAGGTCCAGGTGTACCCTCCGGGTTGGAGGAAGAGAGACTTGGGTCTCTGGTTGCTGGTGACTGGGTGTCACTAGTGTTCCCTCCGGTTGGGAGGAAGAGGGGAGGATGTTCCCCTGGTCAAGCTGTTTGGCAGCGTGTGTTGGCAGACTGAGTCTGCAGGTTACTAGCTTGTGCTAGTGGAAGCCTCACTCCTGTTGGGAGTGAGGGGTTGATGTAGGTCTTGGTGACCGAACCACCTAAAAACCCATTGTGTAGTGGTTTGAATTCTGGTGTGATTGGCGCTAGATGAATGCTTAGGGGCGTTTTGGTTTGATGTTCTATAAGTGTTCATCTATTTGCTGCACACACTATATGTTTGACTGTGGTTTGATCTCTTTTATCTGATCTCGCTAGATGAATGTTAGGAGCGCCTCAATTGGGTTTTCTGTCTGAATGCTTTAAGGCACAAGCTCCTTTGATTTGATTCAGTCTAATGTTTAGACTTGCTTAGGTTCGCTCTATATATCTGCAATAGTTTTTAATTCCGCATCTCTGATTGCTTTAGATTTTAACTGGGCAAAATTTTTATAGGCTATATTCATTCACCCCCCCCCTCTGAATACTTGCACCGAACCTATCAATTGGTATCAGAGCCAGGTTTCTGACTTAACAGATCTAACAATTTGCAGAGGATCCTGCTAACTGTTTGGTGCATTCCAGAGTGTGCTTTTTGTGTTCGTTGCTTTGATTCTCTGACTTAGTGCTTTGTCTTGCTTATTTGGTTTTGGTGCTTCAGTTTTTCTGTGTCTTCAGATTATTTGTAATGGAACCAATCGTGTTGAAGGCTGGCTCCAGCAAAGTAATTAGATCCAGCCACAGTGGATCATCAAGCGAGAAAATCAGCCTGTCGCGGTCTGGAATTGATGAAGACCACATTGGAATGGTGATTAGTGATTTCAGGAAATTTCTGAGAAAAAGAGAAGGAAAGCTTGATGGTGGCAAAAAGCAAACAAGGTATAACTCTAATCCTGCCAAGATTACTGACACTAATGTTTGCTACAAATGCAGGAAGGCTGGCCACACGAAGGATGATTGTCCAAAACTATCGAAACTCAAAGGGAACACCTCGGGCATTGATAAAGAAGGAGGAAAGTCAATATGCGTAATGGCCAACCGGGATGATGAGAAATCCTCATCCAAGGTAAATTCTGAATCCGAATCAGAAGGATACTCTTTTGATGAATTGATAGTGATGTATGAAGAATTGTTCAAAGTATCCAAGAAATTAAAATCTGAAAACAAAAAATTGAGAAAAAAAGTGAAAATTTTGAAATCTGAAAATGAGAATCCTAGAATCAAACTCATCAGTGAAAATAATTCTTGCAAAGCATGTGCCATTCTCCAAGATTTGATTAATGATATAGACCATGATGATAATTCGCAAAAGGAATTAATCAAATCCCTGGAAGAAGAAAACAAATTATTATTGGCCAAGAAAATTGAGGTTGAAAAAGGTGGAGAAAAAGTGTTTGAAGAAAATAGTTACTTGAAAGATCAAAATAAAATGTTAATGGTTCTTAATACTGTCTTCTCTGAGAGATGGTTGTCATTTGAAAAAGGAAAATCTGTTGTGAAGAAAAATGAGAACAACAATGAAATAATGGTTCAACAAGAAAATGAAACTCTGAAGAACCTGAATGATGCTTTGCAACAGCAACTGATTGTTTGTGAATTTGAGCTATCTAAGTATGAAGTGAGTATTGCTTCCTTGAATTCTGAAATTGAAGATCTGAAAAACTATTTGTCAAAATTTGTCAAAGGTAAAGACAATTTGAATAAATTGCTTGGCTCTAAGGTAAATTTCCAGAAAGAAGGACTTGGGTATGTGCCTGTTAATAAGGAAGACAATGATAAGAGGAAATCAAATGTGTTTGTGAAAAGCTCAGAACATGACAACTCATCTAGTTCTTCAATCTTTCAATTCACTACTAAGAAGGCTGAAAATTCAGATAAGAAACAGAAAAAGAATCAAAAACAAAAGAAAAATGTTGATTTGAATAAGTCCAAATCTGTCCCTGATTTACATATGCATGCTGCTCACTGCTCACACACACATTCACACTCTTATGAGAATGTTAGTTCTATCAATCAAGTGAATGTGAATAAAAAGGTAGTAACATGTCACTATTGTGGGAAGGTTGGACATATTATGCATAAGTGTGTAACATTGAGGAATGATGAAAGAAATGCTGTTAGAATGTATCATAGAAATCATCTTAGGAAACCTTCAACTGATCAGAAAAAGAAAATTCAATGTTATTGTTGTGGCAAATTCGGCCACATTGCTGCTCTCTGTTGGCACAGTCAAGGGAAGAAGTTCAAGTCTGAATTTGTTACATTCCATGCGAAAAGAAATGTTTCTAGTTACACTAAGTTTCATGTGAACTATGCCTCTTACAGAACCTACCCTGGTTCTAAAAGCAAGTATATTGAATGCTCCCATTGTGGAAAAGCTGGCCATTTAGTCAAAGAATGTTGGCATGTCAAGAAAAGGAATGTTTCTGATGTAAATAGAAAGAAAATTTTTCATGATAACAGAAATGCCAATCATGTTCAGATTTATCCAGTTCATGCTCATGATTACTCATATAAAAAGAACATGAAATTTGGTGACTCTTGTCATTACTGTGGACAGTCTCGTCATGTCATCTCTAACTGTTGGTTAATGAACTCTGATAATTATAATGCTGGAAAATGGTGGAAAGCACCCTTCAAAGGTGCCACTATCATTTCAGGACCCAAGACTGCTTGGGTTCCTGCAGGATCAAAATGATTAATCTTTGCAGGTGTGCCTTGGAAATGAATAAAGGGGGTTAATCAACCAAGGCACTCAAGAATGAAAACCCCATGACTACATTTCAGGTTAGTTCTGAAAACTCTGCTTAAATTTTGTATTCTGATTTGTGTGATCTGAATGCACTGCATATCATGATAATCCTTCTGGGCATTGTCTAACTGAAACTAATTGAAAAATCTGAAATGCTCATGAAAATGATTGAGTTTATTTCCAAATGCATTGCACACAAATGCCATGATGAATGATATGTCAAACTTCTTATATGTTGAATTGCATATCATGCACTCTGTAAGGGGGAGCTTGACTTCTTGCATATTCTAAGGGGGAGTTAGCTTGGGTTGGAGATCTCTGCTTAAATGATGATCGATATACTGAGATGAAGCTGCTGATTAAATAAATGGGTCAACGCTGTATGAAGATGGGGTCGACGCTTCAGGCTGTTTTCCTTGAAAAACCGTTTGTGAAGCAAGTTTAGATGCATGAGTGGGTTGACGCTGAGGATGGATTGAGTTAACGCAGTCCCAGCTCAAAGTCAACACTTCGCATCAAAAGACAGAATACTACACTGGTTGGTTGAGTGCGTTAACGTAGTCATTAGAATGAGTCAACGCACTAATAGATTTGTCTGAAATACAGTTGCTGAACTTGGTTGAATGTTTTAAGAAGGTTCAGCGGCACTGAAGTTTGGTCCTCACTCATCTCTCTCTCTTGTTGAAATGCTCTTGTAGCTCATATCTCTTCACTTCTCACAAACCTTGTTGCCTTCACCTCCAGAATTTCATGTTGTAGTGAAGATCCATTCATCTTGAGTATGAAGGAAGGTTTCTTGAGTTCTGAAGTGTGACCTGCATCATGTTGTCAGGGGGAGTCAATACATTGCATGAAGGTAGTCATGTGCATACATTTATGTCAGAGTTCATTGCATGTTAACTTTGAACATCCTGGAACTTGCCTGACCTCCTGATATCTTGCCTTGTGTGCATATCCCTTTCATTGATTCTATTTGACCAAACCTTGATCATAATTTGAAAACACTGAGCTTCAAATTCTCTCCTATCAATTGGTAACAATTGGTATCATTTGGTACCAGAATTATTTCAGTCCTTCATGAAGATTTCAATGGGCTATCTCGATCATAAATCTGAAAAATCTTGAACTAGAAATCTTCTATTATACGCTTTTATGAATGTCTGAAATAACTCATGTGGTTTAAGCTTAATGTATTCATAGAGTTTAACTTTAAAATCCCTTAACATATCTGAATCATGTTTAATAAATCTTAACGAACTGTTTCATACTGTGTCTTGCAAAAACTTCTGAAATCTGCACTTTTGAATACATGACTTTATTTGGTTAAGTACATGAGATTAATATTGTTTTGAAGCAAATGAATGTTTCTGAATTGTCTAAAGGGTAAAGTAATTGTTAGAGCAATGACCTTGGTCACTGAGAAACACATGTCCAAAGGACTGTGTCATGAGGTACCTTAGTTAACTCTGCATAAAATTCATTGAAAATCAGGCAGAGCAATGGCATGCACACTGAGAAATACAACTCACTCATCAAGAAATGATTTACAGTGTGTCATGATGTGTAAATGCTATCTCTGTTCATATAAAGCATGACAGTTAGTCACACTAAGTGCTTAGGGATATTGGCCTCTGATCAAGGTATATCCTCTAATTACAAGGTGTGCACTGAACTAGAGTGCTCGTAAAATTTATAGCATGAAAATTTGTTGAACAAATTAGAATATCTGAATATTGATGCTAAAATCAAATTACTTCAACCCTAGACAAAATCATATGACTTCATAATTGCTTGATTTCAATACTGATGCATGTAATTCCGAATGAAGTCAATAATTTTGATTGTGTAAGAAAAAGGGGGTTTTATCAAAATAAATATGAGGGCTTGGTTCATTTTTATTAAACCATGGTTTTAGATATCAATACAAAATTTTATTGATAAACTCTGCATACATCATGTTTAAAACATGCTGATCAATAAAATTCATTCATAAGCCCTTATAATGGAAGACTTTGAAATATTCTGATTTGGATTTATGAGAATGACATTTCCTTGAAAATCTGACTGAAATTCTTGTAGTTGAAGCCTCTTTAGAAATCTGCAAATTGAACATCTTCTGCTCATTGACCCGAACTTGTCCTTGTTTTGCCCCTGTGGTCTCCTTCTCATTCACCTCATAAGATTCCACTTATTGAGGGGGAGATTCCATGTCATGCATCACTTGCATATCAATTGGCATCTATTCAGAAGGAGCATTCCTTGTCATACTGAATCATGTTCTTGCAAGGGGGAGAAATCGACTGAATTTTTATACATGCTATAATTTCTCAAACTATTTTCATTTTGATGAAGTCAAAGGGGGAGAATAGTTTGAGTCATCAGATTGACTCACTGTGTAGTGTTGCCATCATCAAAAAGGGGGAGATTGTTATGCCCCTGTGGTTTTGATGATGGTTTTAATGGTGGTTTTGATGATTGGTTTTTGAATTGATTTAATCACTGTGAGTCATCCTGATGTGTGAGTCATCATGCTGTTATTCAGTTATTTTCTGTTCATATCTCAGTCTATCAAATGTTCAGTCATCTTGCTGCTCAGTTTAGTTAACATTTTTTGATGTTCAGTCGTGTTAACTGATGCATAAAGCATTCATTGCTACACTCTGCTTAGTTAGTATGAACAGTAGTGGGTCGACCCACTCTTGCTGATGCGTCGACCCATCAGAACACTGATTGGCTGGTTTGTCTAACTTAAAGTCTACACACTCCCCTGTTATAATAATGCAGTCTTCAGCAAGTATATACACTGAGTTCGCATGAACATCTTCAACTCTAAACACTCACCTAGTGTTAATACTGTACACACTTGATCATTTACTGCTTAAGTATATACGTTCATTATTCCTATGTCTGTCTGCAGATGATTCAGGCCATCAAGACTTGGCACGTGATCCAAGAGGCTGAAACGCTGACACATGGACACAGCAGTTCAAACAATCAAGAAAGAAGCTCCTGGATTACTCTGTGCGTCAACGCCACGAGTTGGAAGAGTCGACGCAGCAGTTAAAAAGGGGTAGACTGGTTGTTCACTGGACTGCGGATGCCGATGCGTCAACGCCATTGCTAGACAGCGTCGACGCAGCCATTAAGCCTGATAGGCATCTAGCTCGGAGACAGTTTAGAAGGTTAACGCTAGAGCTTAAGGCATCCACGCACCAGTGAAGATGCATCCACGGATACTCTTCACGGCATCAACTCTACGCAAAGGCTGCGTCAACTCAGCCACTCAAGAAGCAGAGGCCTTGTCAGAAATATTCCAATGCATCAACGCAGCAGTGGAGCAGCGTCGACGCAACAGTTAAGAAAGGCTAGGCTGGTCGCTCACTGGAACGCATCAATGCGTCAACGCCTTGATCAAGTGGCGTGGACGTAGTAGTTCAAACAATCAGGAAAGGAGCTTACTAGATTACTCTGGTACGTCAACGCATTCATCAAGTGGCGTCGACGCAGCAGGTTGATGGATCGACAAGGTGACCAGAGGGTGGACGCAGTTGCACAATGCGTCAACGCACTCCACACGAAACGTGAGAGGGCTGAAGCCATCTGAGTTCAGATGCTGGAACACCAATACGTCAACGTAACCTGCTGATAGCGTCGACGCAGCACGCCCATCTGTTGAAGACTTGATCACTGGATCACAGATGCGTCAACGCTGCAGGCTGATGGAGTCAACGCAGCAGACTTGAGTCCTGCTGGTCGAATGTCGTTGAATTGATGGGCACGTGATCCGAGGTGCCTGGCTCGTGAACTAGGATGCTGCCACGTGGTCCGAATTTCTAGGGCAGGAAACGTGGAAGCCACACTCACCCAGTGTGCTGCTGCTGATGATATTTATACGAGTCTTCATCCTCTGTAGAAGACTGATCGTGATCGAAGCCAGGGAGCAGAAGCTGAGAGAAGAAAAAGGGAAAAAGAAGAGAGAGCTTCCACGATCCAGGAGAAGAAAAGAAAAAGAGAAAGAGAGAAAAGGAGAGCAGAGAAGAAAGTGAGAGTGAGAGCAGAAGAAGGAAAAGAGAGAGATAGTGCTCGTGAGAAGTGAGAAGAAAGAGAGAAGAAAGAAAAAGGCAGAGTGAAGAAAGAGAGTGAGATCGAGGGAGATCTGTTCCTACTGGACCGTGGATCAGATCCAGGCCAGTCAGCTCCGTCGAGAGCCACATTGTGCATTTCGATTTTCAACTTTCTATTTGCTGAAGTTATTTTCATTTCGTGTTTTTGTTTTTCCTTTTTCATTTGGTTATCCTTGTTCTTCCGATCCTCTAGACTGAGATCGGGTTCCTCCTGGTGGGTCAGGAGAAGGGAGGCTAGCCCTCCGGTTCTGGTCCTGCTGGTAGCAGGTCCAGGTGTACCCTCCGGGTTGGAGGAAGAGAGACTTGGGTCTCTGGTTGCTGGTGACTGGGTGTCACTGGTGTTCCCTCCGGTTGGGAGGAAGAGGGGAGGATGTTCCCCTGGTCAAGCTGTTTGGCAGCGTGTGTTGGCAGACTGAGTCTGCAGGTTACTAGCTTGTGCTAGTGGAAGCCTCACTCCTGTTGGGAGTGAGGGGTGGATGTAGGTCTTGGTGACCGAACCACCTAAAAACCCATTGTGTAGTGGTTTGAATTCTGGTGTGATTGGCGCTAGATGAATGCTTAGGGGCGTTTTGGTTTGATGTGCTATAAGTGTTCATCTATTTGCTGCACACACTATATGTTTGACTGTGGTTTGATCTCTTTTATCTGATCTCGCTAGATGAATGTTAGGAGCGCCTCAATTGGGTTTTCTGTCTGAATGCTTTAAGGCACAAGCTCCTTTGATTTGATTCAGTCTAATGTTTAGACTTGCTTAGGTTCGCTCTACATATCTACAATAGTTTTTAATTCCGCATCTCTGATTGCTTTAAATTTTAACTGGGCGAAATTTTTATAGGCTATATTCATTCACCCCCCCTCTGAATACTTGCACCGAACCTATCACACCATCGACTTGGTCCCTGGTGCTGGTCCAGTTTCTAAGGCACCATATAGGATGTCCCTTGCCGAACTCAAGGAGTTAAAAGAATAATTGATGGAGCTTCTTAAGAAAGGATTTATTAGGCCGAGTACTTCCCCATGGGGAGCACCTGTGTTATTTGTAAAGAAGAAGGATGGATGCATGAGGTTATGCATCGACTATCGACAGTTGAATCATCTCACTATCAAGAACAAGTATCCACTACTGAGAATCGATGAGTTATTTGATCAAATATCTGGATCCAAGTATTTCTCGAAGATTGATCTCAGGTCAGGATATCACCAACTGAGAATCAAGGATGATGATTTTCATAAGACTGCGTTCAGGAGCAGGTATGGGCACTACAAATTTGTTGTTATGCCTTTTGGACTAACAAATGCCCATGCAGCCTTTATGTAGTTGATGAATAGTATATTCATGCCTCATCTACATCAATTCCTAGTGGTTTTCATTGATGATATATTGATCTATTCAAAGACAAAGGAAGAACATGAGGAGCATTTGAGGATTGCATTAGAGATATTGAGGACAAATCAGTTATATGCAAAGCTCAATAAATGTGAGTTCTGGCTGGAAGAAGTGTCTTTCCTAGGACATGTCATATCAAAGGACGGATTATCCGTAGATCCGTCGAAAGTTGAAGTTGTAAAGAATTGGGAAAGTCCGACCAATGCTAGCGAGATCCATAGTTTCTTGGGTCTTGTGGGCTATTACCGACGATTCTTCAAGGATTTCTCCAAGATCGCCGTACCACTCACTAGACTAACAAGCAAGGAGATCCGTTATGAATGAAGTGAGGAATGTGAAAGAAGCTTCCAAGCCCTCAAGGATCACCTAACTACTGCCCCGCTTTTAGCTTCACCAATTGAAGGTGAGAAATTCGAGGTATACACCGATGCATCTGGCATTGGCCTCGGATGTGTCTTAATGCAACAAGGGAGAGTCATAGCTTACTCATCTCGACAACTAAAGAAGCATGAAGAGAGCTACCCAGTACATGATCTAGAATTGGATGCGGTAGTGTTTGCATTGAAGATCTGGAGACATTACTTATACGGAGTACAATTCACTGTATACTCCGATCATAAGAGTCTAAAGTATCTCTTTTCTCAAAAAGAATTGAATATGAGATAGAGACGTTGGCTGGAATATCTTAAGGACTTTGACTTCACTATGCAATATCATCGTGGAACGTGTAATCCTGTAGCCGATGCCCTCAGTCGAAAGCCGAGAGCACTATCAGCCAATTGTATGATTCAGGAGTGGAAGTTGCTAGAACAATTCTCTCGACTTGACATAAGCATGGACCAGGAGAATAAGTGTGTTACACTATCTCCTATGAGTATAAAGCAAGATCTACTCTCAAAGATACAAGGACTGCAAGATAATGACCCGGTATTAGTGGAAATCAAGGGCAAGATAGAAGAGCAATCTGATTTCAAATTAGCATCAGATGGAAAAATGTTATTCAGAGATAGAACTTGCATCCCAGATTGTCCAGAGCTAAAGAAGAAGATCTTAGATGACGCTCATAGATCAATGTACACGATTCATCCAGGAGCTACCAAAATGTACCAAGATTTGAAAAGGACCTTTTGGTGGCCCAACATGAAAAGAGAAGTAGCGGACTTCGTATCCTCACATGCCAACAAGTTAAGGCGGAACACCAAAAGCCTGCCGGTAAGTTACATCCTTTTGATATTCCCAAGTGAAAGTGGGAGGATATCAGTATGGACTTCATTATGGGTATGTCTAAATATAGAGGATGACATGATGGAATTTGGGTCATCATAGACCGTCTGACCAAGTCGGCACACTTCTTTCCAATCAAGAGCCGATGGTCAATTGACGTCCTTGCTGCATTATACATTAAGGAAATAGTCAGGTTACATGGAGTACCTGTCTCAATCGTGTCTGACCGAGACCCTCGTTTTACTTCTCACTTTTGGAAGGGTCTACAACATTCGTTGGGGACGAGACTTAACTTTAGTACAGCTTTTCATCCTCAAACGAATGGTCAGACCGAGAGAACAAATCAGGTGGTAGAAGATATGCTCAGAGCTTGCATCATCGATTTTGGTGGGAGCTGGCATGATCACTTGCCATTAGTCGAGTTTGCATACAACAGCAGCTACCAGGCAAGTATACAAATGGCACCTTCCGAAGCCTTATACGGAAGGAGTTGCCGATCACCCTTGTGCTGGGATGAAGTTGGCAAGAAATAACTATTAGGCCTAGACTTGGTAAGGGATACCACCAAAAAGATTGAAATGATTAAGGAGAGACTCCAAGTAGCTCAGTCTAGACAGAAGGCTTATGCTTATACAAGAAGAAGAGATCTCGAATTCTAAGTCGGAGATCACGTATTTCTCAAAGTATCACCTGGACGTGGAGATTTGGTATTGAGGGTAAGCTTACACCAAGGTTTATCAGACCTTTTGAAGTACTAGAAAGAGTGGGTGAGGTTGCTTATCGCATCGCTTTGCCTCCTCAATTGTCCGATGTCCATAATGTATTCCATATATCCATGCTGAAGAAGTATGTACACGATCCGTCACATATCATCGATCATGGAGGCCTAGTGATTCAAAAGGACTTCACTTATGAACAAAAGCCCATAAAGATGCTCGATCGTGAAGTTCGTATACTAAGAAATAAGACAATTCGCATGCTAAAGGAGCAATGGAGTAATTGCTCAGAGCACGAAGCCACATGGGAGACTGAGGAGTCCATGAGGAAGCGATTCTCAGATTTATTCTAAAGGTATGCGTCATGCACCCTCCGTAAATATGTGCGATTGAATTTGGGGACTAAATTCTTCTAAGTGGGGGAGGCTGTAGCAACCCTGGTAAATTTAAGGTATAAAATCCTAAATGGATTAAAAGATTAAACCAATAATAATATCCCAACTCATATATATACTTAAAATATATAACAAATAGGTCATAAGAGAATAACGCCTCCTGACAGGTCATCATTTAATTGAAGACTGTTCACGTAGGCGCTAATTTAATAATTGACGCCCCCTTAACAGGCGTCATATAAAGAATTAAAGAGTGTGTACAGAGGCGTCATTTATTGAAATGGCGTCATTTCTAAACGGGACCCGTTGCTGTTCGGTTCGAACAAGGATGTGAACTGGGTAAGTATTGATTAGGAAAGGATCAATACGTGGATATCTATGCTTAAATAGGATTCTATTCTAATTAAACTCTTAAAACCCATTAGGATTCCTTCTCCTATAAATACCAACCCTTCTGTCGAGCCAACCTACTGGCTCTTATTCTTCAAACCTACGATCTACTGCTACTTGCGTTTTCTTCTGCCGATGAAACATAAGAACAGGCTAAGCTGCATCCTTTGGCCGTGGACGTGTCGTGGAGAGGCTAAAGCTTCTCTCTGCTGTTGCTTCTTCCACAGTACGTGAAGAACCTAAGAAGTTCTTCCACTCCTTCTTCTTCCTTGTTCAAACTACGCAGCTTTGGTGTGTTGCTGTGGGAAGCCTCTACTTCTCTATTTCTTCCAAAGGGGCTGCTACGTGCTGCTCTTCACATCGGCATCCTGCAGCTTCTCCAAAGGGGTACTGTTGTTGCAAATTGAGCTACTGCTCTTGTTATCCTGGCTACCCAGTTACCCTGTTGAAAATAGAGTATCGTGCATGGTTATTTCCTCCATCTTCCTCATCGTCTATCAACCAAAAAGGTAGGTTTTCTCAAGACTTAGCAAGACCATGTAATTCCTAGGTTTAAAACATGCAGATTGGTCTGTAAGAGTTACAGATTTCGTTTCTGGATTGTGTTTTCTCTGTTTACTGCATAAATGGAAATAGCGACCTAAGGAAGGGCGCTATTTGATTCAACGACCGTGCAAACAGTCGTCAATTCCTTAGATAATTAATAATCACACCATGTTCAAAATTTAATAACTATGAACCCTTACATGTAAACTAATGCATGATCCTATCCATGAATTCCTGCTATTTTTCTATATCAGTTCGTGTCTTTAGAATCTTGATCAGACATACTCCAAAATCCATGTGTTTATGATTGTACCTACCCGGTGCCAATCGGATGACAAATAAATAACAACCCCAGCTAGGTCATCAATTGAATGAATGCCCCTGTAAACAGGCGCCAATTTAATGATAAACTGTGAATTATAGAGATATGTATATTTTCCTGGATATTGGAATTAATGACATAGACCCTGCCATCATTTTGATATATGACGCCCCTGACTAGGGCGATGTTTACTAAATTGAAGACTTGGGATAAGTCACCATTTATATATTATCTAAAAATTGAAAATATTTACAATTTTTAATATCAACAGTAATCTGATTGTGACGACTGAGTGAACAGTCGTTAATTATTGAACCGACGTCCCTGACAAGGGCGCCATTTCATGAATTAAGACATGACCTAAGGCATCAATTTCTTGTTTCCTATTTTTTGTGGATTCCTATAACCCACTGTGAGTTGGTTATATTTAGGCACTATATTCTTTTCCGTGAATATAGTCCCATATTTCACGTCGTTTTATCAATTACCCATTATTTCTCGGTGATAGATGAACCCTCCATGGGACATTCCGTTCCTTTGGATTGGTGACTTTATCATAGAGACCTCCGTAAGACTCCGCTAGCCTTGGATTCCCTCAAGGCAGCCGAGCAGGTTGTACCATTAAAACCCGTGACACTACTTGATTGCCATGTCACTCTAAAGAAACATGGTATACCGGCCCTCATGATATGCTATTTTGATGTCATGAGAATACTCTTTAATTAATGGAATGAGAAACCATGCCATTAATACTTCTTAAGAATGATGTGCCATACTTGTGGACCTCAATTCTATCTAGCTTATCATGTCCAAGATCGAGCGACCATCTCTATATGAGCGCTTATTCTTATTGTCATGGCACCCAAGTTAGGGAGCCGATTCCACCTAGTTTTAATACGAATCGTTGTTATACCGTTATTGTCGTCCCTACGTGTTCAATCCTTGTAATTCTATTCCACAAGATCTACCTTAAGTTCCTACAAGCGTATTCTTTTGAAAATCTATATTGGCTATACTATAGTGGATGTCAAAAATATACGATCAATGCTTGCGCATATAGGGCCCGATCTGGTCCCGGGAGGAGCACCCGAAAGTACTAGTGTCCATGGTAGTTGTAATGATCATGGTATGGCATTGTACCGAAGTGCATGACTTGCTTGATAGACATTTCACAAATCTCATACTTGACTTGACTTGACATGGCATGACTTGCGTGACCCGAAAAGGGTATTTATTGTACTTGCTTGAAACATGATAGCCAATTCTTGACATGACATGATCACTTGACATGATAGATATACGTGCTTGATTATCTTGCTATCTTAACATGAGTTCTTGAAAGACTTGCTAGTTCACTCACTTGATATACATTCTCTATTCTCTTGTTATACATTCTCTATTATCGTTTACGCGAACATGCATAGCTAAATTGCATTCATCTAACTTGTAATTTACTTAAAGCAAGCTATCTCTTGAGATATAATCCCTACTGAGCGTTCGCTCACATAGTGTTTTCCCCTTATTTTTTAGGTATGTCCGAGGACGAAACTCTTTCGGATGGGGAAAGTCAAGTGTGATGAGAGCTACTCCAACTTTCCAAGTGTTGTCTAGTCTTGACTTTTTTCTACAGTCTTGAGTCAATCATTGTACTTTTTCATTTTATTGAGTCTTAGCACTTTCATTAAGAGGATTGTAATAGAAGTACTTTGAAGGTTTTGATGAAATAAAGTATTGGGTTATCTTTACTCTAGCGCGCTCTATCTTTGTGTCGAATACACTAACGCTCTGATTGACATGATCGATATAAACTCGTCACGCGTCTCCGGGTTCCTTCCGTGCTCGAGGCGTGACAATTTTTATGGTATCAGAGCCTAAGATATTCAATTCCTAGGAAACCCAAGTCCAAGGATAGGTTTAAACCTTTAACCGGTGAGATTGGGTAGAACCTTGGGTTAAAGTGACTAAGGTATTCAAACTCTTGGTCAAGTCTCATATTAATTAGTTATGTAATATCCTTGTAGGACGATGGCTGTCGAACGTGCTCAGTGGCGTAACATGCAACGTACTATTCAAGGCATGACGCAGGCACTTCAACAGGTGGCACAAGGAGGTGCACACCGTGGAGCGGGAAATCTCTACCAAAGCTTCAAGAACATGAACCCTCCTAAGTTCATGGAATCCACTAATCCGGATGATGCCAAGCACTAGATCCGAGAGACTGAACGTATCTTTAGAGTTATGTAATGCACGGACCAAGAGAAGGTCTTACTAGCCACATTTCAACTGGAGAGAGACGCCCGATGCTGGTGGGAGTCAGTAGAAGCCACCTTAGAGCAAGGCCAATTTACTTGGGAAGAATTTGTGGAATATTTCAACAATAAGAATTTCTCCGACCGAGTCAAGGAGAAGAAAGCTGCCGAGTTCGCCGCACTTAAGCAACGATCGTTGTCGGTAGCTGAGTACGAGGCATAATTCTCTAGGTTTTCCTGTTATGCTAAACATCTAGTCACTACCGAGAATATGAAAGTTACGAGATTTCTTAATGGGCTCAAGCCCCAATATATCACACAACTGGTGCCGATGGACATACAAGTCTATTCGGATATGGGACAACGAGCCCAGTTATTCAAAGATGCCACGGAACTATCTGATAGGATTCGTGGGAAAGATAAGAAGGAACATGTCACTAGTTCTGGTTTCTTTAAACCCAATTTCAACAAGAAGAGACCAAGTAATGGAGGAATTCCCTCCCAAGAGCAAAAGTTCAAGAAGGCCAAACCTTTCTCCGTCACCACCACACCTTCCAAAGTGATATGTAAACATTGTGACAAGGCCGGACATAAGGCTGATGAATGTTGGAGAAAACTTGGAGCTTGTCTCCGTTGTGGGAGCTGTGATCATCGGATTCTCGACTGCCCCCTGCTCAATTATCAAGCCCGTGACGGGAAGCGCCCGGTGACAAAGAATGCACATCTCCAAGCTATTAAGGAGACATAACAAGACAAAGGCGGACTAGTGGAAGGTACACTGCAAGTTTGTTCCAAGTCTGCATATGTTTTATTTGATACTGGTGCATCGCACTCTTTTATTTCCAAGAAGTTTGCTGACCCATTACCTATGGAACCGGAGTGAATAAAATTATTTATCTCAACTCCTCTTGGAAACGAGGCCGATATTGCTCACCATTACCAAAATTGTGAAGTATTGGTTAAAGGAAGAAACCTCCCTATCGACCTCATATGCCTAGATATGAAGGAATATGATATCATATTAGGAGCTGATTGGTTATCCAAGTACTAGGCAACTGTTTATTGCCATAACAGCAAGGTCACTTTCAAGGAATTCTCGAAACTGGTCTATACTAGCCCTAAGAGTCGGAGCAAGTCACCTCTTATTTCGGCCCTCCGAGCTAGCAAGCAAATAAGGAAAGGATGTATATCTTTCCTTACTTTTATCACCATTAAGGAAACTAAGGAGATTAAGCTAGAAGACATCCCTGTTGTGCAAGAGTTTTCGAACGTGTTTTCGGAAGATTTGCCTGGGCTACCCCCACAAAGAGAAGTGGCCTTCACCATCGACTTGGTCCCTGGTGCTGGTCCAGTTTCTAAGGCACCATATAGGATGTCCCTTGCCGAACTTAAGGAGTTAAAAGAACAATTGATGGAGCTTCTTAAGAAAGGATTTATTAGGCCGAGTACTTCCCCATGGGGAGCACCTGTGTTATTTGTAAAGAAGAAAGATGGATCCATGAGGTTATGCATCGACTATCGATAGTTGAATCATCTCACTATCAAGAATAAGTATCCACTGCCGAGAATCGATGAGTTATTTGATCAAATATCTGGATCCAAGTATTTCTCGAAGATTGATCTCAAGTCAGGATATCACCAACTAAGAATCAAGGATGAGGATATTCATAAGACCGCGTTCAGGAGCAGGTATGGGCACTACGAATTTGTTGTTATGCCTTTTGGACTAACAAATGCCCTGCAGCCCTTATGCAGTTGATGAATAGTATATTCCGGCCTCATCTACATCAATTCCTAGTGATTTTCATTGATGATATATTGATCTATTCAAAGACCAAGGAAGAACATGAGGAGCATTTGAGGATTGCATTACAGATATTGAGGATAAATCAGTTATATGCGAAGCTCAGTAAATGTGAGTTCTGGCTAGAAGAAGTGTCTTTCCTAGGACATGTCATATCAAAGGATGGATTATCCGTAGATCCGTCGAAAGTTGAAGCTGTAAATAATTGGGAAAGACCGACCAATGCTAGCGAGATCCGTAGTTTCTTGGGTCTTGCGGGCTATTACCGACGATTCATCAAGGATTTCTCCAAGATCGCCGTACCGCTCACTAGACTAACACGCAAGGAGATCCGTTATGAATGAAGTGAGGAATGTGAAAGAAGCTTCCAAGCCCTCAAGGATCACCTAACTACTGCCCTTCTTTTAGCTTTACCTATTGAAGGTGAGAAATTCGAGGTATACACCGATGCATCTAGCATTGGCCTCGGATGTGTCTTAATGCAACAAGGGGGAGTCATAGCTTACTCATCTCGACAACTAAAGAAGCATGAAGAGAACTACCCAGTACATGATTTAGAATTGGTTGCGGTAGTGTTTGCATTGAAGATCTGGAGACATTACTTATACGGAGTATAGTTCACTGTATACTCCGATCAGAAGAGTCTCAGGTATCTATTTTCTCAAAAGGAATTGAATATGAGATAGAGACGTTGGCTGGAATATCTCAAGGGCTTTGACTTCACTATACAATATCATCCTGGAAAGGGTAATCCTGTAGCCGATGCCCTCAGTCGAAAGCCGAGAGCACTATTAGCCAATTGTATGATTCAGGAGTGGAAGTTGCTAGAACAATTCTCTCGACTTGACATAAGCATGGACCAGGAGAACAAGTGTGTTACACTATCTCCTATGAGCATAAAGCCAGATCTACTCTTAGAGATACAGGGACTGCAAGATAATGACCCGGTATTAGTGGAAATCAAGGGCAAGATAGAAGAGCAATCTGATTTCAAATTAGCATCAGATGGAAGGATGTTATTCAGAGATAGAACTTGCATCCTAGATTATCCAGAGCTAAAGAAGAAGATCTTAGATGAAGCTCATAGATCAAGGTACATGATTCATCCAGGAGCTACCAAAATGTACCAAGATTTGAAAATGACCTTTTGGTGGCCCAACATGAAAAGAGAAGTAGCGGACTTCGTATCCTCACTTGCCAACAAGTTAAGGCGGAACACCAAAAGCCGGCCGGTAAGCTACATCCTCTTGATATTCCCAAGTGGAAGTGGGAGGATATCGGTATGTACTTCATTATGGGTCTGTCTAAATCTAGAGGAGGACATGATGGAATTTGGGTCATCATAGACCGTCTGGCCAAGTCGGCACACTTCTTTCCAATCAAGAGCCGATGGTCAATTGACGTCCTTGCTGCATTATACATTAAGGAATTAGTCAGGTTACATGGAGTACCTGTCTCAATCGTGTCTGACCGAGACCCTCGTTTTACTTCTAACTTTTGGAAGGGTCTACAGCATTCGTTGGGGACGAGACTTAACTTTAGTATAGCTTTTCATCCTCAAACGGAATGTCAGACCGAGAGAACGAATCAGGTGGTAGAAGATATGCTCAGAGCTTGCATCATCGATTTTGGTGGGAGCTGGCATGATCACTTGCCATTAGTCGAGTTTGCATACAACAACAGCTACTAGGCAAGAATACAAATGGCACCTTTCGAAGCCTTATACGGAAGGAGTTACCGATCACCCTTGTGCTAGGATGAAGTTGGCGAGAAACAACTATTAGGCCTAGACATGGTAAGGGATACCACCAAAAAGATTCAAATGATTAGAGAGAGACTCCAAGTAGCTCAGTCTAGACAGAAGGCATATGCTGATACAAGAAGAAGAGATTTCGAATTCCAAGTCAGAGATCACATATTTCTTAAAGTATCACCTAGACGTGGAGATTTGGTGTTAAGGGTAAGCTTACACCAAGGTTTATCAGACCTTTTGAAGTACTAGAAAGAGTGGGCGAGGTTGTTTATCACATCGCTTTGCCTCCTCAATTGTCCGATGTCCATAATGGATTCCATATATCCATGCTGAAGAAGTATGTACACGATCCATCACATATCATCGATCATGGAGACCTAGTGATTCAAAAGGATCTCACTTATAAACAAAAGCCCATAAAGATGCTCGATCGTGAAGTTCGTATACTAAGAAATAAGACAATTCGCATGGTAAAGGAGCAATGGAGTAAATGCTCAGAGCACGAAGCCACATGGGAGACTGAGGAGTCCATGAGGAAGCGATTCTCGGATTTATTCTAAAGGTATGTGTCATGCACCCTCCGTAAATATGTGCAATTGAATTTGGGGACCAAATTCTTCTATGTGGGGGAGGGTGTAGCAACCCTGGTAAATTAAAGGTATAAAATCCTAAATGGATTAAAAGATTAAACCAATAATAATAGCCCAACTCATATATATACTTAAAACATATAACAAATAGGTCATAAGTGAATAATGCCTCCTGACAGGTCGTCATTTAATTGAAGAGTGTTCACGCAGGTGCTAATTTAATAATTGACGCCCCCTTAACATGCGTCATATAAAGAATTGAAGACTGTGTACAGAGGTGTCATTTAATAAAATCACGCCCCAACCTTAGGCGTCATTTCTAAACGGGACTTGTTGGTGTTCGGTTCGAACAAGAATGTGAACTGGGTAAGTATTGATTAGGAAAGGATCAATACGAGGATATCTCAGCTTAAATAGGATTCTATTCTAATTAAACTCTTAGAACCCATTAGGATTCCTTCTCCTATAAATACCAACCCTTCTGTCGAGCCAACCTGCTGGCTCTTATTCTTCAAACCTACGATCTACTGTTGCTTGCGTTTTCTTCTGCCGATGAAACATAAGAACATGCTAAGCTGCATCCTTTGGCCGTGGACGCATCGTGGAGAGGCTAAAGCTTCTCTCTGCTGTTGCTTCTTCCACAGTACGTGAAGAACCTAAGAAGTTCATCCACTTCTTCTTCTTACTTGTTCAAACTACGCAGCTTTGGTGTGTTGCTGTGGGAAGCCTCTACTTCTCTATTTCTTCCAAAGGGGCTGCTGTGTGCTGCTCTTCACATCAGCATCCTGCAGCTTCTCCAAAGGGGTACTACTGTTGCAAATTGAGCTACTGCACTTGTTATCCTGGCTACCCAGTTACTATGTTGAAAACAGAGTATCGTGCGTGGTTATTTCCTCCATCTTCCTCATCGTCTGTCAACCAAAAAGGTAGGTTTTCTCAAGGCTTAGCAAGACCCTGTAATTCCTAGGTTAAAAACATCCATATAGGTCTGTAAGAGTTACAGATTTCATTTCTGGATTGTGTTTTCTCTGTTTACTGCATAAATGGAAATAGCGACCTAAGCAAGGGCGCTATTTGATTCAACGACCGTGCAAACAGTCGTCAATTCCTTTTTTTTTTTTGTAAAATACGAGTCACCTAGTGTTAATAGGGAGAGTGCACCCCCTTCCAGAGGAAGAGAATGGACCCACTCCACCTAAAGAACACTAAGTGCTGCTTTTATTGATATATGAAACCAAGTACAAGAAGAGGGCCAAAGCCTAACAAAAAGTGGCAACGGGCCAGCAAAAAGGTAAACACATGGCTATACATCAGAAATTTTCTTGGGAAAAACAAAGACATATGAACTAGACAAAAATTCTTCGAATGTTAGGAAGGGCTGCAGCATCCGCCAACGCATAAGCTTTAGCACGTGTAGGTAACTCATGCCGAGTGTAAAACACCTCATTCTGCCTTTGAAAAACAGCATGCTCAGCCAAGGTATCAGCAACTTGGTTGGCTTCTCTATACACATGTGAGATGGAGCATCCCAAGGAAGACAAAAGGTCTTGAATTTCAGCCCACCAATGATGAAGCACCCAAGGGGGAGGTTTCTTTCTAACAATCATATCAACAAGTAAAGATGAGTCAGAGTATATAACAGAAATGGAGATGGACAATGAATGTGCTAATCTCAATGCATCCACCATGGCCCTGCCTTCTGCTTGAATAATGTTACCATGACCATAGAAAAAGGAAAACCCCAGTATAATATCACCACAAGAGTTTCTAATACAACCCCCTCCACCAGATAATCCGGAATCAGGTTTGAGACATCCATCTATATTAATGGAGCAGTCAGTTAAAGGAGGTATCCATCGAACTAATTTGAAGACTATATGTTTAGAATTAACCCGGATATTGTAAGATTGCAAGATAGTGAGAAATGCTGAATTTGGTGGCAATCTGAACTTAATGTTCTGAACAGCAATTCTGATATTGTATAAGATGTCTGTGACAGATTTGACAATCTTGGGTTTACTGCCTTCATACCTGAAAGAGCACCGAGCCTTCCAGATTTCCCACAGAGTAAGGACTAAGGTAATTAATGAAATAAAGCTTTCAGCAGTGGAGAGGTTAGCTTCCAGAAGAAACCATCTAAGCCAATTTAGGAAACCCCCAGAAGTATACCTGTAGACTGTTAATAAAGGATTCACAGCAGACCATAATGCCACAGCCACTTCCCCAGTTAGAAACAAATGATCAAAATCTTCAAGATCTCTGTTGCCCTGACAACAAGAGCAACATGAAGCAATATGAATACCCATATTTTGTAATCTACAATCAATTGGAACAGCTCTGTTAATCAATTTCCAACTGAATAAACCTGCCCTGGGAGGAATATGACTGTGTAAAGTTTTAGCCCTGCAGTTAGAAGAGTTCAGATGAACCTGCTGTTTCAACAGCCTATAAACAGACTTAACTGTGAGCACACCTGAATCAGTGAATATCCACACAGGGATATCTGCTCCCTCAGTCAATGTAAAGGATTTAATAACTGGGACAGTTTGCTGATCAGTCACATAACTCCATGCTAGGTGAGTTTCATTCAACAAAACATCCCTGACAGTGCAATTATGAAATTCAGATAAAGGAATATCAGTGGCCACTAAATGATTAGAAAACCATTTATCCTTGAAGAACAATGTGCTGTTGCCATCTTTAACAGTCATTCGGAGTCCAGACATTAAAAGATCCCTAGCTC
The DNA here is from genome assembly GCA_022559845.1 of Amorphophallus konjac. Classification (NCBI taxonomy): domain Eukaryota; kingdom Viridiplantae; phylum Streptophyta; class Magnoliopsida; order Alismatales; family Araceae; genus Amorphophallus; species Amorphophallus konjac. The sequence continues at coordinate 202,104,782 of CM040120.1, read as the reverse complement.
TGATAAATTCATTCCTTCTAATACCAGCAGGAAAAAAGGTTTTACAGTCGGACAGATGCATACCTTTCAGATATCTAGATTTAACGAACCTGGCCCATAATGAATCACTGTAAGTAGCCAGCCATATTAGCTTGACATGAAAACAAGTCTGAATGTCAATCATACTGCGGACGCCAAGACCACCTTGCTCCACAGGGCAGCAAACTCTGTCCCATGAGATCCAATGTTTTTTGTGAGTGGATTCCATTCCTTGCCAGAAAAAATTAGAGAGAATCCTGTCAATCTGCCTCTGAATAGAAGTAGGAATGGAAATGGCACTAGCAGAATAAATAGACAATGAAGAGAGAACAGATTTAATCAAAGTCAATCGACCAGCTTGAGATAAGCATTTTGATTGCCAACCATCAAGCCTGCCTTGCAACTTGTCAATAAGATATTTAAAGTGAATGACTTTCTTTCTGCCCTTGAAGAGGGGAATCCCCAGATAAGTAATTGTGGATCTCTTGTGCATATAGCCAGTCTGGGATTTAATTCTGCTGACAGCGCCCGGGGGCATCTTCTGAGAGGTAATAAAACAACTTTTGGAGGTATTGATTAACTGGCCAGAAGAGCATTCATAAGATCTTAGAAAATTCAGCAAGTGTTGGACAGACTTCTTACATCCATTCACAAAAATAATAGTGTCATCAGCATATAAAATATGAGAATGCAGTGGGAGTCCACGAGGAAGATGAAAGTATTTACACTTGCTAGACTGAAAGAGCCTAGAAAGACCCCTACTCAGCACTTCTTCTGCAATAATGAATAAAGTGGGAGCCAACGGATCACCCTGCCTCACACCCCTTGAGGATTGAAAATAACCCTTTAACTGCCCATTGAAGGAAACAGAAAACCAACAGTTCATCAAGGTTTGAGCAATCAGAGAAGTGAACCTATAGGCAAAACCAAATCTTTTCATAGCAAGCAAAAGGAAGTCCCACTCTATTCTATCATATGCCTTGGCCATATCTAGCTTAATCAATAAGTTATGCCCTCTCACAGGCCTATCCAGCTCCATGAACAGCTCCCTAGCTAAAAGGAAATTGTCTGATATTAATCTGCCTTTAATAAATCCACTCTGCTCAGGAGATATAATACTAGGCAAAACAGGCTGGAGTCTGTCACTTATTATCTTAGTGATAATCTTGAAAGAGAAGTTGCACAAACTTATAGGTCTAAACTCAGCATAGCAAGATGGATTTTTTACTTTAGGGATCATGCAGATAATAGTAGAGGAAAGGCCTTGAGGGATGCCCCAACCTTGGAAAAAACCCTGCACAGCATTGGTAACATCTTTGCTGACAATATCCCAACAGTGTGTGTAGAAATTCCCTGTAAAACCATCGGGACCAGGTGAGCTGTTGCCAGATAAAGAAAATACAGTATGCTTGATCTCTTCTCCGGAAGGAATAAGACAAAGGGAAGTGTTCAAATCTTCAGTGATCAGATGAGGGATAGCTGACATCAAGTTAAGGTCAAAATTGTGAGTCTCAGTTGATAATAATTTGTGATAGTGGGACACTGCCCCTTGAGCCAAAATTTCTTGGTCTTCTACCCAATCATCCCCAATTTTCAACCTTTGAATATAATTCCTTTGCTGTCTAATCTTGGTATAATTATGAAAGAATTGAGTATTTCTGTCACCAAGCTTCAACCATTGGACCCTAGATTTCTGAAACCAAAACATTTCTTCCCTGGCCAGTGCTTGCTTCAGCATGGCATGAGCTAAATTCATATCAGATCTGTGAGTTTTAGAAGGGTCTTGATCAAAATTGGCCTGTGCCTTTTCAAGATTTAGAGCAGCCTTTTCCTTAGCTTTGTGAATATCTCCAAAAATAACTTTGTTCCAAGTCCTAAGATGACCTTTCAAAACTTTCAGTTTGTGCTGCAACAAAAGAAGTGGATTGGCGAAAATACTGTCAACTTCTTCCCACCGGGCTCTAACAAAATCCAAGAAGTCCTTATGGGAGTGCCACATGGTCTGGTAGATAAACCTACCGGGTTTAGACAGAATGTTGGTCATAGAGATCATCAGTGGAGCATGGTCAGAGGGCCCCCTCACTAGGTGTTTGACATCCATATTCAGTCCTTTATCCAACCATAAAGAGTTGTAAAAAACTCTGTCCAATCTAGCTCTAACATTAGAAGAACCTAGCTGATTATTAGACCAGGTATAGGCAGACCCAGAGTAACCTGCATCAATAAGGCCAGTAGCTGACTGAAAGCTATGAAAATCAATCAAGGAAGTCATAGATGGAGGTCTTCCCCCAAATTTTTCATCCGGGGAAGATACACAGTTAAAATCCCCACTAATGATCCAAGGAGTGGAAATTCCTTCTCCAAAAGAAATGAGAGCATCAAAAAGGATTCTCCTGGTAATGTAATTGCAGGAAGCATACACAAAAGTGAAAAGCATGCTAATACAATTATTCTCAATCAAACCAACTGTCATGAACTGACCGCATTTGAATCTGTTGAATGTCCAGACTTGAGTCATGAAATAACCAGATTTTGGAATTCTCACCCTCATTTCCAAGAACACTGTGCAATCCAATTTTATGAGCAATTACCAGAGCTGAACAGAAATTAACACTAGGTTCAGAAATAGCCACCATTTTAAGACCATTAGACCTGATCAATTGAGCAAGATGCCTTACAGAGGCAGGGTTACCAATGCCTCTAATATTCCAGGTAAGAAAGGGACTAATCATTAGAATCAACAATAACATGTTCACCAGCCATCACTTTGGCTTTAGCTCTAGTGAGTCTGACATCGCTCAACAAATCTCCAGGAAACATGGAAGGAGGAGCAGCCTTGGGATGATTTTTAGGTATGTTGCCAACATTACACAACATCTTAGAATTTTCTGCAAGGGAGATAGAAGAGATAGCTCCCACATTTCTCCTTTTGAGTACTGACTTTGCTTCTTCAGGGGAGGAAATGTTGCCCAAGCCTTCTGCACTGGAAAACAACTGCTCTGCTGGACCCTCTGAAACTGATTCTTCCTGAATACTGGGAAGGAATCCACTATCATGAGTGACAGACTTCTCATTACTCTGAGAAGACAAACTAGAAGTATCCACTTCAGCAGGATTAGAAATAACAGCATCAGCCAAGGGATCCATTAACAAGTCAGACTCATTAGTCATCTCATCACCAAGTGAATTAAGAATTTCAAATTTGTTCTCATTCAACACCACATTATCAATATATACTTTCTTAGGCCTAAATTCTTGCTTCCCTTGTTTCTGACCAGCAATACCAAGATCATTCTTTCTGGGAACTATTTTATTCATCTTCTTCCTACAATTTACTTCCACATGCCCAATTTTGTGACAAAAAGAACAGAGCGTAGGCACCCGACTGTAATCAACTTTTTGCCAGTAACCATTTCCACCAATGCCAATCCAGACTCTATCTCTTCTAACCTTTGCTAGGTTTAACTCCACACAGACAGTAGCTTCCGCTGTATTGGCCATCGCCAGGGTATTGTCATGTATACGAAGCACAGGTCCTATATTTCCGGCTATTGTTTTCAACATGTCTTCCCTATAGAAGTTGGCAGGGAGACCAGGAAATGAAATCCAGGCAGGGATGACTGGAGGGTCAGCTTTAAAATCAAAATCGATTTGCCATTTGAAAAACCGAAATAAGAATCCTTTGATAATGATATTCTGCTGTAACAGGAGCTTGAGGAAATCTTCCTCAGAGTTCAAACGAATCAAAAGGTGACGCGGATCTAATCTGCTAATAATTGGAATCCCTTCTAAATGCAATGTTTGTACAATGTGCGATTTTACCTCAATAATGGTGGGGCGCCCATATGAACATTTGGCAATTATAGCATGAGTAAGAGGCTCACACGAGTCAGCAATATCCTCTGTTGTGAAATAAGCCGCAGGTTCCCCATCTCTGAATGCTGGCGGTTTCACCGGTTTTCCAGACTCAACCTTTGATCTGCCCTCGAGAAGTGTTTGCGCAAAAGTCTTCACCAGGGAACCACTTGCCGCAGAGCTATTCCTCAGAAGCTGCCCCGGAGTAGCAAAGCTCCTTGAAGACTTACCCACACATACCGTCCCAGGAAACCTCAGAGAAGTCCCTCCATTCACCCCTTTATTGATTTCAGGGAACCCGTCTACTTCCCCGTCCAACAAAGCGATCGGAGAATCCCCGATGCTCCCCCCAGATGAGTTCCCCACTACGACAACACCAGAAGTCAGCTGCTCCCCCTCAACTATCATCAGCTAGAAGAAAGAGAATCCGAAATCGCCAAGAAGACACACCAAACCCAAGCCCAGATCTTCCACAACAACCCCTCAACAGCCTCAGTCCACCACGATCCCTCAGCACACCACGAAACTACTTCCCCTCCACCGCCACCGGCGGGGAGGGATAGCCCGCAACCTCCAAACTCGTACACTCACCGGAGACCCACCGCCGGAGACTCCCTCGAGTTTCCACCTCCCGTCGTCAATTCCTTAGATAATTAATAATCATACCATGTTCAAAATTTAATAACTATGAACCCTTACATGTAAACTAATGCATGATCCTATCCATGAATTCCTGCTATTTTTCTATATCGGTTCGTGTCTTTAGAATCTTGATCAGACATACTCCAAAATCCATGTGTTTATGATTGTACCTATCCGGTGCCAATCGGATGACAAATAAAAAACAACCCCAGCTAGGTCATCAATTGAATGAACGCCCATATAAACGGGCGCCAATTTAATGATAAACTGTGAATTATAGAGATATGTATATTTTCTTGGATATTGGAATTAACGACATAGTCCCTGCCATCATTTTGATATATGACGCCCCTGACTAGGGCGCTGTTTACTAAATTGAAGACTTGGGACAAGTCGCCATTTATATATTATCTAAAAATTGAAAATATTTACAAATTTTAATATCAACAGTAATCTGATTGTAACGACTGAGTGAATAGTCGTTAATTATTGAACCGATGTACCTGACAAGGGCGCCATTTCATGAATTAAAGACATGACCTAAGGCATCAATTTCTTGTTCCCTATTTTTCGTGGATTCCTATAACCCACTGTGAGTTGGTTATATTTAGGCACTATATTCTTTTCCGTGAATATAGTCCCATGTTTCACGTCGTTTTATCAATTACCCATTATTTCTCGGTGATAGATGAACCCTCCATGGGACATTCCGTTCCTTTGGACTAGTGACTTTATCATAGAGACCTCCGTAAGACTCCGCTAGCCTTGGATTCCCTCAAGGTAGCCAAGCTGGTTGTACCATTAAAACCCGTGACACTACTTGATTGCCATGTCACTCTAAAGAAACATGATATACCGGCCCTCATGATATGCTATTTTGATGTCATGAGAATACTCTTTAATTAATGGAATGGGAAACCATGCCATTAATACTTCTTAAGAATGATGTGCCATACTTGTGGACCTCAATTCTATCTAGCTTATCATGTCCAAGAACGAGCGACCATCTCTATATGAGCGCTTATTCTTATTGTCATGGCACCGAAGTTAGGGAGCCGATTCCACCTAGTTTTAATATGAATCATGGTTATACCGTTATTGTCATCCCTACGTGTTCAATCCTTGTGATTCTATTCCACAAGATCTACCTTAAGTTCCTACAAGCGTATTCCTTTGAAAATCTATATTGGCTATACTATAGTGGATGTTAAAAATACACGATCAATGCCTACGCATATAGGGCCCGATCTGGTCCTTGGAGGAGCACCCGAAAGTACTAGTGCCCATGGGAGTTGTAACGATCATGGTATGGCATTGTACCGAAGTGCATGACTAGCTTGATAGACATTCCACAAATCTCATACTTGACTTGACTTGACATGACATGACTTGCGTGACCCGAAAAGGGTATTTATTGTACTTGCTTGAAACATGATAGCCAATTCTTGACATGACATGATAACTTGACATGATAGATATATGTGCTTGATTATCTTGCTATCTTAACATGAGTTCTTGAAAGACTTGCTAGTTCACTCACTTGATATACATTCTCTATTCTCTTGTTACACATTCTCTATTGTCGTTTACGTGAACATGCATAGCTAAATTGCATTCATCTAACTTGTAATTTACTTAAAGCAAGCTAACTCTTGAGATATAATCCCTACTGAGCGTTCGCTCACATAGTATTTTCCCCTTATTTTTTAGGTAAGTTCGAGGATGAAACTCTTTCCGATAGGGAAAGTCAAGAGTGATGAGAGCTACTCCAACTTTCCAAGCGTTGTCTAGTCTTGACTTTTTTCTACATTCTTGAGTCAATCATTGAACTTTTTCATTTTATTGAGTCTTAGCACTTTCATTAAAAGGATTTTAATAGAAGTACTTTGAAGGTTTTGATGAAATAAAGGATTGGCTTATCTTTCCTCTTGCACGCTCTATCTTTGTGTCGAATACACTAACGCTCTGATTGACATGATCGATATAAACTCGTCACGCGTCTCCGGGTTCCTTCCGCGCTCGGGGCGTGGCAACTGCCGTGTCCCCTACGTCCACCCCTCACTCGTGAGGATCTAGACTTCTCTATGAAGTGAGCCACGCACACACGCTGTGTAGAACAGCAAACACACACACGCGGCACCCGATCTGGGCTACCACACACATACACACACATTCGTGTTTCCAAACACGAACACCATGCAGAAGAATCTGATTCAAGTTTTTACAACAAATGCTCAAGTTCAAACTAAATGATTCCGGGAATAAGGAGTGAAGAATGATTTATCGTTGTTGGAGCTCCCCCTTCTTCTTCTCCGAACGTAGTTTGGTGCTTCGGCAAGAGGAAGATCGATCCTTGAGGAAGAATGAAGCTATGTCGCACAAATAAGATTGCAGCTTTGATATGCCACGCAGCCTGCTGTTGGGGATGATGTGGAGGCTTGATTCAAGCTTCTTCCCTTCACTTTCAAATTCAAAACAAGGTGGAAGAAGCCCTTGGAGCTATTGCTGCGACCATGCACTCACAAATGTTAGAGCAAAAACACACTCAGATTTCTCTCCAAATTACCTTAGGTTTACAACCTAATAAGATGTTTTATATGATTTGGATGGTCAAGAGACAGTCTAGGGACCAGATCCACACATCCTGGAGTGATTTGGGGCATTTGGACCGGACTTGGAAGACTTTTGACGCGCCTACACGAAGGTCGTATTTGACGGCGCCGCCCCGGACCAGAAAGGGTCGACCCATGGGGTTGACCCTCGTGGGGTTTTCAGAGAGCCATGTTTAATGGGTCGACCCTTGGGGCCGACCCTCGTGCCCCTCCCGTGTGGGTAAAAAATATAACTCTCAATGGTCGACCCTTGGGGTCGACCCTCGCGTGAATGGGTCGACCCTTGAAGTTATGGTGAAAGGGCCCGTCAGGAGTTAAATTCAAGCTAACAGGGGTCGACCCTTGAAGTTATGGTGAAAGGACCCGTCGGGAGTTAAATTCAAGCTAACAGGGGTCGACCCTTGGGGTCGACCCTTATCCCGGGACTTCTAACAAGTAGAACAAAAATACTCTAAGTCCATGTATCAAGCTAAGGGGTTCTAAGTTGGGTTTTAAAACATCAAAGTGAATGTTGTTAAGACATGAATGTGAAAACCCAATTTATTTAAGCTCAAATAAGACTCAAACCAATATAACCCTTGAGTTCAAAAATAATGAATTTCAAACCACAAGATCAAGGGCCAATAGGTTGAAGTTGATCTCACCGGCCGTCCTTGAGTTACTTAGGCACTTTGCCACGTTCCTTGCCCTGTAAAGACATAATTTGTGAATTAGATGTAGCCTTGCAATTTGAGTTGAAATGGCTTACCGGTTGAAGTTGTTCTTTAACCTTCTTTGCTCCATGACCTCAATAGGAAGTTAAGCTTTGCAAGACTTTAGATGCTAGAACACTTCAAAGACAATATATATATACATATAGTGTTTGGTCATCATCAAAAGCTATCAAATTAGACATTCACTTAAGGAGGGGGTTCAACAATCTCCCCCTTTTTGATGATGACAAAATACTATATGCCTTGCATAAACATACGACTTCAAAAATGATTTAGCATTCATATGAAATTCAATCTTCAACCTTCATACTGAGAATAAAACTTTCATCCTTCACATGGATCATTCAGGAAGCATTGCTATATGAACCATACCGATCCAAACATATAAGATTGACCATAAAAGGCATGTTTCAAACATTTCTGCCGACAAAATAATTTAAAGGGAACAAGGTCTGAGTTCAAAGGTAAATTACAAGATGCAATGCATGAGATGCAACTGAAATGCAACACAACTTAAATGCAACATAGCTAATAACCAGAAATATGAGAAGATCATACATGCATGCAAGCACACAACACACATAATGTATAGGTAGCCGATTGTCGGGCACACATAGAGTATAAAATTTCTCCCCCTTTGGCATCATCAAAAAGGAGGGGGGAAAGTGGGATAAGAAGTGTGCCATTCCGCGGGAGTGCAACCATCTAGTCATCATCCGGAGGCGGTGGACAGCGAACATAATCCAAAATTTCCTCAAACATATGGGCTTGATGTACCAAGGCATCAGCAAAGGACTGAGTAGATTCTTCGTGAGATAGCTTCAGATCAGACAGTTCTTTTTCAATAGCCTCCATTGTCTCCCCATACCTGCCTAAACGGTCATCAATTGTGTCCAAATGATCCATGAGCAGTTGAACCTCCTCGGAGGGCATCCCTTCATTAGGAACAGGTTGGTGTTGCTCAGCAGCTGGCTCTCCATCATCATCATCATCATCATCCTCAGAACTGACCACTTGTGCAGGACGTTTCAGTTGGCGAACCAAGTCTCCATCTCTCATTTCATAACCCATGTTGTGACAAATGGTGTGAATTGAGTAAATGTCAGCAGTGCGTATTGTTTTGGAGGGCTCTTTTGAGAGATCAATGTCTATGTACTCAAAAATAGCAGATAATGCGGCGGCATATGGTAATGTCCTGTTCTTGTGCTTTATGCTTGAACAAATGTGGTCCAAAATAACTGTGGGAAAACTTATAGGAATGCTACCCAAGAAGCAATAAAATAGAAACATATGGATCTCAGTAACCTTATCATGGCCTCCTCCTCCCGGTAGCAAGATAGTAGTGATCATTCTATGCAATATATGTTGTATAGGAGGAAAATGGTTGGCATTCAAACCTGCGAGTGATCTATCTCCTTTTTCTTCGAATGTCATGTATAGATACACTGTTTTATCTGGAACCACAATATCGCCAAATGCATAGCCTTTAGGAGATAAATTAAATGTTGCGCCTAAAAGTTGTGCTGTAAGTATAATCTGAACTCCATTTACCACAGTGATTGGTGTGTCACCCAACAAGGACAAACTACTATAAAATTGATGCACCAAGTTTGGATAACTGCGGTGATGTGCGGACATGAAGATGTCTAGATTTGGTTGACTGCATATTAGATCCACAAGACTTGGGATATGGCGGTTAAGATTACCGAAGTCGACCGCCCTCGGACAGAGCACTTTTCTGTCCAAAACCTTGCTTGATGATGGGTTTCCTCTAAGAGCAGCGCTTTGTGTGGCCCGTTTTGATCGACGCTCCCTTGCCGAGCTCGATGTTTCTCCTCTTTGAGAAGGACGCCTCCTTGGGGCCATGTATAACATAAATCGAAGGAACCGCTTGATGAGGTTGTAGATCTAGATGGTTCAACAAGAGTGGAAGGCTAATACATGGAATAAAGGATCCTCCACACACCAAGAACATACCTCAGGCAGATGGGGAAGCAAGAACGATGCCTTGATCCGTTGCAAGGATGAATCCGAGGGATGCCACCGGAGGAACCCGCGGCTAGGGCTTGGAGTGTTTTGGGTGCCAAGAGGTGATTTGTGGGCTTGCAAGAGATGGTGGCTAGGGTTAGAAGGGGGCTTGAGGGGTTTTAGGAGATGGGAAGGGAGAAACATAGGGTTTCCACCAACTTATAGGGCGGTTCGGACATGGCTAGGGCCGCCCCACCGTAACGGGTCGACCCTTGTAACCCCGGCCCCAGACAGATTTCAGATCTGCGAGGGTCGACCCTTGGGGTCGACCCTTTAGTTCAGGTCCATGTGGGTCAACCCTTGGGGTCGACCCTTCCATTGTATTTCAAAAAAAAATGTGACTGAAGTGTAATGGAAGATCAAAAAGGTTCGGCTCTAGTCCCCAATGATAAATTCAAGTTGGAATCAAGGAAAATTGATTTGTTTAAGGGTTGAAATCGATTGGGGAGTTGTTTAAGAAAATTGAAGATCAAACTTGACGATTCTCATCCAATACTCTGGATTTCAGATTTTGAACGGTTTTTGCTCCCTTGTTGGCATTTGAGTGTATTCAAGGTAATATCGGCCATAGAACTAACAATAAATGTGTGTGTAATTATAAATAGAAGTAATGCAATACACAGCACAAGGTTTTTCCCACAAAATTTTTCTTTTTGTTTTTCAGGCAACATAATGCACATGCATGTCAAAGAAAATCAATTATGCACCTTACTAATGCAAATGCATGCAATGCAATGACATATACACACAGTTGTGTAGATGATCATGATTCAGACCCGTCTATCCTACAAACCCCTAATTCTCTCCTGAATGTTATGAATTTATCTTCACTTAGAGGTTTGGTGAATATGTTGGCAATTTGTTGGTCTGTTTCAATGAACCTGATTTCTACATCACCCTTGCTCACATGATCCCTAAGAAAATGATGTCTAATTTTAATATGCTTCGTACGAGAGTGATGGACAGGGTTCTTTGACAGATTTATGGCTGAAGTGTTATCACAAAAGATTGAGGTGTTTTTGAAGGAAATGACATAGTCAATCATTTGTTGTTGGATCCATAACACCTGGACAGCACAACTGCCTACAGCCACATACTCGGCTTCGGCCGTTGATAATGCCACTGAGTTTTGTTTCTTGGAGGCCCAAGAGACCACGCATCCCCCAAGAAACTGGCAATACCCGCTGGTGCTTTTCCGATCCACTTTACAGCCCGCATAATCGGCGTCAGAATAAGCTACCAAATCAAAACTCGAATTACACGGAAACCATAATCCCAAATTAACTGAACCAATAATATATCTGAAAATCTGTTTCACGTCCGACATGTGTGATTCTTTCAGATTGGACTGAAATCTCGCACATAAGTGTACATCAAATTGTATGTCGGGCCGGCTAGCAGTTAAGTACAACAATGAACCTATCATGCTTCTGAAGAGTTTTTGGTCCATGTATTTACCTTTTTCATCTTGGTCAATCTTTATTGAAGTGGACATGGGAGTTGGTTGTGGTTTGGTTGATGTCAAATTGAATTTCTTCAGCAACTCCATAGCATACTTCTTTTGGTGTATGAACAAACTATCAATCGTCTGTGTGACCTGCAATCCCAAGAAGAATGTTAGTTGTCCCATAAGACTCATTTCAAATTCACTTTGCATCAATTTAGCAAAGTCTTTGCTTAAGGCATCTTTAGTGGAGCCAAAAATGATATCATCTACATACACTTGAACAATTAGGATTTCCTTACCATCCAGTTTTCTAAAAAGAGTTTGATCAACATTACCTCGTTTGAATCCATTTTGAACAAGGAAATCACTTAATCATTCATACCACGCTCGAGGTGCTTGTTTCAGACCGTAGAGTGCTTTGTCTAGCTTGTACATGTGGTCTGGATGCTTTGTGTCTTCAAACCCCGGTGGTTGCTCCACATACACGTCCTCCTGGATATAGCCATTCAAAAATGCACTTTTAACATCCATTTGAAATAGTTTAATATTGTTGCAACATGCAAATACTAATAAAACTCTCACTGCCTCGAGTCTTGCTACAGGAGCAAAAGACTCATCAAAGTCAATCCCAAGCTCTTGGCTATAGCCTTTAGCTAATAGCCTGGCCTTGTTCCTAGTTATCACTCCTTGATAATTTGTTTTGTTACGAAAGACCCACTTTGTTCCGATCACCGACTGGTTTCTAAGACATGGCACGAGGAACCACACTTTGTGCCTTTGGAACTGATGTAGTTCTTCTTACATAGCCATGATCCATGACTCATCTTTCACGGCCTCTTCTATGGAGTGAGGTTCAAACTGAGAAAGTAAGGCTATGTAATCTGTATTTTCAACTTCCCTGAAGGAGGCTAGTTTTCTTATTCCTTCATCAACATTGCCCATCACTGATGGGGACATCACCTCCCAGGCCCACGTTCACAGCTCGTCTCCTCGCCCCGGTTGCATCTGGCATGGTCAAGTTATTTAATTTTGAGTCCAATGTAAATTTTATTTGAGTCATTTGATATATTTTTCCTTTTATTTGAGTCATGTGCCTAGGTCTTTGCTAAGTTTGTGTGTCATTAGGCTCATTAGATTAGTTTTGGGCCCAATTCATTGGGCTAGGCCCATGTGCGCCTCCCTTCCTTAGTTATTTGTCATTGAGTCAAATGTCTGGGTCTTTTTGTAAAATGTGGGTTGCCTATATATAGGACCCCATTTCCCCCATTTCAACTTAATGAATCAATGAATGAAATCTGAAATTTAGTCCAACCTTATTGTTCTTGTGGTGAGAAGCCATTAGAGTGGAGTGAGAAACTCCCCCCTTATCTCTCTCTCTCCTCTCTCTTCTCTCTCTCTCTCTAAGGAGAAGGGTGCCCCCTACTCTCTCTCTTCCCCTCCCAACAACCTCCACCGTCCCACCAACCTCCATTAAATCCTTTACAACTTCCCACAAGCCATCATTACTTCCCCCTAGTCCCAAGAGACCCTCCACCAATCCACACCCCACCCTCCAACCCCCAACTACCCATTTCCCTTCCCCAAGCATAACTCCACCTTCTCAAGGCACCCCTTCCCATCCCCAAGACCACCATTGATCACACCACATTAAGGGAAATTCAAACTCACATTCTCTCCACCCACTTGTGCCCCCCTCACCTTCCCCATTCTCCCTCCAAGCCCAAATTCGCAGCTCCTCTCTCACCCACTGCAAACACCACCTTCCAGACCCCATTCTCCCCCATCCACACCTTGGAACACCCCCTCCTAGACCCCCTCACAGCCAGGGCTCTCTCCACACTCATCCACCCCCACTTCCCCTCCCATATACCCCATTTCCCCCCATCATCTTCAACCTACAGTTTTCAGTTCACAGGCAGCAGAGGAGTGCCCAGTTGCAGAGGCTGCCACGTCTTCACCTGAAAGCTTCAGAGGGCATACCATATATCGTTGGAAGCGTCTCCCAGTCATCTTTCCAACGGTGGTGGTCCCGCCGACTTCCAAGATCGGAGCTGCTCGGAGGAGGCGATCTACTACGACTGCGCAAGACTCCTCAGGTAGAGGATCAGAACCTGAGTGGAAGATCTTCCACGGTAATTCTATAGGGAATCTGGGCGAGAGTTCTTCTACAAACTTCTTCCTCGACCTGTCGACTTCCAGAATCAAGAAGCAGAACTCCGATCGGCACCCGTTTGCAAGAGTTATCAATTTCTTCCTTCAGGTGCTTGGATCTATTTCCTGTCAGTCTGCTCCGACCCTCCTTCATTGTTCGAAGTCTTCCCGTCTACTCCGGCATCATCTGGCGCTCCCGTTGGTTGTGTTACGAAGAGGACTCGACCACGGTTCCAACAGTACCAGCTGCACTCAAATTAAAGCTCTGGAGCGCCCGTGGTACCTTCGTCTTCTTGCTGTTGTAGTCCAGACGTAGACAGAACCAGAACCCTGCTTCTCTGTTCGTGCCTCCGCCCCGTCCAGAAGCTACTTCCCAAAATTCCTACAAAATTTGGGCGGCTTCCTGGGTCCCTTACGAAGCATTCCCCACTGGTCCCGCCATCAGTAAAAATTAGGAGGGGTCACAGAGGTGCCATCTTTAACTGCTGGTCCCTGATTCTAGAATGTGGATAGATTCGGCATCGGCTTCCTTTCATCACTTCTAGCTTGAATTCCCCTCCCCGCTTGGCCGGCTGAAGGCCCCTCCTGGTGTGAAGGAAGTGTTTGGATGTAATCATTATCTTCGCTTCCCCACGATCCCCCCCTTGCATGGGGTGTAGTGTTGTAATCGCTTGAGCAGGTCAAGCTTCTCCGACGCGGCGTGTGGGGAACACTCGCCTCCCCACTCGCCCTCGTCTCCTAGCGGGACCGGTTTCTTCAAACCGGTCGAGTAAGTGCTCCAACATAGCTCCATTTTGTGCTTGTTCTTTCCAATATTAGTTCATAAGCTCCGCTGGCCGTGAGAGTGAGAGCCCGATCCTTGAGCTCCTTGCTTCAAGAGATCACCGTGGGGTGAGGAGTGTAACCCGTGCCTTGGCACCTCGTCGGCTCCCTTGAATTGGGCAGCCAGACCCTTGGGGAAACAAACCTTGCCCTTGCTGGCCCACTACCAGCAAGGGCCCAGCCCACACAACCTCCACTTGGCATTGCCAAGTTACCCCAGGTCTTGGTGAGCATCGGGTGAGCGGTCGCCAATATCGGTCCGTTTGATTGCAAATTGTGCTTGTTCATTTTGGTCTAAGGGTGTGTCACATCAAATTGGTGTCGGAGCAAGTTCTAGACTTATCTCTACTAAGTCTTGTCCTAGGGCCATGGCATTTAGAGTCTCCGGTGCATCAACAACTAGCATGGCTACCTCTCTTTTGTCAAGTCCATACAATTCGGCCCTCCACAAGGGTCCGATCGGTCCACCAACCTTGAACTTCATTCTAGATGAGGACATTACCTTTGACGGATCACATTCTAGTGATTATCTTAGGTGGGAGGCTACCATCGAAAGATATTTTGAAAAGACTTGGGTATATGGACCCGCAAGAGTCTGCAAGGCCAAGGGACGGTTTCGGGGTCAAGCCAAGAGTAAGTGGGAACACATAGCGGGATTAAGAAGGGTTAGGAGGAAAGAGCCCATTTCCTCATGGGATGATATGAAGGTAGAACTTAGGAAGATCTACATCTCTAAATATTCCCACCCCTCCTACTTGAACACCCCTAGCCCGAGGAGCACTACCACTCCTCCATCCCCACCCGGCCCGCTTGAGACCGCATTTAGGCCTCCTCCCCCACAAATCCCAACAAATTTCCTCTCAACTATCACCACTACACTTCACCACCAAATCTTATCCCTTAAGACCCAAATAATCTAAGCATCCACTTCCCCACATAACCCCTTGAGAGTCCCCACACCCCAACCAAAACCCCCTTCCACAAACCTCACTATCCAAACCCAATTGGCCCCCACTTTCACCCCTCCACAACCGGCCGATCCCAAGGGGAAGAAGTCCCTAATCGACCCAGTTTCCCCAATAAGGACCACCACTACCCCTCCATCTTCTCGTATAAGGGAGACTCCCCCCAAGACCGACAAACTCAAGCCACCCCAACCAACTCATCTCCCACTCTCTCCCCCAAAACTCCCATGTCCTAAACCTCCACTACTTCCCCTCCCTATTCCAAATCAAATTTCCCTTTACCCTCTACCCCGGGAGCACCACACACCAACCCTCATCACCCCAAAAGATCGTCTCACCTCCTTAGTAGAAGAACTCATACCCGATCCAATAGTGGTGAACACTCCAAACCCACTCCCTACCTTGGAGGAAATCCATGTCCAAGTTGAAGAAGAATCCCCACATGATAATCTTCACCCTACACCACCCTCTCTAGTTGGGGCCAAGCTCATCTTAGGAGAACCTCTTGTTAGTTGGCTAAGGGAGAGCCTAATTAGAGAGATCTCGGCCCATGTTTGCCCTCCCATAGAACAAAATTTTCCCATAGTGCCCTTCTTCTCCTATCACACCACAATCCAAGCATCTTATCAAGTGGAGACCTTAGAGGATTTTCTTAGGGGCTTAGCATGGCAAATTGAGTTCACTAGCATGTTGACTCCTATGGCCGAACAACCTAGGAGACTTGGCCTCCTACACCTATGCATCGGGTCTATCACCTCGATTTGCACCATTGGTTGCTACACTAGCGACCTCCTTCTATTCCTCCCTACACCCGATGAGCCCAGCCTTCTCCTTAATTTAGAGCTTCTTCTCTCGGGTAGAAAGCCAAACCCTCCCTTCATGGCCGACCCACCCACCAAGAACTTTGGCCCCATTGTCTCATTAGAGGAGGATGACCCACCACTATTTGAGGATTTTGAGGACATAGGGCCCCTCCCCCTCGATAACCCTTTTTATGATCCCTTTGATCCCTTCCAATGGGGGTCAAAGAACCCATGGAACCCAACCACCTTATCCACCACCCACCATTCCCTATCCCAACCCACCAGGTTTGACCCAATTCACCCCATCCTAGACCCGGGTTACACCTTGGGAGCCATGACCTTGGGCCACATATCATTAGGTAATAAGGTTGTGCCCCACCCCATGATGACCACCTTCTTAGATCCATTCGATCCTTTCCAATGGGAGTTCAAAAGTTGTCCCACACCTATACACATGGAAGTCACCTTTGGGAAAGCATGCATGTGTCTAGGCTTACCACACCCCTTGGTATGAACACTATGTTGGGTCCATTCATTCGTATCACCAACATGTCAAGTAGAAAGCATGAGTGGTCCAAATTCAGATGTAGTGGTCCACATTCACTCATCATGAGTCGTAGGCATGATAGGAGTATTCATGGATGTTCGGGTCCCCCAGCATTTGTCACCCCCATGCATGACCAGATCACCTATGGATGCCCCAGTCCTCCCCATTCCATCAAAGTCTTCTTGGCGTCAAAGCATGATTGGTCTACTTTTCGTTGCCCAGGTCCACCCATCACCCCTAGAATGTCAACATTCACAAGAGCATGAAAACCTTTGCAAGCACATTAGCAAGGAAAATGAGATCTATAAAAGGCAGGCTGACTCCCTTCGGCGTCACCAAGAATTCCACGAGGGTGACTTTGTGATGGTGAGGAAGGAGAGGCTCTCCCCGGGAGTCATCTCCAAATTAAGGCCACGTGGGGCTGGTCCCTTCCAGGTCCTGAAACGCATTGGCGCTAATGCCTATGAGTTAGATCTCCCCGAGAAGTATGGAGTGAGTCCCACATTCAATGTAGCTGACCTAGTGCCATATAAGGGACCCACGGTGATACCCAGTGAGGATATTGAGCCTATTCCCTCCGTTGAGAGAGCACCCACCCGTGAGGAGAGACCACCAGCCAAGAGAGCCCAACGTGAGTGCATTGAACGAATATTGGATGAACATGTCACTACCACCAGGAGCAAGGTATACGAGCACTATCTCGGCAGGTGGATGGATCGGTCTCGTTCGGAAGACTTGAGGGCAGTACCACTTCTACACCCTCCGAGGAGGGAAGGACACTTACTCGACAGAGTCGAGTTCTCCGCACCCCGGGAGTATGATGGGGACATCACCTCCTATGCCCACGTTCACAGCTCGTCTCCTCGGCCCGGTTGCATCTGGCAAGGACTAGTTATTTAATTTTGAGTCCTATGTAATTTTTATTTGAGTCATTTGATGTATTTTCCCTTTTATTTGAGTCATCCCTAGGTCTTTGCTAAGTTTGTGTGTCATTAGGCTCATTAGATTAGTTTTGGGCCCAATTCATTGGGCTAGGCCCATGCCCCCCCCCTTCCTTAGTTATTTGCCATTGAGTCAAATGTCTGGGTCTTTTTGTAAAATGTGGGTTGCCTATATATAGGACCCCATTCCCCCCATTTCAACTTAATGAGTCAATGAATGAAATCTGAAATTTAGTCCAACCTTATTGTTCTTGTGGTGAGAAGCCATTAGAGTGGAGTGAGAAACTCCCCCCTTATCTCTCTCTCTCTCCTCTCTCTTCTCTCTTCTCTCTCTCTCTCTAAGGAGAAGGGTGCCCCCTACTCTCTATCTTCCCCTCCCAACCACCTCCACCCTCTCACCTACCTCCATTAAATCCTCTACAACTTCCCACAAGCCATCATTACTTCCCCCTAGTCCCAAGAGACCCTCCACCAATCCACACCCCACCCTCCAACCCCCAACTACCCATTTCCCTTCCCCAAGCATAACTCCACCTTCCCAAGGCACCCCTTCCCATCCCCAAGACCACCATTGATCACCCCACATTAAGGGAAATTCAAACTCACATTCTCTCTACCCACTTGTGCCCCCCTCACCTTCCCCCTTCTCCCTCCAAGCCCAAATTCGCAGCTCCTCTCCCACCCACTGCAAACACCACCTTCCAGATCCCATTCTCCCCAATCCACACCTTGGAACACCCCCTCCTAGACCCCCTCACAGCCAGGGCTCTCTCCACACTCATCCACCCCCACTTCCCCTCCCATATACCCCATTTCCCCCCATCATCTTCAACCTACAGTTTTCAGTTCACAGGCAGCAGAGGAGTGCCCAGTTGCAGAGGCTGCCACGTCTTCACCTGAAAGCTTCAAAGGGCATACCATATATCGTTGGAAGCCTCTCCCAGTCATCTTTCCAACGGTGGTGGTCCCGCCGACTTCCAAGATCGGAGCTGCTCGGAGGAGGCGATCTACTACGACTGCGCAAGACTCCTCAGGCAGAGGATCAGAACCTGAGTGGAAGATCTTCCACGACAATTCTATAGGGAATCTGGGCGAGAGTTCTTCTACAAACTTCTTCCTCGACCTGTCGACTTCCAGAATCAAGAAGCAGAACTCCGATCGGCACCCGTTTGCAAGAGTTATCAATTTCTTCCTTCAGGTGCTCGGATTTGTTTCCTGTCAGTCTGCTCCTACCCTCCTTCATTGTTCGAAGTCTTCCCGTCTACTCCGGCATCATCTGGCGCTCCCGTTGCTTGCGTTACAAAGAGGACTCGACCACGGTTCCAACAGTACCAGCTGCACTCAAATTAAAGCTCTGGAGCGCCCGCGGTACCTTCGTCTTCCTGCTGTTGTAGTATAAACGCAGAAAGAACCAGAACCCCGCTTCTCTGTTCGTGCCTCCGCCCCGTCCAGAAGCTACTTCCCGAAATTCCTACAAAATTTGGGCGGCTTCCTGGGTCCCTTACGAAGCATTCCCCACTGGTCCCGCCATCAGTAAAAATTAGGAGGGGTCACAGAGGTGCCATCTTTGACTGCTGGTCCCTGATTCCAGAACGTGGACAGATTCGGCATCGGCTTCCTTTCATCACTTCTAGCTCGAATTCCCCTCCCCGCTTGGCCGGCTGAAGGCCCCTCCCGGTGTGAAGGAAGTGTTTGGATGTAATCATTATCTTCCCTTCCCCACGATCCCCCCCTTGCATGGGGTGTAGTGTTGTAATCGTTTGAGCAGGTCAAGCTTCTCCAACGCGGCGTGTGGGGAACACTCGCCTCCACGCTCGCCCTCGTCTCCCAGTGGGACCAGTTTCTTCAAACCGGTCGGGTAAGTGCTCCAACCTAGCTCCATTTTGTGCTTGTTCTTTCCAATATTAGTTCACAAGCTCCGCTGGCCATGAGAGTGAGAGCCCGATCCTTGAGCTCCTTGCTTCAAGAGATCACCGTGCGGTGAGGAGTGTAACCCGTGCCTTGGCACCTCGTCGGCTCCCTTGAATTGGGCAGCCAGACCCTTGGGGAAACAAACCTTGGCCTTGCTGGCCCACTACCAGCAAGGGCCCAGCCCACACAACCTCCACTTGGCATTGCCAAGTTACCCCGGGTCTTGGTGAGCATCGGGTGAGCGGTCGCCAATATCGGTCCGTTTGATTGCAAATTGTGCTTGTTCATTTTGTTCTAAGGGTGTGTCACATGAACCACATTCTCCGGCGGATGGTCCTTAGTAAATGTCCATTGCCTTGGTAAATGCTGTTCCAACTGTTCTTCCGGATTTGCATCATCTTCTTGTGATTCTTTTACTTCTTATTTTTCAGTTTTTCCTTCAATCTTCCCGATATCATCGTCATTCAATTCATCGTCCTGCAAAACAGATTTTTTATTAGTCCTTTTGGAAGATGATTCATCAACAATGACATGGGGGCTTTCCTCAACTACAAGCGTTCTCAAGTTATATACTCGATAAGCTCTTAAGCTAAGAGAGTACCCAAGAAATATACCTTTATCACTTTTGGAATCAAATTTTGTCAGGTCTACTTTACCATTGTTATGAATGTAGCAAACAGAGGCAAAAGGTCTAAGATAAGAGATGTTTGGCTTCTTACCTTGGTACAGCTCATAGGGGGTTTTCTTTAACAATGGTCTTACCATGGCACGGTTGACTATGTAGCAGGAAGTGTTCAATACTTCAGCCCAAAAGTACCTCGGCAAGTTGTTCTCATTTAGCATGGTTCTTGCCATCTCAATCAGTGTTCTGTTCTTCCTTTCAACAAATCCGTTCTGTTCAGGGGTTCTTGGTGCGGAGAAGTCGTGCATATAGCCTTGAGTCCTGCAAAAATTGCTGAACTCATTATTATCAAATTCCCTACCATGATCGCTCCGCACGGCTTTGATGCAGCACCCCTTTTCATTTTGAACAACCCTACAAAATGCTTCAAAATCCATCAAGGCATCATTTTTATGAGAAAGGAAATATACCTAGCAAAATCTTGAGCAGTCATCCACAATTTCAAATCAATATAGTTTACCACCCAAGCTATGTGTTCTGCTTGGTCCGAAGAGGTCAATGTGGATTAACTCAAGGGGCCTCGATGTGGTTACATCATTCTTGCACTTGAATGATGTCCTTGTTTACTTACCCATGCTGCATGCCCCACAGACTCCTTCATCAATAACCTTCAGCTTAGGCAAACCAACTACCAAATCATTTCGAGACAATTTTAGCAAAACATTAAAACTAGCATGCCCAAGTCGACGATGCCAAAGCCAAGCATCATCATTATTCCTTGCAACCAAACACAAGTTCTCATGAGAGGCATCATCCAAATCTATCATATATACATTGTTATGCCTAAAACCAATGAATTTTATCTCATGAGTATTTTTATTTACAACAGTGCAGTGGTTAGAATCAAAAATCACTTTGCATCCTTTGTCACATAATTGACTTATGGTTAGAAGATTGTGATGGAACCCTTTCACTAGCAGGACATTTTCAATGGCATGATTTTGATTCTTACCTATCTTACCTTCTCCAACAATTTTGCCTTTGTCCTTACCACCAAATGCTACTGTCCCACCATTCTTTTCATGTAGGTTCGCAAACAAATCTTTGTTTCCCGTCATGTGCCGAGAGCATCCGCTGTCCAAGTACCATCTATTCCTTTGGGCTCTCAAACAGACCTCATTGGCGTCATCTTCATTTGCCATGAAACATAAATTCTGATCCAACTCATCCAGTTCATCTTCCTTCTCGGACTCAACCTCGTCTTCATCACTCCATGTCGCCACCATGGCCTTTGGCTTCTTGAATTTTCATATCTTGAAATTTTTCATGAGATCGGGGCACTTGCCCCGCATATGACCAGGTTTTTTACATTCATAGCAAATAACTTCTTCCTTCTTGCTACTTTCACCTCTGTTAGGACCTTGCTTCCTTGGTCCTTTTCTGAATTGACCTCCGAACTTTCTTGTTCTTTTAACGAATCTCCTCGCTCTTCTTGTGATCATGGCAACCAGCTCCTCATCTTCGGTGTTGCCGGTGGAGCCATCGTCACTGCCCTCTGAGTCTTGTTAGTCGACCTTCAGCGCCAATGGTGTGATAACTTTCTTCTTCTTATGCTCCTCCTCGCTCCTCTTGATGTTGATTTCGTAAGTCATCAAGGAGCCAATTAACTCGTCCAATTTCAAGGTGCTGAGATCCTTTGAGTCCTCGATTACAGTGGCCTTTGTGTGCCACTGTGATGACAAGGATCTTAGAACTTTTCTGACGAGCTCCTTATCTGAATATTCCTTACCTAAACCCTTTAGTCCATTTGTTATTTCTGTCAATCTTGTGAACATGCCAGAAATGGACTCGTCTGGTTTCATCATGAACAACTCGTAATCTCGAATCAACAGGTTCGCCTTGGTTTCCATCACTTCTGATGTTCCTTCGTAGATTAGTCGTAGCTTATTCCACATCTCCTGCGTAAAAGAACACATGGAAATACGTGAGTATTTATTTGGATGAATGGCACACTGTATTATATTCATGGCTTTAAAGTTTGCTGAACACTTCTTTATATCCTCATCATCCCACTCATCCTCATTTTGGGACAAAGTATACGGACCCTTGCTAATGACGTGCCACACGTCATAGTCTTGGGCTTGTAGAAAAAAATACATTCGGTTTTTCAATAAGGGTAATTTGATCCATCAAAGAACGGGGGTCTTTGGATCGAATGACCTTCGGACATCATCCCCTTGTTTGCTATATAAAGGGATCTGCTCTACGACTGTGTGGTGGAGTGAAATAGAGACCAAGGCTCTGATACAAATTGTTGAGTCCCGAACGGTGGCAATCAAGAGGGGATGGGTGAATTGATTGGCTAATTAAAAATTTCTTCCATTTGAAAACAATGTTAATTAATCACACAAGCACTAGGCCTCACTCGAACATGATATCACTTGTAAATGTGTGTAGATAAGTGTACATGTTTGATTAAGGAAGTGGTGTATGCTCAACTTACTGTGAAGCCCACTCGTACATGGATGCGGAAGATCAAACCACAAGTGACACATGGGATTTTTAGGTGGTTCGGGTACACTGTCGTGTCCCCTACGTCCACCCCTCACTCGTGAGGATCAAGACTTCACTATGAAGTGAGCCACACACACACGCTGTGTAGAACAGCAAACACACACACGCGGCACCCGATCTGGGCTACCATACACATACGCACACGTTCGTGTTTCCGAACACGAACACCACACACAAGAATCTTATTAAAGTTGTTACAACAAATGCTCCAGTTCAAACTAAATGATTCTGGGAATAAGGAGTGAAGAATGATTTATCTTAGTTGGAGCTCCCCCTTCTTCTTCTCCGAACGTAGTTTGGTGCTTCGGCAGGAGGAAGATCGATCCTTGAGGAAGAATGAAGCTATGTCGCACAAATAAGATTGCAGCTTTGATATCCCACGCATCTCGCTGTTGGGGATGATGTGGAGGCTTGATTCAAGCTTCTTCCCTTCACTTTCAGGTTCAGAACAAGGTGGAAGAAGCCCCTGGAGCTACTGCTGCGACCCTGCAATCACAAATGTTTGAGCAAAAACACACTCAGATTTCTCTCCGAATTGCCTTAGGTTTACAACCCAATAAGATGTTTTATATGATTTGGACAGTCAGGAGACAGCCTAGGGACCAGATCCACATATCCTGGAGTGATTTGGGGCATTTGGACTGGCCTTGGAAGACTTTTGGCGTGCCTACACGAAGGTCATATTTGACGACGCCGCCCCGGACCGGAAAGGGTCGACCCTTGGGGTCGACCCTCATGGGGTTTTCAGAGAGCCAAGATTAATGGGTCGACCCTTGGGGTCGACCCTCGTGCCCCTCCCGTGCTGGTAAAAAATACAACTCTCAGGGGTCGACCCTTGGGGTCGACCCTCGCGTGAATGGGTCGACCCTTGCAGTTATGGTGAAAGGACCTGTCGGGAGTTAAATTCAAGCTAACAGGGGTCGACCCTTGTCCCTGGACTTCCAACAAGTAGAACAAAAATACTCTAAGTCCAAGTATCAAGCTAAGGGGTTCCAAGTTGGGTTTTAAAACATCAAAGTGAATGTTGTTAAGACATGAATGTGAAAACCCAATTCATTAAAGCTCAAATAAGACTCAAACCAATATAACCCTTGAGTTAAAAAATAATGAATTTCAAATCATAAGATCAAGGGACAATAGGTTGAAGTTGATCTCACCGGCCGTCCTTGAGTTCCTTAGGCACTTATCCACGTTCCTTGCCCTGTAAAGACACAATTTATGAATTAGATGTAGCCTTGCAATTTGAGTTGAAAAGGCTTACCCGTTGAAGTTGTTCTTTAACCTTCTTTGCTCCATGAGCTCAATAGAAAGTTAAGATTTGCAAGACTTTAGATGCTAGAACACTTCAAAGATAATATATATATACATATAGTGTTTGGTCATCATCAAAAGCTATCAATTAGATATTCACTCAAGGAGCGGGTTCAACAGAGGTCGACCGATCTTGCCGATGATGACAAGGGTCGAAAGAATGTCGACCGATCTCACCGATGATGATGAGGGTCAATAGAATGTTGATCGATCTTGTCGATGATGACAAGGGTCACAAGGATGTCGATCGATCTTGCCGATGATGATAAGGGTCACAAGGAGGTCGACCGATCTTGCCGATGATGATAAGGGTCAAAAGAGTGTCAACCGATCTTGCCGATGATGACAAGGGTCGCAAGGAGGTCGACCGATCTTGCCGATGATGACAAGGGTCAGAAGGAGGTTGACAGATCTTGCCGATGGTGACAAGGGTCGAAAGGATGTTATGAACTTCAAATCATCACTTTATTGACTTAAGCGCCCTTTCGGGTTTTCGCCGAAGCCAGCCCCCTCTTACTTTTGCCCACACGCCCTTTCGGGTTTTCACGTGGCGGGGTATCCAATTTTGCCTGCGGCGCCCTTTCGGGTTTTCACCACAGCCGCGTCATAGCCATTTGTGCCCTTGTCCTGATGTAGGAACAAGACTGGCGAGGCACCTCTATTTTAAGCCTCATTTTTTTCTCTTTTTTTTTTATGAATGGAACGAATCCGAGATGAACGCGGGCTCATTTGTTAACAACGGATGAGGGATCCGGGTTATTGAGACGCCGACTGGCCTTGCTGATGATGGCAAGGGCCGATCACAGGTTTGTTCATCGACACTGGTTGAATGCCGAAGCAAGAGTAGATTCATCAACAAGGACTGAAGGTCCAAGTTAAGGGAATACCGACTGGTCTTGCCGATGATGGCAAGGGTCGAGAGTGGCTTGTTCATTGGCATTGGACGAATGCCGTTAGCGAAGGATAAGTTTATTAACGAGGATGTAAGGTCCAAGTTAAGGGAAGATGTTGACCGGTCTTGCCGATGATGGCAAGGGTCGAACACAAGTTTATTCATCGACACAGGTTAAATGCCGAAGCAAGAGATAGGTTTATTCATTAACGAGGACAGAAGGTCCAATTTAAAGGAAAATGTTGACTGATCTTACTGATGATGGCAAGGGTCGAAGGGTGTTGAGGAAAAAGGGCTCCGGTGGGACTTATGGTGATCGTCCCTGCTGGAGTTTCGTTGGGGTGAGGGTGAAGAAGAACTTTAAATTACCACATTATTCACATAAGCGCCCTTTCGGGTTTTCATCGAAGCCAGCCCCCTCTTGCTTTTGCCCACGTGCCCTTTCGAGTTTTCACGTGGCGGGGTACTCCATTTTACCTGCGGCGCCCTTTCGAGTTTTTGCCACAACTGGGCTATAGCCATTTTTGCCCTTGTCCTGGTGTAGGAGCAAGGCCGGCGGGGCACCTCTATTTTAAGCCCCTATCTTTTCTTTCTTTTTTTATTCAGTTCATCTGACAGGACTATGCTGATAGGTCAACATGTGATGTTAGACCCTCGGTGATGGTAGATAGCTACTGACTGGGGCACATGGTCTTACGCCAGTAAGGGTAGTTTATTCGTTGGCAGAGGAACAATGCCAACACAAAGGAGGAGCTTTAACCAATCCGGGCGTAAGACCTGTAATGGTGATATTATGTGAGGGTCAGCTAAGAGGCAGAGTCTTTTGCCGACAATAGGGGTTTATTCGTTGGCAAGAAGGTAATGCCAACGCAAAGGATAGATTTTGTGTCGATTCGGGCGTAAGGCTCGTGATGGTGATTTTGTATGAGAGTCGGCTAGGACACGAAGTCTTGCGTGGGAAAAGGGATTTATTCATTAACAAGAAGGTAATGTTAACACAAAGGATAGATTTTGTGCTGATTCGGGCGTAAGGCCCGCAATGGTGATTTTGTATGAGAGTCGGCTAGGACACGAAGTCTTGCGCCGAAAAAGGGGTTTATTCGTTAATAAGAAGGTAATGTTAACGCAAAGGATAGATTTTGTGCCGATTCGGGCGTAAGGCCCGCAATGGTGATTTTGTATGAGAGTCGGCTAGGACACGAAGTCTTGCGTCGGAAAAGGGGTTTATTCGTTAACAAGAAGGTAATGCTAACACAAAGGATAGATTTTATGCCGATTCAGGCGTAAGGCCCTCAATGGCGATGTTGTATTATATATATATATATTGGGAGCTCGGCCAGGGCGGAGTGCCACTAGACCAAGGTAGGTAGAGCTCGGTCAGGGCAGAATGCCATTAGACCAAGGTAGGTAGAGCTCGGCTAGGGCGGAATGCCACTAGACCAAGGTAGGTAGAGCTCGGCCAGGGCGGAATGCCACTAGACGAGGGTAGGTAGAGCTTGGCCAGGGCGGAATGCCACTAGACGAGGGTAGGTATAGCTTGGTTAGGGTGGCATGCCACTGGACCAAGGTAGGTAGAGCTCGGCCAGGGCGGAATGGCACCGGACCAAGGTAGGTAGAGCTCGGCCAGGGTGGAATGCCACTAGACCAAGGTAGGTAGAGCTCGTCCAGGGCGGAATGCCACTAGACCAAGGTAGGTTCCGATCTTTCTGGGAATGCCGGTTGAGCTGTGTGATACAGCTTCATATGTTTTCCATTAAGGGGAGAGAACTGCACAACTCGTTTGTGATCTACAAGGACGTACGCACCCCCTTCATATACTCGGCGGACGATATATGGCCCGACCCAATTTTCAACCAACTTCCCTTTGGGGTTGGAGGCCATTACTTCTCTTATTTTGACCATTACCAGGTCACCCTTCTTGAACTCTCGGCCTTTGACCAGCTTGTCAAAAGCATGGGCCATACGAGCTTGGTAGAGTTGGATATTTTGTTACGCGCGGAGGCGCTTTCCTTCGAGCTCGGCAAGCTCTTCCAATCTTCTTTCTATGTTGGTTTGTTTAACACTAGCCAGCCCATGCTGGATAGAAACTTGCAGTGAGGGGACATCCAACTCAATCGGCACCACATCCTCTGACCCATATACGAGGGAGAATGGTGAACAGCCGGTTGGGGTTTTATAGACCATACGATAGGCCCAAAGTGCTCCGTACATCTTTTCTTCCGAATCCTTTTTATTAGACTTGACAGTCTTTGCCAGCAGCGTGCATAGTCTTTTATTGAAGGCTTCTACGATCCCATTGGCTTGAGGGTTGTAGGGGGACAAGGTCATCCAATCAATCTGGCATTTATCAACCAGCCGATAAACCTTCTGGTTTCGAAAATGGCTGCCATTATCAAAGATAATTCGATAGGGAATCCCGAACCGGAATATTATATTCTGTCGGAAGAATCTAGCCACCAGTTCTCCCGTCACATCTCTTAGCGCAACTACTTCCGCCCATCTGGAGAAGTAATCTGTGGCTGCTAAGATGTACTTGCATCTTGACGAAGATGCTGGCAGTGGCCCCACCACGTCCGTGCCCCATTGGGCGAATGGCCAACTTGGTACGGTGGGATGTAGCGGCACCGGTGGTCTCCTGGACACGTTGGCATGCTCTTGACATTTCTGGAAAGCTTTAGCAAACTTGCATTAATCATCAAACATGGAGGGCCAATAATAGCCCAATTTCTTTATTTCAATTTTCATTTTTGGCCCGACTTGGTGTGCCCCAACTGACCCGGCATGGACTTCTTGCATTACCTGTCTAGCTTCTATTGAAGACAAGCAACGGAGCAAAACTTTCATTCAGGCATCAAGCATTATTCGAAACAAAGTCCCGCTTCTCATCTCGTAAGAGTCTTTGATGTTGTCTCTGTGATTTTGATGATAGCAAACACTATAAGTCATTCTGTGTTTGCATGATAGATTGACTGTGCATTGATTCTTTGTGCAAGATTTCATATGTGTATCATGTCATATGTGTATGCACTTGCTCTGAGCTGCTGTGATCCAGTGATCGATTTGCTTGATCTTTATTGCTGGTAGTGGAGAATGTGTGCATGCTATTTCATCAAATAGGTTGTGCATTTGTGTCTCAGTGCATGTGCTGCATCTCAGTCTGTGTCATGTACATTTGTGGCTCAGTGCATGTGCTACGTCTCAGTCTGTGTCACATGCTATGTCTAAGGGTGCGCAATCGAGGTCGGTGCAATGTTTTGTTTTAGCACGATCGGTGCAAGTGTCTCTCACGCATGATCAACATCGGTGCATATTCTGTCTCTATCGGTCTGTACATGCTCTATTTCTTGGGTATAACGTTCGGTGCAATCTTTGTTCCTAGTATCGATTTGGTCGGTGCAAAGAATGCTGCTGCATGCATATCAGGGTCGGTGCTAGTTGCACCTTGTGCATGACTGAGGTCGGTGCAAGATGCACCTTCTACGTACTAGGGTCGTTGTTAATATCATCTACTTGCATATCACAACTATCTCTGGTCAGTGCATACCTGCATGCTACATAAAAAAGGGGTCAGTGCATATCTTACCTTTGCATCACACCTCTCGGGGTCAGTGCAATTTTTAAGTCCGTGCAATTCTTGACCAGCACGCACTGTTTGGTGTCGTTATTTAGTGTCAGTGCATTCTTCTTCGCCATCTCGGTGCAAGTTCTTACTTGGACGGGATTTCTTGACTCGGTGCAAGTTCTATCTTGCATCTTTCTTTGTCCGTGCATTTTTCTTCGTCATCTCGGTGCAAGTTTTCACTTGGACAGGATGTCTACGTCTCGGTGCAACTCTTGCTTGGACCGTAAATCCAACTCAATGCATTTTCTGTCCTAAACATCTTTAGAGTCGGTGCATCCTCTGTCTTGCACATAGTTTTTGAGTCAGTGCATCCTCTGTTCTAGACACTTTATAAGTTAGTGCATGTCTTTAGACATTCGACTCAGTGCATAGTTTTCCTCTTGTGTCTCATGGAATCATGTCGGTGCATATCACTTGCACGTTTGGACACTAAGGTCTGTGCATATGGTGTCATACACATTCATAAGTGAGTGCATTTCTCACTTTTTCCTTATATCAACTCAGTGCAATTCATGCCTCTACCATCCCTGAGCCCGGTGCAAACCGCTGATCACCTAGTACTAAGTCAGTGCAATGGTTGACTTACATACTTCTACTCAATGCAAGTTATGCTTACTTTCTCATTACGTATGTGAAAATTGTGCTAAGTGTTTAACTAATGTCTTGTGTTTCTTGTTGTGCCCCTTAGGCACAAGCATGTGCTATGTTGATTTGATGATAGCAATGCCATTTGGTTTTGATGATAGCAAGACAGTGAGTGCATTTGAGTGCATTTGATATTGTGTTTTGATGATAGCAATATGAATGCATATGACTGTGACTGGTATATTATCTGGAGAATGCATGTGTATGATTGATATATTGTTTGTGCTTGACTTCTGTTCTGTGCATTGCATTGCATCATTTGCATTCAACCTTGAAGTCTGTACATCATGTTCATTCAGTTCACTTCAAGTCTGTCAGCTGTGTGCATTGGATTCCAAGTCTATACAGCCTCTGTGTGTTCTTTACATTCCATTCACTGCTGTTTCCATTTCTCATATGTCATGGGTCGACACATCCTCTGATGGGTCGACTCCTTCAGCAGTCATGCTAAGTCTATACATCCGATTGCCTTTGCTTTGGTCAAGTCTGTACAGCGAGGGAGACTGTTAAGTCTATACATTCCTTCACGGTAGCTGGCACGAGGTGAAGTCTGTACAATGGTCTTAGCTTTCCAAGTCTGTACATTGGCCTCCATGCCTCAAGTCTCTACATCGGATTGTTTGGCCAAGTCTGTACAGCCAATGCCTTCATTGATTCCAAGTCTGGACACTAGTCTTCAGGCATTCCAAGTATGCACATTGATTCAGGCTCTCCAAGTCTATACAATGAAGTCTGAACATTGCATTTGTATTCACAATGTCTTCACACCTGAAGTCTATACATTGTGTCGTTCACATCTGCAAGTCTAGACATTGGAAAGTCTATACAGACTTCAGCGTCTCATTTAGCGTCTAAGGCAAAGTCTACACGTTGCTACAGTAACGCAAGTCTATACATTGTCCTAGGCTAAGTGCGTACAGCGTCTCATTCATGCTTTGATTAATGAAGTCTGTACATCAAGTCTGTACAGCCGTTGGGTTTGGACTCAGAGTCTGTACACTCGATTCGCCTTTGAATTGGTCAAGTGTGTACACTCCTTCACTGTAGCTTTCACGTATCCAAAGTCTACACATCGTGAAAGTCTATACATTCTTCACTGACTTTCGTTCAAGGCAAAGTCTATACATTGGGGTCTTTCCCTACGTTTCATAAGTGAAGTCTGTACATCCGTTTCTGAAGCCTGAAGTCTATACACTCTAGCATATTCCTACGATCAAGGCTTCAGCTACACTCTAAGTCTGTACATTGGCTTCGCTTCATCAAGTCTGTACACTGACTCGCTTCATGTCCCTAAAGTCTGTACATCCACAGTGAAATCCAAAGTCTATACATTGGTCATCACATTGAAAGCCTATACATTGCTGGATGATCAAGTCTGTACATCCACAGTGGAAATTCGAAGTCTGTACACTGCTTGAGCCTCAACAAGTCTGTACATCGCCTTAAGCGTTTCAAGTCTATTCATTGGCTCAAGCTTCCAAGTCTGTACACTGGTTTAAAGTCTACCCAACGCCTCTTTGATTCTAAGTCTTTACATTCGTTTTAAGGCAAAGTCTATACATTGCCTTTGTGCTTCAAAGCCTGTCGATTGAAGAGTCTACACATTGGTTGTTCACACGTTCCTGCAGTCTGAAGTCTCTACATTACTTTCGCATGTTTTTCATCTAAGTATCATAAAGTCTGTACGTTGCTTTAGCCTTTACCTTCACAGCAAAGTCTATACAATGCAATGCATAAACTTAGAACTGATGACTTCGTTTCATCTATCTGACAGGGACTGAAGAGGCTAATGAACCCCTTAAAGCAAGAGGGCTGAAGCCATCCAATTTCCGCTGCTGGAACACACCAATGCGTCAACGTCTTGATCAAGTGGCGTGAACGTAGTAGTTCAAACAATCAAGAAAGAAGCTTGTGGATTACTCTGGTGCGTCAACGCATTGATAAAGTAGCGTGGATGCAGCAGTTCAAGTATCCCTTATTGCAGCCTGTGGAGTACATTGGCAGCATCGACGCTGCAGCTCCATGCGTCAACGCAGCATGCTGAGAGCGTCAACGCAGCATGTCTATCTGCTGAAGACCTGCTCACCGGAACGCATCAATGCGTCAACGCCACGGGTTGGAAGCGTCGACGCAGCAGTTAAAAAGGGTTGAAGATCTCTGAAGGGTCCGTCAACTCCTTGGAGCAAGTGGGCTGACGCCATCTAACTCCAGTTGCTGAGCGTACTGATGAATGGGCACGTGACCTTAAGCTGGCACCTGACACGTGATCCGAGGTGGGTGTTGAGCACGTGATCCGAGGAGGAATCTTCTGGACGTAAGGCATGGGAAGCACACGCCCTATCTCCCTAGCTGCTGCTGCTGCTGCTATATATACGAGTCTTCATCCTCTGTAGAAGACTGATCGTGATCGAAGCCAGGGAGCCGAAGAAGAGAAGAAAAAAAGCAGAGAGCAGAAGCTGAGAGAAGAAAAAGAGAAAAAGGAGAGAGAGCTTCCACGATCCAGCAGAAGAAAAGAAAAAGAGAAAGAGAGAAAAGGAGAACAGAGATCGAGAAAAGAAGAGAAGTGCAGCAGATAAGAAAGAGAAAGAGAGAGAGTGAAGAAAGAGAGTGAGATCAAGGGAGATATGTTCTTGATGGACCGTGGATCAAATCCAGGCCATCCAGCTCTTTAAGAGCCACATTGTGCTTCATTATTTACAGCTTTCAGATTGCTGTTTATTTCCATTTTTCTGTTTTCTATTTTACATCTTCTTCAAGCTGTTAGTCAGTGGATTGCAGAGGTGCTACCTCTGGACGGCTAAGTTGTATTGCCCAGCGGTTTGTAGTGGAGGATTCCACTGGACAGCAAGCTGTGTTGCTCAGCGGGGCGAGGAGGATTCCTCGGACGGTAAGCTGTGTTGCCCAGCGGTTGTATGGCAAGCTGTGATGCCCAGTTGTTCAAGCTGTGAGTCAGCGGAATCCACACTCGGTTTGAGTGTGGGGTGGATGTAGGTCTGCTGGACCGAACCACCTAAAAAACCCCTTGTCCATTGTGGTTTGTTTTGTTCTATTGTGCTTCCGCTAGATGAATGCATAGGGGCGCTCCATGTGTTTGGCTTCTGGTTGAGCAGAAGAGTTAATTAGTCTTCTTAGAGTGTTTTAATTTGTCAAGAGAGCGAAATTCTAATTGAGCGAAATTATATATTGGGTGAAAGTTTTTATAGGCTATATTCATTCACCCCCCCTCTGAATACTTGCACCGAACCCAACAATTGGTATCAGAGCGGGTTGCTGCGCATAGGATCTAACAATCCACAACAGATCCTGCATCGTTTTGTGTGCAGTTCAGAGTGGGTCTTTTGAGATCCTGTTTTGCTTCACTAACCTGTGCTTTGTTTTGCTCATTTGGCTTTGGTACGATTTGAGTTAATTCATTTGCTTGCATTGTGTGTGATTAGTGTTCTACTTAGAATTCTTATTCTGTCTAAGCATGGAACTCACTGTTGATCCTCCGAAGTTTGAAGGTTCGGGTTTCTACAATTGGGTTAATCAGTTCAGAGAATATGTGATGCAAACTAATCCAAATCTGTGGATAGTCATTGCACACAGTCCATATGAAGTTCCAAAGGATGAATCCTTATGGAAAACTTCAGACAGACAAAAATTCTCTGATAATCAGAAGGCCCTGGAGCTAACTCAAAGGGCTATAAACACTGACAAGTTTCCATGTAGCAACCCTAATAAATGAATAATTGAAATGAATTAAAACATATATATTACAGAAGTAATATATAAAAGGAATAGGGTTAATTGGACGAAGTAAAGCAAAATTAAAAATAACGCCTCTTATAAAGGCGTTAATTTATAAAGAAACGCCCCTATCTTGGGCGTGTTTTAAAACACGAAACGCCCTTTTTCAAGGCGCTTTTTAAGAAACGCCCTAAAGAAAGGCGTCAATTAAAGAATACACGCCCTGACCTAAGGCGTTAATTCAGTTCGTGAACCGTTCGAACCCAGAACTTATCCAAGGAAAGATTAACCTAATCTAGTAAGTGTCTATTAGAGTAAGGACTCTATTAAGGATATATTACCCTCAATCAAACACTACCTTTGTTAGGACTCTAAAATCCTATAAATATACCCGATCGATCCAACCCTAAACCATTTGATCGATCTACTGCTACACGGTAAGTGAAGAACATACGTTCTTCTTATTTCTTTTGCCCTTCTGTTTACAGCCGCATGAAGAATATTGATTATTATTCTTCTCCTTTAATGCAGGATAAGGATCTGGTGCTTGAGTAAAGAACAAGGTTATGTTCTTCATTATTTGTCCTAGCTTCGGTCACATCTGTGAAGATTATTAACATCTTCATCTTCTTTCTTTTTTTCTCTTCCTCTACAGGTTCTGTAACGTGAAGAACAAGGTTCTTCATCATCTTCATCCAACATCTGCTGCCTCTTTAATTCTTACAGACCCTTCACGGTTATCTCCAAATCAACCCTTTAAGGTAGGTTTTCTCAAGTTACTGTAGCCCAAATGAAATTAATGCAAGATATATATATATATATATATATAAGCATGTCATGCATATGATTATTATAGTTTTCACGCGTTTTCTGAAATATTTTGAAAGAAACGCCCTTGATTAGGGCGCTAATTTAAAAGAAACGACCATACTAGTGGTCGTCAATTTAATATTTGACGCCCTCTACGCAGGCGTTAATTTCATAAGAATCGCATGTGATTAATAATTGATCCTGTTTAAAAGTTACAATACATATGAAATATTGATTTTTAATATCTTGCATGACTCTGTGAATTCCTGTTAAATTTCACTGCCATGACATGTCTCCTGTCTCTCGAAATATTATTTATTAGAACATCGTAAATCCCTTGAAATTCACGACTTGGACAAAGTCGTTTTCCATATTCTAACGCCCCAGTACAAGGCGTGAATCTGAAAAGTAACGCCCCTTCCTAGGGCGTGTATCTGTTAAAATCCTGAAATTCACATATTCTGTAAAATGGAATTAGAAAGTAACGCCCCTTCCAAGGGTGCGTTTTTGATAAATTTCTGAGAATAATTATATCCTGTCGAATATGTAAATGATGAGACGCCTGCCCCTGCAGTCGTCAACTTTTAAGAAACGCCCCAGTGAAAGGCGTGTTTTTGATAAATTAATGAAATAATGGAAATTCTGCAAATTGGCAATATATGTAAACGCCCTTCAGTTAGGCGTTAATTACTTAAGACACGACTTGACCTAAGTCGTTA
Organism: Amorphophallus konjac; assembly: GCA_022559845.1. Taxonomy (NCBI): domain Eukaryota; kingdom Viridiplantae; phylum Streptophyta; class Magnoliopsida; order Alismatales; family Araceae; genus Amorphophallus; species Amorphophallus konjac. The sequence goes on along the minus strand of CM040120.1, from coordinate 202,070,403 downwards.
TTTTACTGTAAGCTGATTTTTCCTCTGATTTGCTAATCGATGGTTTATGTATTATACATATATATATATATATCGGCACTATTCTCCACTCCGTGAGTATAGTCCCACGTTTCATGTTGATTTATCGATCACACTCAACTCTCATTGACATACAAGCTCTCCATTGGACATTCCGTTCCTTTGGACTAGCAAGTTAGTCATAGAGACCTCCGTAAGACTCCTCGTAGCCTTGGATTCCCTCAAGGCCGACTGAGCTGGTTGTACCCTAAAAACCCATTACACAGTTTTTGCCATGTCAATCTAAAGAAAACATGGTATACCGGCCCTTATGATTATACAAAGAGTATATCATAAGAAATTCTTAATGGGATGATGATATCATGCCATATCATGTCGTTCTTGTAAACCTCAATTCTATGATAAGAATGAGGGTATCTTACCTTTGATATACTGTTCATGTGGACCTCAATTCTATATAAAGAATGTCCATATTGATTTGTCATGGTACCTAAGTTAAAGGAACCATAATCTACCTAGTTTTACCGACATCGTGATTATACCGTTATTATCGCCATTCTATGTCCTTTGTCATATTTTGGACTCTATTCTATCAAAGTTGTCATACGTATCTACAAGCTTGATTATTGAAATTCTATATTGGCTATATAAACAAGAGTGGATGTCAAAACACATGATAAATGCCTGCGCATATAGGGCCCGATCTGGTCCTGGGAGGAGCACCCGAAAGTACTTGTGCCCATGGGAGTTAAAATGATAAGGTATCTGGCATTATACCGAGTACTTGACTTGCTTGATTGGACATTCCACACACATCTTGTACTTGAATCGTACTTGACTTTACATGAAATGCGTGGCCCGAAAAAGGGTAATTTACCTGCTTGATACATGATAGCCAAAGTTCTTGACATGACTCAATAATGGTACTTGCTTGAATATCTTGAATAACTTGTATCTTGTTCATGAAAGTTCATCTTATTTCTTTGATATTACATTCTCTCTATCTTGTCGTTTCATGCGAGCATGCATAGCTTTATTGCATCCATGAAAATGTAATTACTTAAACCACTTGCTAGTACTTGAGATATAATTTCCTACTGAGCGTTCGCTCATCCCGTTTGTCCCTTTTTACTTTTCAGGTAAGTCCGACGACGGAAGTCAATCGGATGGGAATGGTCAAGAGTGAAAGTGATAGAGCTTCTACAAGTGTCGTCTAGTCTTTTCCATAGTTTCTTGAGTCAACTATGTATTCTTTTCCTTTTTATTTAACAGAGTATTGGATTTGTAATAGTCTATCCATTATGAAATAAAGGATTGGGTTATCTTGCTATTTTGCGCATCTCTGTCTTTGTGTCGAATACACGACCACTCTGATTGACATGATTGATATAGACACGTCGCGTATCTCCGGGTATCTTCCGCGCTCGGGGCGTGACAGTCTTTGTGGTATCAGAGCCTAAGGTATTCAATTCCTAGGAAACCCAAGTCCAAGGATAGGTTTCAAAACCCTTAACCAAGTGAGAGTGGGTAGAACCAAGGGTTAAATGATCAATGAGTCCTTTATAAGATTATAGTGACATAATACTAACATAGCTATTGTAATTGTAGGATAATGGCTGCCGAACGTGCTCAATGGTGCAACATGCAGCGTACCCTTCAAGGGATGACCCAAGTGCTACAACAGGTAGCACAAGGTGGTGCTCCACGAGCTGGAAGCTTACACCAAGCATTCAAGAATATGAATCCCCCGAAGTTCATGGGATCGACCGATCCAGACGATGCCGAGCATTGGGTTCGGGAGATTGAACGTATATTCCGTGTTATGCAATGCACGGATCAGGACAAAGTCTTATTAGCTACTTTCCAGTTAGAAAAGGATGCTAGATGCTGGTGGGAGTCGATTGAAGCTACTATTGACCCAACTCAAGTTACATGGGGTGAATTCGTTGAATATTTCAACGCCAAATATTTCTCTGATAGGGTCCAGGAAAAGAAGGCCGCCGAATTTGCCGCATTAAAGCAAAGATCTTTATCGGTGGCTGATTATGAAGCACAGTTCTCTAGACTGTCTAGATATGCTAAGCATTTAATTGGCACGGAAAAGATGAAAGCCCGTAGATTTCTTAATGGGCTTAGGCCCCACTACATTACTCAACTGGCGCCTATGGATATTCAAGTTTACACTGAAATTGTGCGCCGAGCTCAGTTGCTTGAAGATGCCACGGAACTATCTGATAGGATCCGTGGGAAAGACAAAAAGGAGCAAGTCACAAGTTCGGGTTCTTTTAAACCCAACTTTAAGAAGAGGCCCAATAATGGAGGTTCTTCCTCTCAAGATCAGAAGTTCAAGAAATCCAAGCCTTTCTCTATCACCACTACCCCTTCAAACGTAGTATGCAAGCATTGTGACAAGGCTGGTCACAAAACAGAAGAATGCTGGAGGAAACTAGGAGCATGTCTCCGTTGTGGGAGTCGTGAACATCGGATTCCCGATTGTCCATTAATGAATGACCAAGACGGTGAGGGTAAACGCCCAGTGACAAGGAATGCGCGTCTTCATGCAATCCAAGAGACCGAACCAGAAGAAGAAGGCGGATTGGTGGAAGGTACATTAAAAATTTGTTCTAAATATGCACATGTCTTATTTGATACGGGTGCATCGCATTCCATTATTTCCAAGAAGTTTGCTGACCCATTACCTCTAGAACTAGAATGGATGAAGATAATATTGTCTACTCCTCTCGGAAACGAGACGGATATCACACATCATTACCAAAATTGTGAGGTATTGGTTCGAGGAAAGAATTTTCCTATTGATCTTATCTGCTTAGATCTAAAAGAATATGATGTTATACTAGGAGCAGATTGGTTATCCAAATACCAGGCAACGGTTGATTGCCGTGATGGCAAGATTGTTTTCAAGGAATTTCCGGAACTGACTTATACTAGTCCTAAGAGTCGAAGCAAATCCCCTCTTATTTCGGCTCTTCGAGCAAGCAAGCTCGTCAGGAAAGGATGTGTATCCTTCCTTGCTTTTGTCACTAATAAAGAAGCTAAGGAAACCAAGATAGAAGACGTTCAAGTAGTACGAGAATTCCCAGACGTATTTCCGGAAGAATTGCCGGGATTACCCCCGCAAAGAGATGTGGCCTTTACCATCGACTTAGTCCCTGGTGCTGGTCCGGTTTCAAAGGCACCATATAGAATGTCCCCTGCTGAACTCAAGGAGTTGAAGGAGCAGTTGATGGAACTAATCCGAAAGGGGTTTATTAGACCAAGTACTTCCCCGTGGGGAGCACCAGTCTTATTTGTAAAGAAGAAGGATGGATCCATGAGATTGTGTATTGACTATCGACAGTTGAATCATCTTACTATCAAGAACAAGTATCCACTGCCGAGAATCGATGAATTGTTTGATCAGATTTCAGGATCCAAATATTTCTCCAAGATTGATCTCCGGTCGGGATATCATCAATTAAGGATCAAGGATGATGACATTCACAAGACCGCATTCAGAAGCAGGTATGGCCATTACGAATTTGTTGTTATGCCTTTTGGACTAACAAATGCCCCTGCTGCCTTTATGCAGTTAATGAATAGCATATTCAGGCCTTACTTGGATCAATTCATAGTAGTCTTCATCGATGATATATTGATATATTCTAAGACTAAGGAAGAACATGAAGAGCATTTGAGGATTGCATTGCAAGTCTTGAGGACAAATCAATTATATGCTAAACTCAGCAAATGCGAGTTCTGGCTTGAAGAAGTGGCTTTTCTCGGACATGTCATATCCAAGGACGGTTTATCTGTGGATCCGTCAAAAGTTGAAGCTATGAGAAACTGGGAGAGACCCACTAATGCAAGCGAGATCAGAAGTTTCTTAGGTCTTGCAGGCTATTATCGGCGATTTATCAAAGATTTCTCTAAGATCGCCGTACCACTTACAAGATTAACTCGTAAGGAGATCCGATATGAATGGAGTGAGGAATGTGAAAGCAGTTTCCAAACTCTCAAGGATCATCTCACCACAGCTCCAGTCTTAGCCCTACCAATTGAAGGAGAGAAATTCGAGGTCTACACTGATGCTTCTGGCATTGGCCTCGGATGCGTTCTAATGCAACATGGGAAGGTCATAGCATATTCTTCTCGTCAACTGAAGAAGCATGAGGAGAATTACCCCGTCCATGACTTGGAATTGGCCGCGGTAGTATTTGCCCTAAAGATATGGAGACACTATCTCTATGGGGTACAGTTCACTGTATACTCCGATCACAAAAGTCTCAAATATCTATTTTCACAAAAGGAGCTGAACATGAGACAAAGACGTTGGCTAGAATATCTCAAGGACTTCGACTTCAGTATACAATACCATCCCGGAAAGGGTAATTATGTTGCTGACGCCCTTAGTCGAAAGCCGAGAGCAAAGATAGCAAATTGTATGATACAAGAATGGAGGTTACTTGAACAATTCTCCGAGCTCAATATAAGCTTGGACACGGAATCCAAATTTGTCACACTATCTCATGTAAGCATACAGTCAGATTTGTTATCTGAGATACAAACACTTCAGGATGATGATCCTATATTAGTAGAAATCAAAGGCAGATTAGAAGGACAATCTGATTTTCAACTAACTTCTGATGGAAGATTATCGTTCAAAGATAGAACTTGTATACCCGATTGTCCGGAATTAAAGAAGAAGATCTTAGATGAAGCTCACCGATCAAGGTACACTATTCAGGATCAACTAAAATGTACCAAGATGTAAAGAGGAACTTTTGGTGGCCCAATATGAAAAGAGAAATAGCGGACTATGTATCACGCTGTCTCACATGCCAACAGGTCAAGGCGGAACACCAAAAGCCTGCGGGAAAACTACATCCTCTAGATATTCCTAAGTGGAAATGGGAGGATATTGGTATGGACTTCATCATGGGTTTGTCTAAATCTAAAGGAGGACATGATGGAATCTGGGTTATCATTGATCGATTGACTAAATCGGCACATTTCTTGCCAATCAAAAGCCGATGGTCGATTGATGTGCTAGCTGCACTATACATTAAAGAAATAGTCAGGATACATGGAATTCCTGTCTCAATCGTGTCTGATAGAGATCCCCGTTTTACTTCTCATTTTTGGAAGGGATTACAACATTCGTTGGGGACAAGGCTCAACTTTAGTACTGCTTTTCACCCACAAACGGATGGTCAGACCGAGCGAACTAATCAAGTTGTTGAAGATATGCTGAGAGCATGCATTATTGACTTTGGAGGAAGCTGGCATGACCACTTACCTTTAGTTGAATTTGCATATAATAATAGCTACCAAGCTAGTATCCAAATGGCACCTTTCGAAGCCTTATACGGAAGGAGTTGTCGATCTCCCATATGTTGGAACGAAGTTGGAGAGGAACAACTATTAGGTCCAGACATGGTAAGGGATACAACTGAGAAGATACAGGTAATCAGAGAAAGATTACAAGTTGCTCAGACAAGGCAAAAGGCTTATGCTGATACTAGGAGAAGAGATCTTGAATTCCAGGTTGGAGATCATGTATTTCTTAAAATATCCCCTGGACGTGGCATACGAAGATTTGGTGTTAAGGGCAAGCTTACGCCAAGATTCATCGGACCATTTGAGGTACTCGAAAGAGTTGGCGAGGTTGCTTATCGCATCGCGTTGCCTCCTCAGTTGTCCGAGGTACACAATGTATTTCACATATCTATGTTGAAGAAGTATGTGCACGATCCGTCACATATTATTGAGCATGGAGATCTGGTGATCCAGAAAGATCTCACATATGAACAGAGGCCCTTGAAGATATTAGATCGAGAAATACGAGCTCTAAGGAATAAGGTTATTCCCATGCTCAAGGTGCAATGGAATAAGAATCCTGAACGCGAAGCGACATGGGAGACCGAGGAATCTATGAAGAAACGATTTCCCGAGTTATTCTAAGAGGTATATGTCCTACACTCTCCGCATGTATAATTATATATATATTGAATTTGGGGACCAAATTCTTTTAAGTGGGGGAGGGTGTAGCAACCCTAATAAATGAATAATTGAAATGAATTAAAACATATATATTACAGAAGTAATATATAAAAGGAATAGGGTTAATTGGACGAAGTAAAGCAAAATTAAAAATAACGCCTCTTATAAAGGCGTTAATTTATAAAGAAACGCCCCTATCTTGGGCGTGTTTTAAAACACGAAACGCCCTTTTTCAAGGCGCTTTTTAAGAAACGCCCTAAAGAAAGGCGTCAATTAAAGAATACACGCCCTGACCTAAGGCGTTAATTCAGTTCGTGAACCGTTCGAACCCAGAACTTATCCAAGGAAAGATTAACCTAATCTAGTAAGTGTCTATTAGAGTAAGGACTCTATTAAGGATATATTACCCTCAATCAAACACTACCTTTGTTAGGACTCTAAAATCCTATAAATATACCCGATCGATCCAACCCTAAACCATTTGATCGATCTACTGCTACACGGTAAGTGAAGAACATACGTTCTTCTTATTTCTTTTGCCCTTCTGTTTACAGCCGCATGAAGAATATTGATTATTATTCTTCTCCTTTAATGCAGGATAAGGATCTGGTGCTTGAGTAAAGAACAAGGTTATGTTCTTCATTATTTGTCCTAGCTTCGGTCACATCTGTGAAGATTATTAACATCTTCATCTTCTTTCTTTTTTTCTCTTCCTCTACAGGTTCTGTAACGTGAAGAACAAGGTTCTTCATCATCTTCATCCAACATCTGCTGCCTCTTTAATTCTTACAGACCCTTCACGGTTATCTCCAAATCAACCCTTTAAGGTAGGTTTTCTCAAGTTACTGTAGCCCAAATGAAATTAATGCAAGATATATATATATATATATATAAGCATGTCATGCATATGATTATTATAGTTTTCACGCGTTTTCTGAAATATTTTGAAAGAAACGCCCTTGATTAGGGCGCTAATTTAAAAGAAACGACCATACTAGTGGTCGTCAATTTAATATTTGACGCCCTCTACGCAGGCGTTAATTTCATAAGAATCGCATGTGATTAATAATTGATCCTGTTTAAAAGTTACAATACATATGAAATATTGATTTTTAATATCTTGCATGACTCTGTGAATTCCTGTTAAATTTCACTGCCATGACATGTCTCCTGTCTCTCGAAATATTATTTATTAGAACATCGTAAATCCCTTGAAATTCATGACTTGGACAAAGTCGTTTTCCATATTCTAACGCCCCAGTACAAGGCGTGAATCTGAAAAGTAACGCCCCTTCCTAGGGCGTGTATCTGTTAAAATCCTGAAATTCACATATTCTGTAAAATGGAATTAGAAAGTAACGCCCCTTCCAAGGGCGCGTTTTTGATAAATTTCTGAGAATAATTATATCCTGTCGAATATGTAAATGATGAGACGCCTGCCCCTGCAGTCGTCAACTTTTAAGAAACGCCCCAATGAAAGGCGTGTTTTTGATAAATTAATGAAATAATGGAAATTCTGCAAATTGGTAATATATGTAAACGCCCTTCAGTTAGGCGTTAATTACTTAAGACACGACTTGACCTAAGTCGTTATTTTACTGTAAGCTGATTTTTCCTCTGATTTGCTAATCGATGGTTTATGTATTATACATATATATATATATATATCGGCACTATTCTCCACTCCGTGAGTATAGTCCCACGTTTCATGTTGATTTATCGATCACACTCAACTCTCATTGACATACAAGCTCTCCATTGGACATTCCGTTCCTTTGGACTAGCAAGTTAGTCATAGAGACCTCCGTAAGACTCCTCGTAGCCTTGGATTCCCTCAAGGCCGACTGAGCTGGTTGTACCCTAAAAACCCATTACACGATCCTTGCCATGTCAATCTAAAGAAACATGGTATACCGGCCCTTATGATTATACAAAGAGTATATCATAAGCAATTCTTGATGGGATGATGATATCATGCCATATCGTGTCATTCTTGTAAACCCCAATTCTATGATAAGAATGAGGGTATCTTGCTTGATCTAATGTTCATGTGGACCTCAATTCTATATAAAGAATGTCCATATTGATTTGTCATGGTACCTAAGTTAAAGGAACCATAATCTACCTAGTTTTACCGACATCGTGATTATACCGTTATTATCGCCATTCTATGTCCTTTGTCATATTTTGGACTCTATTCTATCAAAGTTGTCATACGTATCTACAAGCTTGATTATTGAAATTCTATATTGGCTATATAAACAAGAGTGGATGTCAAAACACATGATAAATGCCTGCGCATATAGGGCCCGATCTGGTCCTGGGAGGAGCACCCGAAAGTACTTGTGCCCATGGGAGTTAAAATGATAAGGTATCTGGCATTATACCGAGTACTTGACTTGCTTGATTGGACATTCCACACACATCTTGTACTTGAATCGTACTTGACTTTACATGAAATGCGTGGCCCGAAAAAGGGTAATTTACCTGCTTGATACATGATAGCCAAAGTTCTTGACATGACTCAATAATGGTACTTGCTTGAATATCTTGAATAACTTGTATCTTGTTCATGAAAGGTCATCTTATTTCTTTGATATTACATTCTCTCTATCTTGTCGTTTCATGCGAGCATGCATAGCTTTATTGCATCCATGAAAATGTAATTACTTAAACCACTTGCTAGTACTTGAGATATAATTTCCTACTGAGCGTTCGCTCATCCCGTTTGTCCCTTTTTACTTTTCAGGTAAGTCCGACGACGGAAGTCAATCGGATGGGAATGGTCAAGAGTGAAAGTGATAGAGCTTCTACAAGTGTCGTCTAGTCTTTTCCATAGTTTCTTGAGTCAACTATGTATTCTTTTCCTTTTTATTTAACAGAGTATTGGATTTGTAATAGTCTATCCATTATGAAATAAAGGATTGGGTTATCTTGCTATTTTGCGCATCTCTATCTTTGTGTCGAATACACGACCACTCTGATTGACATGATTGATATAGACACGTCGCGTATCTCCGGGTATCTTCCGCGCTCGGGGCGTGACATTCCATGTGTAGTTAATTGCTGCAGTGCCTCCGAAGTGGTCGAAATGATAGCAAGCAGCAGAACCCATGATAAAGTGAATTGTCTCATGGCAACAGAAGAAGACGAAGATTATGAGGAGGACACTTCATCACAGGTAAACTCTGATACTAATAATTTTTCTCTGGAAAATATGATTGAATTGAATGAGCATTTATTGAACAAATATGATAGACTGAAATCTGAAAAGAGAAAAATAAGAAAAGAAATGTTGCATGAGGTTAGAAGTTTGAAAGCTGAAAATGAAAACTTGAAATCTGACATGAATAAAAAAAAGATGAGTTGAACAAGTTGAAATCTGAGAATGAAGATCTTAGAAACAAACTCATCAGTGAAGATAATTCTTGTAAAGCATGTGCCATTCTCGAAGACATGATTAATGATTTTGATTCTGATGACAGTTTTCAAAAGGAACAAATCAAATCTCTAAAGGAAGAAAATGTCTACTTGAAAGATCAAAATAAAAAGTTGATGGTTCTGAATATTGTTTTCTCTGAAAGATGGATGACAATTGAAAAAGAAAAATTTGTTTTGAAAGAGTATATCAATTGCAGTGACGAAGAAATTACTAGCTTTGTAATACACACTGCTGATCTGGAAAAAGAACTTTGTCTGTTAAAAGAAAAATTGGCTAGTTATGAGAAGGAGAAAGTTGATTCAGAAAATCTTATAATCTCCTTGGAAAATAAACTTACTGAGCTGAATAGTACTTCATCTAAGTTGGCCAAGGATAAAGGTAAGATGAAAATGTTTCTGGAAGATGAAGTGAGTAGTCAAAGTGAAAGGGTGGAAAGTAGCTTTGGAGTTAAGAATGGTATTAGAAACCTGCTATACACCACATTTGTGCCGAGTTCTAAAGTAGCTGGTCCCTCAAATAAATCATTGAAAGAAGCTGATGTTCATGAAATTCAAAAACGAAATAAAAATCAGAAAACCCCAAAAACTCAAAGGAACTATCTGCATGCTAAAAACTCATCTGATAAGTGCCATGTTTTAAAGAAATTTAATGGCTCTTGTTCTTGTCATTATTGTGGTAAGCATGGACACTTTATGAGTGAGTGTTTTGTGATGAAACAAGATGATAGAAAGCATGTTAGAAAAGTTCTGTCTGATAAGAAAAAGGGTAATCTGAATGTTAAAGAATTTCATGCTAGAAATCATGATTCTAGAAGAAAGAATATGAATTATTTTTGTTGTGGGAAGTTTGGCCACATTGCTGCTCAATGTTGGCAGAATCCGAGAAAGAGATTCAATTCTGAATTTGTTAATTTCCATGTTAACAAAAATACTTTTGATAGAAATAACCTTGGCTCCAGAGGTAAGCATCCAAGGTACTTCGAATGTGGGAGGCATGGCCACACAGTCAAGGACTGTTGGCATGCTTAGGAAAGTAGACTTAATTTTAAATCTATAAAATCTCCCGTTCCCAATGATGCTAGTAAGAAACAAAATGTCCATGTAAACAACAGAATAATTAATGCTAAGTTTCATAGGTCTCATGCTACTGTTGATATGCATCATAGGACCAGACAATCTGTTGCTTCATGCTTTAACTGTGGAAAGCCAGGTCACAGGGCTGCAACCTGTTGGCTGGCAGGATACCAAAGCCAGACTAGTTTTGGTAAATAGAATTTCAATTCTGTTAACAAAAATCTCCATGCATATGCATTTAGAACTCCTGCTCATAGGAGTGTGCACAAAATAAATTTCAGAACTGCTGCATCATGCTACTACTGTGGTCAGATAGGTCATTCAATGAATGATTGTCATGTGATGAGAATTGATGACCTTCATGCACAGAAGTTGGCTACCATACCTGCTAGGAATGTCATTGTTAATTCAGGACCCAAGACTTCTTGAGTTCCTGCAAGATCACATTGATTGACATGTTGCAGGTGTGCCTTGGAAATGAATAAAAGGGGTTAACCAAGGCACTCAACAGAAAATCCCAAGATCCTACCTATCAGGTCAGTTCTGAACTTTGTTTTAAAGTTCATCATCTGAAAATGCTGATTTGTCTGTTTGATATCTGAAATTGTTGAACTGTTCGTTTGATGTCTGATATTCTCTTCATGTCTAGCTGATCAGTCTGCATTCCAGACTCAGCTACTGAGTTTTACCTTGCATATATCTGATGCTCTTCTCTCACTGATTATTGCACTGTGTAAATGGACTGCATGCTTGTTGTTGAATGCATAACTTGCTAATTGTGAATAGTTCTTCAGTGTATAGAGTCATTGCATGTGTCTAATGTCTGCATACATTATTTGCATGACTGACTTTGAAGTTGTTCAATGCATATAGAACGGATTTGCATGATTGTCATTTGCCTATTATCGTAGACTGCATGTTTTTCAATGCATAATAGGGCTGCTTTGCACTGCATTATCATATGCTTAACCCTGGTATATAAAATGGTATGTTACTAAAAGGCAAGGAAATCTGCCCGGAGGTTTCTACCATGTGTGAGATGGTCTTTGAGACCAGGTTCTCCGCCAAGTACCATGGGTCCTGTCTTCATGTAGAACAGTGCACTGCATCATATGTTGATAAATCTGAAAAAGGATGAAAATGCTTATGACTTGGATGCATAAACCTGAATTGATTGCATAGCATATCTCTTGCATCATGATGTCAGGGGGAGCTGAGAGTTCTATTCAATTCATTGAATCCTATTCACTTCTCAGTGTTCTCATTCAAATGATTCATATTCTTTGACATCAGTTGCTCATTGAACCATATTACCAATTGCTATCCTTTCCCCGTCATTTTCACTAAACAACAGCTTTACATTTGGTTTAGTACATTGAATGGTGATTATTGCAATTGTTCACTTATAAGAGTCACACTTACAAATTGAAAGGAGCTAAAGGTTTAACCTTTATAAATTGGGGAGTTAAGTGTCTGCACTTCAGAATTTGAGATAAAAGAAAACTTTTATAGCTCTTAATCTTTGTCTCATGGCTAAAATAGAAAAAGTTTTTGTAATGCCTAAATGTGTTGAACTAGATATGTCTAGAACAGGCTAATAAGAGTGTGTACTGATTTTTTAAACAATCACTCTAAAACAATTAAGGGCAGCAGTAAATAAGATCATTAATGTTAAGAACTGAACACAGTGACAGAGCAATGGCTGATTGCACTGAGAAACTATGAACTCCTCCAAAGAAGCAGGAGAATTCACATGTCATGAGGTGCTTCAGAATATCTCTGTTCATAGGGTCAAATCTATAGGGGGAGTCCTCACCAAGTAACTGAGGGTACTAGCCTCTAAACAAGGTGTACCCTTAATGTCAAAAGTGAAGACTATTCCTTGTGGGTCTTGATCTGAAGTAGATCTTGTAGTTTATGCCTAGTAACTAGGGGTACCTGCCTCTGATCAAGGTGTACACCTAATGTCAACAGCATAAATGCCATTGATCTATTTACTTAGTTCAGGTTCTGAAGAATTCAAAATTGAAAATCAAACTACTGTAACCCTTCGAAAAATCAAAAGTCAATGAGTGAAAATTATTTTCAATACATATTCAAATTGCCATTCTTGATCTTCCATGTTTAATCATAAAAGGGTATTATTTCTGACTTATCTATTAATACCATGTGCCCTAGATTCATTGCTATAAATGGAATCTATAATCTCTTTTTCAGGGGTCAGATGTTTTACTCAAGATTTATCACTGTTAAACCTGAATTTTTGAAAATTGTATGTTGCTGATTCTTATACTTTAACAGTTGTTTATAATCATGCTTCCTTTCTGAACCTATGATTCAGCTGTTGTCAAGTGACCCTCCTACCTTCTCTACCTTATTTATCTGTTCATATTCCTTCTCAAAGGGGGAACATTTATTTAGGGGGAGAAATAATTCAGGAGGAGTCATACCTTCAGGGGGACTTTATTGCACTAGCAGTCACTTGCATGCATACTGCCATGTTGCACTCATGTTCTTATTGTTCTTCCCTTTTCGATTATGTCAAAGGGGGAGAAAATTTTATGTGTGACTCACTGTCACTGTTTATTGCCATCATCAAAAAGGGGGAGAATGTTGTGCCCCTTAGGCACGAGCATGTGCTATGTTGCTTTGATGATAGCAATGCTACTTGGTTTTGATGATAGCAAGACAGTGAGTGCATTTGAGTGCATTTGATATTGTGTTTTGATGATAGCAATATGAATGCATATGACTATGACTGATATATTATCTGGAGAATGCATGTGTATGATTGATATATTGTTTGTGCTTGACTTCTGTTCTATGCATTGCATTGCATCATTTGCATTCAAGCCTTGAAGTCTGTACATCATGTTCATTCAGTTCACTTCAAGTCTGTCAGCTGTGTGCATTGGATTCCAAGTCTATACAGCCTCTGTGTGTTCTTTACATTCCATTCACTGTTGTTTCCATTTCTCATATGTCATGGGTCGACACATCCTCTGATGGGTCGACTCCTTCAGCAGTCATGCTAAGTCTGTACATCCGATTGCCTTTGCTTTGGTCAAGTCTGTACAGCCAGGGAGACTGTTAAGTCTATACATTCCTTCACGGTAGCTGGCACGATGTGAAGTCTGTACAATGGTCTTAACTTTTCAAGTCTGTACATTGGCCTCCATGCCTCAAGTCTCTACATCGGATTGTTTGGCCAAGTCTGTACAGCCAATGCCTTCATTGATTCCAAGTCTGGACACTGGTCTTCAAGCGTTCGATGTATGCACATTGATTCAGGCTCTCCAAGTCTATACAATGAAGTCTGAACATTGCATTTGCATTCACAATGTCTTCACACCTGAAGTCTATACATTGTGTCGTTCACATCTGCAAGTCTAGACATTGGAAAGTCTATACAGACTTCAGCGTCTCATTTAGCGTCTAAGGCAAAGTCTACACGTTGCTACAGTAACGCAAGTCTATACATTGTCCTAGGCTAAGTGTGTACAGCGTCTCATTCATGCATTGATTAATGAAGTCTGTACATCAAGTCTTCACATTCTAAGTCTGTACAGCTGTTGGGTTTGGACTCAGAGTCTGTACACTCGATTCACCTTTGAATTGGTCAAGTGTGTACACTCCTTCACTGTAGCTTTCACGTATCCAAAGTCTACACATCATGAAAGTCTATACATTCTTCACTGACTTTCGTTCAAGGCAAAGTCTATACATTGGGGTCTTTCCCTACGTTTCATAAGTGAAGTCTGTACATCCATTTCTGAAGCCTGAAGTCTATACACTCCAGCCTATTCCTACGATTAAGGCTTAAGCTACACTTTAAGTCTGTACATTGGCTTCGCTTCATCAAGTCTGTACACTGACTCGCTTCATGTCCCTAAAGTCTGTACATCCACAGTGAAATCCAAAGTCTATACATTGGTCTTCACATTGAAAGCCTATACATTGCTGGATGATCAAGTCTGTACATCCACAGTGGAAATTCGAAGTCTGTACACTGCTTGAGCCTCAACAAGTCTGTACATCGCCTTAAGCGTTTCAAGTCTATTCATTGGCTCAAGCTTCCAAGTATGTACACTGGTTCAAAGTCTACACAACGCTTCTTTGATTCTAAGTCTTTACATTCGTTTTAAGGCAAAGTCTGTACATTACCTTTGTGCTTCAAAGCCTGTCGATTGAAGAGTCTACACATTGGTTGTTCACACGTTCCTGCAGTCTGAAGTCTCTACATTACTTTCGCATGTTTTTCATCTAAGTATCATAAAGTCTGTACGTTGCTTTAGCCTTTACCTTCACAGCAAAGTCTATACAATGCAATGCATAAATTTAGAACTGATGACTTCGTTTCATCTGTCTGACAGGGACTGAAGAGGCTAATGAACCCCTTAAAGCAAGAGGGCTGAAGCCATCCAATTTCCGCTGCTGGAACACACGAATGCGTCAACGCCTTGATCAAGTGGCATGAATGCAGTAGTTCAAACAATCAAGAAAGAAGCTTGTGGATTACTCTGGTGCGTCAACGCATTGATCAAGTAGCGTGGACGCAGCAGTTCAAGTATCCCTTATTGCAGCCTCTGGAGTACATTGGCAGCATCGACGCTGCGGCTCCATGCGTCAACGCAGCATGCTCAGAGCGTCAACGCAGCACGTCTATCTGCTGAAGACATGCTCACCGGAACGCATCAATGCGTCAACGCCACGGGTTGGAAGCGTCGACGCAGCAGTTAAAAAGGGTTAAAGATCTCTGAAGGGTGTGTCAACTCCTCGGAGCAAGTGGGTTGACGCCATCTAACTCCAGTTGCTGAGCGTACTGATGAATGGGCACGTGACCTGAAGCTGGCACCTGACACATGATCCGAGGTGGGTGCTGAGCACGTGATCCGAGGAGGAATCTTCTGGACGGAAGGCGTGGGAAGCACACGCCCTATCTCCCTAGCTGTTGCTGCTGCTGCTATATATACGAGTCTTCATCCTCTGTAGAAGACTGATCGTGATCGAAGCCAGGGAGCAGAAGAAGAGAAGAAAAAAAAGCAGAGAGCAGAAGCTGAGAGAAGAAAAAGAGAAAAAGGAGAGAGAGCTTCCACGATCCAGCAGAAGAAAAGAAAAAGAGAAAGAGAGAAAAGGAGAACAGAGATCGAGAGAAGAAGAGAAGTGCAACAGATAAGAAAGAGAGAGGGAGAGAGTGAAGAAAGAGAGTGAGATCGAGGGAGATCTGTTCTTGATGGACCTTGGATCAAATCCAGGCCATCCAGCTCTTTAAGAGCCACATTGTGCTTCATTGTTTACAGCTTTCAGATTGCTGTTTATTCCCATTTTTTTGTTTTCTATTTTACATCTTCTTCAAGCTGTTAGTCAGCGGATTGCAGAGGTGCTGCCTCTGGACGGCTAAGCTGTATTGCCCAGCGGTTTGCAGTGGAGGATTCCATTGGACAGCAAGCTGTGTTGGTCAGCGGGGCGAGGAGGATTCCTCGGACGGCAAGCTGTGTTGCCCAGTGGTTGTATGGCAAGCTGTGATGCCCAGCTGTTCAAGCTGTGAGTCAGCGGAATCCACACTCGGTTTGAGTGTGGGGTGGATGTAGGTCTGCTGGACCGAACCACCTAAAAAACCCCTTGTGCATTGTGGTTTTTTTGTTCTATTGTGCTTCCGCTAGATGAATGCATAGGGGCGCTCCATGTGTTTCGCTTCTGGTTGAGCAGAAGAGTTAATTAGTCTTCTTAGAGTGTTTTAATTTGTCAAGAGAGTGAAATTCTATTTGAGCGAAATTATATATTGGGTGAAAGTTTTTATAGGCTATATTCATTCACCCCCCCCCTCTGAATACTTGCACCGAACCCAACATTTCTGACAGAGTTTTCTCTCCGAGGAGGGGCACTTGATCCAAGGCGGATCGTCTCTAAAAGAATGCCACGTGGAAGGCTACAATGCTCAGATGGTGACACGTGGCTGAGAGCCCCCTTGAAGCATATGGGCGGGAGTTCTTCCTCCACACGCCCAATAAGAGAATATAAGAGGTTGCAGATCGAAGGTAGACAAGGAGAAGTTCTTGACAGCCCAATCAAGAGAGCCAGCAACAGAAGAAGAAGAAGAAGTACAGAGAGAGCGAGAGAGCTGCAAAGTGAAGAGAGAGAGAGAGAGAGAGAAAGATCTAAGAAGTGAAGAGAATGCTAAGGAAGGAGAAGAGAGAGTTCCCTTGAAGACTTGTTTTGGAATTACTCTTCAGAGCTACAATTGTTTTTTTTGTTTTTGTTTTTGTTTGTTCTTTTCATCTGCTCAATGTGTTCTTTCGATCCTCTGGTTTGAGGTTAGGGTTCCTCCTGTGGTCTCAGGAGATGGGAGACTTGGTCTTTGGTTCGCGAGTGACCTGGTGTCACTCGTGGTTGTTCCCTCTAGTGTGGAGGAAGAGAGGTCCTAGACCTCTGGTTGGATGAATTACTGGGAGCAATTCACTATTTCCCTCTGGTGTGGAGGAAGAGAGGTCCGTGACCTCTGGTTTGCTAATGACAGGGTGTCACTAGCGGTTCCCCTCCTGTTTGGAGGAAGGGAGGTGTGCCTCCGGTTCTAGTTCTATGGGTAGCAGAGCTAGGGTGCTGATCTTGTGAGTTGCTAGATCAGGTTGAGGGATTTGTCTCCCTCGGTCCAAGCTGTTTGGCAGTGTCTATTGTAGACTGAGTCTGCGGTTCTTGCTTTTGCAAGGGAAGCCTCACTTCGGTTTGGGGTGAGGGGTGGACGTAGGTAGACTGTGGGTCTGGCCGAACCACCTAAAAATATCATGTGCATCGTGGTTTGCCTTGCGTTCTTTTCCATATCATCTATCCCCCTTCTCAGGTTGTTTGAGCGTTCTATATCAGAAGCTTCTCTGTATGATTTCACTTTGATATTGTTGTTAAGTGTTCGACTGAGTGCTTAATAGAGGCATATGCTTCTTAGTGCTTCTTATTCCTTGAGTGAATTTGTGAGATGAGTCTGCGCGATTCCTTGGGTTATCTATCTTCAGTTTTTCTTTTATTTCCTGAGCAAGAAAGCTTAGTAGTCTCATTACATCTCATTGAGTGTAGACAAAGTTTTATTCCGCTATAGTTTTTTTTTGGGAGATTCATTCACCCCTCCTAAATCAGTGGCTAGCATCACAACAATTGGTATCAGAGCCGGTTACTGTTTCATCAGATCCAACGATCCACAGTAGATCCTACAGTTTTTCTATTGTGGTGTTTTTCAGGTCACCGTTTAGTGTCTTGAAACTGTTTGTTGTTTGTCATCCATGGCTTATCCACCGGTCTTTGATGGTGATGATTTCAATCTGTGGTTCAACAGCTTGCACATGTTTGTCAAGTCTGTTGATTCTGATCTGTGGAAGCTCATTTCACACGGTCCACATAGGTTACCAAAGAGCAAGTCCAAATGGACTGATAATCATAGATCTATGTGCTGTAAAAATCAAAAAGCTATGGAACTAATGAAGGCAGCTACTAACAAGGCTTTGCATTCTTGTTTCCATAATTGTAGGTCAGCCAAGGAAATACTAGACAAGCTGAAAACTGCCAGCCATGGAAATGGAGACCAATGCATGATGGCAAATGGCAGTAATCAAAGTAGCATCCAAAATGAAGAAGATGATGATGATAAGGTAAACCCCTTTGAGAATTTTACTCTAGATGATTGGCAGGATGCATATGCTAGTTTGTTGGAGTCTTGTGAAAAATTGAGAAAATAGAATAAATCTCTGAAAAAGAAGTTAAATAATCATGCGAATGCTAATTCTGGAAGTGAGGACACTGAAATCCTGAAAAGAGAAAATGACATATGTAGAAGACAACTAAAAGATTTTGATTCTGTTACTTTAGATCTAGATCATTTGAAATCTGAAAAAGAAATGCTTAAGAATCAAATTGGCTCACTCAAAGAAGAAAATCAAGAGCTTGCATGTGAAATTTCTGAACTAAAGGAAAGACTTGGCTCGATTGATGATAATCAGGCTCATATCAATAATGTAGTTCAAAATGAAAAACTTTTGCATGATTTTGAGTGCGTTAGCTCTGAATTGAATGCTCTGAAGTATGAGAATGAATGTCTTAGGAAACAATGTGAAAAACGCAGCTGAAATAACTTACTCTGATAAATCAGTTTATAATAAATGTCAATTTCTGAAGGAATTAAATGAAAGCCTTCACAGTGATTTAGAATGGCATCAAAACTTAACTGCATCCTGTGGAACGCACTGGATTTCATGTTCGTGAAAGATATCGGGGTGTTCTTTTTACGGTTTATCGGTTTATCTAGTGCGAGGGCGTGCCAGTCACCTAGGTGATAATGTGTTCGGGCTTCAAGACTGGAGTGGTCCGAAGCCCGGGGTGCGCTCCGTCTGACTAATCAGACGATTGTGGATATCGGGTCGGGACTGGAGACCCACCGCGCCATAAAGGCCGCAATGTTAATTACATCCCCTCGGAGAGGCGAAGACCTCTGATAAATCGCCAAGAAAAGGGGCCAAATGACCTAAAGATCATTTTTTCATTAAAGCATGCGAGTTGGGTTGACATGATTTAAACCCTCCGCATCGGTATGCAAAACGGTGTTCAAAACCATACAAATACTTGTTGCGAGTGCGGCAAATTTAATGCAAGTGCAGGATTAGATCCCGGTATATATGTATCAATCACTAACAGACCATCCAGTATTCGGTCGAGAGTCCACATTCGAAGCATCGAAGATATCAACAAAGACATTCGGATATCTGCCGTAGGTACGACACGTTTCATATGGGTACGGGATCGGATTCCGGAAGAAGTGGGTGAAGCTGATGAACTATCGGCCCAAGAGGTGCACGATCATGACCATGTCGGGGATCCCGAGGTCCACGTCCAGTACCACGGGGCATCATTGCTTTCCTCTTCACACACAGTCCGGGGGAGCGGGTTGTTAAGTGTAAAGCCCAAACTCGGCAACGTGCGCCCTCGTACGCAGATCGACCTGCGCGGTCAGGTCGCGGGGGTCAAGGGGGCAGCGCCCCCGGAACAAAATTTGGATTATGGTGGAGGGGAAACTTTTGATTAGTTTTATTCATTAGCTTTAATTCTTTTCTCTCATTTGATTAAGCATTTTCTCCCTTTCAGGCATGCCGGTTTAATGGGTGCAAGAAAAGAGAATAGGGGTGCGCCGGCTTAATGGGTGCAAGAAGGGGGGGCACGCCGGATAAGGGAGAAGAGAGGGGCGCGCCGGTTAATGGCCAAGAAGGAAGAGGGGCCAGGGGCGCGTCGGAATAGGGCAATGAACAGTATAGCGCGCCGGTTATATGGCAAGAAGGAAGAGGGGCCAGGGGCGTGCCAGAATAGGGCAATGAATAGTATAGCGCGCCGGTTATAGTGCCAAGAAAATGGAGGGAGTTTTGAGTGTGAAGCTAAACCGGCGCGGGGGGGTACCGCGCCGGATTAGCCCACGCCGGATTAGGGGGCGCCGGGTTAAGCTCTGGGAGGTTTTCTTTCATTCTTCTGTGCTTTGTTTCTTCTTTCTTTCACCCGTGGGCTACTTTGATGACTGATTTATTCATCTTATTGATGGATTAAGCTTGTGGAAAGAACATTTAAGAGTTTTGATCGATTATTAAGGTAAATTAGCGTGAAGGTTCAAGTGCTTTATTAGAAGAGTTTGTGCGAGGTTCAGTCTGTTTCAGTGGGCTTAGTTTGTTCGTCTGTTCGTTCTTACACTCTGTTCTTACGTGTTCTTCCTCTGGCAAAATTTGGGCAGCATCTCCCCCAGATGGAGGCTTGCCAGAGAAAATAGAAGAACGCCAAATGGATTGCTCCGGGGCGAACCTCAAAACACGGAGTAAGGCCTCCGTTAACCCATAAGTGCGTGTAGAGACTCGAGGACTAGCCTTCAAGAGTCCCAGCAACTCACGGGTGATGATTCTTTGAAGCGGGACAAGTGGGGAAGGAGATCAGAAACACTGGGGACCAAATAGAAAAAGGGGGGGCTATAGCCTGAACGTATTCCGAAGGGGGAGAAGAAGATGCAACATATCAAAAAAGGATCTCCCGAAGGATCATTTTCATTTCACCACGAGGGGGGGTGAAAATACATGGGCTCTTCATGCATCTAAAGAAAGGAACCAAACGGAAGAATACATCGGAGGAAAGGAAAAAGAAACAAAGGGGAGGGGAGAGCTGTATCTCCCTCACCTCACTCTCTGCTCTCTCCTTCTCTTTTCTCAATTCACTTCGCTCTCACAGGAACACTGGCTTCGGGCTTCAAGGGGTTTTCTCTCAGAAGAAAAGCTTCTGCTCTCCAGGCTTCCAAGAGTTGACCAACCCTCTAACCCTCCAACTCGATTTAAGCTTCGCCTGGGAGCTCCTTTTATAGGGGCCGGAGGCCCTGTTTCGGAGGGATGCCCTCTGGATTTTCTTCCTCCCGTTGGTTCCTTGTTTCCCGCAACCACCACTGATGCTGCTGACGTTTGTGACGTTGCCATGCTGTTGTTGCTATTGTCGTGGCCTTGCTGCTGCTGTCGACGTCACCTCCGCCGAGGCTAGTGTGACCGGGAGGGGGGCAGAGGCATGGCCTCCTCCTCCGCTGGCATATCCACCGCGAGCCACGTTGCCTTCATCATTTGCAGGAGAATGGGTGGCCGCTCGACGAAATGAAAGTTCGGCGGTGCAGGGCTCGAGAACTTCCATTCACGACATATGCTTGGTTGCCCGTTGGATTGAGGCGGAAGTTTTAGCCACTTCAGGCTTGTTCGTCATCATGCAGTTCCCAGGAAACAGGGGACCGCATTGACGACGGGATGGCTTCACTGCACACCGGATAAACGCCTCAGAGAAAAGATTGCTTTTAAACTAAGCACGACGTATTAGCACTCCAAAATGGGCGCGCTGGTTTAGTGCATTCAAAGGGGTGGCGCCGTTTTAACAAAAGCAAGGGAGTACATATTATAGCATATAATGGGGCGCGCCGGACTAGCATCTTGTAAAGGGGCGCGCCGGTTTAAGGCCCCTTTAGGGGCGCGCCGGTTTAAGGCTATGCCACGCCGGTTTAAGCGTCAAAGGGCTCCCTCCCAGCTTAGTGGCGATTTAGACAGATGCTTGCCCTCCCGTGTTGCTTTAGTTGTGAGCCTCCGAGTCTCGATTTAGGGCTTTGAGTGATTTTCGGTGTATGCCGAGCAGGCGTTCGAACTCTTGAGTTTCTTTGATTTGACCTTCGGCATTGCCGACTTGGGAGACGGGGCTAGCTCTTCAACCCGAGGGGCTTCTTTGTTGGGTGGCGGAGCACCGGGTAGGTATTCGTTCTTCTTGGAGGAGGCACAAGGTTTATTCGGCCTTTCCGTCTTCGACTCGCTCTCGAGTGCTGAGACGTGCATGACGTATGATCATCATCATTTTTTGACGTCCACACATCCTTGAGGGAAGAAAACAAAAATCTGTTGGATCAAAAAATGGAAACTGAACAAAGAGAGGAAAGGCTGAGTGAAGAGTTGAATTCCAAATCTGATGACAATAGCGAACAGATTGAACAATTGAAATTAGAAAATGAGAGACTCAAACATCTCAACTCTGCTATTTCTGAAAAACTCTTAATCATAGAAAAAGGAAAATATGTCTTTATAAAAGAGTAGGAAAAACTACACAATCTAGAATAAGAAGTTGAGAACTATAAAATTGCAAACAAAGTGCTAAATGAGTGTGTGAATTGCAGTGAACATGAAATTGTTGGTTATGAATTACATATTGCATCCCTAGAAGATGAGATTAAGGACCTAAAGAACTCTTTGTCTAGATTTGTTGAAGGTCAAGATAGCTTAGATAAGTTGCTAGGGATGAAAGTGAATTTTCAGAAAGAAGGGTTGGGCTATAACCCTATGAATAAAAAGATATTTGAAAGAAAACTTTATACTTCTTTTGTGTGCAGTACTGAATCGAACACTACCTTCACTCCTCAAGTATTTCAATTTACTACTCAGAAATCTAATAATCAAACTGAGGAATCAAGAGAGAAAAATAATCTGAAGAAAAAGGCCACAAACACCCATGTTCCTATTGTGCATACTGAAATCAAGTTACCCACACACTCACATGCATCTAAACAGAAAATGACTTGTCATTACTGTCACAAGATTGGCCATCTAATGCATGAGTGTAAATTGATGGAAAAGGATGATCTGAATGCTAGTAGAGTCCATGCAAGGAAAGACCATGTTAAGAATCATGCATTTCAGAATAAGAAAATTTTCTTTTTTCATTGTGTCAAGATGGGCCACATTGCTGCCCGTTGCTGGCATGCCCAGGGAAAAGATCATTATAAACACCTTAGATTCTCTATAAAACAGAATACCTTTGGTAAAGATAAATTTTCTTTCAAAGGAAAAGCCTCTAAGTGTTTCAACTGTTGGAAGCCAGGCCATCTGGCTAGTGAGTGCTAGTCAGTGATCAAGAGAAGAAATTTCTCTTCCTGTTTTGAATGTGGGAAAATTGGCCACCGAGCCTCAGACTGTTGGTATTTGAAAAGGAACAATAACCTCCATGACAGAAATAACAGAACTCCTATTTACCCACAGAAAATTCATACCTTTCATATAAAGAAAAACCTGAATGATTTTGCTTATTGTCATTACTGTGGAAAAGTAGGACATATTATGGATGACTGTTATATTTTGAAATCTGAGAATTTCAATGCTGCAAGGATAAGGAAAGTACCTCCCAAAGGTACAACTGACTCTTCAGGACCCAAGAAATCTTGGGTACCTCTAAATAGAAAATGAGGTTCATCTGCTGGTGTGCCTTGGAGCTGAGAAATAAAAAGGGGTAAATAAACCAAGGCATCTGAATATGGTAAACCCCACTCTTGCACTCTTTCATTTTAGTTATGTGAATTTTTCTCATTTTTGTCATTATAGTTGCATGTCTTGATAAACCTGTCAGCTAGAATACATGTTTGCATTTTCATATGATACTTCCCTTGCTCTAATTGAAATTCTCTGAAAATCTGAACTGATTGATGCTTGCATATGTCAAATGCATTCTTTAAAATGTCTGTAAATGTCAAGATGCTTATCTTACACAGACTCTGATGCATAAATTTTCATCTGCATACATTTTCACATATGCATATCCAATTGCATTGTCTTGCACACTTTGAAATTGGACATTGCATATAGGACTGCATTTGCATTGCATTGTCATGCATGACCCAATGGTATATTAAATGGTAAGTTGGGAGAAAGGTAGACTATGTCTGTCTGGAAACTCACATCATGCGTGAGGTGGTCTTCTAGACCTAAGTACTCCACCTAGCACCATGGGTCTTTCATTGCATATGTTGCATGCAATCAGGGGGAGTAAATCAAGTCATTCAGTCTCCATCATTAACCTCATAACATATGCTACACTTAGAATTCAGATGCCCTATGCATATGTACTATATATAAATCACATTCTAAATATACAAAAAGGATTGATTGACTGCACTTTGTCAAGGGGAGTCATTGGAGTCATTGGATGATCATTAATATCATCAGCATCATTCATAATTATCTTGCTGCATACATATTGAGAGGGGGTGTTTTGTGTTTAATTTGAACCAGAATATGCCTCTATTCCGTTTCTTAATGATGTCGACACTCGGAGTCGACTCTTTTAAGAACTTCTTCTGCTAATTCATGATTCTATCTGAATTGTTCTCATCCTTGGCATCTTATTTTTGAAAAGAATCCTTACAATCCTTTATGAATCTGCTCTCTTGACAAACTAACTGTCATTTCATTATACATAGCTGCTAAAATCAGAAATCTTCACTTATAAGAAGCTGCATTGCTCCATGAATGAGCTGATGGTCTAAATTTAATACACCTTAGAGAGTATAGACCAATTTCAATGAAAAGAAATGTTGTTTATTCTTTAATAGCTCTCAATCATTTTAATCATGTAATATCTAATAGAGTCTATCAGAATTTGAAATCATCTAATTTCAGGACAAATTGGTTGAGAAAGCCAATAATGTGCATTGTTCTTAAAAAACTCTTTCTGAAATTCAGAAGTGACAGTTGTGTATAAAATGCAGAGCAATGGCCAAATGCACTGAGAAATTGGGTTCCTTATCAAAAGTATGTGAACCTATGTCATGATGCTTCTTGGCTAACTCTGTTCGAAAAATTACAAAGATAGTCAAATATGCTGAAACGAGAGCAATGGCCAAATGCGCGGAGAAACTGGGTTCCTTATCAAAAGTATGTGAACCTATGTCATGATTTTTCTTGGCTATCTCTATATTTCCTGAAACAGAATAGTAAATTCTGCTAAGTAACTAGGGGTATTGGCGTCTGATAAACGTATACCCTTATGTAAAAAGTATGGATTATACTTTACTTATCTTAATCTCAAGGGCTTATTTCCTGAAATATATTACTGTCACCCTAGAGATAAATTCAAAAAATTGATCTTTATTTAATCTCAATACATGTTTTGGACGCTCTAAAGATATCCTGTGACCTTTAGATGATTAAGATGAAGTAAGATAAAATCTGATATGTTCTATGGTAATCTGATTTATTGCTATTAAAAGAGTTCATACAACTATTTTTGTTCAAGAATGCAGTACTTATTCTCTACCTTGTATCATGTTTAAATCATCATAATTTCAATGCTGCAGTATACGAACTCTTATTCTTAAAGACACTGAGCTCAGCATGCTTTGATAATGAAAGATTGCTTAGTTTGTCAATCAGATTTTATCTGCTCTATGATATTCCTATTTGCAATTGTCACATCTTCATCATTCTGTTTGCCAAAGGCAAGAAGGGAGAAATGGCTTGTGTTGATGCTTTCTGTCTGCATGAGGAAAGTTTGGTGCATGAGGGGTGTTTGGCTAAGGGGGAGTTTGTCATACTGATTACATTTCATGACTGTCAGATTAAGTCCTCCTGCATAGTTCTCATGTCATACATGATTAGTTAATGAATTTGCATACATATAACTAACGACATATCATCCATATTCAAAACACCAAAAAGATTGTTTGAGTGATTGACTCTCTTTGTTCATTTTATGATCCATGTTCTTCTCGGAATTCATCTCCAACATTGTTGTGCAGTTGGTTTCATGGATCTATTTTTCTTTCAGGTCTCTCTTGGCTCTATTTGTCTTGATCAATGCCCATGCATTTGCTGATACATTCTTTTCATCTCTTCTCTCTCTATAAAGGCGGAGACTGATCTCTCAGCATCCCTACATATTTTTTTTTCTGACATCAAGTCATTGATCTCTTTTTGCTGACGTCAAAGGGGGAGAATAATCTTGCTTGCTTGTGTATGACTCATAGTGTTGTGTGACTCACAGTGTTGCCATCATCAAAAAGGGGGAGATTGTTATCTCTGTGATTTTGATGATAGCAAACACTATAAGTCATCCTGTGTTTGCATGATAGATTGACTGTGCATTGATTCTTTGTGCATGTTTTCATATGTGCATGCACTTGGTCTGAGCTGATGTGATCCAGTGATCCATTTACTTGATCTTTATTACTGGTAGTGGAGTATGTGTGCATGCTATTTCATCAAATAGGTTGTGCATTTGTGTCTTAGTGCATGTCCTGCATCTCAGTCTGTGTCATGTGCATTTGTGTCTCAGTGCATGTGATGCATCTCAGTCTGTGTCTCATGATATGTCTAAGGGTGCGCAATCGAGGTCAGTGCAATGTTTTGTTTTAGCGCGGTCGGTGCAAGTGTCTCTCACGCATGATCAACATCGGTGCATATTCTATCTCTATCGATCTGTACATGCTCTATTTCTTGGGTATAACATTCGGTGTAATCTTTGTTCCTAGTATCGATTTGGTCGGTGCAAAGAATGTTGCTGCATGCATATCAGGGTCGGAGCTAGTTGCACCTTGTGCATGACTGAGGTCGGTGCAAGCTGCACCTTGTACGTACTAGGGTTGTTGTAAATATCATCAACTTGCATATCACAACTATCTCAGGTCAGTGCATACCTGCATGCTACATAAAAAAGGGGTCAATACATATCTTGCCTTTGCATCTCACCTCTCGGGGTCGGTGCAATTTTTAAGTCTGTGCAATTCTTCACTAGCACACACTGTTTGGTGTCGTTATTTAGTGTCAGTGCATTCTTCTTCGCCATCTCGGTGTAAGTTCTTACTTGGACGGGAATTTCTTGACTCGGTGCAAGTTCTGTCTTGCATCTTTCTTTGTCCATGCATTTTTCTTCGTCATCTCGGTGCAAGTTTTCACTTGCAAAGGATGTCTACATCTCGGTGCAACTCTTGCTTGGGCCTCAAATACAACTCGGTGCATTTTATGTCCTAGACATCTTTAGAGTCGGTGCATCCTCTGTCTTGCACATTTTTTTTGAGTCGGTGCATCCTCTGTTCTAGACACTTTATAAGTCAGTGCATGTCTTTAGACATTCGACTCGGTGCTTAGTTTTCCTCCTGTGTCTCATGGAATCATGTCGGTGCATATCACTTGCACATTTGGACACTAAGGTCCGTGCATATGGTGTCATACACATTCATAAGTGAGTGCATTTCCCACTTTTTCCTTATATCAACTCAGTGCAATTCATGCCTCTACCATCCCTGAGCCTGGTGCAAACCGCTGATCACCTAGTACTAAGTCAGTGCAATGGTTGACTTACATACTTCTACGCAATGCAAGTTATGCTTACTTTCTCATTACGTCTGTGCAAACTGTGCTAAGTGTTTAAGTAATGTCTTGTGTTTCTGACAGAGGTTTTTGTCCGAGGAGGGGCACGTGATCCAAGGTGAATCGTCTCTAAAAGAATGCCACGTGAAAGGCTACAACGCTCAGATGGTGACACGTGGCTGAGAGCCTTCTGGAAGCATATGGGCGGGAGTTCTTCCTCCACACGCCCAATAAGAGAATATAAGAGGTTGCAGATCGAAGGCAAACAAGGAGAAGTTCATGATAGCCCAATCGAGAGAGCCAGCAACATAAGAAGAAGAAGACGTCCAGAGAGAGCGAGAGAGCTACAAAGTGAAGAGAGAGAGAGAAAGATCTAAGTAGTAAAGAGAATGCTAAGGTAGGAGAAGAGAGAGTTTCCCCTGAAGACTTGTTTTGGAATTGCTCTTCGGAGCTACAGTTGTTTTGGTTGTTATTTTTGTTTTTCGTTTGTTCTTTTCATCTGCTTAGTGTGTTCTTCCGATCCTCTGGTTTGAGGTTAGGGTTCCTCCTGTGGTCTCAGGAGAAGGGAGACTTGGTCTTCGGTTCGCGAGTGACCTGGTGTCGCTCGTGGTTGTTCCCTCTAGTGTGGAGGAAGAGAGGTCCTAGACCTCTGGTTGGGTGAATTGCTAGGAGCAATTCACTATTTCCCTATGGTGTGGAGGAAGAGAGGTCCGTGACCTATGGTTTGCTAATGACATGGTGTCACTAGCGGTTCCCCTCGTGTTTGGAGGAATGGAGGTGTGCCTCTGGTTCTAGTTCTGTGGATAGCAAAGCTAGGGTGCTGATCTTGTGAGTTGCTAGATCAGGTTGAGGGATTTGTCTCCCTCGGTCCAAGCTGTTTGGCAGCGTCTATTGCAGATTGAGTCTGCGGTTCTTGCTTTTGCAAGGGAAGCATCACTTCGGTTTGGGGTGAGGGTGGACGTTGGCAGACTGTGGGTCTGGCCGAACCACCTAAAAATATCCTGTCCATCATGGTTTGCCTTGCGTTCTATTCCATATCATCTATCCCCCTTCTCAGGTTGTTTGAGCGTTCTATATCAGAAGCTTCTCTATGTGATTTCACTTTGATATTGCTATTAAGTGTTCGACTGAGTGCTTAATAGAGACATATGCTTCTTAGTGCTTCTAATTTCTTGAGTGAATTTGTGAGATGAGTCTGCGTGATTCCTTGGGTTATCTATCTTCATTTTTTCTTTTATTTCCTGAGCAAGAAAGCTCAGTAGTCTTATTAGATCTCATTGAGCGTAGACAAAGTTTTATTCCGCTATAGTTTTTTTGGGGGGGATTCATTCACCCCCCTGAATCTGTGGCTAGCATCACAACATTTGACTCTTAGGAGCTTCATTCTTTGTTATTTTTCTTTTGGGAGCTGTTGGTACTGAAACCAACGCAGAAGGTGTTCCGCCAATCGGGCTGCTGAACTTCTTCGACAGCTGCCACTTCATTTTCTTGTTTACTTGCTAGAACCTCTGTTACACTGGGGACCTACCGACGGTTGATGACTGCTATATTCAGGCTTGTGTCTGACGGGATTGCCAAAGAACTAGCCAACTTTGCTAGGGCATCTGCCTGAGCATTCTGTCCTCGGTTAATGTGCTTGATTTTGATGAAATAGAATCTCGCCATCAAGCGGAGTGCGAGCTGATAGTAAGGGAGGAGCTCTTGCTTCCGCACATCGAACTCTCCTTCTAGCTATTTTATAACTAGCATGGAATCCCCGAATGCTTCTAACATCTGGATTTCCATGGACAGAGCAATCGGTAACCCGATTATGAGGGCTTCATATTCTGCGTCATTATTTGTGCATGGCTTGTTTATTGAACAGGATGTATATATGACTTCTCCTTCAAGAGATTTCAGGACCATGACTCCCCCCGCTCTGACTCTGGCTGACCCAGTAGCTGAGGTATCAATTCTGGAAGCGTCGTCAAAATATAGCTGCCATGGAGAGGGATGCACCTGGCCGACTTCTAGGGTTTCATCTTCAGGAAGCTCTTGTTCCAGTGGGCAGTCTTCAGGCACTGGATGCTCAGTAAAGAAGTCTGCGATGGCCTGGCCCTTGACGGCCATTTGCGGTATGTAGGAGATATCAAACTCCATAAAGATCACCACCCATTTGCCCAAGCGGCCTTTGAGTGCTTGTTGGGACATGATATATTTACGCGGATCTTCCTCAGAGATTAGCTTAACTTCATGCAACAGCATATAGTGTCGAAGCTTCCTGACCGCGAAGACCAGTGCAAGGCAGGTCTTCTTGATATAGGTGTACCTCTCCTCAGTTCTTACCATTCTTCGACTGAGGTAGTAGAGGGCTTGTTCTTTCCCTTCTTCATTGTTCTAGGCTAGCATTACCCCCAGTGAGTTATACGTTGCTGCTATTTACAAAACCAGTGGCCGTCCTTTCATCGGTGCGCCCAACACTAGAGGAGTCTTCAGATAGTCTTTGAGCTTGTCGAAGGCTATCTGGCAATCTTCGTCCTAGTAAAAGGGAACATCTTTCATCGTTAGCTTGTGAAAGGGCTGGCATCACCTCGACAAGTTGGATAGAAACCGCTGGATGTATGTCAAGCGGCCGTGTAGAGATCTCAGTTCGGAGAGGTTCCTTGGTGAGGGAAACTCCTGAATTGCTCTGATCTTTGCGGGGTCTATTTGAATCCCCTAGTATCTGACAATGAAACGCAAAAACTTTCCACTCGATACTCCGAATGCACACTTCATAGGGTTCATCTTCAATTTATACTGCCTCAGCCTCTGAAAGATGACTCGGAGGTCCTGTAAATGGTCTTCTTTCTTTCTGGTCTTGACTACCAGGTCATCTATGTAGCACTTGACCTTATGGTAAAGCAGCTCATCAAATATCCTAGTCATCGCCCGCTGATAAGTCACGTCGACATTCTTCAATCCGAACGGCATCCTCTTGTAGTGATAAATGCCTTTTGGAGTTTGGAAGGCAGTGTGGACCCGGTCATGTTCCGTGATCCATATTTGGTTGTAGCCGGACGACCCATCCATGAATGATAGGGCCTCATGGCCGGTTGTTGCATCTATCATGACCTCCTTTATCGGCATCGGAAAATCATCCTTGGGGCAGGCTTTATTCACTTCTCGGAAGTCAACACATATCAGGATCTGTCCATTCTTCTTCGTCACGGGCACAATGTTAGCCAAGCATGTGGTATATTGATTTTCTTCGACGAAGCCCACATCAATGAGTTTGTCAACTTCTTTGCAGATTTGAGTGATGAGCTCTGGTCTCATGCGCCGCGATAGTTGCTTCACCGGTTCGGATTCTGGGCTTATTGCTAGCTCATGTTGTGAGACTGCGGGGCTTAGTCCAGGCATTTCCTTGTAGGTCCAGGCAAAGCAATCTCGGTATTCTTGTAGTAGCTGGATGTACAACTTCCGTTCTTCAGCAGATAGTTGGGCACTTAGGAAAGTCGGCCTATGGTCATCCTCGTCTCCCAGATTAACTTCTATCAGTTCATCGACTGTGTCTTGGCCTCCGTCTTCTATTTCCAGGGGTGATGGCTGAAGGTCGACAAAATATGGGATATCATCTTCAAGGTCAAGAACCTCGATCTCTTCATTTGATTCTATCTGAACTTCGGCAGGGATCTTTGCCTCGGTAAGAAGCAGCTGTGCATATTGTTCCATCAGTGAATCCATCACCATTGCAGCTTCGAGGGGTGAGTTAACAGCTTCATCCCCGAAAAATAGGTTTGCGATCATGGAAGACCGGTGGTTGTTTACTGCTGGGTTGGGGTAGCATCGTATCTTTGTAGCAGAAGCTAAGAAGGCCTCGCCCTCTTGGATTGTCGTGTCCTCAGTGGAGGTGGCACTTTTCTTTTCAGTAGCGTACATCTCTTGCTCAGCTTCGACAGAAGTCTCCCCGATCGGCACGAGAGGTGCTGAAATCATCATTAGCGGAGGCCCGCCAGAGGGAGATGTCCCTATTTCTTCAACGTCTTTGGCTTCGCTGCTACTGGTCGTATCAAATTTGGCTTGAAGGGCCGCCTCTTCATGATAGACTTGCTCCCAACATCGGCAAGGAGTCATGGTCTCTCTTTTCGAGTCTCTTGGTCGAGCCGGTTCAGCATTTTCTGCTTCTGCTGGGTATTCATCGAAAGTTGCCCCCAACGGGTTGTTTTCAGCAGGATAGAAAGCGGTGATGGTGTCTACCTCATAGCGTCCACTGTAGTAATATTCTTCAAGGGTGATGCCCAACCCTGGATGCTGAGAGACACGTCTCATTTCTTTGTCCAGACGTGCGGGATACCACTTCTTCTGGAATGCTTCTTTATCTTTGCGCAGCTGGTTGGAGGGGATGTGCTGCTTCTGGAACATCCTGGCCATCCGACTTGTTGTGAACGCCAGACCCTGAACGGGAGCCAGCGGGTTCTCTATGTCTTCGGGTAAGTGACAATCAGTGTCTTCCCGTGTAGGGTGCTCCTCAGCTGTATAAAACAAGCTGCTGGGGCCATCTATCTGCATTACCTCCCAAGCTTTGAAAGGCTCGACAGTGGTGTTATCGAGGCCAGGGATTGGCTTGGTGAGGCCTTCCGGGACCCTTATATGGTCGTGCTGCTGATCGACCTTGACTTCATTGGCTTCGGGGTATATGGCAAGAGGTGTTATCTTGCCCACATCCCCGGTGACGGTGATGTGAGAGATCGCCATAGGCTTGATATATCCACGCGGCGGTGGTGGAAACCAGTCGTCGCCGGAGGTGCTTTTTGGTGCCCCCGTAGGGGCCTTGGCTTCAGAGGTCTTTTGAGACCGATCTACATATAGATGAGCGTCTGCCAGGTGACACTCGGACACTTCGAATGGATGGAGGTCAACAAATATCCTCTCTTCCTTTCCTTCGAGGCTGTATTTGATGCATTGGTGGAGCGTGGACGACACCACCATATTTTCATGCAGCGAGGGACGGTCAAGCAGTGCTTTGTACGAGGTGCGGGAGTCGATGACATGAAATTGCACCTTCGTAGTAAAATCTACCAGAGTGAGTGAGAATTTTGCTACCCCCAGTGATACTTCACACTTTTGGTTGAAGCCGACGATACGCATCTCTCTGGCTTTATCGAGGCGTACATTAAAGTGGTGCCTCTGATATATTCTGTATGGTAGAATGTTGACAGCTGCGCCAGGGTCGACCAGGATCCTGTTCAGCTCCTGTCCATTTAGGTGTCCTCTCATATAGAGCGGCCTGTTGTGGCTGATAGTAGGGAGTAACATGTCCTCCTGAGTGAACGTCATGTTGGCTTCTGGTAGTGCTTCAGCCAAGCAGGTTTCATATTGAGCAGGCATCTGCAAAGCAGTGATAATCGCCTGTCGGGTCTCTTCACTCAGAGAGAGAATTTCCCAAACAGTGAATCTCGTCGGGGACTTTTTCAATAATTTAACTACATGACTTCCTACTCGGACATTGGACAGTTTCATTTCATCTGCCCACCTGGGCTTGGAGGAGTCTTGGACTACGGTCCCTGATGGTCCTGCCTTATTGGGTTCAGATTCTGCATCCTTCTGCTTGGTGCCATGTTCTTCTTGTTGCCCTTCATTGGCTGCTGTCGGGCAAGCTTCATATGAATCCGGAGCTTCGGAAGATTGCTGGGGTTGCGGGTAAGTACTCCCAGTTGCAGGGTCGGCACCCTGACACGGCTACTTTCCCTTGGACATCTTCAGGAATTCTAGGAAGGAAGGGGTAGTAGTGTTGCCTCCGTTCTGGTTATAAAGGCCTGACGGAGGAGGGATTTGGGCTCCTTTGGGGAGATCTTGTAGGGTTGCTCTCCCTTGAATATGATATCATGGTTAGCAGGTGGATGGCACCCCCACTTTCGGCCTGACCGGGTTGCATGTGCTATAATAGCTGCTTCAGCCTCGCTTGCCCCGGCGGCGGGTGCAAAGCATATTTCTTCCTTGTCCTCTTCACTAGACAAGTTGAAGAGAGTTGAGAGAGTATTACAGGACGTAATCTGCTCTTTGTTGACCTTGGCGGTCTTTCTTTTCTTCTTTTGTTTCTTTTTCTTCTTCTCTTTAGCTGGCGCCTGCCCCCAGAACAGGCTGCCATCCTTATCGGATGCTACGTCAGCTTGCTGCTCCTACTTGAGTGACAGCTACTCTAGTTCTTGCCATGGGACATGATCCCGCACCAATAGAGGTTCTAATTTGGGTTGTACATATTCATCTAGCCCATTTATGTATTCCTACAGCCGCCGGGCTTCTGGACTAATCTCCTTGACCGTCGGTAGTGGAGTCTATCTTCTCCGATTGTGTGTAGGTATCATGATGACTGCAGGTGGATTGGTCCACACAGGTGCTGCTACCAGAGGGGTAGGTCGTGGTGTGATGCCACGAACATGTGCTCCCACTTTTGGGTGAGGTGCCATCTTTTTCTTGTTCTTTGCAGGGACTTGCTGCCATCCCTGTTGTTCTTCTATGGGCGCCAGGAAACAGATTTCATAAGTGCGCCGAGTACTGGCTTCAGAGATCTCCTCAAGCAAGGCCTGGTATACAGAGACCATAATGGCAGCAGCCCTCCTTAGAGGAGCCTCATGGGGTTGTGGAGGGTCCACCATGTAGTCTCCCAAGTCAATCTCATCTTTCTTCACCATGCCTTCAATAATATATTTGAAGACATAGCAGTCTTCAATCGGGTGCCCCAGCATCTGGTGATAGGGGCAGAACCTTGGACTGTCCTTTCTTTTCAGGTCCTCTGGCCTCTTTGGCTCAGGCAAGGTGACTTTGTCATACTGGGTCATCCAGTCGAAGAGAATTCTAGTCTTTTCTTTTGGAAAAGAGTAGGCCTTATTCATTTTATCCCGCAGTGAGGGACCCTCTTCGCCATCCCCGGCTTTAGCAGGCTGTGGGGCATCTGCCTTTTGCCTTTATCCTTCTCCTGTTCAAATGCCTTAATGTCAAGGGCATTTGCTTCTTTGGGTGCCTGGCGCCGTTCTACTGCTTTACCTTTTTGTGTAGTAGCAGTAGCTGATGCAGGGGCGGATCTGGCCAGGAAGGCTTCCACCTCAGCAACAATGTGACGTGATCGTCATCGACATCGGACTTGATCTTCCGTCTTAAAATATTTGTAATTTTTTTTTATTTTACATAAGGGTATTTGAAGTTTATCTTTTGATATCCCTAAGTGTCTTTAAGGGAGTTATAATGAGTCATATGTGTCTTTTCATATTTCTAGGCATTAAAGAGTCTTAGAGTTTTTAAGAGAGTTATAATGAGTCATAGGTATCTTTTCATATTTCTAGCCATTAAAGAGTCTTAGAGTTTTTAAGAGAGTTATAATGAGTCATAGGTGTCTTTTCATATTTCTAGGTATTAAAGAGTCTTAGAGTTTGTCCTTTGATCTTCTTTGTGAAGTCCATAAAAAGAGTCTTGTAGTCCTTATTTGAAGCAATAGAATGAAGAAAAAACCAGTTTAGCTATGGCTATGAGTGTTCTTCCAGATTTTTGGAACTCTGGGTGAGAGGCCCAACCCCACTTCGCCCTGCCATGGAGGTCGTCCGTGAAGCTCCGGTGCATCATCTTCGAGAAGAGGACGGGTGTGAAGCCCCATCGAATCTCCACGATCTTCCTCCTTCACCGTTCAACCGCCGTCGTCATCCATCACCACCGCCACCACCGTCGTACCAACTGCAACGCCTACAACCGCCATCACCGCAGAGAAGAATTGAAGAGCGCGACTGCGTCATCCCTGAGATGGGGATGGGTGTGAGGCCCCGGTCGAGCTCCTTCGTTCTTCTCTAGTCACCTCACCTTCCTGCTCTCCGGCTGACAGTTTGAAGTCCTTCCTTGACCTCGTGTCACAGCAAATGGTATCAGAGCAAGTTGTTCAGTTTGTCCCAACAAGCCGAGGTCCTGCGATTCGAGATTCGAGGTTCGAGGTCGAACCTTCCCCAAGCGGAGGGGTTTGACGGGATCGTCATCGACATCGGACTTGATCTTCCATCTTAAAATATTTGTAATTTTTTTTTATTTTACATAAGGGTCTTTGAAGTTTATCTTTTGATATCCCTAAGTGTCTTTAAGGGAGTTATAATGAGTCATAGGTGTCTTTTCATATTTCTAGGCATTCAAGAGTCTTAGAGTTTTTAAGAGAGTTATAATGAGTCATAGGTATCTTTTCATATTTCTAGACATTAAAGAGTCTTAGAGTTTTGAAGAGAGTTATAATGAGTCATCGGTGTCTTTTCATATTTCTAGGCATTAAAGAGTCTTAGAGTTTGTCATTTGATCTTGTTTGTGAAGTCTATAAAAAAAGTCTTGTAGTCCTTATTTGAAGTAATAGATTGAAGAAAAAACCAGTTTAGCTATGGCTATGAGTGTTCTTCCAGATTTTTGGAACCCCGGGTGAGAGGCCCAACCCCACTTCACTCTGCCATGGAGGTCGTCTGTGAAGCTCCGGTGCATCGTCTTCGAGAAGTGGATGGGTGTGAAGCCCCATCGAATCTCCACGATCTTCCTCCTTCACCATTCAACCGCTGTCGTCGTCCATCACCACCGCCATCACTGCCGTACCAACTGCAACACCTAAAACTGCCATCACCGCAGAGAAGAATTAAAGAGCGCTACTGCCTCATCCCTGAGATGGGGATGGGTGTGAGGCCCCGGTCGAGCTCCTCCGTTCTTCTCTAGTCACCTCGCCTTCCTGCTCTCCGGCTGACAGTTTGAAGTCCTTCCTCGACCTCGTGTCACATCATAATGTTGTTTAGTCG
Source organism: Amorphophallus konjac (assembly GCA_022559845.1). Taxonomy (NCBI): domain Eukaryota; kingdom Viridiplantae; phylum Streptophyta; class Magnoliopsida; order Alismatales; family Araceae; genus Amorphophallus; species Amorphophallus konjac. The sequence goes on along the minus strand of CM040120.1, from coordinate 202,034,441 downwards.
GTCGAATGACCGGATTTCCATTCCTATCATCCTTTCCAGGACCTCTCTCCTGAGATTCTGTTTACATATCTGTACAGCGTCTTGCTGATGCAGGGGCCGCTTGCATCTCATTCTGAGGTTCCTCCACCTCGTGATATAATCAAAGACTGTCTCATCTGCCCTCTGTCTTGTTGAGTAGAGTTCGGCCACTGTGACCTCCCTCTCTGTAACATGGAACCTTTCTCTGAACTTCCTCTGCATGTCCGACCAGACGCTGATCGACCCAGTCGGGAGGCTAGAGTACCATTCAAAAGCGAGTCCCGTCAATGAGGACCCGAAGAATTTTAGTAAATATGACTCGTCGGTGGCCAGATCACCCATGACAGTCATGTAATATGCGACATGTTCTTTTGGGGATCCCTTCCCGTTGAACTTGTGAGATTTTGGCGGCTTGCTAATCCCAGGAGGGAGCCACTTGGCAGCATGATGCAGTGGGTATGTAACCATGTATGCATTAAACGCGACGTAGTCACCTTCACTTCTTTCAACGAGCTTCAGCTCGATCATTCTCTCCACCATCATTTTGTTCACGACGGTTAGATCAACTGGCTCTGGGTAGAAATGTGCCGGCTGTAGGTAGGGGGTGACCAGGGTGGTCACCTATGGAAGAGGACGCAGTATTGGAGGTGTCTGGTGCACCTGTGGTAGCACCGGCAGCATCAGCAGTTATGGTGGGCATTGCTGAGTCCTCGCCAAGCTTGGTTCTGCCAGCTGGGGCACGGCATAGTGTAGAGAGGGGTCACTCTAATTGACGACTCCCCGTGATGATTCACCCTGCACCTCGGGATACTTGGAGGCTGAAGACTACTCTATCTTCTCCATCAGTTGCTTCTTAAGCAGCTCTATCTTCTGGCGGTAGCTTTGTAGTATCATTAGTACTACCGGATCCATAGCTGCAGTGCTGGGCATAGCTTCTGTTGTCTCCCCGGATGCACCCTCAGGTAGGATGTCGAGCAAGACATCTTCTTCTTCTTCCGCCGTCACCACATTGGCGGTTAGAACAGTAGATTCATCACATTGTTGGTGGTGGGCTAGGGCTTGCTTCCCTTTAGCCACTGCCAACAGTTCTTTTGTGGCTCCCACCCTTCGAGTGTTCGGCCCCTGCCTCCTAGCCAATTGAGCCAGGTCATGAGGATCTTCTGGAAGCCTTCCATATCGGCCGGATATGCTAGCCATGTTGCAGGTGAAGATCTGCTTTCTTCTTCTTTGTCTATGAACCTTCCTTCTTACATACTCTGGAAAGGTTAACCTCTCAAACACAGAGGTTCTTCTTCTTTCTTTCTGCCGAGGGGCGGTTTCATCGGCTTCAGCCTCGAAGCTATCTTCGTAACCATTGTCATCGACCAACGATGTCATCCTTCTTCCATCCTCTTCTTCTTCAACTGCCATTGGTGGGCAGTAGTCTTCTTCAGCCACGGCTGCTTGTAGTAGTCGTTGTTGGCCCAGCGAGGGGTTGCCTAAACCCCTGAAATAGCTTCTGACCATGTTGGTCATTTCTTCTTACCCCTGTTCCTGATGTAGGACCGGGGATAGTTGTCGACCTCCGACGGGAGGGATGTAAGCAAGCTGGGTTCATCCAGCGAGTTGCTAGAATCTTCTCCCCACTGTAGGGATGTCGGCTTGTTTGGCGCAGGCCCTGGAACTTTAATGGCGTGGAGGGTCCACAACCGTCTATTCATTTCTTGGGGCCAGGCCCCTTCCCTTCCTCATTCCTACTCCGTCACGTGCAGGGCGGTGACGGATTGGTGCATCCTGGCGAGGGGGTTGGATCTTCTTAGGGACCCAAACCTGCTTAAACTTTTTCGGCCAGGGGGCCAGCTTCTCATGGCCATGGTGGCCGGCTTCTTCTTTCTCAGCTCTCCTTCCAGAGAGGGCCTGGTAGGAGTTGTGAACAGGTATGGTAGGGATGACCTGATCCGGGACCACCTGAGCGTCGCGCCCGTCCAGGAAGACGTGAACTCCACCTAGTAGCATGGACTTGCCGGACACGGAGAGGCATCCGGTAACAGTAGCAGTATTCTGTTGGAACCCTCTGCGCTGGCGTCCTCCGGAGTTCTTGGCAGTATTGGGGCTGGCCCCAGGGGTGATATGGTGCACCAGGCAGCTGGCGACTTGAATTGGACTCTTGAGCGAGCCCACAGAGCATCGAGCCTTCAAGGCCTCGACCTTCTTCACAATCTCCTCGGCAGGCTCCGAGGTCTCCACTTGAAGTAGATCAACGAAGGCCAACCCCAAAAAGTTGGGGAAGCCTACGGCAGCGGGGAACGACCCAAGGACAGTGGGCACCGCCAGGTACCCATGTTCAGCATGGCCAGCCACGATCGCGTGGCCAAAGGTAATAGCAGCAAGTCCTGATGATGCCATCGTCTGCCTGCCACACAAAGCAAACAAACGATCAGCAGTCTTTGGGAGGGCCTCGGGGCCCGCATATCTCAGGAAAGAGATGAAAGGTGACACTGGTCCCACCGGGCGTGCCAGACTTGTAGGATGATGGGATTTGTTCAGTCATTTTGTTCGGGTCGAATAACCAATTAATTAATAAATAACCAATCAATTAGTTAACCACGCAGGCGTGCCAGTCAAATACGTGACAGATTTACTATGCGCTCATTCTGACCCATGTCGGGCGAGAGTGAGGTTTGGGTCTGGACCAACAGTCTGCTATACCATAAATGCTATGACGTTAATTACATCCCCCATAAGGGAGAAAACCTTTCATTAATTACCGAGATAGTGGGTCATCCGAGGCCGAAATAAGATGCTGAAGGATGAATGTGACGCGGTCACATGAAATGCTTTCATCTATCATGCAAGAGAGGCGTGGTTTATTAAGTTGGAGACCCAGGATACGTGGCGGAGGACATAGGTCCGAAGACCACCATCGTGCATATCAAAGACTTCCAGTCGGGCGCAACCCGGACTTCCGTCAATGCCATTTGATATACCCAGGGGTCCATGCAAGCATGCATGCACGATATTCATGATTATGTTAAAGCATGGTAACAAAGTCATGAAGATAGACAATGATTAATTATGTTTATTAATCTCCACCAAGGGAGACGAAAATGGCAACAAGGACATGATCACGAAGGCATGATGATAACATACATGACAGTAGAGGCGTAATAATAAAATTCTTTGGACTTGAACAACACTCTTTTTATTCAGTTTATTACTGATTGGGGTTTATTAACCTCGACTGTAGGGCCCCAGAATTTTATATAAATAATTTTCTAGAATTTATAAAGGCCCAATTAGGTTGAATAATTGTCACGCCCCGAGCGCGGAAGATACCCGGGGATGCGCGACGAGTTTATATCAATCATGTCAATCAGAGTAGTAGTGTATTCGACACAAAGACAGAGTGCGCAAATATAAAGATAACCCAATCCATTAATTCCTTTGATAAGAATATGTCTATTACAAACCCTTGCAAATACTAGACTCAATAAAAATAAAATAAAAATACAACGCTTGACTCAAGAAAAATAGAGAAAAGACAGGATTAATTGACGCTTGAGTAGCTCTAACTCTTTCACTCTTGACCATCCCCTTCAGATTGAGTTCCCTCATCATCGGACTTACCTGAAAGGTAGGGAAACACTGAGTGAGCGAACGCTCAGTAGGAAATTATATCTCCAGAACTAGCAATGGTTTAAGTAATTACATTTTTCCATGAATGCACTATAGCTATGCATGTTCGCAAAATGACAAGATGGAGAGAGTGGATAACAATAAGATAGCAGGAAGTACTAGTCATGAACTTTCAAGAACTTATATCAAAAGATATCAAGATATTCAAGCAAGTAAACTCATCATGTCATGTTAGAATTTGGCTATTTTGTTTCAAGTCAAGCAAGTATACAATTACCCTTTCTCGGGCCACGCAAGTCATGTAATATCAAGTCAAGTACAAGATTTGTGGAATGTTCAATCAAGCTAATCATGCACTTCGGTATAATGCCAATACCGTGATCAATCAACTCCCAAGGGCACAAGTACATTCGGGTGCTCCTCCCAGGACCAGATCGGGCCCTATATGTGCAGGCATTAATCATGTATTTTTAACATCCACTTTTGTATATAGCCAATATGGAATTTCAAGGATAAAGCTTGTAGACACGTAGGATAGACTTTGATAGAATAGAGTCCAAAATATGACACTTGACCTAGATAGGCGATAATAACGGTACAATCACGATTATCGATAAAAAAACTAGGTGGAATTGGTTCCCTAACTTGGGTACCATGACAAACAAGTATGGACATTCTTTATATAGAATTGAGGTCCACAAGAACATCAAGTTTAATATAGAATTGGGGTCTACAAGAACATCATAACAATGTTGTTATAGAATTGGGGTTTACAAGAACATCATAACAATGTCATGCTTTACCCCGTTCATTAAGATAATTCTCATATCATACACATGGCATGACATGAGGGCCGGTATACCATATTTCTATAGAGTGACATGGCAAAGATTGTGTAATGGGTTTTTATGGTACAACCAGCTTAGTCAGTCTTGAGGGAATCCAAGGCTCGAGGAGTCTTACGGAGGTCTCTATGACTAACTCGCTAGTCCAAAGGAACGGAATGTCCAATGGAGAGCTTGTATGTCACTGAGAGTTAATGGGTAAACGATAAAACATCATGAAACATGGGACTATATTCACGAACTGGAATATAGTGCCGATATATATATAGATATGTATATATATACATATGAAACCGTCGGTTAACAGTAACAGTGTAAAATAGTGTCACAGGAAAATAGCGACTTAATCTAAGTCATTACTTATCAAATTAACGCCTTCTATAGGAGCGTTTATTTACAAATTTGACGACTTGTACATCAGTCGTCCCTTCAATATTTCTATTCTGCAGAAAATCAATATTTTAGAATTTTAACACAAACGCGCCCTGGACAGGGGCGTTACTTTTCAATTAGCGCCCTGGTCTGGGGCGTCAGTTCAGTAGGAGACGACCTAGACAAGGTCGTGAATTCAAGAATTTACCAATTTTCAGATAATAATAATAAAATTTCAGGAAACGAGGTACATGGTCATGACAAGATAAATAACAGGATTTCACAGGTATACTCATGCAACATATTATATTCATGGTTACATAGCTATTAAATTTTAAACGTGGGTATTTATTAATTACATGAAATTGACGACTTCTGGCAGGGCGTCAAAACAATAATTAGCGCCCTAGTGTGGGTCGCTTATTTAAATTAGCACCCTGGTCAAGGGCGTTTCTTTTAATTTTTAGAGAAAACTTTTGAAATCGCAATAAAACTATATGCATGGATGACTGATGGTATTTATTAAAGATCTTATGCTAGTTTGGGCTACGTTCCTGAGAAAACCTACCTTATGAAGATTTAACTGATGAACGGATGAAGGTTTGGAGAAGAAAACGATGCTCTGTTCGTAACAGAGTCTTCAGACGTTCTAAATAGCCAAGTAATATGAGCTTCTCGACAATAGGTGAGCTTAGGAAGATGTCTTCTTTTGTGGATGCAGAGGACGTTGATGAAGAACCCCTCGTTCTTCAGCACACAGGGTGTTCAACCTATAGCAAAAGATGACGAAGAAACATGAGTTTTCTTCATAATACTCAACTGAAAGCAGAAGAAGAAGAAGAACGATGTTGATGAAGAACCACGTTCTTCAACGAGTTGTTTGTATGCTACCTGCAAAGGAAGATGAGGGAGAAAAAGAAAAGAATATTAACGTTCTTTCCTCAAACAACCAGAGGCAAAAGCAAAGGAAGGAAGAAGAACATAAACCTGTTCTTCACGCACAGCAGTGACAGAGCTTCTTTCGGCCAAATAGCTTTTAGGGTTCGATGGACAAGGTTATTTATAGGATTTTGGGGATCCTAATAGGGTTAGAGTTGTATTAGAAGTAATACTTCCATGATAGAGTCATTACCCTACTCCATCTTCCTCGTAGTTATCCAGAAACTTGCTCTGGATAGTCTCCTGGGTCGAACGAAACTCGAACTGAATTCACGCCTTAGGCTAGGTCGTGTGTTTTAATTGACGACGTTGTCGTAGTCGTTTCTTATTAAAAACGCGCCCAAGGTGAGGGCGTTTCCTTTCCTTTCCTTAATTTTATTTCTCGTTGTTTGAAATTTGACGCCCTCTTGTGTAGGCGTCCTTTTTAAATTAACACCTTAGACAGAGGCATTTCCTATTGAATTAGCGCCTTGATAAAAGGCGTTATTTTCCTCTTGATTAATGATTTACTCATTTAGGCTCTTCGTCATCTATTTACTTATCTTTTATTTTAATTTGATTTATTTAAAAATCTAATTTTTTTCCAGGGTTGCTATAATAATTAACCAAGCCTATTTACACATCATCTAAAAGGGTTTAAGGCCCAAAACCATTAAGTTTCGCCCATTTTCTAGAAGGTTACTTAGTTTATTTAAGAATAAAAATGAATTATATAAATAATAATATAGGAAAATGAATAAAAGAGTTTTATTTATTTAAAACTCTATATACGTTGAATGTAACGGTCTATCGTGCGACCGTCACATTCTTGTAACGCATGGGTCCACGACCGTTACACTCTATGAATTCCGTAAGCTGAAGAGTTTGATTCATGTTGAACTCTGGGAACAATAAATGTAACGGTCTATCGTGAGACCGTTACATACCTTTAACGCACCTGCATTAGACCGTTACATCCTGTTAGTTCCGTGAAGGAAAGAACAAGTACAAAGATCAAAACTTTGGACTCTTATCCACTAGAGATCAACGTAGGAAGAGTTATAACATTACTAAGGACTCTTAGAGATCATGTTTTAGCAAATTAAGGACTCTAGAATCGACCTAATCTTCAAAACCCTATAAATAGGACCTAAGTCTGAACTGTGCGACCCTTACTTTTGGCTCGCAAGGAATCAAGGTAAGGAGGTGTAATCTTTGGCATGTTCTTTAGAAGTATTTGTTTACAATACTTTAGACTAACTCCTCTCCAAATTTGACGTCTTTAGGTTAAGAGGTCGTGGAGTTAGAGCCCAAAGAAGTTACTGAAAAATCACTGGAAGAAGGGAAATAGGGTTCGGTGTTCAGAACATAATTGGAAGTTTGAAGCCTAGACAAGAGGTAGGTTATCTCATGAACGGCAAAAACAACTTCATAGGACTATAAGCCCTCTGGTTTGATTGAATTTCATGCATAGTAGAGCATCAATTTCATGTTTTACTAGTTCCATGCATTACATGCCTCTCTTAACCCTAAATTGAGAACTTGAAACATGTTATTCATCTATTCATGGTCACCTATGCATGTAGATAGCATATCCTTCTTTATCATGCCTAGAAACTCATGGTGTTCTGATTATAGACATGATGTGAGTTAATCTCTTATGTTTCATATTGCTTTCTGTTAGCAGACACTCTGACGCGTCACGGTAGGACCGTCACATTCACGTAACGGCCTTACTATGAGCCGTCACAGTCTCTGTGATATATGAGTTACTCTGTTAACTCTGACGCACCAATACAGACGCGTTACATTAGTGTAACGGCTGTCCTCTGACCGTCACAATCACTGTGACGCCCCACTTCTAGACCGTCAGAGGCTATGTTCTGTCAACCCTAGACAGAATATGATATGTCAATATTACTTATTATTAAGCCTAGTTACCTAAGTTTTAAACCTAATTACGTGACTTCGATATTATTTAAGCGTTCATGATAGGAAATGCATGTTTTGATATCTCACTATTACTTTGAGTTATATTAATTTCATGAACCCAAAACTCTATAGTTTTGTAATTTGAAACATGATTTTGAATGATGTATCAATAGAGTTTTATCATGGTTTCGCATCGATATATGTCTATATATATATAATATTTTCATATTTATAGAGTCGTTTCTATAAGTACATGGCACATACTCCGGTATGTTGACCATTAGTTCACACTTTGCACTATAGGAACACAATCTTAGACATGAGGACCTCTCTATTGGATATTCCTTCCAATGGACTAGGAAATCTTGTTTCAAGGCCTCCGTAATCCTCCGCGAGCCTAGGATTCCCACTAGGACGCCGAGTTGGTTGTACCATTAAAACCCATGAGCTAGAATACACCATTGTTGTTTTCTGATTCTAGTAATGTAACGGCCTTGTATTGGACCGTCAGGCTCATGTAACGGCCCAATATACGACCGTCACATTCATCTGAGGTTGAATTCTTGATTCTGGATTCAGACAAATGTAACGGTCCTATACTAGACCGTACCACAACGTAACGGCCCAATGAATGACCGTCACATGACTTGAATATCTCAACCCAAGGTTTGACCAAGGGTTGACATTTCAATGTTTCTAGATAAACCTTGATGATCTAGAACCTAACATTTTGCTTAATAGACTTAATATAATGAATGAAAGTTAAGAGAATATACTGTTATGTTGTCGATTTATTTCCATAAGCATAGCATAGTCTAAGTCATTCTTGATCTCATATATATTCAAATTAAAGCATTCATTCATTAATTTTCATTATTTGGAATTGTTATATTCTTGGCCATACTTTATTGTTACATGCGTAGAAGTAGCTTAATTTATACCTGAAGATGCGATCGAGCAATGATTGTGTTCAAGGGCTCTATGCTAGTCCCCTCGGCTGATTGCCAGAAACATACTATTTTATAAACTATGGGGTATGATGCTACTAGCGTCACATTACGCTGGGAGTACTATTTCTATAAATAAGTGAAGATTCACGACACGACATGACATTATTGCTTGATATTCCACAGAAATTCACGAAGCACTTGCTCATAAGCATAAGATGCTAAAGTGATGAATATGTGGCTTGCTAGTACATTCTCGATATATTCTTGTTCATAAAAGGCCAATATCATGTTCTTGTTCTATTCTTGCTAGTTCATTCTTGTTCTCATTCCATCTTATATGATTGTCTTGTTACTTTGATTTAATCGCGTGATCATCACATTGCATGATTTTACCTTATTTCTTTAGAGCAAAAATATTAATCACTTTAATAGTGCCTTCATGTTGATGCAAAGATACCTACTGGGCAAGTGTGCTCATTACCTATTTCCAATCTTTTTCAGGAAATGAAAGTGAGTCGAGTTCGGATTCGGATTATTCAAGTAGCGGATCCGAGAGTGATTAAAGATGAGCGAAGACTTAGGAAGTCTATAATGTCTAGATTGAGTCAATGTAATTTTCCTATTTCTTGAGTCTAGTAGAATGAAAGATGATGGAAAGTGGTTGTATTTCGAATATTGACCATTTATGAAATAAAGTTAGAGTTTGATTAAATTATGTGCAATTGCATTTATGTGTGTGATTGTATTGCGCTCTGGTCGTTCTTGCTTGCAAGAGGCTTACCATGCCGGCTATTCCCACTCCCCGAGCGAGTCTTCCGCTGTAATAAAGGCTCGGGGCGTGACAGTTAAGTTGATATCAGAGCCTAAGTCTTAGGACTTAGGGAAAGGAATCATGTCATAGGATAAGTCCAAGGTTTAAGGACCCCTACCTATGAACTGAGGAAGAAATTCCATACCCATGTGAGGATTGGGTAGAGCCCGGGATAAGATAATTAATTAGCTTTCAGGTTGATTTTCATGAGAGATAACAAGTTGTTATTTTTCTCTCTCATGTACCCTATTTTACAAATGGCTCATCGCGTAGATTAGGATGGTATGCAACAAATAATTGCCGGCCTCACTCAAGCATTGCAAACTATAGCACAAGGTGGTGCAGGGGCAGGGGCTGGTGACCTACATCGCAACTTCCGGAGTCTAAATCCTCCGCCATTCTATGGATCTTCAAATCCCGATGAGGCAGAAAATTGGATCGATGAGATGAATAGGATATTTGACGTTATTCAATGCACCGATCAGGAGAAGGTGCGTCTAGCAACATTTCAACTAAATAAAGATGCCCGTACATGGTGGAAGTCGGTTCCAGCACCTCCGGCCGATGCACCTCATACATGGGACGGGTTTCTTACTTTATTCCATACCAAATATTTTTCCGAACATGTAAAGGAAAGGAAGGCCATGGAGTTTGCCTCCCTTCATCAAGGGATGATGTCGGTGGTAGAATATGAGCTGCAGTTTTCAAGATTAGCACCATATGCACCACACCTTATTAGCACAGAATTATTAAAAGCAAATCGATTTATGGACGGGTTACGACCCGATTTCATTCAGCAACTTGGGACACAGAATATCCGCACTTATGCGGAGATGGTTCAGAGGGCATATCTATGCGAGAGGACCTTAGAGAAGGTCGAAAAGTTGAAAGGAAAAGGAGAAGAATCTAGCCGACGATCTGATCGGATTCTAAGAAGGAGAAGTTTAGCATCACGGAACCATACAAAAGTCGTGACAGCAAGAAAAGATCAAGGAGCGAGAATGGTGGAAGTTCTAGAAGAATAATAAAAAGGTTAAGGAAGAGAAGGAGCAAGTTGCCTCGGCATGCACTTTTTGCGAGAAATTCGGCCACTCGGCTGAAGAATGCTGGAAGCGCCTCGGTGCTTGTTTACGTTGCGGAAGTAGGGAGCATCGTGTGCCAGATTGCCCCCTTATGAAAGATTAATCAGGTAATGGAGGACGTAGGAGGCAGGCTCGCCTCAATGCCGTTCTAGACGAAGAGGAAGTGCCCAGGGATGATGGGCTTATGGAAGGTACTCTCCAGATTTGTTCTCGTCCTACATTTGTGCTATTTGATACTGGTGCCTCTCATTCTTTTATTTTCACTACCTTTGCAAAAACATTGTCAATTGCATCAGTCCCCTTACCTTCAGATCTTGCTATTACTACACCTTTAGGATCTAGAACCAAGCTCACCGAGTATTATCCTAATAGCAAGGTGATAGTAGAGGGTTACAATCTCCCCGCAAACCTCGTGTGCCTTGACATGAAAGGTTATGATGCCATTTTAGTGGTTGATTGGCTTGTAGACCATGATGCTTATATCAATTGCCAAAATAGGATTATATCTTTTCGAAAGCCCGATCTTCCAAGATTTTATTTTCTTGGCATCAAATACAAGAAACATCCTACCATTATATCTTCTCTTCACGCTTGCAAGCTTATCTCGCAAGGATGTGAAGCTTTTCTTACTTCAGTTATTATCACCAAATCTAAGGAAATTATCCTAGCAAACATTCCCATTACGAATGAGTTCCCAGACGTGTTCCCATCTGAACTACCTAGTTTACCGCCCGAGAGGGAAGTAAACTTTACCATTAAACTCATTCCAGGAGCAGCACCTGTTTCTATAGCCCCTTACAGGATGTCCCACACAAAACTCAAGGAACTAAAAAGGCAGTTGCAGGAACTACTAGACAAGGGTTTCATCAGACCTAGCACATCCCCTTGGGGTGGGCCGGTTTTATTTGTCAAGAAGAAGGATGGTTCTCTCAGGCTATGCATCGATTACCGGCGACTGAATCAGCTGACAATTAAAAATAAGTATCCATTACTGCGTATTGATGAGCTCTTCGATCAGCTTTCGGGAGCAGAATATTTTTCTAAGATTGACCTCAAATCAGGTTATCATCAGCTTAGAATCAAAGAGGAAGATATTTATAAATCGGCTTTTCGAAGTCGTTATGGCCACTATGAATTCGTGGTAATGCCATTTGGGTTAACTAATGCCCCATCATCATTTATGCAACTTATGAACAGTGTCTTCCAGCCATACTTAGATCGATTCATTATCATCTTCATCGATGATATCCTGATATACTCCAAGACAAAAGAAGAACATGAAGAACATTTAAAAATAGCTTTGCAAACACTTAGAGAACACAAGCTTTATGCCAAACTCAATAAGTGTGAATTCTTGCTCGAGGAAGTCTCATTCCTAGGCCACATCATTTCAAAAAAAGGTATTGCTATGGATCCTTCTAAGGTAGAAGCTGTCAAGAATTAGAGTCAGCCTACGACTGTGTCTGATGTAAGGAGCTTTTTGGGTCTAGCCGGTTATTATAGAAGATTCATTAAGGACTTCTCAAAGATAGCAGGTCCTTTAACTAGACTCACCAGAAAAGAAAATCCTTTTGTCTGGTCAGAGGAATGTGAGAAGAATTTCCAAACTCTTAAGAATCATCTTACAAGAGCCCCTATTTTGTCACTACCAATGGAGGGTGGTGGATTTGAGGTATATACAGATGCGTCTAGAATTGGCTTAGGGTGTGTCCTTATGCAAAATGGAAAGGTCATTTGCTATTCTTCAAGACAATTGAAACGTCACGAAGAAAATTATCCTGTACACGATTTAGAATTGGCAGCCGTTATTTTCGCCTTGAAAATTTGGCGTCATTATCTTTATGGAGAAAAGTTTACGATCTACTCAGACCACAAGAGCTTGAAATATTTATTCTCTCAAAAGGAGCTTAACATGAGGCAAAGGAGGTGGTTAGAATATCTCAAGGACTTTGATTTTACTATTCAATATCATCATGGCAAGGCAAATACTGTAGCAGATGCACTCAGCAGAAAACCAATAGGTATGTTATCAAGTCTCATGATTAGTGTAACAACCTTATTCCTCAATTTGCTCACTTGAATTTAGATGTTGACATTAAGGAAGAAGATTGCTTTATAGCTAATATCCGAGCTCAACCTACATTAATAGAGAATTTGGCCAAATTACAAGAGGATGATCCAGTTTTACTAGAAATTAAGGCCAATATTGAACAAAGGCCGGATTTTTCTACTTCTAATGATGGAAGATTGCTATTCAAGGGCCGAATGTGTATACCGGATCATGAGGATACAAAAAAATTGATCCTAGAAGAAGCACATAAATCAAAGTACACCATTCATCCAGGAGGTACAAAAATGTATTAGGATCTCAAAAGAAACTTTTGGTGGCCCAATATGAAGAGGGAAATAGATGACTTCGTGTCTCGTTGTCTAACCTGCCAACAAGTTAAAGCTGAACATTTTAGACCCGCAGGTAAATTACGTCTCTTAAATATTCCCGAATGGAAATGGGAGAGCATAGGGATGGACTTCATTATGGGTTTACCTAAGACAAGTGGTGGACATGATGGCATATGGGTAATCATAGATTGATTGACTAAATCTGCACACTTCATACCAATAAAGAGTCGATGGTCTGTGGATATTCTAGCAGCATTGTACATAAATGAAATTATCAAATTACATGGTGTCCCCGTCACTATTGTATCAGATAGAGATCCTCGATTCACATCACAGTTCTGGAAAGGTCTACAACATTCACTAGGGACCAGATTAAATTTTAACACAGCCTTTCATCCACAAACTGATGGTCAGACGGAAAGAAAAAATCAGGTGGTAGAAGACATGCTCAGGGCTTGTGTCATTGATTTTGGAGGAAGTTGGCATGATCACTTGCCTCTGGTGGAATTTGCATATAATAACAGCTATCAAGCAAGCATACAAATGGCACCTTTTGAAGCTCTATATGGGAAAAGTTGTCGATCTCCAATATGTTGGAATGAAATAGGGGAAAAGTAATTTTTAGGCCCCGACCTTGTCAGGGATTCTACGGAGAAAATCAAGCTCATTCAAGAGAGAATGAAAATGGCACAAGATAGGCAAAAGTCTTATGCCGACAATCGAAGACGTGACTTGGAGTTTCAGGTAGGAGATCATGTATATTTAAAAGTTTCTTCAGGTCGTGGTATTCGAAGATTTGGCATTAAAGGAAAGCTAACTCCAAGGTTCATTGGCCCATTTGAAATTCTTGAAAGGGTCGGTGAAGTGGCTTATAGATTGGCTTTACCTCCACAATTAGCAGGAGTTCATGACGTATTTCACGTCTCCATGCTGAAGAAATATGTATACGATCCTGACCATATTATCACTTATGACAATTTGGAGATTCAGAAGGATATGACTTATGAGCAAACGCCAATAAAGATTCTGGATCGGGAAGTGCGTCAACTAAGAAATAAGGTTCTCCCTATGGTCAAAATTCAATGGAAGAAAACATGGCCATACGAAGCAACATGGGAAACCGAACCAGCCATGAGAAAAAGATTTCCAGAATTATTTAACTATAAGTACACTCTCCACAATCCATGTCTTGAATTTGGGGACCAAATTCTTCTAAGTGGGGGAGGGTGTAGGGCCCCAGAATTTTATATAAATAATTTTCTAGAATTTATAAAGGCCCAATTAGGTTGAATATATAACCAAGCCTATTTACACATCATCTAAAAGGGTTTAAGGCCCAAAACCATTAAGTTTGACCCATATTGTAGAAGGTTACTCAGCTTATTTAAGGATAAAAATGAATTATATAAATAATAATATAGGAAAATGAATAAAAGAGTTTTATTTATTTAAAACTCTATATACGTTGAATGTAACAGTCTATCGTGCGACCGTCACATTCTTGTAACGCATGGGTCCACGACCGTTACACTCTGTGAATTCCGTAAGCTGAAGAGTTTGATTCATGTTGAACTCTGGGAACAATAAATGTAACGGTCTATCGTGAGACCGTTACATGCCTTTAACGCACCTGCATTAGACCGTTACATCCTGTTAGTTCCGTGAAGGAAAGAACAAGTACAAAGATCAAAACTTTAGACTCTTATCCACTAGAGATCAACGTAGGAAGAGTTATAACATTACTAAGGACTCTTAGAGATCAGGTTTTAGTAAATTAAGGACTCTAGAATCGACCTAATCTAATCTTCAAAACCCTATAAATAGGACCTAGTTCTGAACTGTGCGACCCTTACTTTTGGCTCGCAAGGAATCAAGGTAAGGAGGTGTAATCTTTGGTAAGTTCTTTATAAGTACTTGTTTACAATACTTTATACTAACTCCTCTCCAAATTTCACGTCATTAGGTCAAGAGGTCGTGGAGTTAGAGCCCAAAGAAGTTGCTGAAAAATCACAGGAAGAAGGGAACTAGGGTTCGGTGTTCAGACCATAATTGGAAGTTTGAAGCCTAGACAAGAGGTAGGTTATCTCATGAACGGCAAAAATAACTTCATAGGACTATAAGCCCTCTGGTTTGATTGAATTTCATGCATAGTAGAGCATCAATTTCATGTTTTACTAGTTCCATGCATTACATGCCTCTCTTAACCCTAAATTGAGAACTTGAAACATGCTATTCATCTATTCATGGTCACCTATGCATGTAGATAGCCTATCCTTCTTTATCATGCCTAGAAACTCATGGTGTTTTGATTATAGACATAATGTGAGTTAATCTCTTATGTTTCATATTGCTTTATGTTAGCAGACACTCTGACGCGTCACAGTAGGACCGTCACATTCACGTAACGGCCTTACTATGAGCCGTCACAGTCTCTGTGGTATATGAGTTACTCTGTTAACTCTGACGCACCAATACAGACGTGTTACATAAGTGTAACGGCTGTCCTCTGACCATCACAATCACTGTGACGCCCCACTTCTAGACCGTCAGAGGCTATGTTCTGTCAACCCTAGACAGAATATGATTTGTCAATATTACTTATTATTAAGCCAAGTTACCTAAGTTTTAAACCTAATTACGTGACTTCGAGATTATTTAAGCGTTCATGATAAGAAATGCATGTTTTGATATCTCACTATTACTTTGAGTTACATTAATTTCATGAACCCAAAACTCTATAGTTTTGTAATTTGAAACATGATTTTGAATGATGTATCAATAGAGTTTTATCATGGTTTTGCATCGATATATGTCTATATATATATATTCTTTTCTTATTTATAGAGTCGTTTCTATAAGTACATGGCACATACTCCGGTATGTTGACCATTTTTTTTTCAATCAACACCGGCCCTCAGGATCAACAACTAGTCGAGTGCATATTCCCCCAGAAGGAGAACATGTTCTCACTCCCCCAGGATGAAACTGTGGCCTAATTTTTATTTAAATTTTCTGAATTGAGGTATGTTGACCATTAGTTCACACTTTGCACTATAGGAACACAATCTTGGACATGAGGACCTCTCTATTGGATATTCCTTCCAATGGACTAAGAAATCTTGTTTCAAGGCCTCCGTAATCCTCCGCGAGCCTAGGATTCCCACTAGGACGCCGAGTTGGTTGTACCATTAAAACCCATGAGCTAGAATACACTATCGTTATTTTCTGATTCTAGTAATGTAACGGCCTTGTATTGGACCGTCAGGCTCATGTAACGGCTCAATATACGACCGTCGCATTCATCTGAGGTTGAATTCTTGATTCTGGATTCAGACAAATGTAACGGTCCTATACTAGACCGTCACACAATGTAACGGCCCAGTGAATGACCGTCACATGACTTGAATATCTCAGCCCAAGGTTTGACCAAGGGTTGACATTTCAATGTTTCTAGATAAACCTTGATGATCTAGAACCTATCATTTTGCTTAATAGACTTAATATAATGAATGAAAGTTAAGAGAATATACTGTTATGCTGCCGATTTATTTCCATAAGCATAGCATAGTCTAAGTCATTCTTGATCTCATATATATTCAAATTGAAATGTTCATTCATTGATTTTCATTATTTGGAATTGTTATATTCTTGGCCATACTTTACTATTACATGCGTGGAAGTAGCTTAATTTATACCTGAAGATGCGATCGAGCAATGATTGTGTTCAAGGGCTCTATGCTAGTCCCCTCGGCTGATTGCCAGAAACATACTATTTTATAAACTATGGGGTATGATGCTACTAGCGTCGCATTACGCTGGGAGTACTATTTCTATAAATAAGTGAAGATTCACGACACGACATGACATTATTGCTTGATATTCCACAGAAATTCACGAAGCACTTGCTCATAAGCGTAAGATGCTAAAGTGATGAATATGTGGCTTGCTAGTACATTCTCGATATATTCTTGTTCATGAAAGGCCAATATCATGTTCTTGTTCTATTCTTGCTAGTTCATTCTTGTTCTCATTCCATCTTATATGATTGTCTTGTTACTTTGATTTAATCGCGTGATCATCGCATTGTATGATTTTACCTTATTTCTTTAGAGCAAAAATATTAATCACTTTAATAGTGCCTTCATGTTGATGCGAAGATACCTACTGGGCAAGTGTGCTCATTACCTATTTCCAATCTTTTTCAGGAAATGAAAGTGAGTCGGGTTCGGATTCGGATTATTCAAGTAGCGGATCCGAGAGTGATTAAAGATGAGCGAAGACTTAGGAAGTCTATAATGTCTAGATTGAGTCAATGTAATTTTCCTATTTCTTGAGTCTAGTAGAATGAAAGATGATGGAAAGTGGTTGTATTTCGAATATTGATCATTTATGAAATACAGTTTTAGTTTGATTAAATTCTGTGCAATTGCATTTATGTGTGTGATTGTATTACGCTCTGGTCGTTCTTGCTTGCAAGAGGCCCGGCTGTTCGCGCTCCCCGAGCGAGTCTTCCGCTGTAATAAAGGCTCGGGGCGTGACATCGACCATGGGAGGCGAAGATTGCTCCGGATACGAGTGAGGGATTAAAATAGTGCGATAGTTCAAAACTGACGCGACCGCGCGTAGGGATAGGGTTCCCCGGCGCGGCCAAGCGTAGGTAAAGGGGTTTAATCCGGCGCGGTCATGGCATGTTTTAAATCGGCGTGGTAGCTTTGGGGAGCGCCGGATTAGGGCACGCCAGGTATGAACCAAATAAAACCATAATATTTTAAGTCTAAAGCTAATCCGGCACGGGGGGGTACCGCGCCGTATTTGGGCGCGCCGGATAAGTTTATTACGATGTTGTTGAGGGTTTTGGAGTTAATTGGGTTGATTTACTATTGTATTAGAGTCCCGGGCTCTCCAGGAGCAGAGTCATAAGCTCGTGCCAGGTTCATACTCGAGCACAGAGGTTTATTGCTTAAGAACACATGTTTATTAAAGTCAATTCACGAAGGTTACTTATTAACTTAAAAATCTGGCGAAAATTGGGTAGCATCTCCCCATCCCTAAAGGATTGTAGGGGAGAAACGGGGTCATACTCACGTGTGGAGTAAGCCCCTAACGAGCCGGTCAGCACAATGGCAGCCAACAGATCCCAATCGGACAGGAAACCCCGAGGACTAGCCTGCGAGGGGTACCACGGTTCCGCGGGTGAAAACGAGCGGATAAGGCAACTAATGAGAGAAGCGAAGACCCCGAGGGCTAGCCTACAAGGGGCATGCGACTCATAGTCGACACTACATCCAAACAAGGGACGACTGATAGGGAAGGAAAATCCCGAGGTCTAGCCTACGATGGGCACACATCCCTGGTCACCATAAAGTTCTTTAAGGACTGTGGATTTTTAATCTATCGGGGTTAACCCTATTGCTGTTCACCCAGTGGCCTATGGGGACGCTCATCACTGACAGATGAGTTCCTGTCGACCAAGTGGTGTTTGTAATGAAACATTAGGGAATGTTTCCCCTCCCCGGTTCACTGGAGCAGTGCTATCGAGCAAGCTCACAGACCCTGAATGCAGGCAAGATGAAAACAAGAGTGTATAACACCACACGATAGCCGGTGAGTTGATAGATTACCAAGCATGGGTTAGAGTATTAATGCTCGAGGGTTAAAGGAATTAACACTCACGGGGGGAGGGATGATTAGCAATCAAAGAGAGGGGTAGCTAGCATGTGGATTGGGGAATTACTAGGACGACATTCATGTGGAGAGGTGATGGCCAGTCTGTAGAAAAGATGATCTAGCTACGTACACATATGCTCGAGTAACTGGTATGCAACAGTCACAGGACAAGCCCTAGTGTTCTGGAGGTGACCTCGACCTTCTCTAAGCAATAGAACAGTGCAAAGAGAAAAGAAAATCTGGATCAGACCTTGAAATGGAACGGGGAGAGATACGTGCACAGGCACACCTCTACCCACGAAGTATGCAGGAACCATCGAGTAGGACACGGCCATTGCATCGACGTGAAGGACCCGGGGAGGCGGGTCATCTCTGTAGCACATGGTGTCCCAGGGCATATTCGGTCACACGGAATGAAACTCGACATTCGTACACACATGAAGCGATCAAGCACGCGAATTGGGAACGGAACAGGAAGAACATGTGAAATACAATATCATTCATTCCCTCAAAAGGAGGCAAAAGATATGGCACATTACAAACATTCGACACGGCAACGTTGTCGCTCGGTGGCCGTTTCATTGACTGCAAAGAAGAAATTACAGAGAAGAAAAGAATGAAGAGGTGGTGGGGGGGAGATAGGATAATATCATCACCCCTCCCCCCTGATGCGGGACGACAATGAGACTCGATGTTGTTGGTGCGATCATTGGACGTCTACTAGACGACGTGACTTGTTGGACGATGCGACCAACAACAACACGAACAACTCGACACCTAATGTGGCGCCTGAAGAGGTGAACGTGCCCAAACAAGAAGCACTCACTCACGGTCGTCCCTGGTGAGGGAAACGAGTCGATCTGCACGGTTGAGAAACTGGCAATGAGTCTCGGGTGCTCGGCTCACTCTCGTGCTCGAATCGAGTCACGGGACGGGTCTCACACTCACAACTCACAGCGGTGACTAATTTGAATGATCTAGGGGCCTAACATTCTCACGAGCAGCGGCATCAAGTACCTATACTAGGAAAGCAAGCGACTAAAGAGGGGTGACGAGTGTACCTCCACGCTCAGGGCGTGGGGAAGACGTCCCGGCCGAGATCCAGAACTCTCGGTACAACAATAATTAATAATTACAGAAATAATGCTAAAGCCCACTCCATGCAGGGAGGTAACAGGTGACCCGTGGGGTTCGGGAGCACCAATCTTGGGTTGGCGGGTAGCAGTCGGTGGCGCTCGGGCGGACGCGATCGGCCGGTTCAACTCCGTTCACTCAGGCCCGCAGGATGGCGCGTGGGACCCGCGGCTGGTACGGCAACGTTCGGGGCCGCTCCTGGCTGTAGCGACTGGCAGGGACATTCTTGGAGTGTCCCGGGTAGATCTCCGGGAGCGGCGATCACCGGAGTGGAGGTGGGCAATTTTCTTGGGATTTGTTCCCAAGACTGTCCCGCAGCTGTGTTTCAGGCCAAAACTGTGCGCTCCGACGAGATTGGCTGGTACGCTCAATCACGACGTCGGATCGGGGCAAAAAGGATACCGTTGAAAAGAGGACTCAGAATTCTACGACATATTGAAATTCCATACTCATCCAACGGCTGGATTTGAAATCAACATGACTGCTAGTTGACTGATCACAATGTCCTGAAATACATAACAGACTGGACAAAACTTGAACCCCCCTGATCAAGGGATTTGACCGAGGACCAAATGGATGAATTAGGATTGTGGATTTTTATGATGAGTAGAGGGGAGGGTTACGGTGACGCACATAGTTTTTTTGTAATGTTTGGAACACTTGAGGGTGTGGACAAATCTGCTACTAAGATCTATCCCGCAGACCTACACACAGGAAGAGTTTGGGGAAGATGAATAGGTGGTTAGGAAGTGGCCTAAACGAGCTCTGATCGACCTCAAATTTAAACTGGGAATGGCCTAAGACGGGGGGAACCGGCCCTCAAAGATTTGCAATGATCCAACGTTCGGATCTCCCGTACCAGACCTTTCACCGAGCTATTGTCTTGCAACTCCGTGTTTGGGGCAGTAGGATGAAGACCGGGTTTTGGTGGCTCACCGGTGGCGGCGGCGGCAGTGAACGTTCACAATAGATAGAGCAAGAATGGAAGATGAAGAGATTTGAGGGAGGTAGAAGATCTGGGATCAGATCTGGAAGAGATTGGAGGTGGGAGGAGGAAGAACTTCAAGAATACAAGAGAGAGAGAGAGAGAGAGAGAGTGCACCAATCAATATGCCAAAATTTCTTCATTAATTCTTTCACAAATGATACAAGAGACTATAAATACTCAAACCCTAGATCTAGACGAAAGGACATCCACTAACACCAAATGACATCCACTAACATTGGTCAAGGGTAGGTGGGGGACAAGCATGGGGGACAAGGAGGGGACACCTTTAAGGGTAGGTGGCAGACAAGCATGGGGGACAAGGAGGGGGCATCCTCTACCATTGTCTCCTTGGTCCAATGGTCCAAGTCTTCTATAATCCCACCTTGGGCCTTGGACCAGCCTTTTGGGCAACATGTGTAGAGGTCCACAAGGGAGAGGGAGGCCCAATTGGGCTCCTAATGGTCTTGAGGCCCAATTTAGAAATTAGACCCCTTACTTGAAGTGTAGCCCATATTACAATCTTGACCCAACTAGAAGCTAAAATACAAAATAAACACTAATACACTCACAATAAGCAAATACATGCTAATACACTCACAATAAATATAGGAAAGTATCAACACTCAGATAGGGACTCCATACTGTCGCCCAGCCACAAGGATGTCGGTGTCGCTCGAGTCGTGCTGCGTGTATGGTATCAGCGATTGGCTCTGGTGTCCTCACCAATCCTCCCTGGGTGGGAGAAACTCGACCTTGTCAAGTAGGGGTCCTGATCGCTCTCGTATCGATCCAGTAGATCTGGATCTATCCTCTGTAACTCTGCCCAGGTGATCCATGTGTCCTCGGTGCCGGGTCGCCCCCTCCAACGCACCAAATAGCGCTGGTACACTCCGCCTCGAGTAGTCATTACCTGCTCATCCAGTATGCACTCTATCTGCTCTCGTTGCTGAGGTAACAAGGCCGGAGGTGGACACTCTAGGGTGGTGTCACTCACAATGGGTGGAGACGGCTCAAAGGGCTCACTGGGTATCACTGCTGGGTCCCTATAAGCGACTAGATCCGAGACATTGAAAGTGGAGCTAATCCCGTAATCCTCTGGTAGGTCCACAACATATGCATTTGATCCGACCCGCCTCACCACTCGAAAGGGACCAGCACCACGAGCGTGCAACTTCTTCAGGGCTCCCGAGGGAAACCGTTCAGTTCTGACGCTGATCATGACATAATCACCCTCCTGAAACTCACAGTGGTGCCTGTGGGCATCAGCCAACTCCTTGTAGCGTGCGTTACTGGACTCAATGTGACGACGTATATGCTCATGCAACTGCCTAATAGAGTGGCAAATGACTCAGCTGACTCAGACACACGGGACTGGACGGGAGATGAGACCAAGTCTATATGCTTCCTAGGTCTATGGCTAGTAACAATCTCTAAAGGACTCATGCATGTAGACCTATTGACCGAATCGTTGTAGGCAAACTCTACTAAGGGTAAGACCAAATCCCAATCCCTGACTCGATCTCGGACCATACACCTAAGAAGATCCCCCAACCTCCTATTGACAACCTCAGTCTGACCATCGGTCTGGGGGTGATATGCAGTGGAGAATTTCAATTGGGTGCCCATCATGTGTCATAGGGTCTTCCAAAAATAGCTAGTGAAGCGCACATCCCTATCAGACACTATAGTGCGGTGGAGTCCGAACCTGGAGACACAGTGCGAAAAGAATAGACCGGCAACTCTAGAGGCATCCGAGGTTTTGGAACATGGAATGAATAAGGCCATCTTCGAGAACCTTTCCACAACCACACAAATAGAATCATGCCGTCGGAGGGTGCGGGGCAACCCCAACACAAAGTCTATGCTAATATCCTGCCATGGACTATCCGGGATGGGAAGGGGAGTATAGAGGCTGGTATTCTACTTCCTTTGTTTGGCCATAGCACAAGTGCATCACTGGGCCACAATACGAGCAACATCCCTCTTTAGGCTAGGCCAATAGAATCGATGCTCAACCGCCTCTATGGTCTTGTTCCGGCCAAAGTGGCCAGCAAGACCTCCCACGTGCATCTCCTACATTAGAAAGTCATGAACAGAAGTCCGTGGGATGCACAACTTGTCACCCCTGAATAGGTGACCCTCTTGTAGCACAAACTCGCTATAATCGCGCGAGGGACCAGCCTGAAGGATGGCATAGATCGGACCAAAGTCTGGACAATCAACATAAGCATCCTTCAGCCTCTCTAGACCTACCACCTTAACACTCATGGTGGTCAACATCATCATCTGCCGACTCAGCGCATCGACGACCTTGTTCTCCGCCCCTGCCTTGTGCTTGAGCACGAAGGTGTACTCCTAGAGATACTCCACCCAACGACTGTGGCGAGCATTCAGCTTCTTCTGGGTATGGAGGAATCGTAAGGTCTCATGATCAGAAAAGAGGACAAACTCCTGGTGCAAAAGATAATGCCTCTAATACCTCAATGCCTAGACAACTGCGTAAAATTCTTTGTCATATGTGGAATATCGCAGTTTGGCATCATTCAACTTCTCGCTAAAGAAAGTGATGGGGTGGGACTCCTGACTCTGCACGCCACCAATACCCACACCAGAAGCATCACATGTGACCTCAAACACCTTAGAAAAATCAGGTAAAGCAAGGACAGGTGCCTGGGTCATGCGCTCCTTAATGTCCTTAAAGGCCGTGGCTGCAGCCTTAGTCCATACAAATACCCCCTTCTTTATGCAATCAGTGATCGGGACAGTGATAGAACTGAAGCCACGAATGAAGCGATGGTAGAACGTCACTAAGCCATGGAAACTCCGGACATCGTGGAGTGTGCGGGGCTCGGGCCACTCTCTGATGGCCCTAATCTTCTCCAGATCAGTGAAGACTCCATCTCTCGACACAATGAACTCGAGAAAAGTGATCTGATCGGACATGAAAGCACATTTCTTCGGGTTGGCAAATAAACTCTCTCGCCTCAGCACGACACAGACCTGCCTAAGATGGTCTAAGTGGTCCTCCCTAGTGCGGCTGTAGATAAGAATGTCATCGAAGTAGACGACCAAGAAGACCCCTATCATAGGGCGTAAAACTTGGGTCATCAACCGCATAAAGGTGCTAGGGGCGTTGGAAAGACCAAAGGGCATAACCAACCACTCATAAAGACCATCTTTGGTCTTGAATGCCATCTTCCACTCATCTCCAGGCCTGATCCACACCTGGTGATTGCCACTATGAAGGTTTATCTTTGAGAAAATAGTGGCTCCCGACATCATGTCAAGCAAATCATCCAATCGGGGAATGGGAAAATGATATTTCACCATGATCTTGTTGATTGCATGGCTATTAACGCACATCCTCCATGTGCCATCCTTCTTCGGGGCCAATAATGTGGGAACATCGCAAGGGCTCTTGCTGTCCCGAAGAGATCCCCGACTCATCAACTCTTCGACCAGCCGTTGAAGCTCGGCATGGTCTGTGGGACTCATCCTGTAGTGGGGAAGGTTGGGCAAAGATGAGCCCGGGACGTGGTCGATCTCACGCTGGATGTCCCTCATAGGTGGAAGGCCTCTAGGGAGGTCTTCGGGGAAGACATCAAAAAATTCTCACAATATTGCGGCTATCTCTGGGGGATGCTCATCCTCGGACCTAGGAGCGACATCCTCTATGCCCCGGACAACAACAGCTAGGATGGGGTTACCCCTGGTTACCTCCTGCTCCATCTCTCTCGGACTGGTCATCATCAACCTCGTGGGTGGAGGGTCCACTATGCTGGGAGCAGTCGAAGAGGTGGTAGCACGTGCCGAGGACAAAGTGGGTGGACCGACTTTCCCCTGACTAGGGGAGGTCACATTGATGGGGCCAGCTAGTCCTCAGATAGATGGGGCCTTCGGCTGGACGGGGTGGAGGGTAATCCTTTGGCCACCATGGTCGAAGGTGCAAGTGTTCGACCTGCCATGAAGGGTGGCATCTCGGTCAAAGAGCCAAGGCCTACCAAGGATGATACTACCTACCTCCATAGGTAGTACATCAAACCAGATCACATCACGGTATGCCTGGAACTGCAGCGACACCAGACACCGCAGTCTGACCAGGATGGAAGTGGAATCCACCGAAGAAACTCTATAGGGTCAAAGGTGATCTACGGGCATTAAACTAAGGCGTTTGACGGTGCCTGTGGAGATAGCGTTGATGTAGCTCCCGCTATCTATAATCACCTTGCAGGCCTTCCCTTCCAGCCTACAAAATGTATGGAAGATGGTGGTACGACGCCAGTCGTCACTCACCTGAGGTTGGGCCAGGATGCACCTGACTACACCCAAATGGACATCGTCCTGATACTGGGTACCAGGAACGTCAACCTGCTCACCCTCCAATATCTCATCGAAGAATTCCTCGGCCAATTCCTAGTCCGGCTCATAACTGACTAGCACCAACTCGGGGGCGGGGTCACGGGCCGACGTGTCGGTAATAACAAGTGTTCCCCGGGTGGGACACTTGCTGGCAAAGTGGCCAACTCCACCACAAGTGTAGCAACGGTCTCGTATCCCAATGCCATGTGATGTTCCAGCAATCATTGGCCTAGTACCCTTGTCCTCTCGATGGACTGGGGGTGTGGGAAGAAGAGGCCGAGCTAGTACGGCGGGCTGATAAGGCCGAGGGGCAGGGATGGGTGCCTGAGGGCGAGGGGGAGGGTCCCTCGGAGGGAAAGCGCGGAGCCTAGGAGCAGTGGGGTCCTGCAGAGGGGCTTCCGGGGGACAAGCCACTAGAAACTGGCTATAGGAGGTAGGTGTGGTACGAGGGTCGGTCCTACGCTGATAAGTGAACCCCGGGCACTGGACGGGAGCGAACTCCGCCTCGAACTGCTCCAACTCTAGAGCAACCTGGTATGCATCTTCCAAGGTGGTAACATTGCGGTGAAATAATTCATATTGATAGTGGGGCCGCAAACCACGACAGAAGCGCGATACATGCATGGTGCTCTCCTCCGTAACGCCACATAGCAAAAAGTACTCATCAAACTCCATGATGTAGTCTGACACGGATCGATCCCCTTGGGTGAGACTCTGCCACCTATCAATAAGTCGCTGACGGTACGTGGCAGGAAGGTACTTACGCCTAAGCTTGTCCTTCATCACATCCCAAGAACCTACATGAGGTTCATGACGCTGAAAGAGCAAGCTCTCCAAATTGCTCCAGTAAGTCTAGGCTTACCCTAACAACTTCATCTTGGCATACCTGACCCTCTGGTGGTCCGTCATCTCGAACCACTCAAAGTACCGGTCCATGCTGGCCTCCCAATAAAGATAGATCTTGGGTTCCAAAGGTTTGGACCTATCAAACGTGGGAGGGTCTGCACGGACGATCCTGAGGATCCGTTCGTCCTCATCATCCCTGTGTGGTCGGTGACCACGCCGGCGCTGGCCATTTCCCTCGTAATCGTTGTCGGACTCATAGTCCTCAAAATGGAGGGCACGTGGCCATTGCTCCTTAGCCCGAGGTGGTGCGGGCTGGGCAGCAGGTGCCTGAGGGGCCGAAAGAATGGGGGGTAGGTCCCGGCGAGGGGTTCTCTCCACACTCTCTAGCCTCCCAACCAGACCTTGGACAGATCGGTCGGAGACCTTGGCGCGGTCTTCCATGGCATTGAATAGGCTCTCCATACGCTCGGCATGCTCCCTAAGAGTCTGGTCAGACCTGTCCATGCGCTCCATGAGTAGAGCCACCAAGTACTCCAGTGTTTGGCCTCCCAGGTTGGCACCTCGGGGTTCACCCATAGTGTCAGGGCAATGGTACTGGGCACCTCCACGGGTGGGCATGCAATGAGGCCTAAAGAGAACGAAGGGTGACACACTAGACCTATACAGATGGACCGATGCAAGTTGAGGACCCTAGACTTAACCCGATTTCCAGTAGGCGGCGCAGGCTATAATCCAAAGATCCGACTCGACGCGAGGGGCTACCTTCCGAATAGGCGTAACCTAACCTTCCAGTAACGTCTTTTGATATACTGGTTATTGGGATGAAATGTAACCCCAAAGCACTTTTTTTTCTTTTGAAAACAATGACTACCCTAGACTCAAACTGGCTCTGATACCAATTTGATGCGGGACGACAATGAGACTCGATGTTGTTGGTGCGATCATTGGACGTCTACTAGACGACGTGACTTGTTGGACGACGCGACCAGCAACAACATGAACAACTCGGCACCTAACGTGGCTGCAGAAGAGGCAAACGTGCCCAAACAAGAAGCACTCACTCACGGTTGTCCCTGACGAGGGAAACGAGTCGATCTACACAGTTGAGAAACCGGCAATGAGTCTCGGTTGGTCGGCTCACTCTCGTGCTCGGATCGAGTCACGGGATGGGTCTTGCACTCATAACTCACAGCGGTGACTAATTTGAACGATCTAGGGGCCTAACATGCTCATGAGCAGCAGCATCAAGAGCCTATTCTAGGAAAGCAAGTGACTAAAGAGGGGCGACGAGTGTACCTCCACGCTCGGGACGTGGGAAGACGTCCCGGCAGAGATTCGGAACTCCCGGTACAGCAATAATTAGTAATTACAGAAATAATGCTAAAGCCCACTCCACGCAGGGAGGTAACAGGTGACCCGTGGGGTTCTGGAGCACCAATCTCGGGTTGGCGGGCAGCAGTCGGTGGCGCTCGGGCGGACGCGGTCTGCCGGTTCAACTCCGTTCACTCGGGCCCGCAGGATGGCACGTGGGACCCGCTGCTGGTATGGCGACGTTTGGGGCGGCTCCTGGCTACAGCGACTAGCGGGGACATTCCTGGAGTGTCCCGGGTCGATCCCCGGGAGCGGCGGTCACCGGAGTGGAGGCCGGCAATTTTCTTGGGATTTGTTCCCAAGGCTGTCCCGCAGCTGTGTTTCTGGCCAGAACTGTGCGCTCCGACGAGATCGGATGGTACGCTCAATCCTGACGTCGGATCAGGGCAAAAAGGATACTATTGGAAAGAGGACTCAAAATACTAAGACATATTGGAAATCCAAATTCATCCAATGGCTGGATTGTAAATCAAAATGACTGCTATTTGACTAATCACACTGCCCCAAAATACAAAACAGACTGGACAGAACTTGAACCCCCTGATCAAGGGCTTTGACCATGGACCAAAAGGACGAATTAGGATTGGAGATTTTTATGGTGGGTAGAGGGGAGGGTTACGGTGACGCACATAGTTTTTTTGTAAAGTTTGGGAAACATTTTAGGGGGTGGAAAAATCTGCTACTAAAATCTATCCCGCAGACCTGCACACAGGCAGATTTTGGGGAAGATGAACAGGTGGTTGGGAAATGCCCTAAACGAGCTCTGATCGACCCCAAATTTAAACCGGGAATGGCCTAAGATAGGGGGAACCTACCCTCATTGTTTCACGATGATCCAACGATCGGATCTTCTATACCATACCTTTCACTGAGATGCTATCCTGCAACTCCGAGGTTGGGGTAGTAGGATGAAGACCGGCTTTTGGTGGCTCACCGGCGGCACGAACGGCGGCGGCGGCGGCGGCGGTGAACGTTCACAATAGATAGAGGAAGAAGGGAAGATGAAGAGATTTGAGGGAGGTAGAAGATCTGGGATCAGATCTGGAAGAGATTGGAGGTGGGAGGAGGAAGAACTTCAAGAACACAAGAGAGAGAGAAAGAGTGCACCAATCAATATGCCAAAATTTCTTCGTTAATTCTTCCACAAATGATACAAGAGACTATAAATAATCAAACCCTATATCTAGACCAAAGAACATCCACTAACACCAAAGGACATCCACTAACATTGATGAAGGGTAGGTGGGGGACAAGGAGGGGACACCCCCCTTTAAGGGTAGGTGGGGGACAAGCATGGGGGACAAGGAGGGGGCATCCTCTACCTTCGTCTCCTTGATCCAATGGTCCAAGTCTTCTAGAAGCCCACCTTGGGCCTTGGACCAGCCTTTTGGGCCACATGTGTAGAGGCCCACAAGGGAGAGAGAGGCCCAATTGGGCTCCTAATGGTCTTGAGGCCCAATTTAGAAATTGGACCCCATATTACAATCTTGACCCAACTAGAAGCTAAAGTACAAAATACACACTAATACACTCACAATAAGCAAATACATGCTAATACACTCACAATAAACATAGGTAAGTATCAACACTCAGGTAGGGACTCCATACTGTCACCCAGCCACAAGGATGTCAGTGTCGGTCGAGTCGTGTTGCATGTATGGTATCGGCGACAGGCTCTGGTGTCCTCACCACCCCCTCACTTGCACGATGGCGGAAGAGAAAACCAAAAAGGGGAATCATCGGGAAGCAATCCACAAAACCCACCTAGGTTTCCCCAGCAAAACAGAGTATCGGACCCTCTCCTTCTATGGCTCCGGCGTGCTTCAGGCAAGCAGATGAAAGAGGGTGGCGGCCGGAATCCTCAGCAGAAGAACCCTCTTCTCCCCCAAGGAAACCCTCTCAGACTTGAGTTTGATTAGCTCTCTGGCTCTCTCTCCTTCCAACAATCGATAGTAGTCTCTCCTCTCTTCTTCTCTATCATTCTCTTCTAATTGTTCCCCCTCATTCACTTGGTCGAACCAAGTATTAAATAGGTGCAGGTTAATTCGGCGCCGAGGAAGTGCGCTGGGGAAGCGGCCTCCAGGAGACTTTTTGATCGCCAGAATTAGAGGCGCCGGGGAAGGGGAGTGCGCCGGTGAGGGGCGCGCTATATTAGCCCTTGTCGCTTGACGCAGATTAGCCGGTGGGTCCAGGGATGGTTTCGGAAGTCACCGTTGACCATTCATCTTGTTGTGGTCTTACAAAACCCTGACAGGTCGGGACGACGTACGGCCTTTCTTGGAACTTTGTGTGTCTTAGGCTTGAACACGCGGGTTTTTCGCTGACACGACCTTCAGCACTATGATTTGTACTACTGGCTCGGCCTGACTCGTGCTCGAATCTTCTTGAGGGGTGAGGTAGCACCCGGGATACTTCCACCTTGACTGGGTGATCATTTGGCCACTAACGGACCCAACTTGGTGAGAAACCGTACCCATACCGGGTAATCGGGATCTTCCACTGATAGAGCCTTCAGTCCTCAATCCTGAAGAGCTAAGGGCGTTCTATCACCTCGATAGGATCTTTGAATAAGGTGGCGGGCCACCAGGTATACCATTGTCTTTGGTCGGACAACGGCTATGGTTTATGCGGCATGATTGAAGTCGATGCCGGTTCATTGGGCAGGCTTGGTCGCACTGTCGGTTGGTTGTGAATTCATCTCGATTCTCCTGAGGTGAAGTCCCCGGTGTTCATACAGGGTGACCTGAGGCTCCGGCAGCTTGAGAAGGCTTAAGTGTATTGATATCCTTTGGCTTCTATGCTTCGGTAGGCCGTATCATTCGTCTTTGAGGCTTGATCACCGTTAATCATATTTTGAGTGCCAACAGGTGAGCACCGGTTCAGCGAGCTGGGCCGGTTGTCGACGTGCTGGGGGGCAACGCCTTCGAGTGAGGAGGGAGCGGGGGCCGTCGTAGATCATGACTGAGCGACGGATGCGGGAGGGGTGGCGCTTGGAGCTCGCTCAGGCTATCCTGTAGGTGCAGGCAGGAGAGCTTCGTGATCGCCATGCTCTGAGGGAGGACGAGGGCCTGTGGGTGCTCAGAGCGGCTGGGAACATCATCGGTGTGCTCGCAGGCCGGTGGGACTCCTTCCCATTGCCGGTGAAGACAACATGGGGGGGGTGCTGGACGTGAGGGCAGTAGAAAGAGTGGGGCTGGTTTCGTAGCAGCGAAGGGAGAGCACGGTCGGAGGGGTGGCCGGTGAGGCGGTGGGCGAAGGGGACGAAGGCGAGCTCGTAGAGGGGGATTAGGGCGTGCATGGATCCGGGGACAAGAGCTACTAGGCATTCTAGTGTAGCCGGTGGTGGTCGCACAGGGAAGGGATGATAGGGAGGAGACGGAGGTGGGTGTTGCGGCCAGGGGAGAGGCGAGCAGGGAGAGGGGCCGTCTATCCAAGGGGGAGAAGAGGGAGGTGGGGTGGGTTGTTCGCGAGCGGGTGTAGCAGTGCAGGCCTGCCGCGGTGGATCCCCTTGTTGCAGTTGATAGAAAGTGGGAGAAGAGACGACGTGGGATGGGTTCGATGGTGTAGTCGACTGAGGGTTACACTGTGAGCCAATAGCAAGAGGGAAAAGAATGACAGTTTGTGGGAGTGGGTGTACGGGATGAAAGCACAGTGGCATAGGATGGGGCCTCTCACCCCATGGGCATCTCACCCCATCTCCTTCTCAGAGAAGAACAAACAAGGCATCTCACCTCACATGGAATAATTTTCCAACAATTTCCTATTCAACTTCATTGTCCCTTCAACATGGGTTACAGACTCTTTTATAGACTTTTATGAGAAGACCAAATGATCCCTCATTAAACTCTGAACATGGGTTACAAACTCTTTTATTGACTTTTATGAGAAGATCAAATGATCACTCATTAAAATAAGAACACATAACATCTATGAGAAGACTAAAGACACTAAAAGACTATTACATGATGGTGATATATCTTATTTTCTATAAAAAAAGGAAAAGCACACATATGGGCCCATTAAAGTGCCCCATTAACATAAAACACTTAAAATAAATATGATTTGATAGTTGCTCATGTCGCAAGATGATCACATCAGCAATAACTGCACTTGCTGAGAAACTACATTCCTTCACCAAGGAAGTGATGGATTATGTATGTCATGAAGTAGGCAGTTACCTCTATAGAAATAGGATGATGAGGCATGTTGAGTAACCGGGGATTCTGGTATTGAAGAGATATGTTTCCTCGTGTCAAAAGGCAGACTACATCTAATTTTTTTCCAAAAAATTAAAAAAAAGGTGTCCTACAAAAATTTTATGATGTTAAAAATTGATTAATCTCACTACTTGTTAAAATTTTTCTTGGAAGTGCCTTTTGAAATTGTGTAGTAACTTTAATGGAATTGGGCTGAATATTCACGTAAAGAGCTATTTCAATTCTATTATATATACAAAATTCAGTCTTTATCAGTTTTTGCCTCAACTCTTGGGTAACAATGATAAATCTTGAGCCACCAACTTTTGCTCGTAGACTTTCTTTTTATAAAAGTCTTTACATGGAAAGTGAGCCTTTTCATTTTAAACATTTCATATTCAGAGATTTGCATATTTGCTTTAGTCTCCCTTACCTCGGAGGTACCTTCATAAATTACCTCTAGCCTCTTCCACATCTCCTTAGCAGTAGCACATGAGGACACTCTAGAGAATTCCGTCGGATGGAGAGCACATTGCATAATGTTCATAGCTCCCCAGTTGAGGTTGGACTTTCGTATCTGCTCTCTAGTCCAGTTGTCTTCATCAGCTGGCAGCTCATATGGTCCACAGGTCACCACCTTCTAGGTCTCATGATCTTGGGCTCTCAAGAAGACCGGCATATGGGTTTTCCAATATGCATAGTTAATGCCATCAACGAACGGGGGACAGTTCACTGAATGTCCCTCAGCCATATACCCTTTAGCCTCCATTGCACCTAGTCTCTCTAGGTTATTTTAAACCACACAAAGGAGAACCAAGCTCTGATACCATGTGTTGGGTGCCGAGAGGCTGATCTAGAAGGGGGGTTGAATAGATCTACCCTCGTTTTAACTTTTCAAATGAATAGATATGGAAACTAACGCACGGAATAGATAGAACTATATGGACTCAATTCTAGACAGCAGCTAGCGTTCAAACTCACAAGCAGATAGATATGAAATCACACACCACACAAGGAGACAAGGATTTTTAAGGTGGTTCGGTCCTCAATCCAGAGGCCTACGTCCACCCCTCACTCAACCAAGTGAGGCTTCCACTAGTGCGAAGCACTTAACATTGGGAAACTGTCACGCCCTGAGATATAAGTATAACGGAAGATAATCAGGAACGTGAGCAGCCGGCTAGTATGCCACAAGCGAGTAATAAAATCAGAGTGCTAACACATTCATACATAAATGGGATGTACAAGATAATATACTCAAACCTTCACTGTATTGAATAATATTCAAGTACAGTGATAATTGACTCATTTCACAAGACTCGAATAAACAGAAAAGTATATAGACTCGACTTGACTCATAACTCTACTAGGTCTTCTCTCGATCTTTAATCACTCTCAGACTCTTCACTTGAGTAATCCGAATCCCCGCTAGAGTTTCCTGAAAAGATTAGAAAAGTAAGAAATGAGCACACTTGCCCAGTAGGTATCTTCATATCAACATGAAGGCAATGTTTAAGTAATTAGCATTTTAGCTCTAGAAAAGAAGAATAAATGCATGCGAATAAAACCAAAGTAATAACGCAAGTAACAAGACATGACCATGAAGATATGAGATTTTATATGGAGAGTGAGAGGATATTCATTCCAGAATGTATAGTGGCCTTTCATGTAACAAGAATGTACTAGCATGTATCGAGAATGTACTATTCATAACCTTGAAGTTTTTGCACTAGAAAGTCATGTAATCAAGAATGTATATCTCATGAAGAGCCTCGTGGTTTTCACTCGTCTATAAAAAAAGTAATGCTAGGGCAATGCGACGCCAACGTTCATCATACCCCATTGTTTATAGCATGTTTCTGACAATCAGCTAAGGGGGCTAGTGTCGAGCCCTTGGACACAATCAGTGCCCGAACCGCATCTTCAAGTTATAAATCAAGCTACTTCCATGAGAAATATCAATAATGTAGGCCAATAATTTCTCCATTCAAATAATAATCTGAGAATAACAATGTCAAGGTAAGAATGCTTCAATTAAAAATCATGAGAGTTCAAAGATGATTTAAAACAAGGTCATGCCACGGAAAGAATTCGGCAGCATAACGGCATATTCTTTAACTTTCATAATTCATTAGATAGCTTATTGAACAAAGTATTAGGTTCTAGACAATCAATAGACCATCTAGGATTATAGGACAATCAACCCTTAAGTCAAACCTTGGGTTAAGGACACTTGAGACAGAAACGGTCATGACTGGACCATTTATTGGGATTGGTGGTCGTTTACTAGACCATTTACATACTGTAGTGGTCAGTACAGGACTGTTTAATGACAGTGTCGACGCAGTGAACGAACTGGAACCATGAGGTCATGGCAGGGCCGCTAGGCGTCATTGGCGGTCAAGGAAAGGGACGTTACAAGACACTTGCGGTCTACTGGATGGCCGCTAAAATCCAGAACACAGAAAACTCTGGTAAAGTGCTTTCTAGACAATTAGGTTTTGAGGTATAACCAGCTCGGCGTCCTAGTGAGAATCCCAGGCTCGCGGAGACTTATGGAGGCCTTGAAACAAGATCACCTAGTCCGATGGAAGGAATATCCAACGGAGAGGATCACAAGTCTAAGAAAGTGTGCATATAAGTGTAAAGTGTAACTAATAGTCACATACCGGGGTATGTGACTGAAGATGAGAGTGGAACCGTGCAAAAATGACGCTCAAATCATCAATAAAACAAGTCCATTTATCATTTGAAATATGAATTAAATACAAGAGTATATGGTTTGGGCATGAAACTAACATAAGTTTAAAATATAATTATAACACATAAAAGACATGAGACCTATCATGATTGAAGCACACCATATCCAATGTCAAGAATATGGGGTTAAAACTAGGAATATAACCTATTTACCTAGGTTTATCATATAGTTACTAGGGCCAATATGCAATCAGTTTAGAGTTAACATGTTGCAGAGAATAGCGGTCAGTTGAGGATCGCATGCAGGCGTTTAACGGTCTATCGCAAAACCGCTAAACACATATGGCAGTCTAAAAGAGACTGTTTCTTCCCTGTAGCAGACAGAATTAAAAATCGAAGAACAGGCCTAATCCAGAGCAAATAGATGTATGTAAAAACATGCCAATAGGTAAATAAGGCTTGATACAACCATATTAAAACATGGAGATACATGGGGGTGCATAATTTAAGGCAAAGTTATAACTTTTCTCTTAAGGTGTAAAGGTAAGCATGCATACTTAACCTAGATGCGCAGTCATGATAAAACATGAAATACAAACAATAGAAAGAATGAAACAGAATGAAACCATAGGACTTTTATTCCTAACATGTTGTTTTAGCCTTTTCATGAGATAACCTACCTTTGATTTAATCCCTAGACATTTAATTTCTGACTGGAAGTGGACCCTAGTTCCTGCACGTCCTATGCCAAACCAGCGACTTTTCATCCCTCATTCTCCTCAACCACTTGACCTAAAATCGTGAAATTTCAAGGATAAGTAGAAGATACAAAGGGGAACATAAAGTTCTAAAGGATCAACTTCTAAATACCTTGATTGGGGCGTCCAATCTCTAGGTCTATATTGGACGGCCACACTGGTTCTTGTGTGGACTTTAGCGAACCAGCAACTTGTAGAGCTTCTAACTCTCCAACGGCGTGTCCTCCTGGCACGAGATTTTGAGGGGAGTTAGACAAAACTATGGAGAAAAATAAAGTTGAAAGGATTAACCTGAGAAGATGTCTCCTTACCTTCAAATTACGCGAGCCAACATTAGGGTTCGCATGGGTCGAAGTTAGGGTCTATTTATAGGGTTTTGAGTTAGGTCCGAGGATTTGATCAAACTGGGAGTCCTAATTAGGGGTAGAATCGATCCCCAAGAGTCCTAGACATATTTTCATGTCTACACACTTCGATCCATAAGGATTTGGATGCCAAAGATCCAAGCTTTTCACGTTTCTTCCTTTCACGGAATCAAAAGGGTCTGGCGATCATAGAGGGACCGCTAGGTTGGATTGGCGGTCGAGCGATAGACCGCCAATTGGCCATTGCTCCAAAAATTTTAGATTTTCACATTTATCCCCTATTTGTCACTTATTTGATCTATTTATCCCCTTTTTTAATATCCATTACGTTTCTATAATTGGGCTTGGGCCTAAAAGACTTGGTCTTGGGTCTTATGGGCCTATTTAGTGGATTCAAACCTAACACAATATATGGGTACTTAAATAATTATTAAATGGACCTTTATTTCTTAAATGGCTCATTGAGTCTATTTAAATGCTTAATAATCATATTAAATCCCCATAAAATTCTTAGAAAAACCTCGGGCATTACACCCTCCCCCACTTAAAAGAATTTGGTCCCCAAATTCAATACATGTGATTGTTAAGGAGAGTATACTTACAATTGAATAGTTCTGGGAATCGTTTACGCATTGCTTCTTTTTTTTCCCATGTCGCTTCGTATGGCTAAGATTTGTTCTATTGGATTTTGACCATAGGAATAGTTTTATTCCGAAGTTGACGTACTTCTTGCTCAGGTATTTTGATTTACTTTTGTTCGTACAACAAATCCTTTTGAACCTCCAAGTTGTCATGACTTATAGCATGGAATGGGTCATAGGCATACCTTTTAAGCATCGAAACGTGGAATACATCGTGGACTCCAGCTAATTGATAAGGTAAGGCAATTCAGTATGCGACCTCGCCAACCCTTTCGAGAATTTCAAAGGGCCCGATAAATTTTGGAGTGAGCTTGCCTTTTATGCCGAACCTTGGAATACCTCGACCTGGAGAAACCTTGAGAAACACATGGTCTCCTACTTGGAATTTTAGATCACATCTTCAATTATCAGTATATGATTTCTATATATCCGGTGCCATATGGAGTCTTTCTCGAATGAGCTTTATCTTTCCGGTAGTATCCCGAATGATTTCTGGGCCTAGAAGTTGCCTTTCTCCAACTTCATTCCAGCATATTGGTGAGCGGCAATTTCTTCCATATAGTACCTCGAATGGCGCCATTTGAATGTTAGCTTGGTAGCTGTTGTTGTAGGAAAATTCCACTAGAGGTAGATGATCGTGCCAACTCCCAACGAAATTGATAACACATGCCCTGAGCATATCTTCCACTACCAGATTTGTCCTTTCAATTTGACTATCTATTTGTGGATGGAAAGTGGTGCTGAAATTGAGTCGGGTCCCCAATGAATGTTGTAGGCCCTTCTAGAATGGAGATGTGAATCGAGGGTCTCGATCAGAGATAATGGCTACAGGGACACAGTGTAGCTTGACGATCTCCTTCGTGTATAAGGCAGCTAGGATATCTATGGACCATCGGCTCTTAAAAGGTAGAAAATGAGCTGATTTTGTCAAACGGTCAATGATCACCCATATACCATCATGTCCACCTCTTGTCTTCAGTAGACCCTATTGAGTCTCTCCAGGTGATTTCAATGATAACAAAACCCTGGATGTGTTTTCCCTCTCACGTTGTGCATACTAGTTGAAGGGCGAACACTAGAATGCAATTAAGGCTAAACTCCATCTTATCATATGCTTCAAATGATCAAGTCTTCAAAATGCATAATCAGAGTTCAAACGGACTTCACATAGATGCAAACATACGTTCAATCTAATGGTTGATTATATAGATGTGTTTTCTTGGGCTAACAAATCTGTTTTGCAGGTTTTCCAGATTTCGGTCGACCAATCAAGCTTGGTCGGTCGACCAATTCTCCCAGGATTTTGAACTCTAAAAATTTACAAAGTTCGGTCGACCGATGGGCAAGTTCGGTCGACTGATTCTCCCAACACTGAAAACTTACAGAAGTCACAGAGTTCGGTCGACCGAATCCTTCGAGGCTGCCTTTGTTGACTTTGTTTCATAAACGTGTTCAAAGCCTCTTTCTTGGACTTTTTGGTCTAAAAGCTTCCCATCTTGCCTAAATTCGTGGATCTGGTTCCTGGCTTGTCCCTTGACCGTCCTACGTCTTATAAAAATAACTCTTGGGCCAAGAAACCTAAAAGGTAAAAAGGGATCAAAAGAAGGCTGCCAAAGGGAAAAAGAGAGTTGTTGCAACACCTCCGTGAATAGTGATCTGTCTAGAAGTTCTTCATAAAATCTCAAGCTTTTAAAGATCAATCTGAAGCCAATCAACTGGAAATCAAGTCGAGAAGCAAGCTTCATCCAGAATCTGCATCATCTACTCTGGGGGAGCCTAAATCAGAAGTTTTTCATTTGTGTTTCTTCATCTAAATTTCTCGAGCTTCATGTGTGTAATCTTCTAAATCTGTGAACATCAGTGTGTGTGTGTGGATCGTTTCAGATCTACACTTGTGTATGTGTGTGGATCGTTTCAGATATACACTTGTGTGTGTGTGGATTTATGTGTGTGGATTTACCCAGATCCGCATGTTTGTGTGTGAGGATCTTTTCAGATCAATAGTTTGTGTTGTGTTTGCTACAGCATGTGTGTGTGCGTTGTAGATCCAGTCGTTGGATCATGTTGGAGACTCTGTCTCCGTGTGTGTGTGTGTGTGTTGGGGTTTGTTCCCCGTGTGTCTACAGGCATCGACCTGCATGTTGTTGGAGTTTGGCTCCGTGTTGGGGATTCATCCCCGTGTTGGTGAGGGGTGGACATAGGTTGTCAGCGTTGCATCCGAAACACCTTAAAATCGTTGCCTATTGTGTGGTTTGGACCTTTTCTTCTACCCTCATTTTGTGTGATCGTTTGTGTTTATTATTCTTCTACATTTGATCTTTTAGATCTAGCATAATCGATCATTTCAATAATAGATCTTTAGTATATTGAAAGGTGGGTTTGAATTGACAAGGACAATCTTGTCAGGACTATAACACCTTGTGTGAGCAGGATCTTCGGGTTCATACCTCCGCCTAGTACTGAAGAACTATCGTGGTAATAGATTTTGATAGATCTTATTTATAATTTGATAGATCTGATCTTCTTTGTTGATCTTATATCCTATCCTCTTAAATCAGTTAAAAGTTTTCTAAAATTTGTAATCACCCAAGTCACCCCCCCTCTTGGGTGTCATTGATCACGGGACTTCAATTGGTATTAGAGGTAAGGCTCTATTTTTCCTAGATCTAATGATCTAGAGCAAGATCCAGATGAATGGCTACCAAAGTGTTCACTATGGATTCTCCACCTGTGTTTGATGGTTATAACTTCGAGTTGTGGTTAGGAAGAATGTGCAGTCTTGTCAACTCATGTGACCCTAAGCTATGGAAGCTTATCTCACATGGTCCTTATGAGTTGCCTGAAGACGAATCAGTCTGGATTGTAGATTATGAGTCTAAACATGATCAAAATTGCCTAGTTCTAAACTTGCTCACTGCTGTAGTTAATTCTAATAGTTTTCCCTTTGTCTTCAGCTGCAGCTCCGCAAAGGACATACTAGATGGCTTAGCCGGCTTCCATGAAGAGAATGAGGACGAATGTCTTATGGCAGATATAAGTGATCACGGTAGTGATCAACAGAATGGATCACCCTCGGAGGTAAATTCAGATTCTGAAAATATATCTCTTGATGAGCTATTGGATGCATATAGTGATCTTGCAAGTAAATATAAGAAGCTCAAATCTGATAAGAAAAAATTAAAAAAGAAGGTTGAACAAAACAACTGTGATTCCTCCTGTAAAAAATACTCACATTTAGAGGAATTTATTGAGACTCATGTGTTCGACATTGAATTTCATAAAGATCAAATTTGCTCCTTAAGAAATGAAAATAAAGTGTTGAAAGAAAAGGTAAACACAATGGCCAAAGATCAAACCTTGATAGATGAACTCATTCGCAATGAGAAGCTTATGAAAGAAAATGAGAAACCGAAGGAATTGAACACGACCATTTATGAAAGATTGTTGGTTTTAGAAAAAGGAAAATTTGTGACCGTAAGTGATTGTGAAGATGTGGATGGATTAAAACAGAAAGTTGATAGCCTCAAGAATACCAATTCATTGTGAAATGTCAGGCTTGCTACTTTTGAAGAAGAATTTGCTAGTGCAGAATTGCACATTTCATCTCTTCAATCTGATATTCTTGACTTGAATAATTCGCTGTCTAAATTTGTAGATGGCAAAGAAAACCTGGACAAATTACTGGGAATGAAAGTGAATTTTCAAAGAGAAGGGCTGAGATATAATCCTGTAAATAAAAAGAAATTTTAGAACAAGTTATACACTTCATTTGTTCACAGCACATGTACACCTAGCACCTCAAAATCAAACTCCCAGCAACAAACTATGCCAAGAACTTAACAAAATTTGAAAAATAGTGTGAATGTCCCAAATGTGCATGCTTGAAACATTCATGTGAAACCCCATGCATATAGGAAAAGAAATGTTTCTTGTCTCTACTGTGGAAAACTTGGACACATGATGCATGATTGTTTCATTATGAAAAATGATGATCTGAAAGCATGCAGGAACAGAACTGATTTCAAAAATGCAAAGTAATCATTTACCACAAAATCTTCCATGCATTGTAAATACTGTGGTAAAAGAGGTCATACAATTTCACACTGCTGGCTGCTGATGAAGAAAATGAATTTTTATGCTGGCCAAGATAAAGTTTCTTCATCCACATTGAAGTATGTTACCTATCTGAATAAAAATTCTCTCCTATCATATGTCAATTGTGACTACTGTGGTAAAGTAGGTCACAAGATGAATGATTGCTTCATGTTAAAGCATGACGACAAGTTTACCTTCATAAAACTTGTTAATCCATCAATAGTGAAGAAAAGAAGTTTTCATTTAACACACCATGCCAGCACATACAAAATGGTCGAGCCAATGAAAAGAAGGATTGTGATGTCACATGCTTCAAACAATATTCATGCTTTTAAGTATTCAAAGTCATGTTGTCATTACTGTGACAAATCTGTGCATAACATGCATGATTGTTTTCTGAAGAAAAATGATGAATTGAATGTTGTCAAGAAGTGGAAGCCACGTGCCAAGAGTGCTGCTAATCCACAAGGACTCAAGATGGTTTGGGTACCTAAGAATGTAAAATGAGAAATATGTTTTGCAGGTGTGTCTTGGGAATAAGAAGCTTGAAACATGCCTTCACTCAAGAAGGTAAGACACACGGGCCAAGAGGCATAAGTCAAGTTAAAAGAAAAATCAAAAACTAAAATCTGAACATTCAGGTGATATCCCTCTTACTTTCTCTAGACAATATGCTATGTCTTGATTTACGTTGTATTGAATAGTTATGCAATTATGAATATGTCTGCATTTTTCATCCACAGTTGGTTGCATATCACTTGTCATATAGCATCTTGTTGAAGGGGAGTTTAAAATTTTTCAAATTAAAAAAAAATTCACTACATACATTGATTTTCCATATGCTTTCACACTCTGTCATGCAAAAGTTAAACATTGTGAATTCATGTCATAATGTATTGCAACCCCCCTGCCTTCATCATAACAATGACTACATGGTATATCAAATGGTGACATGTGGAAGGGTAGGTTAACCTTGTCTGAAAACTATCACTACGCGTGAGGTGATCCTCGGATCTAAGTTTTTCGCTTGGTATTATGAGTCATTTTTTTCATAGGCTGTATATGGCATTAAAACTTCACTGAACATTGAGATTCTTGGACACATTAAGGGGGCGTTGCTAGATTAGTCATGTGAACTTAATGCCTAGGCTCATTCCTAAAAAAGTAACTGTTGTGCGGGTCAACTTGTTGTGGCTTCGGTTGTGTCATCGCAACACTTGTTAGTTTGTCATGTTCTCCATGATGGTTCTGACTCCAACAGTCGACCTCCTTGAATTCGAAATCTACTTGGACTCTTGAATCTGTCAATCTATCTTTTGAATTTTGAATGACTTACTGTACTAGTGTCATTGCACCAAGAGCTGATAAATCTGAATATCTCAATTTTGGATGTAGTTTACGCTCCCAAATCGAGATCGAAAGCCAAGGCGCCCATGGGCCATCCTGGGTACGTCTCCTCATGATCAGTACCTCCCTCTTTTGGAACATTAGAGGCATTTCTAGCATTGCCTCCAGACGCATTCTCAAGCATTTGATAAAAAATCATAATATTGATTTTCTTGTTGTGTTTGAGCATAAGACGCATCTTAGCAACGCTCCTGCTATTTGTCGGGCATTGGGCATGGATAATTATGCAACTAACCTTGAGGTGTACTCTAAGATTTGGATTCTCTGGAACAATCCTTGGGATTTCCAATTGGTATCTAAATCCACCCAGCATGTTACTGGCATGGTCAAGCGTGGTGGTTTAGCTAACTACATGGTCTCGGCCATCTATGCAGCATGTGATGTTGCAGAGCGTCAGTGTCTCTTTGATGAGCTGCTCTCAATTCTCAATCCTGATGGCCTTCCTTGGATCGTTGGAGGCGACTTCAATTGTGTTGCCGATCCCTCTAAAAAGCAAGGTGGTCGCATGCCTGCCACTTCATCTATGCTTGATTTCAATGCCTTTATTTCCTCTTCAGGACTATTGGATGCTGGGTACTGTGGATCCAACTACACTTGATCTAATAATAGAGTGGGCGGTGCTGTGATTAAGGCCAGATTAGATCGGGTGCTCATTAATATCCAATGTCAAGACACTTTTCTTGGTCTTTATGCCCAACACCTTGCTTGCAATTCATATGACCATGCCCCCATTCTGCTCCGTATTCACAACAATCTGCCTCAACACTCTCGATTCATTTTCCAAAAAATGTGGCTAGACCATGTGTCCTTCCCTCAATGTGTGAGGGATGCCTGGGCTCTAGCTGATTCCTGGCACCCCAATCCTTTAATCAGATTACAATTAAAACTCAAAGCCACCCGGACTACCTTACAATACTAGAACAAACATGTGTTTGGCAGGATTGAGTTGACTTTGAAAGCTGCTAAGGATGCATTACGGATCAAACAGCAGGACTTTGACAAAAACCCTACTGAAGATAAAAGAGTCGCTCTTAATATGGCTGATGCCGAGATGTGGTGGATACTTCACCGGCAAGAAATATTCTGGTCCCAAATAGCTAGGTTGCAGTGGATTGAGGATGGTGATAAGAATACCACTTTCTACCATGCGGTTGTCCAGGGAAGGCGGCGGAAAAATTCCATCTGCAGATTGAAAGTGAATGGCGCCAGGTGTAAAGATCAGTAGGTGTTATGCAGTGAGGCTGTCCATTTTTTCTTGGAGCTTCTCTCCTCAGAGAGCAATCCCATGGAGGAGTCTTTGATGCAGGTTATCCCTTCCATCATTACTGACCAGCAAAATCAAACTCTTATTTCTCCCCAACTACCCAAGAGATCAAAGAGGCAGTGTGGAGTATGAATGGGGACAGTGCCCCGGGCCCGGATGGATTTACAGGCGTCTTCTACACCTCTTGCTAGGACATGATAAGCGCAGATGTTGAAGCAGCGATCGTTGGGTTCTTTCAAGGCTACCCTCTACCTAAAGGGGTAACTTCTTGATGTAACACGAACTAGGACCTAAGTGGCAAGTAAATGCAACGACTAGGCAATGTCACACAAGCGGACTCACTCGCGTTCGGCACACTCGGGTCCATAGGTGCACCGGCAATGGGGTGAGTGTCCGAGGTTGAACCGGTGGTTTCCAAGGATATGACAGACTCGGAGAGGACCCCTAGGGGCCAGGGTTGCGCAAATTCACGAGCGGTCAGCACACCGAAGGCATGGGTTGAAGGGTCACTCTCACAACTCACTTGCGGCGACTACTCAAACAAAAGCAAGTTTGGAACGGGCGCTCACTCACCGTCCAACGGAGTTAAGAAGCAATACTAATTAAGCAAGATCTACAAACAAAGGGAGGGGTACATAAGCTCACCTGATCAGCGTGAAGACGCCGATCCCGACCGGAGACGATGGCGAGCGGGGAGGCGTGGGTATGCACCCGAACGCCGCGCCGATGAAACTTCAACCTGCTTAAACGTTTACAAAACTACACCCCATGCAAGGGGGGGGGGGAATCGTGGGGAAGGGAAGATAATGATTACATCCAAACACTACCTCCACACAGGGAGGGGCCTTCAGCTGGCCAAGCGGCGAGGGGAATTTGAGCTAGAAGTGATGAAAGGAAGCCGATGCAGAATCTGTCCACGTTCTGGAATCAGGGACCAGCAGTTGAAGACGGAACCTTTGTGACCCCTCCTGATTTTTGCTGATGACGGGACCAGTGGAGAATTCTTCGTAACTGGAACGGAAAAACGTCTGAATTTTTACGATTTCTTCTGGCTCCAACGCTGGTCTGGATGGAGGCTCGAACAGGGTGGTAGCTTCTCGGAACTGGCTACTTCAGTTTTCCAACAGCAGGAAGAAGAGGATGCCACGACCTCTCCCAAACTTAGAATCAGGAGCCGCCAGAGCCGTTGGAACCGTTGACGAGTCCTCTTCGAAGCAAAACTGGCGGGGAAGCCAAACGTTGTCGAAGAAGACCAGTGGGCTCTGAACTCTGATGAGAGGTCGGTGCAGACTGTGGGGAAGTAGAACCGCGCACCCGGGGGAGGAAATTGAT
The DNA here is from genome assembly GCA_022559845.1 of Amorphophallus konjac. Classification (NCBI taxonomy): domain Eukaryota; kingdom Viridiplantae; phylum Streptophyta; class Magnoliopsida; order Alismatales; family Araceae; genus Amorphophallus; species Amorphophallus konjac. The sequence continues at coordinate 201,990,375 of CM040120.1, read as the reverse complement.
AACTCTTGGTTCTGGATGCCAAATTGAGCTCTTCTTTTTGGAGATAGAAGAAGACTCAGAATAGAAGACTTTTTGTGAAGAACTCTTGCTCAGATTCCCAGTAAGATGGCCGCTGTATATCTTCCACTCTGGTTCTAGTCTTCTGCCAGAGCAGTCTTGTGCAGTCATAGTAGATCGCCTTGTCCGAGCAGCTCCGATCTTGGAAGTCGACAGGACCACCACCATTGAAAATCTGACTGGGAGACGCTTCCAACGATATATGGTATACCCTCTAAAGCTTGTAGGTGAAGATGTGGCAGCCTCTGCAACTAGGCACTCCTATGTTGCCTGCGAACTGAAAACTGTAGGTTGAAGATGATGGGGGGAAATGGGCTATATGGGAGGGGAAGTGGGGGTGGATGAGTGTGGGGAGAGCCCTGGCTATGAGGGGGTCTAGGAGGGGGTGTTCCAAGGTGTGGATGGGGGAGAATGGGGTCTGGAAGGTGGTGTTTGCAGTGGGTGAGGGAGGTGTTGCGAATTTGGGCTTGGAGGGAGAAGGGGGAAGGTGAGGGGGCACAAGTGGGTGGAGGGAAGGTGAGTTTGAATTTCCCTTAATATGGGGTGATCAATGGTGGTCTTGGGGATGGGAAGGGGTGCCTTGGGAAGGTGGAGTGATGCTTGGGGAAGGGAAATGGGTAGTTGGGGGTTGGAGGGTGGGGTGTGGATTGGTGGAGGGTCTCTTGGGACTAGGGGGAAGTAATGATGGCTTGTGAGAAGTTGCAGAGGATTTAATGGAGGTAGGTTGGAGGTGGTTGGGAGAGGAAGAGAGAGAGAATTGATGATGTGGAGGAGAGAGAGGGAGGAGAGGAGAGAGAAAGGGGCGCCCTCCTCCTCGAAGAGAGAGAGAGAAGAGAGAGAAGTGAGATAGAGAGAGAAGGGGAATCCACCCCAATAGAGAGAGAGAGAGAGAGAGGTTTGGAGAATCCACTCCAATATGACACTAGAACTAACTTGATTTAAATTGATCATAAAAGGTTCTTACAAATGAGAGAGGGGAGGGACTATTTATAGACTCCATACTTTTCATAAGACCAAAATAGCCCTAACAAACAAGTAAATGACCAAAGTAGTCCAAGGGAGGGGCGCCCCTGGGCCTCGCCCATTAGTTGGGCCCATTAGCCTATCAAACCAACCATATGACAACTAACTTAGGAAAATGACTCACTAACCTAGGTAGATGACTCAAATAAAGGGAAAATTACAATGACATGACTCAAATAAAGTATGAAAATTACATGACTCGACTTAGAAAAATATGACGGACACAATGGAGCTATGCTGGCGAGCAATCGAAGCTGTGGAAAAATGTGAAGGGCGAGAGATGCCCCCATCATACCCCCGGGGTGCGAAGAACTCGACTCCATCGAGTATGGGTCCGCCAGGGGAGAGGTCCTCCAATGCAGCTCCGGGCGAGCCACATCCTCCAAACTTAACCTCACATCCTTAACCGGGGGACGACTCTTCATCCTCTTAAGGTGGCTCGGGCACACCCTCTTGCTGGTGATGGTACCCTGCTTGCCTAGTATCGCCCAGTGTGCACACGTCGAACTCTCAAGCTGATATGTGGAGGTTCTCCGAGGGTGTCACTCACAAAGGTGGGGGTAGGCTCAAGGTTCTCACTGGGATCCACCGCGGTGCCCTTAAAGAGTGCTAGATCCACCACGTAAAAAGTAGGCTATATCCCAAAATCCCATCGGTAGATCCAACCCGTAAGCCAGGGTGCCAAAGTCACTCCGAACATGGAAGGTCCAAGTCCTCGTGCCCTCGGTTTGGAGATAGCCCTAGGGTAGAGCCACTCCAATGTCACAATTACCAAGTTGCCTACTTGGAATCCCAAGTGGCGCTTACGAGCTATTGCCCGCTCAATATGAACCTCACCGTTCGTTGCAAAATGCTTGCTTGGATACACATGCCATGCACTACGGGGTGGTGGGTGTGTGGAAATGTGTGTGGATAAAGGTGGACCGGGACAACCATAAATTAACCTATCATGCTTTTATGCCATGTGGACCTTGATGAACTTGGGTGGACCGAGGCAGCCACAAGTGGCCCTATCATGCATGGACTTCATGACAATGGTTGGAGGATCGGGGCATCAGTAGGGGAATCTATCGCGCATGGGTATAGCAAATACCGGGGGTCCCGGACATCCGTGAATGTTCCTACTATGCTTAAAACCCATGATGAATGAAGGTGGACCATTACATCCTAATATGGACCACTCATGCTTCCTACTTGGCATATGGGTGACACGAATGAATGGACCCAACATAGTGTTCATGCCAAGTGGTGTGGTAAGTTTAGACACATGCACACTTATCCCAAAGGTGACTTCCCTGTGTATAGGTGTGGGACACCCTTTGAACTTCCATGTGAAAGGGTCGAAGGGATCTAGGAAGGTGGATATAGGGTGGGGCACTTCCTCAATCTCTAGGCGGGTGTTGTCTAGGGTCATGGTTCCTATGGTGTAACCTGGGTCATTGTTGAGGTGGGCTTGGTCCAACATGGTGGGTGTGGGTAGGAAAGGGTGGGTGGTGGGTGATGTGGGTGGGTCACATGGGTACTCGAGCTCTCAAAGGAAGGGGTCAAAGGGATCATGGAAGGGGCCACCTACAGAGAGTAACTCTATGTCTTCAAGGTTCCCAAATGGTGAGTCATCATCCTCCAAGGTAATTGGGCCAAGGTATCTAGTGGGTTGACCAATCAAATCAATTGGAACCTCAATGGGTGGGGAGTGGGCCAAGATGGGTTTCTCATCCTTGAGGAGAAAGAGGAGGATTTCACTCGTATAATGGCCACTAGTGTAGATAGAGGTGATGGAACCGGTGGTGGGGTATGCTAGGAAGATGGTGCTAGACTCCAATGGTCCTATGGCTAGCATATTGGTCAGGTAGACTTGCCATTGTAAGCAGTCCCCTAAGTCTTCCACAAGATAGGAGGTTTGAAGTGTGACATGGGAAGACCGGGTGGGCACAATGTGGGCTTGATATCCCAAGGGTGAAAGGTAGGGTGGTGAGCTAGGAACGGTGGGACCCCGCTTGAGCCATTGGAGTATGGACTCATTCATGGCGAGAGTGTGCGGCTCATGAGGACCCGGACTAGGAGAGGTGGGTGGAAGTGGGGGGTCTAGGATGTTCTCTATGGTGGGAGGTGGATCCGGATTGGCATCCATATCCACTTGGGTATGTGTGTAGGCCACAACTTCCCAGGATAATGGGGTAGGATAGTCTATGGTGGGTGGAGTGATAATGGTCAGTGCATGGTACTCTCGAGGTGGTGAACATGGATGGACTTGGGTTGGGCTTGGCCGGGGAAGTTCTTGGGTTGGAGTTGGGGTCGGGGGTGAATGATCGGTTGGTTGAAGAGGTTTGGGTTAGGGTGCGTATATCTTTCTAAGATCGGCCCTCATTTCATCCCAATATTCAATGGGTGCTTCCCCTTTGGCTTCTCTCAAACCTACAATGTTCTACCATTCTTTCCTAGCTTGGCGCCAGAGCAAACTCTTGGCATAGTTGACTTGGACAAGCCCTGACAGGGTAAACCTCCCAAAGTGTTGGTCTATGGACTTCTCCCATTCTAGATATATGCTAGGGCGGGATCCATCAAACACAAAGGCTTCTAATGGGACTAAGAGTGGCGAACATGCCAAGTATGAGGTAGTCATGATAGTGGACAAGAGTGATGCGTGCAATGGCCCCAGGACAAGACTTAGTAGAGACAAGTCTAGAACTTGCTCTGATACCAATTGATGTAACACGAACTGGGACCTAAGTGGCAAGTAAATGCAACGACTAGGCAATGTCACACAAGCGGACTCACTCGCGTTCGGCACACTCGGGTCCATAGGTGCACCGGCAATGGGGTGAGTGTCCGAGGTTGAACCGGTGGTTTCCAAGGATATGACAGACTCGGAGAGGACCCCTAGGGGCCAGGGTTGCGCAAATTCACGAGCGGTCAGCACACCGAAGGCATGGGTTGAAGGGTCACTCTCACAACTCACTTGCGGCGACTACTCAAACAAAAGCAAGTTTGGAACGGGCGCTCACTCACCGTCCAACGGAGTTAAGAAGCAATACTAATTAAGCAAGATCTACAAACAAAGGGAGGGGTACATAAGCTCACCTGATCAGCGTGAAGACGCCGATCCCGACCGGAGACGATGGCGAGCGGGGAGGCGTGGGTATGCACCCGAACGCCGCGCCGATGAAACTTCAACCTGCTTAAACGTTTACAAAACTACACCCCATGCAAGGGGGGGGGGAATCGTGGGGAAGGGAAGATAATGATTACATCCAAACACTACCTCCACACAGGGAGGGGCCTTCAGCTGGCCAAGCGGCGAGGGGAATTTGAGCTAGAAGTGATGAAAGGAAGCCGATGCAGAATCTGTCCACGTTCTGGAATCAGGGACCAGCAGTTGAAGACGGAACCTTTGTGACCCCTCCTAATTTTTGCTGATGACGGGACAAGTGGGGAATTCTTCGTAACTGGAACAGAAAAACGTCTAAATTTTTACGATTTCTTCTGGCTCCAACGCTGGTCTGGATGGAGGCTCGAACAGGGTGGTAGCTTCTCTGAACTGGCTGCTTCAGGTTTCAAACAGTAGAAAGAAGAAGATGCCACGACCGCTCCCAAACTCAGAATCAGGTGCCGCCAGAGCCGTTGGAACCTTTGACGAGTCCTCTTCAAATCAGAACTGGCGGGGAAGCCAAATGTTGTTGGAGAAGACCAGTGGGCTCTGAACTCTGATGAGAAGTCGGTGCAGACTATGGGGAAGCAGAACCGCGCACCCGGGGGAGAAAATTGATAACTCTTGGTTCCAAACGCCAAATTGAGCTCTGCTTTTTGGAGATGAAAGAAGACTCAGAATATAAGACTTTTGATGAAGAAATCTTGGTCAGATTCCCAGTAAGATGGCCGCTGTAGATCTTCCACTCTGGTTCTAGTCTTCTGCTAGGGTAGTCTTGCGCAATCGTAGTAGATCGCCTCGTCGAGCAGCTCCGATCTTGGAAGTCGGCAGGACCACCACCGTTGGAAAGCTGACTGGGAGACGCTTCCAACGATATATGGTATACCCTCTGAAGCTTCTAGGTGAAGATGTGGCAGCCTCTGCAACTGGGCACTCCTATGTTGCCTGTGAACTGAAAACTGTAGGTTGAAGATGATGGGGGGAAATGGGCTATATGGGAGGGGAAGTGGGGGTGGATGAGTGTGGGGAGAGCCCTGGCTATGAGGGGGTCTAGGAGGGGGTGTTCCAAGGTGTGGATGGGGGAGAATGGGGTCTGGAAGGTGGTGTTTGCAGTGGGTGAGGGAGGTGTTGCGAATTTGGGCTTGGAGGGAGAAGGGGGAAGGTGAGGGGGCACAAGTGGGTGGAGGGAAGGTGAGTTTGAATTTCCCTTAATATGGGATGATCAATGGTGGTCTTGGGGATGGGAAGGGGTGCCTTGGGAAGGTGGAGTGATGCTTGGGGAAGGGAAATGGGTAGTTGGGGGTTGGAGGGTGGGGTGTGGATTGGTGGAGGGTCTCTTGGGACTAGGGGGAAGTAATGATGGCTTGTGGGAAGTTGTAGAGGATTTAATGGAGGTAGGTGGGAGGGTGGAGGTGGTTGGGAGGGGAAGAGAGAGAGAGAATTGATGATGTGGAGGAGAGAGAGGGAGGAGAGGAGAGAGAAAAGGGTGCCCTCCTCCTTGAAGAGAGAGAGAGAAGAGAGAGAAGTGAGATAGAGAGAGAAGGGGAATCCACCGCAATAGAGAGAGAGAGAGAGAGGTTTGGAGAATCCACTCCAATGTGACACTAGAACTCACTTGATTTAAATTGATCACAAAAGGTTGTTACAAATGAGAGAGGGTAGGGACTATTTATAGACTCCATACTTTTCCTAAGACCAAAATAGCACTGACAAACAAGTAAATGACCAAAGCAGTCCAAGGGAGGGGCGCCCCTGGGCCTAGCCCATTAGTTGGGCCCATTAGCCTATCAAACCAACGATATGACAACTAACTTAGGAAAACGACTCACTAACCTAGATACATGACTCAAATAAAGGGAAGATTACAATGACATGACTCAAATAAAGTATGAAAATTACATGACTCGACTCAGAAAAACATGACGGACACAATGGAGCCATACTGGCGAGCAATCGAAGCTATGGAAAAATGTAAAGGGTGAGAGATGCCCCCATCACTTCTAGCCTCATAGCTCTTATTCATAAAGCTAAGCTCCCTTCACATTTTGGTGAATTCAGGCCTATTAGTTTATGTAACTTTAGCTACAATATTATCTTTCGCATCTTTTGTGCTAGACTCACTAATATCCTTCCCATGATAATATTTGAGGAGCAGGGAGCTTTTGTGAAGGGAAGGCATATTCTTGATAATATGTCCTTGGCCAGACAATTGATCTCTAATCTTGGCAGGAAAGTGCGGGGACACAATGTTATTTTTAAGTTGGACATGATGAAAGCTTACAACAGAGTTGAATGGGACTTCCTCCTCACGGTGCTGTGAAAATTTGATTTTTGTAACAGATTCAATTCCTATATAGCTATGCTCATTTCCAACTGTTGGTTCTCCGTCCTATTCAATGGATCTCCTGCTTGGTACTTTCACTCTTCGCGTGGTATTAGGCAAGGTGATCCTCTAGCATCGGCCCTTTTTATAATTATGGAAGAAGCTTTAAGTAGAGGTCTTAAGAGTCACCATGCCAACAGTGCCATCACACCCTACTCAGGTCCTCGAGGATGCCCAGCCATCACTCACTTGCTCTATGGGGATGATACACTTCTTTTTCTCAATGGGCATGCCTCAAATATACACAAGCTTATGAACTTCTTTAAAATCTATGAGAGAGCCTCGGGCCAGAAGATTAACCACTCCAAGAGTAGCTTTCTTCTGTCTCAGTCTGCGCCTCAAAGGGTGGCCACCCATATTGCCAACATTACCAGCTTCAGTCAGCAGAGTGGTGCTCTTACCTATTTAGGTGTGCCAATCCGGCAAGGAAGAACGTTGGTGATGGATTACAAGCCTCTCATCGAGAAGATCAGTGCCCGTATTTCATCATGGAAAGCCAAGATGCTATCCCAAGTTGGAAGGGTCACCCTCATTAACTCTGTGCTATGCTCCATACCTATCTATCTAGCGGCTACTTCCGCTATCCCTAAGACTGTTGTCGCATACATTGAACGCCTCTGTGCAGCGTTCTTCTGGGGGGATTCTGACGGGCATCAACGGCGACACTGGATCCCTTGGAGTGCTCTACAGCATCCACTTCTTGAGGGTGGCCAAGGCATGCACAGCGTCTGGCACGTTCAGCTCTCTCTTGCTGTCAAGCTTGTGTGGACAATTCAGCAAGGTGCCTCCCTATGGGCCAACTATGCACGTCACTGCTTCAAGACTGTGCATGTGTCCACTTTTCACGAGTCACCTCTTGTCACTCACTAGCCACATGGTATCCCTAGGAAGATCTTCAGAGCCGCTCTAGAGGTGGCTGCCAGGAATTCGCGGTGGATTCTGGGCAACGGGAATAAGATTAATTTCCTAGATGATAATTGGGTGGGGGATACTACCCTACGGCACTGCTTGGTCAGTAATTATCTGGACCCTCCTGCCACCGTGCGTGAAGTTCTATCTAACGTAGCACACCCAATTAGAGCTCTTCTGCCTCAGAACTGCATGCTGGAAGGGATCCGCCTATCTTCATATGAAGACCATTGTGTATGGTTCGCCTCCAACTCTGGGGAATTCTCCCTAAACTCTACATATAACCAGCTTAGACCTATGGGTATCAAACGCGCACATAGGTCACCTCTCTAGAATCAGATGTTTCAGCGATTGTGGATGCACTAAAATTCGAGGGGGAATCTGTTCGTTTGTTGGTCAGGGTTAATTATTCTATTTAGTGCGAGGGCGTGCCAGTCACAAAGTGACGATTTATTCGGGCTTCGTGGAAGCCCATGGTGCGCGCGATCTGACTGATCAGACAATTGTGTAGTTCGTTTCGGGACCGAAACCCGCCGTGCCGTAAAGGCTATGGCGTTATTTACATCCCCCATACAGGAGAACACCCTTGATTGATTGCCGGGAATAAGGGCCCTACGGCCTAAAGAGAATACTAATAATGCAAGAGGATAGTGAAATATGAACTATGCTAGAAACCCGTCTCGGGTCGTGAATGTTCAGACTATGTTGGCCACTCATGGGCCACTTCATGTTCGGACGAAGGTCCGTGTTTGTAGTATAAAAGACGGTGACAAAACCGCGCAGATATCTGCACGAACAAGGCAAGTTTAATGAGAATGCGGGATTGGATCCCGGTAGGGACGGGTCAAGTTGATAGACTATTGGCCGGAGATGATTTTGGACTATGGCCATGTCGGAAATTCCGTAAACCACGTCCGATACCATAAGGCGCCGTTGATTTTCTCTTTGCACCCAGTCCGAGGGAGTGAGTTATTAAGTGCATAGCCCGAGCTCACTAACGTGCGCCCTCACACGCGGATCGACCTGCGTGGTCAGGTCACGGGGTTTCCGGGGTAGCGCCCCCGGAACAAAATTTTAATTGAAGCACGGGTAATAGAGTTCCTTTCATTTTTTTATTTGGCATTGATCTTTGCATTTTTCTTTTGTTTGAACCTTTCTCTCCCTTTTTTACTATTATTTACCCCCCCCCCTCTTTATATAAGAGGGGCGCGCCGAGTCTGAAGTTGGCAAAAGGGGAGGCACGCCGGATAAGGGCTTCGAAGGAGGGCGCCGGATAAGGGAGCACATGGGGGGGCGCGCCGGTTTAGCCATGCCGTATTAGTAATTTGCAAGGAGATGGGCGCGCCGGTTAAGGGGCGCCGGGTTAAGAATGTTAAAAGGGGGGGGGCGCGCCGGTTTAGCCATGCCGTATTAGCAATTTGGAAGGAGAGGTGAGAGTGGAGGAGCGCGCCATTTTTAGGCGTATGGAGGAGTGGGAGTGGCGCGCCGTTTTTAGGTGTATGGAGGAGTGGGAGGGGCGCGCCGTTTTTAGGTGTATGGAGGAGTGGGAGAGGCGCGCCGTTTTATCCTTTAGAGAAGAGATGGGGGGATTTTGTGAGGAGGGTTGAAGCGGCGCGGTGGAACAATGGCCACGCCGTTTTAACCCACGCCGGGATAGCTATATGAGGGTTGTTTCGAAGCTCTGTTACTGCGTTTTCTTTTCCTTTCACCCGTAGATTGGTTCAAGGTTTGATTTGTTCGTTCTGTTGATAGATCAAGCTGGTGATGAGGAGGTTTTAAGAGCTTTAACCATTTTCATCGTTTATTATGATGAAACAGTATGAACGTCTAAGTGTTTTACTCCAGCAGTTGCTCACAGAGGCCTTATTCTGCTCTTCATCAGTTCAACCCATTCACTTGTCATTGGGCGTTCTTAGTCTTCGCGAAAATCCGGCAGCACCTCCTCTGGACCGAGACTTGCCAGAGATAGAGGAGGGTCACCAATCGGATTGCTCCGGGGTAGACTCTCAAAAATCGGAGTAGCCTCACGGCGGTCCGAACCCAGATGTGAGTATGGAACGTTCGAGGGCCAGCCTGCAAGAATGACCACAGCTCACGGGTGATGATCTCGTGGAACGGGACATATGTAGGCCATAGGTGGCCATGAATGTTCACCCTTCGAACAGGTTCCCTCAGAGTTCATGCCATAGAAGGGCAAGCTTCTGAGGACCCCAGGTGATGTTGAAAACCAGGAGGGAGAAAATGGAAGAAAAGGGGAAGAGGTGAGAGCAATAGAATTCCGTTTACGCCCACAAGTGTCACTCTTTTATTCATCCTCAAGGGGAAGGAAAGGAGGGAAGAGAGGTACAGGATGAGATCTACCCCCCCCCCCCAAAGCACAGGGAAGAATATAACGGAGAAGAAAAAAGAAAATGCCTAGGCGTTGAGGTGGGGGAAGAAGATACATTGGTGGGAGAGAAGGAGGACCAGAGCACAAGCTCTTCCCCCTCTCTCCCCTCTCTCTTTCTCACCCTCTCTCTCTCTTTTTTCTTCACCTTGCAGGTGGGAATGGATGGAGCTTCTTCTTCTCTTCGGATGCTAGAGACCTTAGCCGAACCAGCAGCCTTCCCTCTAGCCTCTTCTCTCTTCTTCTTCTGTTTTCTTCTATTCCCTTTTTCTCTTCATCATCCTCTGGCTTTGGCTTCACAATGCTGCCCTATATATATATATATCAGCCAGCCTGGGAGCGTCCCTGCCAATTCCACCTCGTCCGCAACGAAGTCAGGAGTTGACTGGCTGTGCTGGACACCGTTGATTCGTCTCGTACACTGCTGCTCGTCCGAGGATGGGACGCTCAGAGATTTGTCGGAGCTTGCCTTGCTGCTGCTGCTGCTGCTGCTGTGCTGTCGAACGGAGGTAGAGGAAGGGCCATGGGCATTGAATGTTCTTTGCATGCCATAATGATGCAAAATAGAGCTTCGGAGTGCAGATGGGATGGCTCGTTTGCGCGCCGGGGAAGCGCTTCAGAGAATAGAATGAGGGGTTAAAACGGCGCGGCGGAAAGTGGCCACGCCGGTTTTACCCCAAGTGCAATTGGCGCGCCGGTTCAACTTTCTGGCCTTCAAGATGGCCATGCCATAGTAGACATATGGGCGCCGTTTTAATGCAACGCAAGCGGCGCCGTTTTAAGCATCAAAGGGGGAGGCCCCTTAGACAGGAGCGTGCCGTGTAGCCAAAGGAAGAAGGGGGCGCGCCGTTTTAAGGCGCGCCATTTTAGGGCCACTTCGCGCCGTTTTAAGCACCAAACGGATTCCTTTCGAAGTCGCGGCCATTTATATGAATGTCGGCATTCCCAGAACGCTCCGGTTGTGACGTATGGCCTCCATAATATTCCGTTTGTAGCCTCTGGGACTCGGTCCCAGATTCTGCGTGACTTTCGGTGCATGCCGAGACTGTGTCAGAGTTCCCGACTCTTCTCTGATTCAGCTCTCGGCATGGCCGGTCGGAGCCTTGTAGATGTATCTTCTGCTTAGGGGGCTTCCTTAGCGGGTAGCGGACCACCAAGCGAGTTCTTGTCCTGATCGGGCGAGGCATGAGGTTTATTCGGCATTTCTATCTTCGACTCGCGCTCTAATGTGTAGACGCGAATGTCGCCATGATCATCATCGTCATTTTTTGGCATCCACAAATGCCCCCCACTCACGGGCGGTGCAAGCGAGGGATGAGTGCACGGGGCCCGCGAGTGTAGAGTTCTTCAACATGTCGTCTGTTCTTCCGAGCCAGTGGGATGCTAGTCGGGTGCAAATTCACGGGAAAGCGCTCACTCCTTCAGCGAAGGGATGAGGGGATCGCTTCACCGCATATGCACGCGGACTGAGATGTCAGAGTGGGGGTTTAGTCATCGGCATGGGGTGAATACCGAAGCAGGAATGAAGAGTCTACGTGTCATCTCGGGCAAAAGGCCCCAAACAACTTAGACGAGGCCAACCCGAAAGAGGGAGTTGTTGACTCGTGCTGGGCTTAGGAAAGTTGTTCATTCACCGACTCGGACGGAGGGTCCGAGCCGAGTAATGGGATGCACTTTTGTTTATGGACTAGGATGGATGGTCTGAGCCAGGCAAGGAGGGGTTTCTTTATGTTCATGGACTTGGACGGAAGGTCCGAGCCATGCAAAGGCGGTCCTTTTTTATTCATCGACTTGGACGGAAGGTCCGAGCCAAGCAAGAAGGTTCTTATTTTTTTTTGTTCATTGACTTGGACGAAAGGTCCGAGCCAAGCAAGGAGGTTCTTTTTGTTCATCGACTCAAACGGAAGGTCCGAGCCAAGCAAGAAGGTTCTCTTTTTTTTTTGTTCATCGACTTGGACGAAAGGTCCGAGCCAAGCAAGGAGGTTCTTTTTTTTTTCTCTTTTTTTGTTCATTGACTTGGACGGAAGGTCCGAGCCAAGCAAGGAGGTTCTTTTTGTTCATAGACTTGGATGGAAGGTCCGAGCCAAGCAAGAAGGTTCTTTTTGTTCATTGACTTGGATGGAAGGTCCGAGCCAAGCAAGAAGATTCTTTTTTTCTCTCTTTTTTTGTTCATTGACTTGGACGGAAGGTCCGAGCCAAGCAAGGAGGTTCTTTTTGTTCATCGACTTGGACGGAAGGTCCGAGCCAAGCAAGAAGGTTCTTTTTGTTCATCGACTTGGACGGAAGGTCCGAGCCAAGCAAGAAGGTTCTTTTTTTGTGTTCATCGACTTGGACGAAAGGTCCGAGCCAAGCAAGGAGGTTCTTTTTGTTCATCGACTCGGATGAAAGATCCGAGCCAAGCAAAGGCGTTCTTTTTGTTCATCGACTTAGACAGAAGGTCCAAGCCAAGGGTTTATTCGTCTGTGGGACTGGAGTTGTAATATTGAGGTGGTTCATTCATTGACACGGGGTTAGTGCCAAAGCAAGGGTATTTTTATTCATGGCACCAGACGGAAGGTCCAGGCCACTGGTTCGTTCATCGATGCCGATAGGGAGTCGGAGACCGACGTGGTTTGTTCATCGGCACGGGGTTAGTGCCGAAGCAAAGGTCTTTTGTTCATGGAACCAGACGAAAGGTCTGGGCCACTGGTTTATTCATAGACGCCGACGGGGAGTCGGGGACCGACGTGATTCGTTCATTGACACGGGGTTGGTGCCAAAGCAAGGGTCTTTTCATTCATGGAACCGGACGAAAGGTCCGGGCCACTGGTTTGTTCATCGATGCCGACAGGAAGTCGGAGACCGACGTGATTCGTTTGTCTCTTGGTATTTTCGTTGGTGCGGGGGCTGGTGCCAACGCAAGGAGCAAAGGTTTATTCCCCAACCCTGGACGGAAGGTTCAGGTGGGGTGTTCTTCGTCAGTGCCGACAGGATGTCAAGGGCTGACATGGTTGATTCGTCTATTGAAATATTCGTTGGTACGAGCTGGTGCCAACGCAAGGAGAAAAGGTTGATTCCCCGATCTCGAACGAAAGGTTCGGGTGGGGTGTTCTTTGTCAGTGCCGACAGGATGTCAGAAGCTGACGTGGTTGTTTCATCTATTGAAATGTTCTTGGAGATAAGAGTGAGTGATAATAAAGGGAGACCGATTCCTCCCCCCCACCCTTTTTCCTCTTTTTCTTCTTCTTCTTCTTCCCTTTTTTTTTCCTTCCTTTTTTTTTCCTCTCTTTTTTCCTTATTTTATTTTTTTCTTCTTATTTCTTCTTTTTTTTCTCTTTTTTTTTTGACATGCACGATAAATAGTGCCCAATCCATCTGGACAATAGTAATGCAAATTCGCCCGGGGCAGGGCAGAGAAAAGCATTATTCCTCGAATGGGGGAATCGGAGCATGGTACAACCTCAGATGCCTACCATTGAGGGGCGGAAATTGAACCTCCCCCTGATGGTCGACGATTACATACGCTCCGCCCTCGTAGACTTTCTGGATCACATAGGGTCCAAGCCAATTCTCATTCAGCTTGCCCTTGGGGTTGGAAGCCATGCCTTCTCTTCTCTTCACCATAACGAGGTCACCCTTCTTAAATTCGCGTTCCTTGACGAGCTTGTCAAAGGCGCGAGCTATCCGGGCCTGATAGACCTGGATGTTCTACTGGGCTTGGAGCCGTTTCCCCTCCAAGTTGGAGAGTTCTTCGAGCCTTCGCTCGACATTTGTCTGCTCTTCCCCGACCAACCCGTGTTGGACTGCGACTCGGAGGGAGGGTATTTCCAGCTCGATAGGGACAATTGCCTCTGAGCCATATACCAGGGAAAAGGGTGAACAACCCGTTGGAGTTTTGTACACAGTTCGATACGCCCACAGGGCCTCGTACATTTTCTCTTCCCAATCCCTCTTGTTAGAACTAACAATTTTGGACAGGAGAGTGCAAAGAGTCTTATTGAAAGCTTCAGCCAAGCCATTGGCCTGTGGGTTGTAGGGGGTCGACATCCTCTAGTCGATCTTGTACTTTTCTGCCAGCCGGTAGACCTTCTGATTGCGGAAGTGACTTCCATTGTCTGAGATAATTCAGTTCGGAGTGCCAAATCGGAATATGACGTTGCGACGGACAAATCTGGTGACGATCTCCCCAGTCACTTCTTTCAAAGCCATAGCCTCCGCCCAGCGGGAGAAGTAATCAGTTGCGGCCAAGATGTACTTGCACCCAGCTGATGATGCGGGTAGTGGGCCCACAACGTCTGTTCCCCATTGGGCAAAGGGCCAGCTGGGCAGTGTGGGATGCAAGGGCACGGGCGGTCTCCTGGGTACCGTCGCGTGCTCCTGGCATTTTTGACAAGACTTGGCATACTTGCAGCAGTCGTCGAACATTGTCGGCCAATAGTAGCTGAGCTTCTTTATTTCAATCTTCATTTTCGGTCCTGCCTGATGTGCACCAGCTGCTCCTGCGTGAACCTCCTTCATGACCTTCCAAGCTTCTTTAGTGGATAAACATCGGAGGAGCACCTTCCGTTTGGCGTATGCCATAATTCGGAATAGGATCCCGTTTCGGACCTCGTAAGAGTCCTTTGTTCTGATTAACTTGATCTTCTCTTCCCTTTGCCTGGGCAGTTGCTGATATTTAAACCACTGCAAAAGGGGGTCTCTCCAGTCGGGCGGGCTAATGGCTTCCGCTGTGATGACCTCAAGTTCTTCTTCTCTTGGCCCTTCTATCATGCTAGGCACTTGGCGTTGATTCACCACCCGGATGCTGAGGGATCCATCTGGTGGGACTGCCACTGAACTCGCCAATTTTGCCAGTGCATCAGCTTGTGCATTCTCTCCTCTGGCAACGTGGCCTATCTCAATGAGGTAGAACTGCTGCATGAGCCGTTTCGCCTTAGTGTAGTAAGGGAGTAACTCGGGTTTTCGGACGTCAAACTGTCCCTGGACCTGCTTGACGACCAGCAATGAATCGCCAAACACATGTAATATTTTAATCTCCATCTGTAAAGCGACTTGGAGACCAATGATCAGAGCTTCATATTCTGCCTCATTATTTGTGCAGGGCTTGCTAATGGAGCAGGATGTGTGCAATACTTCTCCCTCAGGGGATTTAAGGACGATGCCGGCCCCGGCCCGTACTTTTATGTGCCCAGACGGGGTTGTTTCTGTTCTCGAAGCTCCATCAAAGTGCAGCTGCCAGGCGATCAGTTGGGCTTGGTCCACCTCCAGTGTTTCATCTTCAGGCAACTCCGTGGCCAGTGGGGAATCTTCAGGCACAGGGTGTGCTGCAAAGAAATCGGCCATGGCTTGACCCTTAACGGCCTTCTGAGGCACGTAGATGATGTCAAATTCCATTAACAGTACGGCCCACTTGCTGAGACGTCCCTTCAGGATTGGCTGGGAGAGAATGTGCTTGACTGGGTCAGCCTTAGAGATTAAGCTCACTTCATGCGAGAGCATGTAATGCCTCAACTTCTTGACTGCGAAGACCAAGGCGAGACAAACCTTCTCAATCGGGGTGTATTTTGCTTCTGCCCCCATTAGTCTTCGACTAAGGTAATAAAGAGCTTGCTCCTTCCCCTCATCATTGTTTTGGGCGAGCATTGCCCCCAGTGAACATTCGGTGGCAGCTATATATAGAATAAGCGGTCTCCCCTTGACAGGTGCCCCCAGCACAGGTGGGGTCTTTAAGTAATCCTTCAGCCGATCAAAGGCCTTCTGACATTCATGGTTCCAGTTGAAAGGTGCATTCTTCATCATTAATTTATGGAATGGTTGACAGCGCCCCGACAAATTGGAGATAAATATTCGGATGTAGGCTAGCCGACCTTGCAGGGACCTTAACTCTCCCAAATTCTCCGAAGGCGGTAGCTCCTGAATGGCTTTTATTTTAAAGGGGTCGATCTCGATCCCCCAATATCGGACAATGAAGCCGAGAAACTTTCCACTAGAGACGCCGAAGGCACACTTCATTAGGTTCATTTTCAGCTCGTACTGCCGGAGTCTCTCAAAGATGACTGATGCGGGACGAGACCACGGACACGACAAGCTCGTGACTGCCCCTTAACGAGGGAAGCGTCGGATGTGCGCGGTTGAGAAACCGGCTGTGAGCTAGGGTGGTCGGCTCTCACTTGTGCCCGGATCGGGTCACGGGATAGTAACGCTCTCTCTCGCAGCAGCGGTGATATAAATAGAAAGTGAGCTAATTACCATATCATTCTCTCTAGCAGGGGCATAAGCAAGTATATATGAAAATTAAGCAAAATGCCAAGTAAGGGAGCGAATGCGATACCTCCACGCGCTCGGCGTGGGGACGACGGACCCGGCCGAAGTCGTACTCCCGTAACAATTATACACGGATATTATAGAAATGCAACTCGCTGCCCACTCCACGCAGGGAGATAAAGGGCTACACAATGGGGTCCGGGAGGACCGAATTCGGGTTGACGGGCGGCTTCTCGCGTTGATTCAGCAACACCCGAACACGTGACGGTGGGGCCCACGTGCTGTCCGGAGGGGCCGTTTGGGACCCGGTGGCACCACTGTAGTGGTGGATGCCCGGAGGGTCGCTCCTTGGGATGGCGGCACGCTGGTTCGCCGGCCGGAGGCCCGGCGGCTCCGTTCGGCACCGGTCGGAAAACCCGATCGGAAATCTACCGGTTCTGTATTTCGGCGCGTGCTCCGACGAGAATGGGCGCTGCGATCAGCCCCGATGTCTGATCGACACGAGACTGATGCCGTTGGAAAGCTAGCTTGAAGTTCTTCAACCTAGGCCCAAAGATCTGGCCTGGATCTGCTCGAATCTTGACTTATGGAATTTTCAATCTCCTGTTGTACAGTAACCGAAGACTCAGGCCTGCAGAGAACTTGACTGTGGATTGCCTTTGACCACGAGGTAGACGTCCGAATATGGGGTTGTGTTCTTCAGAGAATTTGTTGGAAATGGAGTTGGGAAGACAGAAAAATTGTGGACACGTTTGGATGTGTCTATGATTTTCTGTGATTTGTTTACTGGACGAAGGTCGGATCTGGGATCTGACTGAAAGTACTGTAGCTCCGGTAGAACATGAATTTTTAAAAATAGGTAGAAGGATGATAAAAAATTAAGAAAAATGGTGGTGGTAGGGGACGATGGAAAGAACACCCAGTTAAATTGGGAGGTCTAAAATAAATCAAAAGGGTGGTCGAAGGTGGAGAACTCTGGGCTGCTGTCACTGTAGACAGTGACAGAACAGATCTGAGATTGAGAGTTGAACGAAATGGTAAAAATATGAAACGGTGGCTTTTGAACCTGGATTGTTTTGTGGAGAATGGGATAGAAGATAGGAACCAACCCTCAAAATTTCAAATCGATCTGAGCTCATGGCAGGCTTCAGGAATTCACGAACTACACCTCTGTCCAGCAGGACAGAAAACTGAAGACGATCCCGTGGCGGCTCGAAGGCGGCACGAACGGCGGCGGCGGCGGCACCGATGATCACCGGAGATAGAGGGGAGGGGATTGAAGATAGAACCACTCTAGAATTCGGGGTTGGAGAAGGAAGAACACCAGGGGAGAGAGGGAGAGAGGGCACACCCTTCTTGCTTCAAGCAATTTTCACATAATTTCTTCATTAATCTCTAATGACACTATACATAGGCTTATATAGAAAATGGCAAGGGGTGGGGGGCTGGGAATTTCGTGGGAAATAAGTCATTTTCTTCCCTCATGTGGTCAAAACTCAAAAAAAATAAATTACATATGAATGGAGCACTCCTTTGACTAGGTAGGTAAGGTAGTGGCCAACCTTTGAAATTTTAACCCCTTTGTCTCCCATGTGGTCAATTAGCATTCAAACCTTCTAGATGGCCACCTAGGATGGTTGACCAGCCCCACATGGATGAGGTGGACCAATGGGGAAGGGGAGGGGCCCCCCTAAATGGACCTACTACACATTTGCATAAAAACCCACACAATCCTAGGGAATGACACATTGGCTTACAAAGCCTTACAATTGTACATATACTATCCCAAAGATATAAAAGTAAATAAAAGGACTCAAATGTAAAAATAAAAGTTAATGCTCGGTGTCGATTCCCATCAACTCTCCCCGGGTGGGAGGAACTCGACCCCGTCGAGTAGGGGTATGGATGCTCGAGTACTCCGACGGATCTGTCACCGTGCCAAGTAGCGCGGGTACGCTCCACTCCAAGTGACCGTCACCTGCTCATTCCATATATACTCGATATGCGCAAGCTGCCATGGGCTAGAGGTGGACACTCCGGGTGGGGCACTCTCAAAGGGAAGGAAGCAGCTCGAAGACTCACTAGGAATCACCGCTGAGTCCCTGTAGGTGACTGATCCAGGTATAGATGTAGAACCGATCCCATACTCATCGAATGAGTTCACTCGCCTCTTACTCATAAGAGAACGACAACGAGCTTGCACAAGACACATGCAGACAAACGACACACAAACCATGCAAACAAACCACACAAGGAAAACACACCGACTCATATATGACCCTAGACATTCCTAATGTTAGTCCGACCCGTACATGGGCGACGGCGGACCAGGACACCCGAATAGGTGCCTTGCATGCATGTGGTGCAACTGGGAATGGATGGCATGGGGAACACCTATACGTCGGGTGTGATTTTGCGTGGATGGTCTTTTGAATGTGAGCGACTCGGGTGGTTTAGAAGGGCCGGGTGTAGGTGGGTTGGGGTTGGTGGATGTAGATGGACCATCCCGAGGGGAAGGGGCATAAAAGTGGGCTTCCTTGAAGAAGGGGAGTACGGGTGGTAACTCGGGAAGCCTAATAGTGAAGGGGTCAAAAGGGTCAAAGAAGGTATGACCCCTGGTGGTGGGTTCCCACAAGTCACGGTCCCACGTGTAGAAGGTTTGAAGATGTGGGTAGTCACCTTCTTGAATTGTAACGGGTGGGACGGGGATCGTAGGCAAGAAGTATGATTCCTCTCTCGGACAAAAGGGTATGAATTCGGGCTCGTCCGGTAAGGGGAGGAGTAAGAGGACCTCCGTGGTGACACAACCCATGGTGCACTCGGAGGTAATGGACCCGAAGGCCGGATGGGTGAAGCTAAGACTAGTGGGTTGGTCAAAGCCTCAGGCCAAAAGATGCGTCAACTCCCATTGTGAATCTAATCCCATGACAAGATCGTCCAACGTATCAACATGGTGACGAGATCGGAATGTGGTATGGAATGAGTTGACCGGCACTATAGGTAGGATGGGGTCCATGGATGGAAAGGGATGTGGGACCAAGCCATCCTTGAGCCAACTAAGAAGTGGCTCGGCTATGTAAAGTGTTCCCGTAAGAAACACGGGTGGCTCGGGCTTTGGTAGCTCCAAAGAAGAAGGTTCCGAATAGAGCTCGGAAGGAGCGGGTGGTGATGGAGCACCTACGAGAGGTGAAGAAGCACTTATCCTTTCCAACAAATCCGAAATCATTTTCTTGCATTCCTCAAAGGAGCGGGTTGGAGTAGGGACCTTGGGGTGGACTCGCTCCTCGTCCCTCGACCTAGGTGTGGTCCTAGGCTCGGCTATAAGCGGGGCTTCCACTCGGTTGGAGGTACTTGAGTGGGTTGGGATGGGGGTGCCAAGGGGAGGCTGGTTGGAGGTGACTGGGCGGGCCACTAGATTGGGTCGCCTTGGTGGGCTTGGATGGCGGTGAAGGGGTGGGATTGGGTAGAGGTGTGACCCACTTGATTGTGGGTGAGTTGGTGGGGTTGGTGAGTGGTATGACCTCCATGGTTGGAGGTAGGTGGGCGGGGAATGTAGGCCCTCATAAGCGCTCTCTTTATTTCCCACCATGACTCGATGGGCCTTAGATCCCTATCCTCCCTCCAATATTTGATGTTCCTCCAAGTTACGGCGGCTTCACCAAATAGTCACCTTTTGGCAACATCGACTTGCATGGGCCCGTACATAATGTACACCTCGAAGTAATCATCCATGATGGCTTCCCATTCTAGATAGACACTCGGGTCATCGGACCCGTAGAAGTCCCGGGTCTCGGGCCTCGTGGGGTGGTTCGGGTGGTCCTTCCATTTGAGATAGTATCTCCACCATCCGGGTGTTTGGGAATCCATGGGGATTAGGGACTAGTGGGTGGGCATGTCGACACTAGTAGATGAACCACCTAGACAATGGACTACAACCCTAAACATGACGACCAAGACTCGGTACGTGGCGGAGATAACCGATCCGAAGACCACTCGCGCAAGTGTGCGGCCTTCCCGATAGGCGTAGCCTAACGTTCGGGCAACACCTTTTGATATATCGGGTTATTGGGATGCGATGCAAAAGACACTTTTTTTTTTTTAAAACAATGATGACCCTAAACACGACTTAGACGTAAATGACTAATGAATGACACTTTTTTTTGACACCCTAGACTCAAACTCGCTCTGATACCAAATTGATGCGGGACGAGACCACGGACACGACATGCTCGTGACTGCCCCTTAACGAGGGAAGCGTCGGATGTGCGCGGTTGAGAAACCGGTGTGAGCTAGGGTGGTCGGCTCTCACTTGTGCCCGGATCGGGTCACGGGACAGTAACGCTCTCTCTCGCAGCAGCGGTGATATAAATAGAAAGCGAGCTAATTACCATATCATGCTCTCTAGCAGGGGCATAAGCAAGTATATATGAAAATTAAGCAAAATGCCAAGTAAGGGAGCGAATGCGATACCTCCACGTGCTCGGCGTGGGGACGACGGACCCGGCCGAAGTCGTACTCCCGTAACAATTATACACGGATATTACAGAAATGCAACTCGCTGCCCACTCCACGCAGGGAGGTAAAGGGCTACACAATGGGGTCCGGGAGGACCGAATTCGGGTTGACGGGCGGCTTCTCGCGTTGATTCGGCAACACCCGAACACGTGACGGTGGGGCCCACGTGCTGTCCGGAGGGGCCGTGTGGGACCCGGTGGCACCGCTTTAGTGGTGGATGCCCGGAGGGTCGCTCCTTGGGATGGCGGCACGCTGGTTCGCCGGCCAGAGGCCCGGCGGCTCCGTTCGGCACCGGTCGGAAAACCCGATCAAAAATCTGCCGGTTCTGTATTTCGGCGCGCGCTCCGGCGAGAATGGGCACTGCGATCAGCCCCGATGTCGGATCGACACGAGACTGATGCCGTTGGAAAGCTAGCTTGAAGTTATTCAACCTAGGCCTAAAGATCTGGCCTGGATCTGCTCGGATCTTGACTTATGGAATTTTCAATCTCCTGTTGTACAGTAACCAAAGACTCAGGCTTGTAGAGAACTTGACTGTGGATTGCCTTTGACCGCGAGGTAGACGTCCGAATATGGGGTTGTGTTCTTCAGAGAAGTTGTTGGAAATGGAGTTGGGAAGACATAAAAATTGGTTTTGACACGTTTGGATGTGGCTATGATTTTCTGTGATTTGTTTACTGGACGAAGGTCGGATCTGGGATCTGACTAAAAGTACTGTAGCTCCGGTAGATCATGAATTTTTAAAAATAGGTAGAAGGACGATAAAAAATTAAGAAAAATTGTGGTGGTAGGGGACGATGGACAGAACACCCAGTTAAATTGGGAGGTCTAAAATAAATCAAAAGAGTGGTCGAAGGTGGAGAACTCTGGGCTACTGTCACTATAGACAGTGACAGAACAGATCTGAGATTGAGAGTTGAACGAAATGGTAAAAATATGATACGGTGGCTTTTGAACCTGGTTTTTTTGTGGAGAATGGGATAGAAGATAGGAACCAACCCTCAAAATTTCAAATCGATCTGAGCTTGTGGCTGGCTTCAGGAATTCACGAACTACACCTCTATCCAGTAGGACAGAAAACCGAAGACGATCCCGTGGCGGCTCGAAGGCGGCACGAACGGCAGCGGCGGCGGCACCGATGATCACCGGAGATAGAGGGGAGGGGATTGAAGATAGAACCACTCTAGAATTCGGGGTTGGAGAAGGAAGAACACCAGGGGAGAGAGGGAGAGAGGGCACACCCTTCTTGCTTCAAGCAATTTTCACATAATTTCTTCATTAATCTCTAATGACACTATACATAGGCTTATATAGAAAATGGCAAGGGGTGGGGGGCTGGTAATTTCGTGGGAAATAAGTCATTTTCTTCCCCCATGTGGTCAAAACTCAAAAAAAATAAATTACATATGAATGGAGCACTCCTTTGACTAGGTAGGTAAGGTAGGTGGCCAACCTTTGAAATTTTAACCCCTTTGTCTCCCATGTGGTCAATTAGCATTCAAACCTTCTAGATGGCCACCTAGGATGGTTGACCAGCCCCACATGGATGAGGTGGACCAATGGGGAAGGGGAGGGGCCCCCTAACTGGACCTACTACACATTTACATAAAAACCCACACAATCCTAGGGAATGACACATTGGCTTACAAAGCCTAACAATTGTACATATACTTTCCCAAGGATATAAAAGTAAATAAAAGGACTCAAATGTAAAAATAAAAGTTAATGCTCGGCGTCGATTCCCATCAATGACTCTAAGGTCATTCAGGTGATCCCCCCTTTTCTTTGTCTTGACGACCAGATCATCGATGTAGCATTCGACTTTGCTATATAGTAGTTCGTCGAATATCTTGGTCATCGTCCGCTGGTAAGTGGCGCCAGCGTTCTTGAGGCCGAAGGGCATCCTTTTGTAGTGGAATATCCCTTTAGGTGACCGGAAGGCCGTATGAATTCGGTCATGTTCAGCTATCCATATCTGATTATAGCCGGATGATCCGTCCAAGAAAGACAAGGCCTCATGGCCGATAGTTGCATCAATCATCACTTCAGTGACGGGCACCGGAAAGTCATCTTTTGGGCAAGCTTTATTCAGGTCGCGAAAGTCCACGCAGATCCTGATCTGTCCATTCTTCTTCTTCACCGGCACAATGTTGGCCAACCAAGTAGTGTATTGGTTTTCAACTACAAAACCGACATCTATGAGCTTGTCGACTTCTTTACAAATCAGTTTTATCAGCTCCGGCCTCATACGCCTGGGGGGCTGCTTCACCGGCTCCACCTTGGGATCAATAGCCAGAATATGTTGAGTCACGCCGGGACTCAGACCGGACATCTCTTTGTAGTTCCAGGCAAAACAGTCCCGGAATTCTTGCAGCAACTTGACATATTGTCCCCTCTGCTGTGGAGGAAGAAGGGCACTCAGAAAGGTCGGCCAGGGGTCGCTTTCTGTGCCTAGATTAATTTCAATGAGTTCATCCACTGTGGCCTGGCCGCCATCTTCAAATTCTGGAGGCGCTGGTAGCAGGTCAATGAAATCCTTGTCTTCACCATCTTCTGCTTCAAGGACACCATAGGTGTTTTCTTGCTCTGCCTCATCGGGTAACGAGGCTTTGCTTGTTTCCCCCTCTATTAGGCTTGCTGTGTGCGGCTCTGGGGGGCTCTCTTGTGTGGAGAAGTAAAGGACTTCTTCGGGATCTTCTTTGTAATTGTCATAGATGGCTCTTGCAGGGGCTAAGGTGATTGATTGCCATACTGGGGGCTACTGCTCTGCTGGTGGCTGGGGTTGCCCATTCTCAGCTGCATCTTCAGAAATCTGGTGCTGAACTGACACCATGTAAACACTCCTTTCATGGCCGCCTGCCACATGGGGGCGTGGCGGAGCGACTACATAATCTCCCATTCTGAGCTCATCTCTCTCAATCAGGTCTTGAGCAATGTCCTTGAAGACGTAGCAGTCTTCGATGGAGTGGCCCAGTATTTGGTGATAGGGGCAGAACGAGGGGTCACCGCTTTTACGAGCATCTTGCGGCCTCTTTGACCTTGGGAGGGAGACCTTGCCATAGTAGCAGGCCCATTCAAAAATTCCTCGGGTTTTATTCCTTGGGAAAGAGTAGGGTCTTTGCATCTTCTCCCGCAGCGCGGGGCTTCGCTCGACTGATCGCCTGACCAGGGAAGCAGCTACATCCCTAGCCTCCCTTTTCAGGTGCCCGGGGGCGTTTGGGACGGTGTTCGGGGACCGGTGTGCGCCGATGCTTTGTCGACAGAGGATGCCTCTAATGAGTACAGTCATTTCGGCCAAGCGAACCTTCAGCATTTCGATCTCTCGCTGTTGCCTACAGTATAGGGCGAGTAGGGTAGAGTCGCACCGAGTGAGGTTCGGAGCTCGGCCCACTTCCCCATCCTTTGGGTCAGTGTCAGACGAGGGCGATGGCACCCCGCTACTGTGGTCATTCGGGATTGGTCCCCCGGAGGAGGACGGGGTCTTCCCCTTATTCTTGCAGGGAGGTGGATTCCATAGGAATATTTCTTCATCTTGTTCTTCGTTGGCCAAAGGCATAAGATGCTGACGGCCTTCAACCTGCCATGGGCCTGCAATGCCTGCGTGGCTATTTCCGCCTAGAGCCGAGACTGATATCACATCAGCTTCATAAGAATCTTCTAGTGAAAAGCCCAATCCTGGATGTCGGGTGATTTGCAATAACCGCCGGTCCAGGTTTGGCGGGTTCCACATTTTCTTGAACATTTCTTTCCGACTGGAGAGCTGGCAGAAGGGGATCCCTTGCTTTCTGGCCATCTTGACCACAGGACCGGCTGTGTCAGGAAGTCCCATTATTGGGATGAGTGGGTCGTGCAGCTCATCGGGGAGTCTACAATCATCATCCCCCATGACCGGGTGCTCCTTGGCCACATAAAAGATGGTAGGCAGACCCTCGGGGTTGGGCACCTCGAAGGTCCTTAACGGTTCAGCCACCTGGCAGTCAGCTTCTGCAAGAGGCTTGATGATCCCGGGAGGGACCCTAATGTCTTCCAACAAGTCTTCAAGGTATGGTGTTCCCGGTGTAGGGTAGATGGGAAGGTAGGTGGCCCGAAATACCCCTTCTGCTTCAGAAACGAATGACACATGAGGGGGAGCCACATAGCCAGGCGGTGGTGGAGGGAACCAGCTATCAAGCTCTGCCTTTTTCTTTCCTTTGTCTTGAGTAGCTTGGGAGGCTTGCTTCAGCTTTTCCAAATAAAGATTAGCATCCGACAAGTGACATTCAAACACTTCGAAAGGATGGAGGTCGGCGAAGATTCTCTCCTCTTTCCCGTTGCCGGGGTACTTGATGCATTGGTGCAGAGTGGATGGTACCACCCTATTTTGATGTAGCCAAGGTCGGTCGAGCAACGCCTTGTAAGAGGTGTTGGAGTTGATCACATGGAATTGGACCTTGGTGGTGAAGTCACCGAGGGAGAGGTTGAACTCTGCGACCCCCATAGGGACTTCGCACTTCTGGTTGAAGCCGGCAATCTTGACGTTCCTGACCTCGACCAGGTGTACGTCAAAGTAATGCTTCTGATACACCCGATAGGGGAGTATGTTTACTGCTGCCCCAGGGTCGATCAACATTCTGTTGATGGGATGCCCATTCAGCTGCCCCTTCATGTAGAGTGGCCTGTTGTGACTGCAGGTTGGTAAAAGCATGTCCTCTTCTGTAAAGGCCACAGGTACCTCAGGTGACATTTCTGCAAGGCAGGCTTCAACATATGCTGGTGTCTAGAGTGCGGCGATGATAGCTTGCCGTGTTTCTTCATCTAAGGATAGGATTTCCCAGACGGTCAACCTGGCTGGGATCTTCTTCAGGTGTTTGACTATTATGTTGCTAGCTCGGACTTCGAGCAACTTCATTTCTTCGGCTCTACTGCGCCTGCCCCCAGTCTGGGCCTGGGGAGTCGGCTCAACGGGTGCCTCCTCCACTGGGTCGGATGCCGCTTGAGCTTGTGGGGCCTGCTGGGTCACTTCCTTTTCTTGCAAGAACTCGACAAGATTTGGGATGTTGTCGGGCTCTTCCCTTGGCCAAGGAGGGATTGCTACAGACGGAGCCGAAGGGCCGCCTGCCCCTTCGGTCTGCCGGGACTCGCGGGGGCATGACTGTCCTCCCCCCCTGAGTTGTAAGAAATTCAATAAATGACGGGGCACTCTGGCCACTTGGTTCTCCGGGGTAGAGGCCCGATGGAGGGGGGATCTCCATGCCTTGGACCCTAGGCTCGGGGATGTAATATGGATGTTCCCCCCTAAGCAGGATGTTGTGGTTGGCCTGAGGAGGGTGTCCCCACGTTCTTCCCGACCTGGTGGCATGTTGGGAGGTGGATGCTTCAGCCTGATTCACCTCTGACGGCTCAACAAGCACCTCTTGCTCTTCCTCTCTCAGGGAGAGGGCTGTGTCAAATAATGCTGAGAGGGTGTTGCAAGAAAGGACCACCCCACTCTTCTTCTTGCTTCTATGTCTTCTCTTCTTCTTTTTCTTTTTCTCTTCAGTGGCTGGCAACTGCTCTTGGGGAAGCTCACCCCATAAGAGAGGCTCTTCTTTCATCTCGGCTTCCGCTTCTGGAGCGAGTTCGAGTGACTCGAACTCCTCCCAGGGGACATACTCCTTCAACTCCATGGGCTGGATCTCGGGCTGTTCATAGTCTTCAAGCCCATCAATGATGGCCTGAAGCCTTTCTACCGCAGGGCTGGTTTCCTTGTGCACCCGCATCGGGATGTGTTTCTTCTTGTTGTGAGTGGGCCGTCTCATAACGAGCCGGGGGGCTGTGTCATGCAAAATAGGTGTCACCGGTGGCGGTGCTCGTTGGGGTGTAACACCCCTTATGCGAACCTCTGGAGTGGGCCGAGGAGCTTGTCTTCTTCTTCTGTTCTTCGTTGGCGCGGCTTGCCAACCTCTTTGATCATGAGCTGGCGCCATGACGAAGGCTTGATAAGTGGCCTGCGTACTGGACTCCGCCCATTCTTCAGGCAACTGTTGGTATAAAGATACCATGTTGACAGTGGTACCAAGGCTCGGCATCTCGTGCGGCTGCGGAGGATCCACTCTGAGCTCCCCCATGTCCAGCTCTCCCTTCTTGATCAAGGACTCAATGACATCCTTGAAGATGTAGCAATCCTCAATGGTATGCCCAAGCATCTGATGGTATGGGCAAAAACGAGGATCATCCTTCTTCTTCAAGTCACCAGGCCTCTTTGGATCTGGTAATGTGATCTTGTTGTACCTGGTGGCCCATTCAAATAGGACCCGGGCGGGGTCTCGAGGAAAGGAATACAATTTGTTCCTCATCTTCTCCCGCAGGGAGGGACCTTCCCGCCGTTCAGTGGAGGTGTTGGCCATCTCTTTGGCTTTCTCTTTCTGTTTCTAAAAAGCTTTGAAGTCTAGTGTATGAACTTCTGGCGGTGTTGGCCTCCTCTCAGCCTGTCGGACCCTCTGACTTGATGCAGCTGGAGCAGAAGAGTATCGAGCAAGGAATGCTTCAATCTCTGCCACTATGTTGTTCAGACGGTCGAACGACCTCACCTTAGCACCGATCATCCTCTCAAGGATCTCCTTCTTCAGATTCTGTTTACAGATCTGCACTGCGTCCTCCTGATGCGGGGGACGTTTGCACCTCATGCTGAGGTTCCTCCATCTCTTTATGTAGTCGAGTGTCGACTCCTCATTTCTCTATCTCGTGGCGCAAAGCTCTGCCACGGTCACCTCCCGCTCAGCTATGTATAATCTTTCCTTGAATTTCTTTTGCATATCAGGCCAGTCTGCAATGGACCCGGCGAGCAAGCTCGAATACCACTCGAAAGCGAGCCCGGTAAGCGTCGAGCCGAAGAATTTGAGAAGATAAGCTTCATCCGCAGCTAGATCCCCCATAACATTCACATAATAGGCAATGTGCTCCCTGGGAGACCCTTGCCCATTAAATTTCTCAAACTTCGGCGGCTTGGTAATGCCGACCGGTAGCCTCTTGGCAGCATAGTGTGTCGGGTAAGGTACCCGGTATACGTCGAATGGCATATGATCACCATCGCTCCTCTCCACCAGCTTCATACCTATCATTTGTTCAAGCATTAGTCTGCTTACTGTTGCCGGGTAAACCGGGTTTGGATAGAAATGGGCCGATTGCATCAGCGGTGTTGTTAACACTGTCGCCTGAGGTGCAATAGTGGACCCCTGGAATGGCAGGTTCGGTGGCGGGGCCAGTGTGACATGTTGTGGCTGATGCAGGGGTACGCCTCCAGTGTAGGTAGGTATTGGGGGAGACACCGTCGCCTGTGGAGAAGCTTCCGAGGCCTGCCCGTTGCCCCCAGGGGTCTCTGGTAATGCTTCAGTCTACCCGGATGTTGAGGGCTGAGCGGCTCTTTCAGTCAGTTGTTTCTTCAACAATTCGATCTCCCGTTGATATTGTTGCATCATGTGCAATACCGCGGGGTCGTTCATGGGAAGGCTAGGGGTGCCTCCCCTTTCTTCGATCGGCACCTCTTCGGATGAAGTGGATGGTCCTCCCGCCGTGCCTTCTGTAATAACATTGGCAGCCAAGGATGTTGAAGGTTCCTCATAGTTAGCTCCTCTAGTGTGGACTTGCATCTTTTCAGCTACCGCTTTCCCTCTTCTGGTAAGAGGTCCTGGCCTTGTGGCAAGCCTGGCTACTTCTTCGGGCTCGGTTGGTAGAGCCCCGTACCGGCCAGATACCCCTGCCATATTGCAGGTATAAACTCTTAGGTCTCTGCCTCTTCTTGTTGTTCTTCTCGATGGCCTACCTAGAAAGACCAATCTGTCAAAGACCGCTCTCCGCGGCTTCACTTCTTCCCTCGGCGGGGACTGATAATGCTCCTCAGAGTAGTTTCTTGACTCGGCACTGGGCACTGGCCGGGTCTCTTCTTCTTCAAAGGTAGAGGCTACTACCCCCAGTAATCTCTGGCGACCCAGGGGAGTGCTCCCCGGGCCCCGCAAGTAGTTCTTCATGGCTTGCTCCACTCCTTCCCAGTCCTGGTCAGGAGGAGAAGCTGATGATGTCGCCTTGTTGGCAGCAACGGGCATGTGGGTTATAGGCTCCACACGGGCAGCCTGATAGTGACGTCGGTAGTGTCGACGGTGGATGTTCTCCGGTGGGGCCGGTGTAGTTAATGTCGTCTGGTAGACGGGGGCCGATGCCTTGACCCGATCTCCTTATTGTGCCCTTGTCGGGCGGAAGGTGCTGGGCCTCGCCTGGGCTGGTGAGGTGAACCGGGCCCCCTTGGGAACCCAAACTTGCTTAGCTTTGGTGGGCCTGGAGGCTGACTGATGTTGCGGCGCTGGGGCCTAAATGGCGGGCGTCATCCTACCCTTCATCTTCTCCAGTGCCTGAAAAGAGTTGCCCACTGGTACGGCGGGTACAATGCGATCCGGGATCACCTAGGAACGTTGTCCGTTAAGATGCACCCGGAAAGTCCCGACGACAGCCGACTTGCCGGTGCTGGAGAACCGGCCTCTGTATGATGTTGTGGCATGGCTCCTTCGGAGCCTCCTTTGGTGAGAGGCCGACCCTGGGTGAGAAGGGCTAGCAGTTTGGTGCACGTGGTGCACGTTGTAGCTCAGCGTCCCAGTCAGGACGGTCTTCGAAGTCTCAGCCATTGATTGGCCGATAGTAGCTTTGGCAGCGCCCTAGATGGGAGCGTTGCTTTCAGTCCTGTCAGACGCTTCTACGTCTAGCAGGTTCGTGAAGGCTACCCCAAGGAAGTTGGGGAAGCCTACCGCGGGAGGGATGCTCCCGAAGCTGAGGGGGACGGCCAAGTAGCCATTCCGAACATGGCTCTCGACGGCCTGTTGGCCGAACGTGGGGGCCATCCTGGTGTCCGAAATGCAACCTGTATTTGCAAATCAAACAATTAGCATTACATGAAAGGGGCCATAGGGCCCTTAGTCCCGGCAAAGAGATGAAAGGTGATTTCCGTCCCACCGGGCGTGCCAGACTTGTGGACGCACTAAAATTTGAGGGGGAATCTGTTCGTTTGTTGGTCAGGGTTAATTCTTCTATTTAGTGCGAGGGCGTGCCAGTCACAAAGTGACGATTTATTCGGGCTTCATGGAAGCCCATGGTGCGCGCGATCTGACTGATCAGACAATTGTGTAGTTCGTTTCGGGACTGAAACCCGCCGTGCCGTAAAGGCTATGGCGTTATTTACATCCCCCATACGAGAGAACACCCTTGATTGATTGCCGGGAATAAGGGCCCTACGGCCTAAAGAGAATACTAATAATGCAGGAGGATAGTGAAAGATGAACTATGCTAGAAACCCGTCTCGGGACGTGAATGTTCAGACTATGTTGGCCACTCACGGGCCACTTCATGTTCGGACGAAGGTCCGTGTTTGTAGTATAAAAGACGGTGACAAAACCGCGCAGATATCTGCCACGAACAAGGCAAGTTTAATGAGAATGCAGGATTGGATCCCGGTAGGGACGGGTCAAGTTGATAGACTGTTGGCCGGAGATTATTTTAGACTATGGCCATGTCGAAAATTCCGTAAACCACGTCCGATACCATAAGGCGCCGTTGATTTTCTCTTTGCGCCCAGTCTGAGGGAGTGAGTTATTAAGTGCATAGCCCGAGCTCACTAACGTACGCCCTCACACGCGGATCGACCTGCGCGGTCAGGTCGCGGGGTTTCCGGGGGCAGCGCCCCCGGAACAAAATTTTAATTGAAGCATGGGTAATAGAGTCCCTTTCATTTTTTTATTTGGCATTGATCTTTGCATTCTTCTTTTGTTTGAACCTTTCTCTCCCTTTTTTACTATTATTTACCCCCCCCCTCTTTATATAAGAGAGGCGCGCCGAGTCTGAAGTGGGCAAAAGGGGAGGCACGCCGATAAGGGCTTCGAAGGAGGGCGCCGGATAAGGGAGCACATGGGGGGGCGCGCCGGTTTAGCCATGCCGTATTAGCAATTTGCAAGGAGATGGGCGCGCCGGTTAAGGGGCGCCGGGTTAAGAATGTTAAAAGGGGGGGCGCGCCGGTTTAGCCATGCCGTATTAGCAATTTGCAAGGAGAGGTGAGAGTGGAGGAGCGCGCCGTTTTTAGGCGTATGGAGGAGTGGGAGGGGCGCGCCGTTTTTAGGTGTATGGAGGAGTGGGAGAGGCGCGCCGTTTTATCCTTTAGAGAAGAGATGGGGGGATTTTGTGAGGAGGGTTGAAGCGGCACGGTGGAACAATGGCCACGCCGTTTTAACCTGCGTCGGGATAGCTATATGGGGGTTGTTTTGAAGCTCTGTTACTGCGTTTTCTTTTCCTTTCACCCGTAGATTGGTTCAAGGTTTGATTTATTCGTTCTGTTGATAGATCAAGCTGGTGATGAGGAGGTTTTAAGAGCTTTAACCATTTTAATCGTTTATTATGATGAAACAGTATGAACGTCTAAGTGTTTTACTCCAGCAGTTGCTCACAGAGGCCTCATTCTGCTCTTCATCAGTTCAACCCATTCACTTGTCATTGGGCGTTCTTTGTCTTGGCGAAAATCCGGCAGCACCTCCCCTGGACCGAGACTTGCCAGAGATAGAGGAGGGTCACCAATCGGATTGCTCCAGGGTAGACTCTCAAAAATCGGAGTAGCCTCATGGCGGTCCGAACCCAGATGTGAGTATGGAACGTTCGAGGGCCAGCCTGCAAGAACGACCACAGCTCACGGGTGATGATCTCGTGGAACGGGACAGATGTAGGCCATAGGTGGCCATGAATGTTCACCCTTCGAACAGGTTCCCTCAGAGTTCATGCCATAGAAGGGCAAGCTTCTGAGGACCCCAGGTGATGTTGAAAACCGGGAGGGAGAAAACGGAAGAAAAGGGGAAGAGGTGAGAGCAATAGAATGCCGTTTATGCCCACAAGAGTCACTCTTTTATTCATCCTCAAAGGGAAGGAAAGGAGGGAAGAGAGGTACAGGACGAGATCTACCCCCTGTAGATGGGCATAAATCCCACACAAAATCACAAGAGAATAAATGATGTGAAAAAAAGAAGAAGATGGGAGAATAATGATTAATGCATAAATAAGGGGAAGAAAAAGCTTGCACGTGGTGCAAAAATGGAGATGTGATCGCCAGAGGGGTTACCTCAATAATAATAAAAAGAGATCGCGAATACCTGGTGAAGATTGGAACGCGGGATGATGTGAAGTTCCTTCCTCCTTCTTTAATCGGCCGGCCGATGAGAAGGGTTCTCCTTTTGATTACCTTGCAAAAAAGACAATGAAACAAAGCAAAACGAAAAGGGATCAGCCAATGCAAGTAGTATCAATCCCAAATAAAGAATATGATGTTGAAAAATGAAATCAACATGCGCACCTCTTTTTTGTTTTTTTTAAAACCCCTAGAGAAGAGCTAGGGAAGGAGATATGATATGATAAAGATGATGATAGGGCTTAATGCAACAAGAACGACTGACTGGGACGAAGGATGATATGCTCATAAACAAAATAAACGAAATAAAAGAACCCTGCTGTCCCTGATGACAGTAAAGGGAAACCGTGTGAAGAATATGTTGATGGGAGGAAGAGGAAGCAGTGGACACGAGTGAACTCCTATGAAAAGGATGCAGAGGAACGACCGCACAGGAAGAAGAAAGCTCTGCTCGTACAGAACCTGCAATCTTTTTTCTCTGTATATGTGGGTGTTCCTAACCTTGTGACGATCGATCTAGGCTTCCTTATATAAGATTCCAATCGGATGTGATCAAACAAGGGAAGATAAGAACGGGCAAGGAGTATCCAAGGAAAGGATTATCATCGAGCAAGAGGTTGAAACAAGGCAGGGAACTGTGAGGGAAAGATGGAAAAAGGCAGGACTCTGAATGGTGAAACACGACCTTGCGAAGGGCGTCAATTCTTGATTTGACGACCTACTCGTACGGCGTTTCATAAAACACGACCCAAGCCAGGGCGTTTCTTCCTGGATTTAATTTTGGCAATAAAACCTTCCTTGTTTGAAAATCATGAGAACACGCCTAGGATAGAGGCGTTAATTTAAAACACGCCCTGAGGAAGGACGTTAACCAATAATTAAATTGATTTTGCATTTACTTTAAAAACCGGATAATACCAGGAATTGACGTCATGACTTTTAGTCGTCCTTTCTTGAGAAAACGCCCTAGATAAGGTCGCTATTTAAATAACGCCCCTCTTCAGGTCGCGAATCACAAAAATGCAAAATAAACAAACCCACACACAAGAAAATAGAAAAACTTCATATTATGAATATATTGAAGTTCACTTTGGGGCGTCCTCATAGTGACATGAGATTTGATCAACATAGTGTCATTTTTGGCGTGTCTACAGCTGCCCCGCCTTGGCGTCTGCTTTGGAAGGGAGTGAGACGAAAATGGAGTGAAAGTGCAACAAAATGGAATGAAGTGGAGCGAACTGATAAGTAGATGCCAAGGTGTGATGTGACACGCTTCAGACAGTAAATAATGGAAATCTTTCCAAGATTCAAAGTGAAACAACTCCGAGTGATCCCAAGAAAGCATCGATTTGCTGGATAAAGGAGATTAAACTAAACAAGTAAAAATAATGTAAGGCAAAAGGTGTGCGCGCAGGCACGATAGGGAAAGACCATTGGAGAGCGGTTACCAGCCAACGTGGACGTGCTACAACCAAGGTAGATTTGCAGAAAATAAAGAGAATTGAGATGGAGATCCAACAAAGGGACACTTTCAAGGAACCAGCCTGAGCGGCTTCAGATAGAACAAAGTACTTGATTTGGAGTGGAATATCTCATGTCAACTCAATCAAGAGCGAGTGACCTTCATTATCGCCATAATATGAAGATTTTCAACGCGAAACTCAAAGTCCTACATGATGCATGCTGAGCTAAAAGAAAAGATAAAACAAACTAAAAATAGAAAATAATCAAGGATAATATTGCTAAGCCATCTAGATTTGGTCAAGAATCCAAGTTTCTGAGCTAACACTAAGCCGAAGCCCGTTTGTCCGCGCATCAACTCAGAAAGTGGAACCATCGTCCCAAACCTTGAACGACTCAACGGCCTATCCGTGTGATCAAGACTCTCCTGGAATCATCATCATTTTTGATGAAGGGGAACTCAAATTCCAGATTCATCAGAATCACAAGGTCCTTGATATGCTATAATAATGTAGATATCATATAGTAACAATGCTTACACCGAACAAATACAAGATGACAAGTGCGATGAGATTTCCATGAGCAACTCAGGCGCCTCTAACCCTGCAAACTTCTACACTTTAAAAATTCATCAGTTTTCGAAATTCAAGATAATCAAACATAATTTTCCATTTAAATCATAATATGATCATAAGTGCTCAATTAAAAAAACAATTCAACGAAATAATAGCACTTAAGTTCATTAACACACATGAATATCTAAATTCATAAGCTCATAAAAACACGCCTGCACCGAACGGCGTCAAATCATGAAAAAGCGCCTTAATATGTAGTCGTTAAAACATGAAACACGCCCTTCAGCAAGGCGTGAAACCCATCGAGAGGCCAAAGAATAAACGACCTACTAAAGGGCGTTACATAAAACACGACCTTAGCAAGGTCATCAATTCAGAAATTGACGTCCTAACAAAAGGCGTTAATCAAGCAAACTTCCGTTTCCGAACCGGAAGCCAAACCAAATCCTAATAGCCATCAACCTGCTAACTCCGAACCTTAAGCCCTCTTCAAATCTCTATAAAAGAAAGGCTGCTTTCCTCAACCTAAAACAACCTCTTCTCTGAACCTCCGTAGCCGGCTCATTTCTCTTTTCTCTGTTTGTTCTTCTCCCGCAGGCACTCGTCCGAGCTCCTTCTGCAAAGCCAAAAAACAATGGAGAGGATGATTAAGAGACCTAGGTCTTCCACCCCTAGGTTGACTGAAATCCAAGGGCACATCTGCAGCCGAGTTGCTCAACATCAGGTTAGTGAATTCCTCTGCTTTTCCCTCTGCTTATATCTTCTTTCTTTTCTTTTTATTGAATCCTTCTGTCAAACTGCTTCTTACATATGCTCACGTCTGGCACTATTGGCACTGTTTATGTTTTCTTTCCACAGGACTACCCAAATGTCCCTGGTGCTAGGAGATTTACAAAAGTGAAGTGGTTGCCCCTTATTCTCTCCAAGTTCTCCTCTGACATGAGAGTATACCTAGCAAGATGGCATCTTTTGGGCCTAGTAACCCATGCCAAGCACTATGACCAAGTTCACTTAGATTGGGCTGCAATAGGAGCATTGATTAAACTTTGGCATCCTTCCACTCATACCTTTCTCTTCTCGACATTTGAAGCCACTATCCTATTGGAAGAACTAGAGTTGATCTTAGGCTTGAAAAGAATGAAACAAGGAGAAGAACAAAAAATGGCCATCATGCCAAGGCCAATCTCCTCTCATGAATTGCTAACCTCATTGATATCTAGCCCAAACATAGTGAACCAAATCAAGGTCACTAAAGGAATCAATCTCTTGAAGCTCGCCTCATGGGTGTACAAGAGAGCGGATCAAGCAAAGGAAGAGGAGGAGATAGAAAAGATAGCAAAGGCCTTCGTGGTGTGCTTAGCAGGCGCACTCTTGTTTCCATCCACGGAGGACTTTCTAGAGGAGGCCCAATTGAGCGCGGTGGTGAGCTTATGGGAAGAGGAAAGAGTTGGACCGGCTATCCTAGCCTATCTCTATAGCGGGCTTACTTCGGCGGCGATGGGAAGGCCCATCTACGGGTGCATGCTAGCACTCTCTAGTTGGGTTGATCTACACTTCAAATTCGATCCATGTGGCGAGGCCCAACAACCCTCAAGAATCTTTTCAAAAAGCCCACTCTCTTACATGACCGGTTCGTTAGGAATAAGCAATAGGGTGATGAACCGGATTCCTCAAGTGAAGAAGAGAGGGGATTGGAGAGAGCACCTAAAGGTAATGCCAAAGAACCTCTTTACGTGTGCCCCGGGTGTACTCAAGATGCAGGAACTTCGTGCACGATTCTCTACCGGCACGGACCTTCGTCTCATTGGCGCTTCGGACTTCATACTATACAACTCTCACAGATGCCTTCCTCAAATCGGACTTCCAAGGCAACGTCTAGAAGACGTCTCTCATCTCCCTCCAATCAAATCAAGAGACCTAGGCAGCAATGAAGATGGAGAAGAGGCTATCACAATCCAAGCCCTATGGAAGATTAACAAACCTCATCAACCTGTAGGGAGTTTGGAGGAAGACAAAGATCAGTGGAAAAATTATGTAACAGCTTTGAGAAAACTTAGGCCCAAGGTGGCTCATTAAGCATTGTAATCTCTCTTTTCAAAGTAATAAAAATGATTGTTTTCTGATTGAGCCTTACTGCTGTGTTTCAGATCAAATCCTTAAATAACATGTCGTTCTGTTGCGAATAACGCCTCAAGCAAAGGCGTGAATTCATAAAAGGACACCTTCATGATAGGTCGCTTCCAATATTCCTGTTCACACATTTGACGCCTTCACCAATAGGCATTACTTAAATAACGACCTGGAATAGGGCGTTAATCGATTCAAATTCCCAAAATATATTCGTTGAAATTCTAAAAGTAACGCCCTTAGGAAAGTCACGTTTCAATCAGGTAACGCCTCTAGCTCAGGCGTGAGTAAAAATCATAATAATTACTTCGATCACATCAATCAACGCCCATTGAATGCGTCTGACGACGGTTATCATTCCCCATGCAAATAAAATTGACGCCTCGAGAAACGTCGTCTAATTTATAAACACGCCCATCTCATAGTCGTGACTTCCACAAAAAACGCCACTTCTCAGGGCGTCTCTTCTTTTCGAATGCTAAAGGGTTTTCCCCCTTTCTTCTTCTTCCTCCGTTCCATTCTCTCTTCTCTGCAACCCTAACCGAAGCTCCCCCTCCCCTCTTCTCTTCTTCAATCTCTCTCTCTCTCTCTATCCTTAGCCCTAACCATGGCCAGGGGCGGTTCAGTCAAACAGCAAAGGGTGGCCGCTCCCGAGGTGGTTGATCTGGGCGACGACGCCCACGGTGAGGAAGGGGCCATCGTGGCAGTTAAAGAAGACGCTCCAATGGCAGAGGCTGGCGACGAGGCCGGAGGAAACCAAGAAGCCCACGAGGAAGGCGAAGGAGAAGAAGACGGCCAAGGCGAAGGGGGTGAAGAGGAAGAAGGTGGCGAGGAAGAAAGCGATGAAGAAGGAGAAGGTGAAGGAGATGAACCACCGCCCGCGGCGGCGATCCTCCCCCGTGCCGGCCAACTGTGGCGGCCACGGTAGCCAAGGCCTCGATCACAAAATCAGAAGCACAAGAAGGTAAGCCTCAAACCCTTTTCCAATTTTATTTATTTTAATTTCATTTTTTCCTGATTTTCCATAGCCCTCGGGTATAAACCCTGCAACCCAGAAAGAAGGCGCCCTCAGGGGCGTCGCGATCTCAAAATACACGCCCAACCCAAGGGCGTTAATTATATTATTTTCATGAAAAAACAATTAACCCCATAAGAACACGCCCTAAAGCATGTCGCCCAATTAAATTTACATATTATGCTATTAATTTTTGCATGCTGTTATTTTTATTCCATTTTCTGAAAAATTGGAAATCACGCCCCACACCAGGGCGTCAATTCTAAACAGACGACCAAACCAGCGGTCGCCCAATCATTAATTCTTTGATTAATTTAACGAACCCAAATAGAAAACGCCCTACTCAAGGGCGTGAATTGAAAAACCTTTAGGACTTTTAGAAATTAACCACAAACACACGCCCAACACAGAGGCGTTTCATAGATGAAAAATGACCTAGGGTAGGTCGTTATCTTAGAAGCTCAAACAGAACCACGCCCTCCTTAAGGGCGCTACTTCAACAAAAAAACGACCTGAGGAAGGTCGTTACTTCCAACATTCATCCTGGGGCAACCAAAATGAAATAAGCATGAATAATCACAACAATTAAGCCAAAATTCTTATTTTATGCATGCAGGGGCTGATGAGGACGCGCATTTCATGGGTCATGGTCCGGGCAGCTTACTACGGCCTCCCCGAGTTCCAGAGAGAGAGGGTAGATGCGATGGGGTTCGGGGCCTTCCTCAGCATAGAGCCAGTTAGGCCAGACCTACCACTCATTCAGGTTCTACGGGAGAGATGGGATAGGACCAGCCGGGCATTCCTGATGCCTTGGGGACACATGATTCCTACCCTGGAGGACGTGGCCAGGATTACGGGGTTGAGGGTAGATGGAGAGGCTGTGAGTGGGATTACCTACCCAGACTACACCGAGCATGCCCAGAGATTGTTGGGGCTGGAGATGGTTTACGAGACCCCTAGCGAGTGGAGGACGATCTTCCGCACCGACCTCACCACAGTGATGGGTTTAGGGAATGCTAGGCACAGGTCAGGGGAGACCCTAGAGCAGTTTTCACAGAGGCTGATAGACGGGGCTAGGGCAGTGTACTGCCAGGACCCGACTGACAGGGAGAGAGCTGACCTAGACTTGAGGAGGTTCTTGCTACTGCTACTGGGGAGGCTGTTGCTCGGGACAAAGGGCGACGTCATCAACTGCCGATTTCTAGGGATACTCGAGGACCTGGAGGCAATTGGAAGCTACGCCTGGGGAGCGGCTCTGCTGGCGCACATGATGGCCGACCTGTCCACGGGGACAGGTCGAGAGACGACCGTCAGTGGCTTCTCACCTTTTCTTCAGGTATGCATTTTTCATTTTTTCTTTCTTTTATGTGTATTTTTATGTGCGTGCGAATGCCTAACCAATGCAATGCATGGATGCAGGTTTGGAGTCACCTCTACATGCCGATGGGGCGCGTTGACCCACGGCCTGGGAATGAGGGAGCTTTCCCTCTAGCACGGCGCTGGGTGCCGATCGTCTTCGGCGCCCCGCTCGGCTACGAGTTGTGGGTTCTACGGAGAGAGCTCCGCGACTTCCCTCCCTCGCTGGTATGTATGAATGCTATACATCTTTCTTTTGCTTTTTAATTTGAATTTATGATGATGACGATGAAATGATGATATGTATGTTTATGAATGAAGGTGCAGTGGAGACCCTATGAGGGGATGACAGACGAGGGCCAACCTTGGGTCGTAGCGGGCCGACCTCGCTTTGAGCGTGAGCTTTGGGTTCACTGCTTGAGCGAGATTGAGCCGTTACGGCTTAGGTTGGTGATGAGGACGCTGGGCCTCCACCAGGAGTGGATTGAGGTAGGCGAGCCGCAGGGCATCGGGAAGAAGACGCGCGGTCGTACAAAGGCGACCGACTGGCAGGTACAATTCGAGGAGCAGCACACTGACTGGCAGCATGGCGGGACCAGAGTCACCTCTCGCACGACTGACAGCTCCGAGTACCTCCGGCGCTACTGGGAGGTATACGCCGGCCGACCCCAGATGAGGGTCTTAGGGGTATGTATGAATGCACTTATTTCTAAATTAAATGCAAATGCTTATGTGACTATCATGCGACTAACATGTGATGGATGCAGGATGCGCGGGACATAGCAGCGATAGATGCCCAGGCCCACCTACACAGCCTGGAGGACCAGCTAGCTGCCACACGGGCAGACCTAGAGACCCTGGTGAGTGTTTAAGTTATTTCTATATGCCAATGTATTTTGTTTTTGTTGAATTATTGATGATTAGCCATTGACGATCTCAATGAATGCAGCGTGCCCAGTAGGGAGCAGTGGGGAGAGACCCAGGGGAGGCCTCCAGCTCGAGAGGGCCCAGTGCAGAGGTGACTGCACTGGCAGAGTAGCTAGCGGGAGCAGTGGCACGAGCCGAGGTAGCAGAGCGTGATCTCACTTCACGGGTAAATTCCAAACACCAATCCATTCAAATATTGATTATATAATTGTGCACTGATGAAATTTATTTTACAGACTGAGGAGCTTCGAGCCGCTCTTACCTGCGTTGATGAGGGCTACCGCGCGACGAGCGCACAGGTGAGTGGTTCAATTATACATTGCTTGAATTGCTAGATTATTGAATTTAATTGTGGAATTGATGACTTGTTTACCTGTTTGCAGGTGACACAGCTTCAGGCAGTACGTACCGAGTTGGCGATTCGCGATCAGCGGATCTCAGAGCTTGAGAGGTCCCTGAGGCGACGAGAGGAGCTTCCTCAGGACGTGGCCGAGCTACGCGTGGCGCTTGAGCTGGAGAGACGGGAGCGTGCCCGGGAGCGCGAGGAGCGTGCTCGTGAGCGGGAGGAGCACCAGGCGGAGCGTGCCCAGTTCCAGGAGCAGGTGGCGGCACGTGAGCGAGAGCTGGCGGATTCGAGGACCCAGTTGATCCTTTCCCAGGAGCGGCTGCGAGTGTCCGAGGAGCGTCTCCAGCGAGGACGCGAGCGAGCACGGGCTGCGGGGTACTCCTTCACCAGCTCCACCTTCGTGGCGGGTTCTTCCCTCCGAGAGAGGAGAGAGACAGGGGGACACGTTCGGGTTCCGGCTTCTTCACGGGGGCCCATGCCTCCTCCACCAGTACTAGCTCGGGACGGTGAGGAGGAGGTTGAGAGTAGGAGAGAGGAGGGTGGAGGCGAGAGCTGAGAGACTTACTTGTACTCTTCCACCCTCACACCTGTACATGATAGCCATGAGATATATATATATAGAGATCGAGATTTTTGTTACCTGAGCACTTTGTGTAGTTGTGGCCTCGTGTTTGTGTACCTTCTTCTTTCCACGTTCTTCGTGTTTGCTTTACTTTGCCCTGTACCTGCAGCTGTGGTTTTTATTTGAACAAAATAGGT
This sequence comes from Amorphophallus konjac, assembly GCA_022559845.1. NCBI lineage: Eukaryota > Viridiplantae > Streptophyta > Magnoliopsida > Alismatales > Araceae > Amorphophallus > Amorphophallus konjac. The sequence goes on along the minus strand of CM040120.1, from coordinate 201,949,978 downwards.
TAATTCATCTGTTCGACTTGGCCCCTTGCCCAATAAGCAAGGGGTGGCAATATTTTGACCTTAATGACGGGTCAAGGGGCCAAGCCTTTAATCAAGATAAGGCTTAATGAAATAGCTGATAGCGGAAGATGCATCATGCAAAGCACACATATGCAAACCATAAATAAAAGATGCCCATGCAAAAGAACGCAAGCATAAAATGCATTTTTTTTCACTTATATATATATTTTTGTGATTTTTCTTGAAAAACGTGCCTTAGAGTAAAGGCGTGGTTCGAATAAAGACGCCTACATTAGACGGCGTTAATTCTAAAAGGAATTTGATTTTTGAAAAAGACACGACCGTTTTAGAGACATTATTCTGAAGAAGACGACCTGATCTAGGACGTTAATTCCAACAAAAGCTCCTTAGCCGAAGGCGTTAATTAAATTATTCCAAAAGGGGTTGTCAGGGCTATCAAGACCACAGGTCCTACACGGTCACCCCATTAAAATTCATTAACCTTTCTTGAGTGATTAAAAGGGAGTTGACGCGCTCATAGTTGACTTGTATTCGAGATTTCGCACAGTGCAATTTCTTTAGTCCGTCTATAACCATCCTGCCAGTTCGTGATTTTACCACATAGAAAGGATAGAAGAAAATATAAGGAAAGCCCGTAGGGGATTCTGAGATGATCAAGGCAAAGTTACCTCCCCTATCCTATGCCTGTTGGGGTTCGATCTTTGGCGTAGGGAAATTGTTGCCTTTTTGCCCTTGTTATTTGCATGCATACGCCCAAGGTTTTCCTTGCGGGGACTTTGCCCTCTTGTCATGCTTTTCTTTTCATAACTTGACTTTCACTTTGGAATTGATTTGCATTGATGAAATTAAACCTAATTGTACTTGGGCTTTTGTGGCATTTGTTCCCTTTTGGGCCCTGACTTCCACCTACTAGGGCGGCGGATAGGCTTGGCGCGTCTGCCTCGAGGTCTCCCTTCCTCCATTATGGGCCGAAGAAGAAGAGAACGGGTATTATCTTTCACTTTTAGTCAGGTTTTTGACTTTCCGTCAGATTTTGCACTGCTTGACCTCAAGAATAAAGCGTGTAGTGTGTGTGGGAGTCAACCCCCTTTTAAGTTAGCAAGACTGATGAATGAATTCTGAATTTTGACCTTTCGGACATTGATCCTTCGTGTGCCATGGCACCAATTTTGATCTCTTTTGATTTTGAAGAATTTCTATTTTTATTTGCTTTTTGGAGTTTCTATTTTTTTTATGGTTTTCGGAGATATTCCTTTTTGTTTGGATTTTTGAAGACATATATTTATATTTTTTTGGATTTTTGAATCAAGGGTAGTATTTCTTAAGATACAAACCATTCCAAGGATGAGTTAACTCTTCCCCTTCAGCATTAACCAGTTTATAAGCATTGCCAGGATAAACATCTTTTATGATAAACGGTCCTTCCCAATTGGGTTGGAGTTTTGAGCGTGGGCCACCCGGCTTTACAAAAATTCTCTTGATTACCATTTCACCGATTTTAAATTTTCTCTCAATTACTTTCTTTTGATAAAAACGTGAGAGCCTGTTTTGATAAACGCGCGCATGCTCAGCGGCGACCAGACGCTTCTCATCTAGGAGTTCCAGTTGGGCAAGGAGTGAATCCCGACGTTCATCAATAGAAAATTCCTTATCCAATTGTACTCGCAGAGAGGGAATGAGAATCTCGTAAGGGACTACCGCCTCCATTCCATAAGTAAGGGCGAAAGGGGTTTGCCCAGTGGGGGTACGAATGAAAGTGCGATAGGCCCAGAGAGCTTCAACTAGCTTGTCTGGCCAGTCCGAAAATTTATTAGCCTCACACGTTTTCTTAACAATTTTGATCAAAGTCTTGTTAGTTGCCTCTGCCTGGCCATTGCCCTGCGGATAATAGGGAGAAGAATGATGCAATGCAATGTTATACCTGTTGCAGAGATCCTTGAGCTCTTGAGAGATAAATTGAGGTCCATTGTCGGTGACGATGGTACTCGGGATGCCGAACCTCGTGATGATGTTCTTCATTATGAATTTGCAGACTGTTGACGCTTTAATCTCCACGTAAGCTTCTGCTTCCGCCCACTTGGTGAAGTATTCCGTTGCCGTGAGGATGAACGACTTTTGTTTGGTCAGGAGATTCGAGTCACCAAGAGGTCCAATGATATCAAAAGCCCACATGGAAAAAGGCCATGGGGAGGACGTAGGATGGAGTGAAGAAGCAGGAGAATGAATTTTGTCGGCGTGCAGTTGGCACTTAACACACCTTCGAACATAGATGGAACAATCCTCTTCTAGAGTGGCCAATAGAATCCTAGCCTAAGATCTTCTTAGCTAGCATCTAGCTATTCACATGACCACCACACACTCCAGAATGCGCCTCTTCCACAACTTTCCAAGATTCATCATCATCGAGGCATCTTAATAAAACATCGGTAAGCCCTCTTCTGTAGAGCACACCTCCAACCAGAACATATCGTTGAGCCACTCTTCTAATTGCTTTCTTCTCTTCAGCAGTGGCTTCCTCGGGATAGGACTGATCATTGCAATACCTGGCAATCTCATAATACCAAGGCTTCTCTTCGTCAGCCAGATCTTCTTGCCAATCCAAAAGCATGACCTCTTTTCCTTTAAGAGCTTCCTTCTGCTTAACCTTCTCGAGCACTTGATCCCTAATATCAAGGAATGCGCGATCCTTAATAGCTGGGTGTCACGCTGATGAATCAGGGGAACATGAAAATCACGCTCAGGAGGGAAAATTAAAGCGGAAGCTAAAGAAGCAAGAGCGTCAGCCAAGATGTTCTGACTACGTGGGACATGGACGAAGATCAATTTAGTGAAGAGTTTGGCATAAGCTGAAGCGAGTTCCTGGTAGGGCTTGAGCTTAGGATTGATGGTGCGGCACTTGACCAACACCTGGCGCAGAATAAGCTGACTATCACCCACAATCCTCAAATGGGTGACACCATATTGATGAGCGGTTTGAAGACCGGCCAAAAGAGCTTCATACTCAGCTATGTTATTGGTGACGGGGAAAGTGAGCCGAGCAGCAAATGGATGGTGACCCCTTCTGGTGTTAAAAGAACCATACCGATCCCTCTTCCTTGAGAATTTAGAGCTCCATCAAAATGTAATGTCCACATGGATCATGGGGTTGATTAATGGACATTAATTCTTCATCTGGGAACTCCGAATTGACAGGATCAAAACGGGGGAGAGGGTGATGAGCAAGGTGTTCGGCAATGGCGTAACCTTTGATAGCTTTCTGCTGAATGTAAGTGATGTCAAATTGAGAAAGGAAGCTTTGCCAGCGTGCTAATCGATCAGTGAGGATAGATTTTTCAAGGAGGAATTTAATCGGATTCATGCGAGCAATGAGGTGAACCTCGTGAGCTAGAAATAATGTTTTAACTTCTGAACTACCCAAACCAAAGCTGCACAAGTCTTCTCCATGGCTGAGTACCTCTGCTCACAGGGGTTAAGAAGCTTAGACAAGTAGTATACTGCCCTCTCCTTACTTTCTTCATCCACTTGAGCTAAGACAGCACCTACGGAGTCATCCAGGACTGAAACATAGAGAATAAGAGGTTTGCCTGGAATTGGCGGCCTCAGGACAGGAGGATTGGCCAAATAATCCTTCAATCCGTCAAAGGCTGCCTGACACTTGTCATCCCAATTAAACCTGACTCCCGGCTTAGTAAGCTCGTAGAACGGCCTACATCTTTGTGAATGCTGGGAGAAGAAGCGGCGAATAAATTGCAACCTCCCGATTAATCCTCGAACTTCCTTCAAATTCTTGGGAGGAGGCATATCTCTAATGGCCTTTGCCTTGTTGGGATCAACTTCAATTCCCCTCTTGCTAACAATGAAACCAAGCAATTTCCCTGAAGAAACGCCAAATACGCACTTCTTGGGGTTCATTTTCAAATGATATTCTCGTGACCTCTGTAAAACCTTAGCCAGAACCCCAGGATGTTCCATCCGTGTCCTTGATTTTACAACCAGATCATCCACATACACCTCAATATAAATATGAATCATGTCATGAAAAATCGCCATCATAGCCCTCTGATAAGTGGCTCCAGCATTCTTAAGTCCAAAAGGCATGACCACATAACAATATATACCCCATGGTGTAGTGAATGATGTTTTCTCTTGATCCTCTTCAGACAGGCGAATTTGATTGTAACCTGAAAAGCCATCCATAAATGAGAGAGTCTCAAATCCTGCCGTGTTATCAATTAGAACATCAATATGAGGGAGGGGGAAGTCATCTTTAGGACACGCTCGATTGAGGTCCCGGAAGTCTATGCAAATCCGAACTTTCCCATCTTTCTTCATAACCGGGACAATGTTAGCCACCCAATTGGGATAGAGGACAACTCTAACAAATCTAGCCTTGTGGAGTTTATCGACCTCTTCTTTCATTTTTAAAGCCATGCTAGGGTGGAAACGCCTCAACCGTTGTTTGACCGGGACAGACCCTGGCTTAAGTGTAAGATGATGTTCAACGAGCGCAGGGTCTAATCCCGGCATATCCTCATAACTCCAAGCAAACGTGTCCTTGTATTCTTGAAGAACTAAAATGAGCGCCTCCTCCTCGGAGGGCGGCAAATTCTGGCTAATGAGGACAATCCTAGGGTCTTCCTTGGTACCCAGATTAATTTCTTTGGTAGGTTCTTCTACGGAGACTGATGGTTCGTCGAATCTTCTCATACCACTAGCAAAAGCATCAGCCTCGTCCTCATATTCTTCATAACTTTCATCCCCCTCTTCAATAGGGTCTTCATCATTCATAATTTCATAAACGCCCAAACCCTCATAGAAGCAACAGCATCTTCATATTCTGACTCTGGCAGGATAATCGGATCTTCCACAAACCCAGGGATTGCTAAACAAGCTTGGCATCTGATAGCCAACTCCAACAAAAATCTGTGAGGAATCTCCTTACCCTTGGATTTCTTATGTGAATCTACCCCATGAATTTTATTAGAAGAAGAGGAAGAAGAGGAGAGCAACTAGCTTGATCAGAAGAAAAGAAGGGGGTGAAAAAGTGGATACAAAAGGTGATACAGAAGAAGACCCCTCGCCAGAGGGGGAAAAGAGATCTATCAAGGAATCTTGAAAGAGCGGCCCCTGGGTCGGGACGCACTCGGGAGAGAAATAGGAGGTCTCCTCAACAGAGATGGAGGATTGGAAAGTTGAAAATCGGCGTTTTTTTTCTTTTTATCTTTTTCTTCATTTTTATTTTCTTTTTCAAGGAGAAAGCAGTGTGATGGGAGAATAGCAGGAGGAGTGGAAATTGCAAGATTGGAAAAAGATTGGATCAGTGATGGCCCGCTTGGGGGGCGTGATGGAGAGTTCAGAAAATCGCTCGAGGAGCGAAGGAGGAATCGGGAGAGAAACTCGGATTGAATTTGGAGCAAAACTGATTGTAATCGGAGGCGGTCTTGGCACACGACCAAACCAATGAGAATGTAGAGAAGCAAGCACAGATGGATGTAGCGAAGTGAGAGAAAAGAGGCCGGCCCACAGCCTATCCACAGTAAAACCTTCTTCAAAGGGGACATCTGGCTCCCCAGTATCCGTATAGTCACTCAGCAGCTGCCTCTTGTCTGTGATCACTGCTGGCATTTCAATCAATTCCTGTATGAGCGGCGGCCATTCCGGATCTGTCGGCATGAAGAGGCGGCTTAAAGAAATAGTAATGTCATTCATGTCGAACCACCTGTACCAGTCACATTCTGGATCGCCCATTTTCCTTCTTTTGTCCGGCCTTAAAGACTCCAGGGCTTTGTAGGTAGTCAGTGGGGCAATGTGACGAGCAAACTGTCTGGCGTGAACATCTTGATAGTCAAGCAATGAAGTAATTATGGTAGTCTGCTCATTATTCTGAGCGCCACTAGTAACAAAATGTGTCTTCAGTGTCCAGGAGAGTGGCTGGCGATCAGTCTTCAAAGTAGAAGTCATAAATGCCCATGGCTCTTCTTTATTTTTGCTTGGCCCTTTATAGCCTAAACCGCCTCGTACAAGCAATTTTTGCGGCTTAATGGGCCTAATCCTGCCCTGACAGTTGGCACCCAGGCCTTTGCCATCTTGATACCCCATTTTTAACAGAATGTTCCAGCCAGGGGTGTTAATCATGTTCTTTTTCTTCTTCCCCTTAGAAGGCAGGGGTGTCATAGCAACCGTGGTAACAGTTTCAGATGGCATTGGCCGTGGACGGGGGACGTCCAGCACAGATAACAGTGGCTTATTGGCAGGCCAAATAGAAGGGACTGATGAAGCCGCATGAATATCTTCCTCTGGCAGAATCGGCATGCTGGTCACCTTGATAATACGGCCCTTGTGTGGGAATTTGAGACACTGGTGATTTGTAGAGGGCACCGCATCAAGCTGCTGGATGTACGGGCGGCCAAGAATGCCATTAAATGTTGGATCCATGTCCAAGATGTGAAAATCTGCTGTGATGGTGGCAGGACCCAAGCTAACTTTCAATGTGATCATGCCTAGAGGAGGCTTCTTCGTGTTGTCATATGCAGTGACCGTTATGGTGGACGGCCGAATCTGGCTTTCTGGTATGCCACATAACTTCAAGGTGCTTGGTGGCAAAACATTGATGGATGCCCCGGTGTCCACCAGACATTGCTTAACAGCTACCTTATTGATGTCGACCGTGATGCATAAGGCATATTTCCTTGCTGAGATTGGTGCCAGTTCGTGCTCATGAAAAGTAATTGCCGGCTGACTGCTAGCAGGTGTTAACACTGTGACTATTTGCTCAACTGGAATGTCTTCATTAACCATTACCTTCTGCAGATATTCCTTTAGAGCCAGCTGATGAGTGGTGGACCGTTTGATCAATTCCAGGATCAAAATTCTTGCCGGAGTCCGGTCCAAATGCTTTAACAAATCATATTCAGTGCCCGGTACAGACCCTTGTTCTTGTTCTTGCTCTTGCGGCCCCTGCACGGGCTCTAGCTCTCTTTGTGGAAAAATACGGTTAAAAATCCGTCCACTGCGGAGCGGCGCCATGCCTTGTAGTGCCTCCGTCGGGGCAAGTGTGGGAGGAGGATTAGAAGAAGAAGAAGAGGGAATGCCGTTGGCAGTGTTCAACAACAGGGGTGCCCCCGTAGGAGGCGTGGGAGTAATGTTTAGCAAAGATGCCCCCGTGGGAGGCATAGGAGAGTGGTTTGACGAAGATGCCCCGTCAGGGGGCGTGGGATTAGAAAGGGATACCCGAATGCGAGGAGCATTGGCGGGTGGTCTAACAAGAAGAGATCTGGGTATGAGAGGTGGGGGAACTGATGGCGGAGGAACCCTTGCCGGTGTAGGAGTGGTAGGGGGTGTAGCGGGTGCTAGCGGTGAGCGAAGTAGGAGTGGCCTGGACGGCGGAGGTATAGAGTTGGTGGTGGAAGGTGGGGTTTGTCGTGCGGTAGGTTGTGGAGGTGGCAAATGGGTAAGAAGAGAGCGGGCCGGTAAGGCCGTAGAACTGGTGGAGGTAGATGGGTTGACGGGGCGTAGAAGAGGACGTCCCGATAGGAGAGTAGAAGAAGAAGGAAGGGTGCGCAAAAGGCGCGGAGGTTGATTTTGATTCGGCTCATGATGAAATGCCCCGACAGAGGCGTTTTCTTCGTGCCATCCCTGTCCTCTCTGCACTTCGTAGAGGGACGTGACAGGGTTCACATGCTGATTAGGGGCGTGCTCCGGCAATGGATTACGGACAATTCCCATATCCTGCTGGTGTGCTGGAGCTTGCTGTGGTTGAACTTGTTGTGGAGCGGATTGCTGAGGTTGTTGATTTTGCTGTTGCCGAGAAGCCCTTCTTTCTTTCATAGCGGCTATGAATTGCCTCATCTCATCCCAATTGATGTCACCCTGGTCATTTAGATCGTAAATGTAATCTCTAAAGTGGAAACAACGATCAAGGTTGTGACCAGGGCTGCGATGAAAAGCACAATAACGGGATGTGTCAACATTAGCGGGCCACACGGTTCTTTCCCTTGGCAAGGCGAGCAAGTTGGCGGCCATCAGAGCATTAAAAATATCGGGGAGACTTTCGGGAAGTGGAGGATAGTGGTCCCTTTTGGGGCCAAGTGGTGGTCTCCGTTGTTGTTTGCCGTAGTTGGCAGGTGGGGGCATTTGATGGTATTGTGGTGGAGCTGGAGGGTCTACGCGGTGGGCTTGGTTTTGCGGTGGAGCGAAAGAGTGTTGAGGTGCGAATTGGGGTTGTGGAGTGGGGTTAAAATGAGAGTTCTGTCGTGGAGGCGGTGGTGGACGTGGGTTAGCTTGATGGTGGGGGTTGCCAACTGCGCTGACTTGCTCATTTGTGACGGTGCCCTCAGTTGTGGGCCCGCTGTTAACATTGGTGGTTTTCTTAAACAGCCGAGGCTTTGGCTCGAACATGCCCATAATGGGCGAATCCTTCATCTGTGTCTGGATGTAACGAGCTCTCTCATAGAGCTCTTCCATAGTAGTCAGCCGGTTCATGGCCAAAATATGGCGGAATTGAGGAGTTGCATTAGAAATAACCATCTTTACTTGCTCCTGTTCCGACAAGGTGTCTTTCAGCTTCTCGGCCATCGACCGCCATCTGTCAGCAAATATGATGAAGTCCTCCTCAGACTTCATTTTCTCCGCAACTAAATCTGTAACGGACAGAGAGGGTCCAACACGGTCTCTATACTTTTGCAAGAATTTCCTTTGGACAACATCGAAGTCACTGGCATCAGCTGGCTCCAAGGAATAAAACCATTCGAGGGCTGGCCCCTCCAGAGATCTTCTGAATAAATAGGCCAGAGAAGCCTTGTTGCCTTGCCAGAAGGAGGTCTCGTACATAAAATCCTTCAAATGAATAACCGGATTGCCAGTTCCATTGTACCGCCGAAAGTTCGGCATCTCAGACGGAGGAAGATGGAAAATTGGCAGAGTGGGGAGCGAGATTTCTGGTGCATTCTTGGCCGCAGTGACTTTCTTAAGCTGTTCTTCCATGTGGGCCATCTTCTGAAGTAGCAAAGCATTAGAGTCGGACTCAACTGGGGCCTGAACAAAAGAATGTGGTATAGGCGACCGTAGAATCTGAGGAGGTTGGGGGAATTGGTGCCTAACCGCAGAATAACTCGCCTGCTGGGCCGGTATGGCCGTGACAGGCGTTGGTGGACGAGAGGGGGGTTTATGCAAGACCGCCTGGTCGTTAACGGGGTGATGGCCACTCTCGGCCGGAGGGGGGTTGGAAGACGAAGAGGGAACAGACTTCCCTTTCAAGGCGGCCTGGACAGCCTGCCGCTGAGAATCATCCAACTGAGATAGTGCATTAATTAAGTCCGTGACATTAAAGGATGGGGAAGGGTTCCCCGAAGTGTTGGAGGGCAAAGTCTGAGAAGAGGGCACAACCTCTTGAGGAGTGGTATCCACCACATGGATTTGAGGATGATGGGACTGAGGGTGAGGGTAATTTCCCTCATAATAGATGGAATCCTGGAGGGGGGTCTCATATTGACCAAAGACATTCTCGTCCTCATCATCATAAGAATACCCATAGCCTGCCATGTTGATGATCTTACCTGAACGGAGTTTCATGTTTTTAAGAGGAGAAATAATTTTATAAAGGCACTATCAAACAAACAACCACTCGATCCAAACCAGTCAAATCACCCAAGCAAGTGTATGCAACCAAGTTGAGATGAACGTAAGGTTTTAGTGTTCCGCTTGAGATTAGAGTAGATTGAATTGTTGAATAGTTCACTTATGTTTGCAATGTGAAACCTAGTTGATCCAAGTGTAACCTCCGGGTCAACTAGATTCTTTCTCTCTCCTCACCAACGATAGGTTCTCTAAACTCCGGGTACTTCGAGGGTACAACCAGCCCGGCGTCCGTGAGGGAATCCACGGGTGCGGGGACTTATGGAGGTCTTGGAAAAGGGATTTCCAGTCCAAAGAGACGGAATGCTCAATGGAGGGTCGTCCCGATTCCAAGAGAGGTGTGTGGAATCCTAGTGTAGAGAGAGGAGGTCTCTCAACCAAATGCCACAATATGCAAAGTAATATGATCAGGTCAAAGCAATATAGGCAAGCAATATGACAATCACACAAACTATCACAGACAGCAGCAGGAAGCAAGGTTCTGTAAAACGCAGGAAAGAGACGACCTGGGGCAGGTCGCTATCAACTAAAGCAACGACAGGGTCACTGTCGTGAATCACTGCGAGAGGCTATGAGCCAGCAGCGAGAAACAGAAACACGCCTCTGGTAGAGGCGCGAAATCTGAAGGGACGCCTCTGTGTGAGGGCGTCAAATCTGAGGAAGCGCCTTGAGGTGAGGCGCTATGTAATAAAGAACGCCCTGGGGAAGGGCGTGAATTCACAGGCAGAATGATTAAAGCAGTAAGATGATGTAACGGCAGACGTAACATAAAAAGAAGACGCCCTGAATGAAGGCGTTAGAAAACGATAACACGCCCTGGAGGTGGGCGTTAACTCTCAGACAGTATAATGAACGGAAACAAAGCAGCAGATATGCTAAAAGACGCCCTGGAAAGAGGCGTTAATAAAATAAAACACGCCCCTGTGAAGGGCGTTAAACCGAAAAGCACCCTCGAGGAAGGCGTTAATTCAGAGAAATATGCAAACGCAAGCTGGCTGATCCCGGAGTGTGCAGAGTGCACAGTGGAGGGTGCCCGAGGGGCACAAAGGAAAGGGTACCGAGGGTACCAAAGGGGAGAGGGCACACGTGGGTGCCAAAGGGGAAAGGGCACACGAGGGTGCCAAGGGGAAAGGGCACACGAGGGTGCCAATGGAGATGGTAATCAAAAGGAAAACAGTGGAAGTCCCACCGTGATCGCCAATTTGTAGATGGACATAAATCCCACACAAAATCACAAGAGAATAAATGATGTGAAAAAAAACAAGAAGATGATGGAGAATAATGATTAATGCATAAATAAGGGGAAGAAAAAGCTTGCACGTGGTGCAAAAATGGAGATGTGATCGCCAGAGGGGTTACCTCAATAATAATAAAAAGAGATCGCGAATACCTGGTGAAGATTGGAACGCGGGATGATGTGAAGTTCCTTCCTCCTTCTTTAATCGGCCGGCCGATGAGAAGGGTTCTCCTTTTGATTACCTTGCAAAAAAGACAATGAAACAAAGCAAAACGAAAAGGGATCAGCCAATGCAAGTAGTATAAATCCCAAATAAAGAATATGATGTTGAAAAATGAAATCAACATGCGCACCTCTTTTTGTTTTTTTTTAAACCCCTAGAGAAGAGCTAGGGAAGGAGATATGATATGATAATGATGATGATAGGACTTAATGCAATAAGAAAGACTGACGGTGGGACGAAGGATGATATGCTCATAAACAAAATAAACGAAATAAAAGAACCCTGCTGTCCCTGATGACAGTAAAGGGAAACCGTGTGAAGAATATGTTGATGGGAAGAAGAGGAAGTAGTGGAAACGAATGAACTCCTATGAAAAGGATGCAGAGGAACGACCGCACAGGAAGAAGAAAGAAACTCTGCTCGTACAGAACCTGCAATCTTTTTCTCTGTATATGTGGGTGTTCCTAACCTTGTGACGATCGATCCAGGCTTCCTTATATAAGATTCCAATCGGATGTGATCAAACAAGGGAAGATAAGAACGGGCAAGGAGTATCCAAGGAAAGGATTAACATCGAGCAAGAGGTTGAAACAAGGCAGGGAACTGTGAGGGAAAGATGGAAAAAGGCAGGACTCCGAAAGGTGAAACACGACCTTGCGAAGGGCGTCAATTCTTGATTTGACGACCTACCTATACGGCGTTTCATAAAACACGACCCAAGCCAGGGCGTTTCTTCCTGGATTTAATTTTGGCAATAAAACCTTCCTTGTTTGAAAATCATGAGAACACGCCTAGGATAGAGGCGTTAATTTAAAACACGCCCTGAGGAAGGACGTTAACCAATAATTAAATTGATTTTGCATTTACTTTAAAAACCGGATAATACCAGGAATTGACGCCCTGACTTTTAGTCGTCCATTCTTGAGAAAACGCCCTAGATAAGGTCGCTATTTAAATAACGCCCCTCTTCAGGTCGTGAATCACAAAAATGCAAAATAAACAAACCCACACACAAGAAAATAGAAAAACTTCATATTATGAATATATTGAAGTTCACTTTGGGGTGTCCTCATAGTGACATGAGATTTGATCAACATAGCGTCATTTTTGGCGTGTCTACACCCCCCCCAAAGCACAGGGAAGAATATAACGGAGAAGAAAAAAGAAAATGCCTAGGCGTTGAGGTGGGGGAAGAAGATACATTGGTGGGGGAGAAGGAGGAACAGAGCACAAGCTCTTCCCCCTCTCTCCCCTCTCTCTTTCTCACCCTCTCTCTCTCTCTTTTCTTCACCTTGCAGGTGGGAATGGACAGAGCTTCTTCTTCTCTTCGGACGCCGGAGACCTTAGCCGAACCAGCAGCCTTCCCTCTAGCCTCTTCTATCTTCTTCTTCTATTTTCTTCTATTCCCTTCTTCTCTTCATCATCCTCTGGCTTTGGCTTCACAATGCTGCCCTATATATATATCAGCCAGCCTGGGAGCGTCCCTGCCAATTCCACCACGTCCGCAACGAAGTCGGGAGTTGCTGGCTGTACTGGACACCATTGATCCATCTCGTACACTGCTGCTCGTCCGAGGATGGGACGCTCAGAGATTTGTCGGAGCTTGCCTTGCTGCTGCTGCTGCTGTGCTGTCGAACGGAGGTAGAGGAAGGGCCATGGGCATTGAATGTTCTCTGCATGCCATAATGATGCAAAACAGAGCATCGGAGTGCAGATGGGATGGCTCGTTTGCGCGCCGGGGAAGTGCTTCAGAGAATAGAATGAGGGGTTAAAACGGCGCAGCGGAAAGTGCCCACGCCGGTTTTACCCCAAGTGCAATTGGCGCGCCGGTTCAACTTTCTTGCCTTCAAGATGGCCATGCCTTAGTAGACATATGGGCGCCATTTTAATGCAACGCAAGCGGTGCCGTTTTAAGCATCAAAGGGGGAGGCCCCTTAGACGAGAGCGCGCCGTGTAGCCAAAGGAAGAAGGGGGTGCGCCGTTTTAAGGCGCGCCGTTTTAGGGCCACTTCGCGTCGTTTTAAGCACCAAACGGATTCCTTTCGGAGTCGCGACCATTTATATGAATGTCGTCATTCCCAGAACGCTCTGGTTGTGACGTATGGCCTCCATAATATTCCGTTTGTAGCCTCTGGGACTCGATCCCGGATTCTGCGTGACTTTCGGTGCATGCCGAGACTGTGCCGGAGTTCCTGACTCTTCTCTGATTCAGCTCTCGGCATGGCCGGTCGGAGCCTTGTAGCTGTATCTTCTGCTTAGGGGGCTTCCTTAGCGGGTAGCGGACCACCAAGCGAGTTCTCGTCCTGATCGGGCGAGGCATGAGGTTTATTCGGCATTTCTATCTTCGGCTCGCGCTCTAATGTGTAAACGCGAATGTCGCCATGATCATCATCGTCATTTTTTGGCATCCACAGCAATGTGCATCCTTATTTGCTTGGCGGCTCCTGTATAGGGCTGTCCCTGTTGATAGTAGAGTTGTTGAATGCACAATATCGATGGTGTCTCACTGCAATTGCAGTAGGGACCCTCATACTGAAGATCTGAATCATATGTTCCTGTATGACGACCTTGCCAGATCGCTATGGAGCTGGCTGATCACTTTTCTAGATGCTGGACATGGGTCCCTGATGTGACACCACCTTGGGTGGCAATCACAAGGCCAATGAACCTTGGACCTATGATTCACAAGTAAACAACTTGGACGATAAAATTACTTGGGCGAGCTCACTCGCTTAGCGGACACTATTGCCCGTGGGCAAGTTGGCGATGGTGGGGAGGGTCCAAAGTGGGACCTTGACGTTCCGAGGCTTGGCTTCACAATGGCATACTCCCAAAGGGGCTGGGATACCCAATTTAGTGGGCGGCCAGCATGCCAAAGGCATAAGTTGTAGGGTTGCTCTTACCTCACTCCGCGGTGGCCACTCAATTGGAGGGAAATTTGGATCAAGCACTCACTTACCGTCCGACGGAGCTAAAGACAATACTAAATAAGCATGAATAAATCAGCGAGGGATGTGTCCCGGAACTCACCTGATCGGTGTGAGAACACCGATCCCGGCCGATAGATGAGGGCGAGCGGGGAGGCGTGGATACGCACCCGCACGCCGCGCCGATGCCGCTTGACCCTGTTTAAGTGATTACAACACTACGTCTCTCGCAGGAGGGGGATCTTGGGGTGGGGGTTAACTGTGAATACATCCAAAACTACATCCACACAGGGAGGGGCCTTCAGCCGGTCAAGCAAAAAGAGGAAAAATCGGGCTAGAAACAAAGAATGGTGGCCGATGTCGATTCTGTCCACTCTATGCGACTCTCTGCGATTCAGGACAGGTAGTTGGTTCTCTGGATGCTACAGCCACTCCAGAATTTTGCCGATGATGAAATCAGTTGGAGATTTCTCATAGCTGGGCCAGGATGACGCCTGAAGTTTGGTAATTTCGTCGGGCACCGGCGCTGGTCGAAGTAGGATCTTGAACAGGGTAACAGGTTGATAGTTCTGACTCCTTCAGGAACTTAGCAGCTGGAAGCAGAGGATGCCACGACTGCTCCTCAACTCATAATGAGGCGCCTCCAGAGTCGAAGGAATCGTATGTGAGTCCTCTTCGTAACAAGCTTGACGGGGATGCCGTTCGTTGTCGGAGCAGACCGGTAGGCTCGGAACACTGAGGAGGGGTTGGTGCAGACTGAGTTGAGGTAGAACCGCGTACCCGGGGAATAAAAAATGATAACTCTCAGGTCCGGTCACAAAACGGGGCTCTGCTTATTGGGGATGATACAAGACTCGTAGTAGAAGATTTTTGTAGAAGAAGTATTGATCAGATTCCCAACAGGTTCGTCGTAGTCGAGCTTCCACTCCGGCTCTGGTCTCCTGCCAGGGAGGCTTTGCGCAGTCGAGGAAGAAAGGGCCTCCCGATCAGCACGGTGCCCGGATGAGGATGAAACCACCTCGCTTGGAAAGCTCTCTGGACGACCTTTCCAAAGATATATGGTACACCTCCTGAAGCCTCACTATGACGCCGTGGAACTCTCTACAATCTGTGGGTGGTCTGCTGCTTGCGAACTAGAATAGGGCCTGGTAGGGAGTGGAGGTAAGAGAGGGGAGAATGGGGAAGGAGGGCTGATGGCTGGCCGTGGGTGCGACCCAGGTGGTGGAGGGTGATGGGGAGGGGAGGGGAGCAGTTAGAAAGGGGAGGGAAATTCAAATTTGGCCTAGGGTTTGAGCCCCTTCAGTCTTGGGGAGATGGAAGGGTGCTTAGGAAAGGGTAGTGGGTGGTTGGGGGTTGGAGGGTGACTTAGAGATTGGTGGGTTCTATCTTGGGGGTTGGGGGGACTTGAATGAGGGTATGGGGAAGGGGGGAATATTAATGAAGAGTGAATGGGAGGAGAGAGAAGAAATTTCAAAATTTAGGGTAGGGAAGAGAGAGAGAGAGAGAGAGGGGGGACCCCTTAGAGAGAGAGAGTGAGAGAGAGGGGAATCCACCCCTTAGAGAGAGAGAGGGAGAGAGAGATGGAGAATCCACTCCAATTTCACTAGAACACTCAATGTTTTGATTGACCAAAAGATTACATATGAGGGAGTGGGGTGGCCTATTTATAGGCACTCATATTTTCCTAGGACTAAAATGACCCTGACTAAACAACTAATGACCAAAGTAGTCTAAGGGAGGGTGCCCCTGGGCCAAGCCCACTAGTTGGGCCCAAATGACTATCAAACTGACCCATTAACCTATTAACTGACTCAAATAAAGAAAGATTACACATCTATGACTCAAATAAGATGAAAATTACATGCTACTACTCAAAATTAAGTGATGGAGATGATGATGCACCGATGGCGAATAACCGGAGTCTCGATGTAGCAACCCTAATAAAAATAAGATTTTTTTTAAATAAATCAAATTAAAAATAAAAGATAAGTAAATAGATGACAAATAGCCTAAAGAAATGCCCTTACATAAGGTGTTAATTTAAAAAGGGACGCCTAGACAATAGGGCGTCAAATTTCAAACGACGGAAAAAATAAAATTGAGGAAAGGAAATGAAACACCCTCTACATGGGCGCGTTTACATAAGTAAAGACGTTCGACAAGGCGTCAATTTAAATTCGACGCCCTTGCTTAAGACGTTAATTCAATTTGAGTTTCGTTCGACCCAGGAGTCTATCCAGGGCAAGTTATGGATAACTACGTCGAAGGTGGAGTATGGTAAGGACTCTATCATGGAAGTATTACTTCCAATACAACTCTAACCCTAATAGGATCCCCTAAAATTCTATAAATATCCTCCCGATCGACCTAGACCGCTATTTTGGCGATCTGTTTCATCGTGTTGCTGCTGTCAACCGTGAAGAACAGGTGTTCTTCTTCCTCTGCCTTCAGTTGAGTATTTTGGAGAAAACTAATGCTTCTTCATCTTATTCTCCTGTAGGTTGCCTGCATCGAGAAGGAACTCTCGTATAGTTGAAGAACGTGGAGTTCTTGATCATCATCTTCTTCTTCTTCTGCCGGTGATCAGAAGACTCTGTTGCAAAATAGAGTATCGTTTCTCTTCACGTATCTTCACCCAGATAATCATCAGGTAGGTTTTCTCACGAAACGTAGCCCAAATTAATTTAAGATCCTTAATAAAATCATATGTTGTCCATGCATATAGTTTCATCATGGTTTTAAATGTTTTCTGTAAAATTTTGAAAGAAGCGACCCTGACAAGGGCGCTAATTCTTGTTTTGACGCCCTGCCTAGTAGTCGCCAATTTCATATAAATTGATAATTGCCCATGTTTAAAATTCGATATCTATGAAACCATGAACCTAATCTAATGCATGTACATCCTGATTGAATCCTGCTAATTTTCTGGTCCTGACTATATAAATTGTTCCTGAAATTTTATTAACTGAAATTTAGAAAATTGCTGGATTAACGACCTGAACAAGGTCGTCTCTTATTGAACTGACGTCCCAGACCAGGGCGCTAATTAAAAAATAACGCCCCTGTCCAGGGCGCGTTTTTGTTAAAATTCCAGAATATTGAGTTTCTGCAGAATAGAAATATTGAAGGAACGACTAATGTATAAGTCGTCAAATTGTAAATAAACGCCCCTATAAAAGGCGTTAATTTGATAAGTAATGACTTAGATTAAGTCGATATTTCCTGTGATACTATTTTACACTGTTACTGTTAACCGAAGGTTCCATATGTATATCGATAAATATATATAAATATGTCTATATATATATCGGCACTATATTCCAGTCCGTGAATATAGTCCCACGTTTCATGATGATTTACCGTTTACCCACTAATTCTCATTGACATACAAGCTCTCCATTGGACATTCCGTTCCTTTGGACTAGCGAGTTAGTCATAGAGACCTCCGTAAGTCTTCTCGCAGCCTTGGATTCCCTCAAGGCCGACTGAGCTGGTTGTACCATGAAAACTCATTACACTATTTTACCATGTCACTCTAAAGAAACATAGTATACCGGCCCTCATGTTATGCAAAGTGTGTATCATGAGAATTCTCTTAATGGGATGAGGTTATCATGCCATTTGATGCTGTTCTTGTAAACCCCAATTCTATATCAACATTGTCATGATGTTCTTGTAAACCCCAACTCTATATCAACATTGTTATGATGTTCTTGTAAACCCCAATTCTATATTCAACATGATGTTCTTGTGGACCTCAATTCTATATTAAGAATGAGGACGTCTTGCCATTGATGTGCTGCTCATGTGGACCTCAATTCTATATAAAGAGTGTCCATACTTGTTTGTCATGGTACCCAAGTTAGGAAACCAATTCCACCTAGTTTTTATCGATAATCGTGATTGTACCGTTATTATCACCTATCTATGTTAAGTGTCATATTTTGGACTCTATTCTATCAAAGTCTATCCTACGTGTCTACAAGCTTATCCTTGAAATTCCATATTGGCTATATACAAAAGTGGATGTTAAAATACATGATTAATGCCTGCGCATATAGGGCCCGATCTGATCCTGGGAGGAGCACCTGAAAGTACTTGTGCCCATGGGAGTTGATTGATCACGGTATTGGCATTATACCGAAGTGCATGACTAGCTTGATTGAACATTCCACAAATCTTGTACTTGTACTTGACTTGATATTACATGACTTGCGTGGCCCGAGAAAGGGTAACTGTATACTTGCTTGACTTGAAACAAAATAGCCAAATTCCAACATGGCATGATGAATACACTTGCTTGAATATCTTGATATCTTTTTGATATAAGTTCTTGAAAGCTCATGACTAGTTCTTCTTGCTATCGTTTTGTTATACACTCTCTCTATCTTGTCGTTTTATGCGAGCATGCATAGCTATAGTGCATTCATGAAAGATGTAATCACTTAAACCCCTTGCTAGATCTTGAGATATAATTTCCTACTGAGCGTTCGCTCACTTAGTGTTTCCCTACTTTTCAGGTAAGTCCGACGATGAGGGAACTCGAACGGATGGGGAAAATCAAGAGTGAAAGAGATAGAGCTTCTTCCGTGTTATCTAGTCTTTTTCATATTTTCTTGAGTCAACCTTGTATTTTTCCCTTTATTTTTATTAGTACTTCAAAGGTTTGTAATAGACATATTCTTATGAAGGAATAAAGGATTGGGTTATCTTTACTTTTGCGCATCTCTGATTTTTGGTGTCGAATGCACTAATACTCTGATTGACATGATTGATATAAACTCGTCGCGCATCTCCGGGTACCTTCTGCGCTCGGGGAGTGATAGTTTTTGTGGTATCAGAGCCTAGGGTATTCAATTCCTAGAAAAACCCAAGTCCAAGGATAGGTTAAACCATTAACCAGTGAGATTGGGTAGAACCAAGGGTTGAGTTAACATAGAAATGCTAGCTTCTAAATGAGATCACGTATTGATCTAGTTATTGTAATTGTAGGGCGATGGCTGCCGAACGTGCTCAGTGGCGCAACATGCAGCGTACACTTCAAGGCATGACTCAGGTGCTGCAACAAGTAGCATAGGGAGGTGCACAACGAGTCGGAAGTCTCCACCAAGTCTTCAAGAACATGAGCCCTCCCAAATTCATGGGTTCTACTGATCCGGATGACGCAGAGCACTGGATCAGGGAGACGGAGCGTATATTCCATGTTATGCAGTGCACAGATCAAGATAAAGTCTTATTAGCTACTTTCCAACTAGAAAGGGATGCCCGATGCTGGTGGGAGTCAGTCGAAGCTACTATAAATCAAGACCAAATTACTTGGGAAGAATTTGTTGAACATTTCAATAATAAATATTTTTCAGACCGAGTCCAATAAAAGAAAGCTACCGAATTTGCCGCACTCAAGCAACGGTCATTATCGGTGGCGGAGTACGAGGCACAATTCTCTAGAATGTCTCGGTATGCTAAGCACTTAGTTAGCACCGAGAAGATGAAAGCTAGGAGGTTCCTTAATGGGCTCAGGCCCCAATATATTACCCAGCTGGCGCCAATGGATATTCAAGTCTACTCAGAGATAGTACGCTGAGCTCAATTGTTAGAAGATGCCACGGAGCTATTAGATAGAATCCGTGGGAAGGATAGGAAGGAACAAGTTACAAGTTCGGGTTCCTTTAAACCCAACTTCAAGAAGAGGCCTAGCACTGGAGGTACTTCTTCTCAAGACCAAAAATTTAAGAAGACCAAGCCCTTCTCTATCACTACTACACCTTCGAATATAATATGCAAGCATTGTGACAAGGCTGGTCATAAAGTCGAAGAGTGTGGGAGAAAACTTGGAGCATGTCTCCGTTGCGGGAGCCGTGAGCATCGGATTCCCGATTGCCCATTACTTAATGATCAAACCGGTGACGGAAAGCGCCCAGTAACCAAGAATGCTCGTCTTCACGCAATTAAGGAGACCGAACAAGAAGAAGAAGGCGGACTAGTAGAAGGTACACTGAAAGTTTGTTCCAAGTATGCACATGTCTTATTTGATACGGGTGCATCACATTCTTTTATTTCCAAGAAGTTTGCTAACCCCCTACCTATGGAACCGGAATGGATGAAAATAATTTTATCTACTCCTCTCGGAAACGAAACCGATATTACTCACCACTATCAAAACTGTGAAGTCTTGGTAAAAGGAAGAAATCTTCCTATCGATCTCATATGTTTAGATCTAAAGGAGTATGATGTCATACTGGGAGCAGATTGGTTATCCAAATATCAGGCAACAGTCGATTGCCGCAATAGCAAGGTTACTTTCAAGGACTTTCCAGAACTAGTCTATTCTAGCCCTAAGAGTCGGAGCGAGTCACCTCTTATTTCGGCTCTCCGAGCTAGCAAGCTAATAAGGAAAGGATGTGTATCTTTCCTTGCATTTGTCACGATTAAGGAGGCTCAGGAAACTAAGATAGAAGATATCCCAGTTGTGCAAGAATTTCCGGATGTGTTTCCGGAGGATTTGCCTGGATTACCCCCGCAAAGAGAAGTGGCCTTCACCATCGATTTAGTTCCTGGTGCGGGTCCAGTTTCTAAGGCACCGTATAGAATGTCCCCTACCGAACTCAAGGAGTTAAAGGAGCAATTGCTGGAACTCATTAAGAAAGGATTCATAAGACCAAGTACTTCCCCATGGGGAGCGCCTGTATTATTTGTAAAGAAGAAAGATGGATCCATGAGGTTATGCATCGACTATCGACAGTTGAATCATCTCACTATCAAGAACAAGTATCCACTGCCGAGAATCGATGAGTTGTTTGATCAAATTTCAGGATCCAAGTACTTTTCCAAAATTGATCTTAGGTCGGGATATCATCAGTTAAGAATCAAGGATGAGGACATTCATAAGACTGCATTCAGAAGCAGGTACGGCCATTATGAATTTGTTGTTATGCCTTTCGGACTAACGAATGCCCATGTTGCCTTTATGCAGTTAATGAATAGTATATTCAGGCCTTATTTGGATCAATTCGTGGTGGTCTTTATCAATGATATATTGATTTATTCCGAGACCAAGGAAGAGCATGAGGAGCATTTAAGGATTGCATTACAAATATTAAGGGCAAACCAATTATACGCAAACTCAGCAAGTGTGAATTCTGGCTTGAGGAAGTAACTTTTCTCAGACATGTTATATCAAAGGATGGCTTATCAGTAGATCCATCAAAAGTTGAAGCTGTAAGAAATTGGGAAAGACCGACCAATGCTAGCGAGATCCGAAGTTTCTTAGGTCTTGCTGACTATTACAGGCGATTCATCAAAGATTTCTCTAAGATCGCCGTACCACTTACGAGGTTAACTCACAAGGAGATCCGTTACGAATGGAGTGAGGAATGTGAAAGAAGCTTCCAAACTCTCAAGGATCATCTTACTACAGCTCCTGTCTTAGCTTTACCAATGAAAGGAGAGAAATTCGAGGTATACACTGATGCTTCGGGCATTGGCCTCGGATGTGTTCTAATGCAACAAGGAAAGGTTATAGCTTACTCTTCTCGTCAATTAAAGAAACATGAAGAGAACTACCCCATCCATGAGTTAGAATTAGCCGCGGTAGTATTTGCACTAAAGATCTGGAGACATTACCTATATGGAGTGCAGTTTACTGTATACTCCGATCACAAGAGTCTCAAGTATCTTTTCTCTCAAAAGGAACTAAATATGAGGCAAAGACGTTGGCTAGAATATCTCAAGGACTTCGACTTCAATATACAATATCATCCCGGAAAGGGTAATCATGTAGCAGATGCCCTTAGTCGAAAGCCGAGAGCACTGTTAGCCAATTGTATGATTCAAGAATGGAAGTTGCTGGAGCAATTCTCTGAAACTCAATATAAGCGTGGACACAGACTTTCAATGTGTCACATTGTCTCATATAAGCATTCATCCAGACCTATCAACTGAAATACAAGCACTTCAGGATAATGACCCAATATTAGTGGAAATCAAGGGCAAACTAGAAGGACAATCTGATTTCCAAATAACTTGTGAAGGAAGATTAATGTTCAGGAATAGAACTTGCATACCGGATTGTCCCGAGTTAAAGAAGAAGATATTAGATGAAGCTCATAGATCAAGGTACATGATTCATCCTGGATCTACCAAAATGTACCAAGGTGTGAAGAGGAATTTTTGGTGGCCCAACATGAAAAGGGAAATAGCGGACTACGTGTCGCGCTGTCTCACATGCCAACAGGTCAAGGCGGAACACCAAAAGCCTGCTGGAAAATTACATCCTCTAGATATTCCCAAATGGAAGTGGGAGAATATTAGCATGGATTTCATCATGGGTTTATCTAAATCAAAAGGAGGACATGATGGAATATGGGTTATTATTGACTGATTGACTAAATCGGCGCATTTCTTGCCAATAAAGAGCCGATGGTCAGTTGATGTTTTGGCTGCATTATACATCAAGGAAATAGTCAGATTACATGGTATTCCTGTTTCAATCGTGTCTGACAGAGATCCCCGTTTTACTTCTCATTTTTAGAAGGGACTACAACATTCGTTGGGAACAAGGCTTAACTTTAGTACAGCTTTTCATCCTCAAACGGATGGTCAGACCGAGAGAACTAATCAGGTGGTTGAAGATATGCTCAGAGCTTGCATCATTGATTTCGATGGAAGATGGCATGATCACTTGCCGTTGGTGGAATTTGCATACAATAATAGCTACCAGGCAAGTATACAAATGGCACCTTTCGAAGCTTTATACGGAAGGAGTTGCCGATCACCCTTATGCTGGGACGAAGTTGGAGAGAAACAACTGCTAGGTCCAGACATGGTAAGGGTTACCACTGAAAGAATACAAATGATTAGAGAAAGACTGCAAGTTGCTCAGTCTAGGCAAAAGGCTTATGCCGATACAAGAAGGAGAGATCTCGAATTCCAAATTGGAGATCATGTATTTCTCAAGATATCGCCTGGACGTGGCATACGGAGATTTGGTGTTAAAGGCAAGCTTACACCAAGATTCATCGGACCCTTCGAGATACTGGAACGAGTTGGCAAGGTTGCTTATCGCATCGCATTGCCTCCTCAACTGTCTGATGTACATAATGTATTCCACATATCTATGTTGGAGAAGTATGTACACGATCCATCACATATTATTGATCATGGAGACTTAGTGATCCAGAAGGATCTCACATATGAGCAGAAGCCTATGAAGATACTAGATCGTGAAGTACGTACCCTGAGGAATAAGGCTATTCCCATGATTAAGGTACAATGGAATAAGAACTCCGAACATGAAGCTACATGGGAGACCGAGGGATCCATGAGGAAGCGATTTCCAGAATTATTTTAAGGTATATATTCTACACTCTCCACTTATATATACTATTGAATTTGGGGACCAAATTCTTTTAAGTGGGGGAGGGTGTAGCAACCCTGATAAAAATAAGATTTTTTTTAAATAAATCAAATTAAAAATAAAAGATAAGTAAATAGATGACAAAGAGCCTAAAGAAACGCCCTTACATAAGGCGTTAATTTAAAAAGGGACGCCTAGACAATAGGGCGTCAAATTTCAAACGACGGAAAAAATAAAATTGAGGAAAGGAAATGAAACGCCCTCTACATGGGCGCGTTTACATAAGTAACGACGCTCGACAAGGCGTCAATTTAAATTCGACGTCCTCGCTTAAGACCTTAATTCAGTTCGAGTTTCGTTCGACCCAGGAGTCTATCCAGGGCAAGTTATGGATAACTACGTCGAAGGTGGAGTATGGTAAGGACACTATCATGGAAGTATTACTTCCAATACAACTCTAACCCTAATAGGATCCCCTAAAATTCTATAAATATTCTCCCGATTGACCTAGACCGCTATTTTGGCGATCTGTTTCATCGTGCTGCTGCTGTCAACCGTGAACAACAGGTGTTCTTCTTCCTCTGCCTTCAGTTGAGTATTTTGGAGAAAACTAATGCTTCTTCATCTTATTCTCATGTAGGTTGCCTGCATCGAGAAGGAACTCTCGTATAGTTGAAGAACGTGGAGTTCTTCATCATCATCTTCTTCTTCTTCTGCCGGTGATCAGAAGACTCTGTTGCAAAACAGAGTATCGTTTCTCTTCACGTATCTTCACCCAGATAATCATCAGGTAGGTTTTCTCAAGAAACGTAGCCCAAATTAATTTAAGATCCTTAATAAAATCATATGTTGTCCATGCATATAGTTTCATCATGGTTTTAAATGTTTTCTGTAAAATTTTGAAAGAAGCGACCCTGACAAGGGCGCTAATTCTTGTTTTGACGCCCTGCCTAGTAGTCGCCAATTTCATATAAATTGATAATTACCCATATTTAAAATTCGATATCTATGAAACCATGAACCTAATCTAATGCATGTACATCCTGATTGAATCCTGCTAATTTTCTGGTCCTGACTATATAAATTGTTCCTGAAATTTTATTAACTGAAATTTGAAAATTGCTGGATTAACGACCTAAACAGGGTCGTCTCTTATTGAACTGACGCCCCAGACCAGGGCGCTAATTGAAAAGTAACGCCCCTGTCCAGGGCGCGTTTTTGTTAAAATTCCAGAATATTGAGTTTCTGCAGAATGGAAATATTGAAGGAACGACTAATGTATAAGTCGTCAAATTGTAAATAAACGCCCCTGTAAAAGGCGTTAATTTGATAAGTAATGACTTAGATTAAGTCGCTATTTCCTGTGATACTATTTTACACTGTTACTGTTAACCAAAGGTTCCATATGTATATCGATAAATATATATAAATATGTCTATATATATATCGGCACTATATTCCAGTCCGTGAATATAGTCCCACGTTTCATGATGATTTACCGTTTACCCACTAATTCTCATTGACATACAAGCTCTCCATTGGACATTCCGTTCCTTTGGACTAGCGAGTTAGTCATAGAGACCTCCGTAAGTCTCTCGCAGCCTTGGATTCCCTCAAGGCCGACTGAGCTGGTTGTACCATGAAAACTCATTACACTATTTTGCCATGTCACTCTAAAGAAACATGGTATACCGGCCCTCATGTTATGCAAAGTGTGTATCATGAGAATTCTCTTAATGGGATGAGGTTATCATGCCATTTGATGCTGTTCTTGTAAACCCCAATTCTATATCAACATTGTCATGATGTTCTTGTAAACCCCAACTCTATATCAACATTGTTATGATGTTCTTGTAAACCCCAATTCTATATTCAACATGATGTTCTTGTGGACCTCAATTCTATATTAAGAATGAGGACGTCTTGCCATTGATGTGCTGTTCATGTGGACCTCAATTCTATATAAAGAGTGTCCATACTTGTTTGTCATGGTACCCAAGTTAGGGAACCAATTCCACCTAGTTTTTATCGATAATCGTGATTGTACCGTTATTATCGCCTATCTATGTCAAGTGTCATATTTTGGACTATATTCTATCAAAGTCTATCCTACGTGTCTACAAGCTTATCCTTGAAATTCCATATTGGCTATATACAAAAGTGGATGTTAAAATACATGATTAATGCCTACGCATATAGGGCCCGATCTGGTCCTGGGAGGAGCACCCGAAAGTACTTGTGCCCATGGGAGTTGATTGATCACGGTATTGGCATTATACCGAAGTGCATGACTAGCTTGATTGAACATTCCAAAAATCTTGTACTTGTACTTGACTTGATATTACATGACTTGCGTGGTCCGAGAAAGGGTAACTGTATACTTGCTTGACTTGAAACAAAATAGCCAAATTCCAACATGGCATGATGAATACACTTGCTTGAATATCTTGATATCTTTTTGATATAAGTTCTTGAAAGCTCATGACTAGTTCTTCTTGCTATCGTTTTGTTATACACTCTCTCTATCTTGTCGTTTTATGCGAGCATGCATAGCTATAGTGCATTCATGAAAGATGTAATCACTTAAACCCCTTGCTAGATCTTGAGATATAATTTCTTACTGAGCGTTCGCTCACTTAGTGTTTCCCTACTTTTCAGGTAAGTCCGACGATGAGGGAACTCGAACGGATGGGGAAAATCAAGAGTGAAAGAGATAGAGCTTCTTCCGTGTTATCTAGTCTTTTTCATATTTTCTTGAGTCAACCTTGTATTTTTCCCTTTATTTTCGTTAGTACTTCAAAGGTTTGTAATAGACATATTCTTATGAAGGAATAAAGGATTGGGTTATCTTTACTTTTGCGCATCTCTGATTTTTGGTGTCGAATGCACTAATACTCTGATTGACATGATTGATATAAACTCGTCGCGCATCTTCGGGTACCTTCCGCGCTCGGGGCGTGGCACTCGAAGAAGATGGAGTGACTGGGGATTTCCCCATCATACCCCCGGGGTGGGGAGAACTCGACCCCGTTGAGTGTGGGTCCTCCGGGGTAGCAGTACACGAAAGCAGATCCGGGTGCAGAGCATCTTCCCAACTCAACCCTGCCTCCGTAGCCGAGGGATGGCTCTTCCACTTCTCAGGATAGCGCGGGCACACCCTCTTCCTGGCGATGGTACCTTGCTTATCTAGTATTACTTCCATGTGCTCATGTCGGGCTCTCAGGCTGATATGTGGAGGCTCTCCGGTGGTGTCACTCACAAAGGTAAGTGTAGGCTCAAGATGCTTACTAGGTTCCACCGCGGGGCCCTTATAGGGTGCTAGATCTGCCACATGAAAGGTCGGGTGTGTCTCAGAATCCTTTGGAAAGTTTAGACCAAAAGCATGTCTGCCAATACTACTCAGAATTTGGGAAGGTCCAAGTCCTTGTGCCCTCGGTTTGGAGATAGCCCTAGGGTAGAGCCACTTCAATGTCACCATTACCAAGTTGTCTATCTGGAATCCCAAGTGCCACTTACAAGCTATTGCCCGCTTTTTGTGATCCTCACCGCTCGTTGCTAGATGCTTGCGAGAATGCATATGCCATGCACTACGATGCGATGTTGGTGTAGAAAGTATGGTGTGCAAAGGTGGACTGGGGCAACCAAATGTAGACCGATCATACTTTGATGCCATGAAGATTGTGACAGACTTAGGAGAGTTGGGACATCCATAGATGAACCTTTTATGCATGGGTGTGACAAATGTCGGGGAACCCGGACATCCATGTATGCTCCTCTCATGCTTAAGACTCATGATGAATGAAGGTGGGCCAATACATCCGAATACGGTCCACTTATGCTTCCAACTTGACATGTGGGTGATGTGAATGAATGTACCCGACTTATGAATCATGCCAAATGGTGTGGTAAGTCTAGACACATGCATGTTTATCCCAAAGGTGACTTCCATGTGCATAGATGTGGGATGACTTTTGAACTTCCATGTGAATGGGTCGAAGGGATCTAAGAAGGTGGGCATTATGGAGAGGAGCTCTTCCTTGTTTCCTAGGCATATGTTATTTATGGCGATGGTTCCCTTTGTGGGGCCCGAGTCTTGGAAGAGATGGTCTTGGTCCAACATGGTTGGTTGGGGTAGAGAAAGGTGGGTTGTGGGTAAGGTGGGTGGGTCACATGGGTAACTAGGCTCCCATTGTAAGGGATCAAAGGGGTCATGGATTGGGCTTCCTAGAGGAAGGAACTCTATGTCCACAAGGTCCATACAAAGTGGGTCATCCTCCTCTAATGAAGTAATTGGGCCGAAGTTCTTGGGAGGTAGATCGACCATAAGGGGAGGGCTTGGCTTTCTACCCGAGATAAGAAGCTCCAATTTGAGGGGAAGGTCGGGCTCATCGGGTGTGGGGAGGAATAATAAAAGGTCACTAGTGTAGCAACCAATGGTGCACATTAAGGTGATAGACCCAACACATAGGTGTAGGAGGTCAAGGCTCCTAGGTTGTTCGGTCATGGGGGTCAACATGCCAGTCAACTCTAATTGCCATGCTAAGCCCTTGAGAAGGTCCCCTAGTGTCTCCACTTGATAAGATGATTGGATGGTGGTGCGATAGGAGTTGAAGAGCACTATGGGTAGGTGTCGCTCCAAGGAAGGGTAGGCCATGATCGGGTGAGCTGGGCTCTCTTTTAACCATCTAACCAAGGACCCACTTATGATAAGCTCACTCCCTACTAGAGGAGAGGGCATAGAGTGAAGATCGTAATGCAAGGCTTTGTCCTCATTTTGGGCATGTGTTTCTTTCAAAGTGGGGGTTGGATCTTGGGTGTTCACCACTATGGGGTCGGGTGTCAGGATTATGAGTTCTTCTACCAAGGAGGTGGGTAGGTACTTTGTCGGTGGGGTGATGATGATCAACGCATGGTGCATCCGAGGTGGTGAACGAGGTCAGACTTGGATTGGGGTTGGAAGTGGAAGTAGTGGTGGCCTAGGCTGGGGTAAGATTGGGGTTGGAAGAGGAAGGTGGGGTGGGTGTGGAGGCTTGGTTTGATTGGTTTTGGGAGGTGTGTCCCTTTTAGGGGGTGAAGGAGGGGTAGTTGTGGGGGGAAAGGGGGGTTGTGGGGTATGGGTTTGGTGAGGGATTTTGGGTTGGGGGGTGGTGGCCATCATGGGCTTTGGTGGAGGAGTGGACACGGAGTCCACTTGGGCCGGTGGAGCTATCGTTGTGGCGTGGACTTGGAGGTAGGGTGTAGATGTAGTGGTGGGAGAGGTGGGAAGTGGTGGGGATTGGGTGATTAGGGTCTTGGGTTGGCCAAGGGGAAATGAAGGAGTTGAAATGCTCTTTGGGCTTCGGTGTTCGGAATGGGAGGGGAAAATATATCTATCCCTAAGTTGTTCCTTCATGTCCCCCCATGTTGTGAGGGGAGCTTCCCTTCTAATTATCCTTAAGCCTTCAATGTTCAACCAATGAGTTTGGGCCCGTTTGGTAAGTTGTAATTTGGCAAATCGGACTTTCTCATCCTCGGACATGGGATACCAAGTGAAGTAATGGTCCATTGAGACTTCCCAATCTAAATAGTCAATAAGATGAGTTCCATCAAAGATGGGAGGTGGGGGAGGAGCCCTACTATCATCCGCCCTTGGGGTGGGCCCATTTTCTCCTAGTTGGTCAAGTCGACCCGATAGGTTATCAAGCCGGTCATTGGCATAGGTAAAGACCTTCATGAGGTAGTTGACATGGCCAGGGAGGTCATGTGTGTTAGTGGTAGGCATCCCTTGGGGGTTTGGACTCATGGAGAGGGCCGATGGGAAAGGTCGGTAAGAGGTTGCCATGCTAGTGGACAAAAGAGATGCAATCGGGGACTCTAAATGCATAAACACGCCCTAGGACCAACTTGATAAAGACAAGTTGTGAACTTGCTCTGATACCACTTGATGTGACACCACCTTAGGTGGCAATCACAAGGCCAATGAACCTTGGACCTATGATTCGCAAGCAAACAACTGGGACGATGAAATTACTCGGGCGAGCTCACTCGCTTAGCAGACACTATTGCCCGTGGGCAAGTTGGCGATGGTGGGGAGGGTCCAAAGTGGGACCTTGATGTTCCGAGGCTTGGCTTCACTATGGATGACCCCCAAAGGGGTTGGGATACCCAATTTAGTGGGCGGCCAGCATGTCAAAGGCATAGGTTGTAGGGTCGCTCGCACCTCACTCCGCAGTGGCCACTCAATTGGAGGGAAATTTGGATCAAGCACTCACTTACCGTCCGACAGAGCTAAAGACAATACTAAATAAGCATGAATAAACCAGCGAGGGATGTGTCCCAGAACTCACCTGATCGGTGTGAGAACACCGATCCCGGCTGATAGATGAGGGCGAGCGGGGAGGCGTGGATACGCACCCGCACGCCGCGCCGATACCGCTTGACCCTGTTTAAGTGATTACAACACTGCGCCTCTCGCAGGAGGGGGATCTTGGGGTGGGGGTTAACTATGAATACATCCAAAACTACCTCCACACAGGGAGGGGCCTTCAGCCAGCCAAGCAAAAAGAGGAAAAATCGGGCTAGAAACAAAGAATGGTGGCCGATGTCGATTCTGTCCACTCTTTGTGACTCTCTGTGATTCAGGACAGGTAGTTGGTTCTCTGGACGCTGCGGCCACTCCAGAATTTTTCCGATGACGAAACTAGCTGGAGATTTCTCGTAGCTGGGCCAGAATGACGTCTGAATTTTGGTAATTTCGTTGGGCACCGGCGCTGGTCGGAGTAGGATCTTGAACAGGGGAGTAGGTTGACAGTTCTGACTACTTCCGGAACTTAGCTGCTGGAAGCAGAGGATTCCACGACTGCTCCTCAACTCAGAATGAGGCGCTTCCAGAGTTGAAGGAATCGTATGTGAGTCCTCTTCGTAACAAGCTTGACGGGGATGTCGTTCGTTGTCGGAGCAGACCGGTAGGCTCAGAACACTGAGGAGGGGTTGGTGCAGACTGAGTGGAGGCAGAACCGCATACCCGGGGAATAAAAAATGATAACTCTCAGGTCCTGTCACAAAACGGGGCTCTGCTTATTGGGGATGATACAAGACTCGTAGTAGAAGAAGTATTGATCAGATTCCCAACAGGTTCGTCGAAGTTGAGCTTCCACTCCGGCTCTGGTCTCCTGCCAGGGAGGCTTTGCGCAGTCGAGGAAGAAAGGGCCTCCCGATCAGCACGGTGCTCGGATGAGGACGAAACCACCTTGCTTGGAAAGCCCGGTGGACAACCTTTCCAGAGATATATGGTACACCTCCTGAAGCCTCACTATGACGCCGTGGAATTCTCTGCAATCTACAGGTGGTCTGCTGCTTGCGAACCAGAATAGGGCCTGGTAGGGAGTGGAGGTAAGAGAGGGGAGAATGGGGAAGGAGGGCTGATGGCTGGCTGTGGGTGCGACCCAGGTGGTGGGGGGTGATGGGGAGGGGAGGGGAGCAGTTAGAAAGGGGAGAGAAATTCAAATTTGGCCTAGGGTTTGAGCCCCTTCAGTCTTGGGGAGATGGAAGGGTGCTTAGGAAAGGGTAGTGGGTGGTTGGGGGTTGGAGGGTGGCTTAGAGATTGGTGGGTTCTATCTTGGGGGTTGGGGGGACTTGAATGAGGGTATGGGGAAGGGGGGAATATTAATGAAGAGTGAATGGGAGGAGAGAAAAGAAATTTCAAAATTTGGAGGTAGGGAAGAGAGAGAGAGGGGGGGACCCCTTAGAGAGAGAGAGTGAGAGAGAGAGGGGAATCCACCCCTTAGAGAGAGAGAGGGAGAGACAGATGGAGAATCCACTCCAATTTCACTAGAACACTCAATGTTTTGATTGACCAAAAGATTACATATGAGGGAGTGGGGTGGCCTATTTATAGGCACTCATATTTTCCTAGGACTAAAATGACCCTGACTAAACAACTAATGACCAAAGTAGTCTAAGGGAGGGTGCCCCTGGGCCAAGCCCACTAGTTGGGCCCAAATGACTATCAAACTGACCCATTAACCTATTAACTGACTCAAATAAAAAAAGATTACACATCTATGACTCAAATAAGATGAAAATTACATGCTACTACTCAAAATTAAGTGATGGAGATGATGATGCACCGATGGCGAGTAACCGGAGTCTCGAAGAAGATGGAGTGACTGGGGATGTCCCCATCAGTCCTGCTCTCACATCACTCAGCGGCTCTGGGACATCCTCAGTCGATACAACGTGCATACCCATCATGTCTTCATTGCCATATATGCTTCTATTCTTATTGTCTGGGAACTCTGGAAAGCTAGATGCAAAATGTGGTTTGAGGGCCATCGTATTTCTAGCTCCTCCATACTTCAAAATATTCACTCTCTTATCAATGCAGCCTTGTACAAGAAAGTTTTTAAGCAGCATTCTTATGGCAACTAGCTAGAGCTCATCACCAACTTCGGCTTCACTCAGCGAATGGCTCCTCTCTCTATCAAACTTGTTAGGTGGATTCCTCCTATCCGGGGCCTGGTACTAAATGTTGATGGCGCTAGCAAAGGGAATCCAGGACACAGCGGCGGAGGTGGTTGTATTAGAGATGGCCGAGGGTCACTAATTCTGGCTTTCACGCACTACTATGGCTTTGGTACAAGTCTCACTACAGAAACACGCGCTATGTGTGATGGCCTCCGTCTCGCCACCGAGAATGGAATGCTTATCTCTGAGATACGGACTGATTTGGCGACTTTGGCTTCATCTCTTCTGGCGGGGATGGCTTCTTCTTGGCAATGCTTGAGATGGTGGAGGGAAATTAGGGATGATGTTCAGTCCTTAGGGATTTCTGTCTCTCATGTCTACAGAGAAGCTAATCAGGTCGTAGACGCCCTTGCGAATTATGCTTGCCACAATCAAGACAATAATGTAATCCTCTCTTCTAAAGATCTACCTAGGAAATGCTTTGGCCCAGTTGTGGGTGACAGGCTAGGTCTAGTTGCAATCAGGCTGTCTTAGTCACCTCCTTTCCCTCATTCAAAGGAATGTTATTGTTCAGGGGTATGCCCCGTTGATCATGTATGTTTCATATTTATATTAATAAAATCTCCCTTGGGTTGCCGGGTCTGCCTGGAGGAGTGAGACCACTCCCCCCTAGGGGGGGAGTGCACTCGACCGGTGCGGACTCTGCTACCCTCCATTATATATATATTTTAAAAAAATCCAAGTGATGCTGGACCAGCTAAAGCCAAAAATAAATCAAATGTAGGAACCTCTAGCTAGGACGAAAATAATAAAGCTTCTTCAGATGAAACACTTCAAGAACAACAAGTGAAGCAACCCGACCTACTTAGAGCCTCAATGTTCTTCAAAGTTCACCCCGCCAAGAACATCCTCAGAACAACCTCCAGGTTTTGAAGATACAAAACATTCACAACATGTGTACAAGTTGCAGAAGGCCTTGTACGGACTGAATAAAGCACCAAGGGCGTGGTGAAGCATATGTCTGAAGGCATTTCCATAAATCAAGCCAAGTACATCTTGGAGGTGTTAAAGAAATACGGGATGGCAGAAGCAAAACCCATGTCAACTCCGATGGCCACAACCACAAAGTTAAACAAAGATGAAAAGGGGTAAAATAGTAGATCCTACACTATTTTCGAGTTATGATCGGATCACTATTGTACGTAATAGCATGCCATCCAGACATTCAATACAGCATATGTTTATGTGCTCGTTTTCAGTCATGCCCTAAATGAACTCATTTATTGGCTATTAAATAGATTTTTCGATACTTAATTGGCACAATAGACTTTGGCTTATGAATTCCCATCGGTATTCTATTTGATTTGATTGCATATACCGATGTGAATTATGTCGGATGTTTTTTTGATCGTAAAAGTACTAGTGGGTACTATTAGTTTCTTGTGGGTGTCTAGTTCTATGGGCCTCCAAGAAACAATGTTCAGTAGCTCTCTCAACGACTGAGGCTGAATCTGTAGCCGCCGGAAGTTGTGGAGCCTAAGTACTGTGGATCAAAAATCAATTGCTTGACTTGAATGTTGAAATGAAATGTGTTCTAGTTTTGTGTGACAATACCAATGCAATTAACTTGTCAAAAAATCTTTTACAAAATTCTAGGACAAAGCACATTGACATTCGACATCATTTTCTGAGAGATCATGTAGGTAAAGGGTCTTTGAATTAAAATTCATAGACACACACAATCAGTTGGTTGACATCTTCATCAAACCCCTAAACCAGGAACAATTCAATAAAATCAGAAGGGAACTTGGCATGTGCAAGGGTGAGAGGATACATACCTAAGTCGGCATTGAGGCTGAGTCGTGCATAGATAGAAAAGTTAGTTGCATTAAGGGTAGATTGCATAGAAAAACATGTGAAGAGAGGCAAGTTCGCGCTGGTCCTGATATGGAGGAGATGATCACCGAATAGTGAACTGCAAGGAGGGGAAACAGATCAGGGGGCCCAAGGATGGTTCCCTGGGGAAATCCCTCTGATGCCTAAGTCAGTAGAACAGTGGTGGAAGCTATGAAGGGAGGAAAAAGGAGATGCACGGGATCCCTCTCCACCAAGGTGGTAAAGTGTTTCCCGCTCAGGGTGTTTTAGGCATGTGTTGGCCTTACCTTTTGCTGGAGGGAGTCCCAGGTTTAAATACTGTGCCAGCCTTATGAGTCCCGTAAGCTGAGGAGTTTCAGGCGGGGGTTACGTCATCGATGTGGGCTCTTTACGTCCTCGTCGTGGGCTTTTTATAGCCTTGAGGATTTGTGGGCCCCCTTATCCTCGTAAACTCCTACTCAGAAAGGGTTCTCAAGGGCAGCGTGGATAAGCAACCGTTGGTCGACCCAAGCGTGAAGAGTGCCAGCCCTGTCCCGGGCGATAGGCATAGCTTGGGTGAGGTTCGGCCAGAGTGGGAGCTGGGCACCAGCTCTTATCCCGACGAGGGGGATAGGTCGGTCGAGGGTCTTCCTCCGGCTGGACCGACGAACAGCCTTCTAAGCGTAATGGCCGCCTTGGAAGTGCTTGATCCCGAGTGAACTTATTAGACTTTTATCCTAGGTGGGCCGTGCGGGCCGGTCACTTAGATGAGCTGGGCCTCGTTTGGTCTCGCTGGACCTAGTTCGGCCACTCTTAGATGGGCTACAGAAATCCCCCTCTCCACTTGTCCCCCTCCTACTCCCGAGCCTTGGCAGGCTTGGAAGAGTAGCCGTTGGGGTTTTGGACCAGCATGGCTCGGGTGGGTGGAGATCTTGCGGTGTTAAGAAGCCACATGTCGTGGTCACCTAGGCCCGTAATAATGATAATCCCAACAGATTTGAAATGAAGGGGCCCCCCTTTCTCGGAGGTCGGAACGACGCGCCGCCTTCCACGAGGGGATATAAGCATTGTGCGCTTGCTGTCGTTCCATACTCCCTCCGCTTTAGGGTTTTGCCCTCCTTTGTACTTGCTTTCGGGGCTCTCTAATGCGCCGTGGGGATCAGGCAGAAGAGCAGGGACTCGCAGCGACGTTCGTAGAGTTGGCGGAGATAACCGCGGAGGCGGTCCGACATTGTCCCCTTTCTCCAGAGTCTTCGGAGTCTTGGGAGCCTTCCTCTTCAAGTTCCTCTTCAAATTTCATGGCAGACCAGCGTCCGGAGGTCGAGGAGTTGGAGGGTGAGCCTGAGGCGAGGGTGGTGGTGATACCGTCGGCTCCGAACCACAGCGAGCTGGGGGAGGCTGAGGTGAAGCGGTTGGAGCACCAGTTTTGCCTAGCCTGGAAGTACTACTTCACCGTGGCTACCCCAAACGAGACGAGCTTGGATTCTCGTAGGGGCCATTTCTACTCCTTCCTTCTGTCGTGGAAGGGTGGGTTCCGTCTTCCCTTCGACCCTTTTGTTCTTAATTTTCTCAATTTCTTCCTATTGGCTCCCATACAGTTGGTAGCCAAATCTGATCTTCTTCTCTCCGCTTTCCGCATCCTCTGCCTCCAGTGCGGGGTTCCTCTTTCCTTGGACCTCTTCCATTACTTTTTGGAGTTGAAGGAGCATTCCTCGACCAGGAAGGGCTTCTATTTCATCCAGACGAGGTGAAATAGGAGATGTGTCTCCTTAGCCGTGAAGGACTCTTCCCACAAGGGGTGGAAGACTCAGTTCTTCTGGGTCGGGATTTGTTCGGTGGAGGTGTCTTGGAGGTGTCCTGTAATCCCCATCTTTCACTCGAACATCCATCCGAGGCAAGATGAGTTCTCTCCGGATGTGGAGAAGTACGCGGCCATTCTACTGAAGCATCGCCAATCCATGGAGGAGCTGGTGACCCCGGAGAACATCGAGTGATGCCTTCTCTAGCGTCTACGACCGTCAGGTATGGGCACCATGAATCAGCGTTCTCTTCGGAGGATGAACCCATTTTTCTTTTCTTGACCACATCTTCTTTTGCACAGACACCAGGCGGCCGGCTGCGGAGGAGAGGCATGTGACCGATCGGGAAGTGATCGATCTGGGTGACGACTTGGTTGTCGTTGAGTCGTGAGCTCCTGAGGGTCGCTCCCAAGCCCGAGATGAGGGCAAGGGGGTGGCCCGGGAAGGGTCTTCTAGGCCGCGGGGGTCCAAGCGTAAGGATCCCGTGGAGAGGATGTTGCAGGATGTCGTGAAAGCCAAGAAGCAGGCCAAGAAGGCCGAGGCCATCCCCGCAGTCGAAAGGGGCTCTAGCTCGGTTCTCCCCTCTGCAGAGCGTGACAAGGCTGACCCTGTTAGGCCGGCTGTCACGCCCCGAACAAGGCGGAAATATCGGGAAGTACAGTTAGGGACACGCTGGCAAGAGAGAGAACTAATCTAAAATAATACACAAGTGCTACAAGATGGAAATACTAAATGATCATTAACAAACCACAACTGATACAATAACCTCAAGTTCAACTTAATACAACTGGAATAATCAACCACTAAAACTCAATAACATGATTGAGACTAAAAGCTCTCCAAAACACAACTAAAGAAAGATAACACACTACTAACACACTAGAACTGATACACTCAAGACATCACTCCTGCCCTTCCCCATCGGTAAGCGCGTCACCTGAAAAGCCTAGAAAGGGGGGAAAACACAACTATGAGCTGACGCTCAGTAGGGAATAACAGACAGGTATAAGTGATTAACAGTTTAATTACATTTTAAAATGTCATGCTACAAATGATAAAAATAATAAAAAGATAACGGTGATATCATGAAACAGAATTCAAAGATCTTGCAAGGTCAAGAAATATAATGAATAGAATAGTAAGACAAGAATTTACTACCGGAGATAACGATAAAAAGTTGGCCATATCAAGACAATTCAAGTCATGTCAAGCACGTATGTAATTCCATTTCCACGTCCAAGTAATGAGCAAGTAAAGTAACCACAAGTAGAGTATAGAACAGTGAAGAGTGGAAAGTGAAAAGTAGTAGAAAGTAATGTAGAGAGTAGTGGAGAGAGTAGTGGATAGTCCTAGATTTAACACATGTCAAGTACTGGTGCCAAATGCCACACCTAGTCATTCACCTCCTCGGGGGTACACGTAGTGTTCGGGCGCTCTTCCCAGGACCAGACCGAGCCCTTAATTGTTTGCCAGGCATTGATTTCTTTGGATCAAAGATCCCACGAATCTAGACTTCCACAGTTTATGGCCAGAATTCCAAGGTTTAAACTAAGTAGCAATAACAACTTCACGTAGGAAAGAGATTCATTTCTAGAATTTCAAGGTAAGTATAATCATCAAGGAGATCGAAACCAAGTCACAACAAGAGTTAATCGTGCTGCGCTACTGTAAAACAGCAGCAATCAAACAAGCTAATCAACATATTAATCCTAATCACCAAGTTAAGATATCATGATTAACCATTATCATTTGCATTAAGACAATTGCCAAGAAGCTGATTCAAGATGATAAGGCAAAGAACAACTCCCACAGGAGTGAAATAGAATGCATTAACAGAGATTTAGTTACACCATTAACCACTAATTATGTGGGTTTCTATTTAATCTTGTATGCATTGAAATGAAGATGATAAACGGTGTGTTTTTACACTAAGTTTGCATGTATGGACCAATGTTAATTGAAACTAAAAAGGGTACATGAATAGGTCATTAGTTCCTCAAAAATGTAGTTTTCAATGTGATTAGGTTGAATGGATTGATTCCCCAATGATCCGGATTGATCCCCGGGTCAAAAACATCATTAATGGGGTCATACAGGGCATGGGTCGACCCATTGGGTCGACCCCTGGCATTCCAGGAGCCTTCCTGGGTGTGGGTCGACCCCTCAAAAAAAAAAGCTTCATGGGTCGACCCCCTTCACTGGGTGCATGGGTCGACCCCATGGGTCGACCCCTACACTTCCAGAAGCGACGGGTGATTCCGTAAACCATGAAAACTCAATGATTTGGGGTCTAAATGAGTTGGGATTTTAACCAAATGCTCTAGGGTTCTTAATATACATACTAAGGTCATAAAACAAGAGATTGAAACAAGAAATTTGCTGAAAACTCAATCGAATCACAACCTATTTATGATGAATACATGAAGAACCTAGTTCTTGACATGCGTCTACTAAAACGTAGATTTCTCTCAATATACACAACGGCATTTGGGGCTTTTTATATCAAAAGAAAGCTAACTTAATGATGAATCCAACCATATACTATAAGCCATATGTGGATCAAGTTATCTAATCCAAAAACAGCCCGAAAATCAAGCTTCTACTTGAAGAACATAATATACATCAAATTCTAGACATGCTCTTACTAAAAATCAAAATTCTTCAAGTATGCTCAATGAAATTTGGGGCTTCCTACGTTAAATGAAAGCTAACAACATGCTGATTACATCATGTAAGTTAATTAGAGTTTGGTTGTTAGATCCTACCTCAAATCGGAGAGAGAAAACTCAAACCCTAGGATGAAGAACACTTGGACAGCACCTCACAAAAAGCTCTATTTCTCCACGGACACCTAATGAAAATTGGGGCTTTTGCCACCAATGGATAGAGCTCGATGAGAGGAACAATTTGCTATACTCATGATCAAGATTTGGTTGAGAATTCCTACCTCAATCGATGGATCAAAGAAGGATGAAGGAAAGCCAACGGCCTGCTGACCCACCTCCACAAATCGAGCTAGATCTCTCCAGATCTGAAACTTCAGCGAACCCCACAACAGCCAAATGAAAGAAGACTCGTAGGGCTTCATTTTGATAGATCATAAAGTTTCTGGAGCCTTCGGAATTGGGAGTATTCGCTGCTGCAAGCTACGTGTTTAGAAACGGCGCCGAAATCCTTGACTTGACCAAACTATGTCGGCAGCACGTTTTGGGGCTAGGTTTACCTCAAATTGATTGAGGGTAAATATTCCTTACATTGTGGCCTTCCATTTGCCCTTGATTTCAGATAATTTGGTCGAGTATTGAGGTCAAATTTCGTGTTTTAAACTAAGGGTTAGGTATGGGTCAAAAGTGTGCACTTTTGGGTTTAAACTCTAAATAGATCATACCACGGATTTACAATGGCCTAATGCCAGAAGGAAAAGTTGTTATCTACATCGACCTAAATCTATTTACTATTTTTACAGATTTTTCTAAGATAGTCGGATTATTACTTATACTATTCCGTAAATAGTTAAATGTTAAGTTCGGAAAACTAAGTTCACTAATTCGGCATAATAAATGATTTTCTTAGGCTTAAATGTAGAAGACAAAGTTGCTAAACAAAATTAATTCTACAAGATGTGATTTTTGGGGATTTTTAGAAAATAGTTGAAAAATGACTTATTCTAT
Source organism: Amorphophallus konjac (assembly GCA_022559845.1). Classification (NCBI taxonomy): domain Eukaryota; kingdom Viridiplantae; phylum Streptophyta; class Magnoliopsida; order Alismatales; family Araceae; genus Amorphophallus; species Amorphophallus konjac. The sequence continues at coordinate 201,910,814 of CM040120.1, read as the reverse complement.
TAATTAATTAATTAATCTAATTAATTTGGATAATTCTCATTAATTCGAATAACTTCAAATAAATTTCAAATAATTACAAATAACTTTCTAAATAAATTTCTAAAGAATTTGGGGTCTTACACCCTCCCCTACTTAAAGGAATTTGGTCCTCCAAATTCACTGCACTAAAACTGAGAGTAGAAAAAGATCGCTCACCTAGAATAGATCGGGATACCGCTTTCGCATAGTCTCTTCAGACTCCCATGTAGCTTCTTCGGTCCCACGCCGACTCCACTGAATCTTGACCATCGGTATCGAACGATTCCGGAGTTGCTGTTGCTTCCGGTCCAGAATCTTGACAGGTCTTTCCTCATAGGTCAAATCTTCCTTTAGTTCAAAATCTACCTACTGAATGATATGAGTGGGATCGTACACATATTTCCGCAACATAGACACATGGAAAATATTATGTACGCCAGACAAATGCGGTGGTAAAGACAGTCTGTATGCCACCTCTCCCACTCTATCTAGAATCTCGAATGGACCAATGTACCTCGGACTCAGCTTGCCATGAATGCCAAATCTTCGGATCCCTCTCGTTGGAGAGACCTTTAAGAACACATGCTCGCCAACCTGAAATTCCAATGCTCTTCTCCTGTTGTCGGCATAACTCTTCTGTCTTGACTGGGCTACTTGTAACCGGTCTCGGATAACACGGATGTTCTGTGATGATTCCGAAACAAGATCTGGTCCAAGCCACTGTTTCTCACCTACCTCGTCCCAACACAACGGGGAACGACAACTTCTACCATATAGTGCTTCAAAAGGAGCCATCTGAATGCTAGACTGATAGCTGTTATTGTAAGCGAATTCAATTAATGCCAAATGCTCACTCCAATTACCACCGAAATCAATCATGCAAGCTCGCAACATATCTTCCACTATCTGATTGGTTCTTTCAGTCTGTCCATCTGTCTGTGGATGAAAAGCAGTACTGAAATTCAGACGAGTACCCAAAGACTCTTGCAGTCCCTTCCCGAAATGTGAAGTAAATCTGGGGTCTCGATCAGATACTATATTCACTAGGATACCATGCAATCTCACCACTTCCTTTATATACAAGGCAGCCAATACATCAATCGTCCACTTGGACTTAATTGGTAAGAAATGAGCCGACTTTGTCAATCGATCGACAATCACCCATATCGCATCAAATCCACCACGAGTCCTAGGTAGACCCATAATGAAATCCATGCCAATGCTTTCCCACTTCCATTGGGGTATGTCGAGTGGTTTCAATTTCCCTGCTGGTCTGAAATGTTCGGCCTTAACTTGCTGACATACCAAACATCTGCTCATAAAATCTGCAACTTCTCTTTTCATATTCGGCCACCAAAAGGACCTTTTCAAATCTCGGTACATCTTAGTGCCTCCAGGATGAATGGTATATCTGGATCTATGAGCTTCCTCAAGAATTTTGTTCTTTATTGTAGCCTCATCCGGAACACAAGTTCTGCCTTTAAATAATAATCTACCATCATCAGCCAACATGAAGTCAGGTCTGCTGCTCAAGCTTCCCTTGATCTATACCAACTCGGGGTCATTATCTTGCAAGGACTTGATCTCTATCAATAATTCAGGTTTAAGTTGAATCTGAGCAATCAAGATCCGATCATTGTCAATATTAAGATCCAGACTAGATAATTGTTCCAACAACCTCCATTCTTGTAACATGAGACTTGACAATCTAGCTACCGGCTTCCGGCTTAATGCATCTGCCACAACATTACCTTTGCCAGGATGATACTCAATCGAGAAGTCGAAGTCTTTCAAGTACTCCAACCATCTCCGCTGCCTCATGTTGAGTTCCTTTTGAGAAAAAAAATACTTCAAACTCTTATGATCTGAGAACATTGTAAAGGTTTCTCCATACAAGTAATGCCTCCATATCTTCAAAGCAAACACGACTGCAGCAAGTTCCAAATCATGAACAGGATAATTATCTTCGTGCTTCCTCAACTGTCTAGAGGAATAGGCAATCACCTTCCCATGCTGCATGAGTACACAGCCTAAGCCAATACCTGATGCATCAGTATAAACAACAAATCCTCCTTCACCAGAAGGTAAAGCCAAAACAGGTGCAGTAGTCAAACACTCCTTCAGAGTCTGAAAGCTTCGCTGACAATCATCTGACCAATCAAACTTATTATCCTTGCGGGTTAATCTTGTCATAGGTACTGCAATCTTGGAGAAATCTTGAATAAATCTTCGATAATAACCTGCCAGGCCTAGAAAACTTCTAACTTCTGTCACACTGGTAGGCTGTTCCCAATTCTTCACTGCCTCAACCTTCGAAGTATCAACAGAAATACCGTTCTTCGTAATGATATGTCCTAGAAAGGACACCTCTTGCAGCTAGAATTCACACTTACTGAACTTAGCATATAGTTGATGATCTCTCAACAATTGCAATGCCATTCTCAGATGTTCAGCATGTTCCTCCTCATTCTTAGAATAAATCAGGATGTCATCAATAAAGACCACGACCCATTGATCAAGATAGGGCCGAAATGCATCGTTCATCAACTGCATGAAAGCCGCTGGTGCATTCGTTAGACCAAAAGGCATAACGACAAACTCAAAATGACCATACCTGCTGCGGAAAGCCGTTTTATAAATATCCTCTTCCTTAATCCGCAACTGGTGATATCCAGATCGATGATCGATCTTAGAGAAATATTGAGCTCCCGCTATCTGGTCAAATAACTCGTCAATCCTCGTCAAGGGATATTTGTTCTTGACAGTCTGCTGGTTTAATTGCCGATAATCAATGCATAGCCTCATCGAACCATCTTTCTTCCTGACAAATAGTACATGGGCTCCCCACGGAGAAGTACTAGGATGAATAAAACCCTTCTCAAGTAATTCCATCAGTTGCTGCTTCAGTTCCCTCAGTTCCGCTGGCGACATACGATAAGGAGCCTTAGAAATAGGAGCTGTGCCAGGAATAAGATCAATAGAAAAGATAACTTCCCGCTCAGGCGGAAGTCCTGGTAGTTCTTCTGGAAAGACATCAGGAAAATCTCGGACAACAGGAATGTCCTTGATCTCCATCTGCTGCTCAGGAGTTACACAAACAAAGGCTAGAAAAGCCTCACACCCATGCCTCAAAAGCTTATCAGCTCGAAGAGCCGAGATGAGCGGTACGGAGTTATGGTGCTTGACTCCCGTAAAAGATAAACCAGAATGTCCAGTAAAAGTCACTGAGCTAGACCTACAGTGAACATTGGCCTCATACTTGGCCAACCAATCTGCTCCTAGGATTACATCATAATCCTTCATGTCCATGCAGACCAAATCTGCTGGAAAGTTCTGTTCACCAATCATAACCTTACTAGAAGGATAGAAATACTGGATTGTTGATCTAGTGCCAATAGGGGTTGAAATCTCTAACGGAGTATTCATCAAAACAGGTTCCACAACTAATGACTTAGCAAATCTCCGAGAAATAAATGAATGTGTTGCACCAGTATCAAAGAGAGCAAATGCGGGCTTATCGATTATAGTAAGGGTACCTTCGACGAGTCCGCCATCATCAGAAATCCCAGTTTCATCTTCATGTAAAACTTGAAGCTTGCCTTGTGGTTTCTTGAAGACTAGAGGTTTTACCGGTGTAGCTTGTTCCGATATGAGAGGACAATTAGGGATACGGTGCTCCTTGCTTCCACATCGCAAACAGGCGCCTTGCTTGCGCCAGCACTCCTCTATCTTGTGACCCGGACGATCACAATAGTTGCACACGCCCTTGAATGGAACAATAGGGCCAGGCTTCTTGTCTTCATGCCTCGGCATCTTGCCCTTCCACGATCCGGACCCGCTCCACGAACCAGGTCCACTAACAGGCCTCTTCTTGGTATACCCGGGTTTGACACTCCCGGAACCCATAGGTAATTCTTTCTTGGTGCCTTTCCCACGGATTCTCTCCGTCATCTCAAGAGTATCCTCTAGAACTTGCGCTTTCCTTACCATCTCAGAATAAGTGGAAATCTCCATCGGTGCCAATTGGTTGATATAATGAAGCTTCAATCCATTGAGAAAGCGCTTCGCCTTCATCTTCTCGGTGGAAATGAGATGAGTAGCATAACGAGAAAGCCGTGCAAATTGAGCCTCATACTCTGCCACGGACAAACCTCGCTGTTTCAAGGCCGCGAACTCTGCCGCTTTCTTCTCTTGCACTCTATCAGAAAAATACTTGCTGTTGAAGAGTTCTTCGAACTCTTCCCATATAACTTGCCGATCACCGAGAGTTGCCTTGATAGAATCCCACCAAGTACGTGCATCATGTTCCAGTTGAAATGTGGACAAAAGGACACGCTCCTGGTTGGTGCATTGCATAACTTCAAAGATTCTCCCCATCTCATCTAGCCAGTGCTCGGCTTGGTCAGGGTCAGTCGAACCAGCGAATCTAGGCAGGTTCATTCCGCGGAAGTTTCGGTATAGATCACCGGTGCCATGCGGTGCCGCTCCTACCTGAGCTACTTGCTGAAGGGCCTGAGTAAGGCCTTGCACCGTACGCTGTAGGTTCCTCCATTCAGCACGATCAGCTGTCATCTACACGAGAAATAGATTACTTAGGTTTAATCAAGATAAATAATTACACGATTAAGAAACGATCTTAACCCAAGTTTCTACCCATTCTCACCAGGTCAGGTCCTAGACTTTTACAAGGTTAGGGATCTAATGCACCTAGACACGACCAAAAACTCGGTACCTGGCGGAGGTAATCGGTCCGAAGACCACTCGCGCAAGTGTGCAACCTTCCCGATAGGCGTAGCCTAACGTTCGGACAACACCTTTTGATATACCGATTATTGGGATGCAATGCAAGAAAACCTAAAACTTAGGAAACCTAGGAATGTGAAACCTAGGCTCTGATACCAACTAAACTGTCACGCCCCGAACAAGGCGGAAATATCGGGCCGTACAGTTAGGGACACGCTGGCAAGAGAGAGAACTAATCTAAAATAATACACAAGTGCTACAAGATGGAAATACTAAATGATCATTAACAAACCACAACTGATACAATAACCTCAAGTTCAACTTAATACAACTGGAATAATCAACCACTAAAACTCAATAACATGACTGAGACTAAAAGCTCTCCAAAATACAACTAAAGAAAGATACCACACTACTAACACACTAGAACTGATACACTCAAGACATCACTCCTGCCCTTCCCCATCGGTAAGCGCGTCACCTGAAAAGCCTGGAAAGGGGGGAAAACATAACTATGAGCTGACGCTCAGTAGGGAATAACAGACAGGTATAAGTGATTAACAGTTTAATTACATTTTAAAATGTCATGCTACAAATGATAAAAATAATAAAAAGATAACGGTGATATCACGAAACAGAATTCAAAGATCTTGCAAGGTCAAGAAATATAATGAATAGAATAGTAAGACAAGAATTTACTACAGGAGATAACGATAAAAAGTTGGCCATATCAAGATAATTCAAGTCATGTCAAGCACATATGTAATTCCATTTCCACGTCCAAGTAATGAGCAAGTAAAGTAACCACAAGTAGAGTATAGAACAGTGAAGAGTGGAAAGTGAAAAGTAGTAGAAAGTAATGTAGAGAGTAGTGGAGAGAGTAGTGGACAGTCCTAGATTTAACACATGTCAAGTACTGGTGCCAAATGCCACACCTAGTCATTCACCTCCCCGGGGGTACACGTAGTGTTCGGGCGCTCTTCCCAGGACCAGACCGAGCCCTTAATTGTTTGCCAGGCATTGATTTCTTTGGATTAAAGATCCCACGAATCTAGACTTCCACAATTTATGGCCAGAATTCCAAGGTTTAAACTAAGTAGCAATAACAACTTCACGTAGGAAAGAGATTCATTTCCAGAATTTCAAGGTAAGTATAATCATCAAGGAGATCGAAACCAAGTCACAACAAGAGTTAATCGTGCTGTGCTACTGTAAAACAGCAGCAATCAAACAAGCTAATCAACATATTAATCCTAATCACCAAGTTAAGATATCATGATTAACCATTATCATTTGCATTAAGACAATTGCCAAGAAGCTGATTCAAGATGATAAGGCAAAGAACAACTCCCACAGGAGTGAAATAGAATGCATTAATAGAGATTTAGTTACACCATTAACCACTAATTATGTGGGTTTCTATTTAATCTTGTATGCATTGAAATGAAGATGATAAACGGTGTGTTTTTACACTAAGTTTGCATGTATGGACCAATGTTAATTGAAACTAAAAAGGGTACATGAATAGGTCATTAGTTCCTCAAAAATGTAGTTTTCAATGTGATTAGGTTGAATGGATTGATTCCTCAATGATCCGGATTGATCCCCGGGTCAAAAACATCATTAATGGGGTCATACAGGGCATGGGTCGACCCATTGGGTCGACCCCTGGCATTCCAGGAGCCTTCCTGGGTGTGGGTCGACCCCTCAAAAAAAAAGCTTCATGGGTCGACCCCCTTCACTGGGTGCATGGGTCGACCCATGGGGTCGACCCCTACACTTCCAGAAGCGACGGGTGATTCCGTAAACCATGAAAACTCAATGATTTGGGGTCTAAATGAGTTGGGATTTTAACCAAATGCTCTAGGGTTCTTAATATACATACTAAGGTCATAAAACAAGAAATTGAAACAAGAAATTTGCTGAAAACTCAATCGAATCACAACCTATTTATGATGAATACATGAAGAACATAGTTCTTGACATGCGTCTACTAAAACGTAGATTTCTCTCAATATACACAACGGAATTTGGGGCTTTTTATATCAAAAGAAAGCTAACTTAATGATGAATCCAACCATATACTATAAGCCATATGTGGATCAAGTTATCTAATCCAAAAATAGCCCGAAAATCAAGCTTCTACTTGAAGAACATAATATACATCAAATTCTAGACATGCTCTTACTAAAAATCAAAATTCTCCAAGTATGCTCAATGAAATTTGGGGCTTCCTACGTTAAATGAAAGCTAACAACATGCTGATTACATCATGTAAGTTAATTAGAGTTTGGTTGTTAGATCCTACCTCAAATCGGAGAGAGAAAACTCAAATCCTAGGATGAAGAACACTTGGACAGCACCTCACAAAAAGCTCGATTTCTCCACGGACACCTAATGAAAATTGGGGCTTGTGCCACAATGGATAGAGCTCGATGAGAGGAACAATTTGCTATACTCATGATCATGATTTGGTTGAGAATTCCTACCTCAATCGATGGATCAAAGAAGGATGAAGGAAAGCCAACGGCCTGCTGACCCACCTCCACAAATCGAGCTAGATCTCTCCAGATCTGAAACTTCAGCGAACCCCACAGTAGCCAAATGAAAGAAGACTCGTAGGGCTTCATTTTGATAGATCATAGAGCTTCTGGAGCCTTCGGAATTGGGAGTATTCGCTGTTGCAAGCAACGTGTTTAGAAACGGCGCCGAAATCCTTGACTTGACCAAACTATGTCGGCAGCACGTTTTGGGGCTAGGTTTACCTCAAATTGATTGGGGGTAAATGTTCCTTACATTGTGGCCTTTCATTTGCCCCTGATTTCAGATCATTCGGTTGAGTAATCATGTCGAATTTCGCGTTTTAATCTAAGGGTTAGGTATGACTCAAAAGTGTGCACATTTGGGTTTAAACTCTAAATAGATCTTACCACGGATTTACAATGGCCTAATGCCAGAAGGAAAAGTTGTTATCTACATCGACCTAAATCTATTTACTATTTTTACAGATTTTTCTAAGATAGTCGGATTATTACTTATACTATTCCGTAAATAGTTAAATGTTAAGTTCGGAAAACTAAGTTCACTAATTCGGCATAATAAATGATTTTCTTAGGCTTAAATGTAGAAGACAAAGTTGCTAAAAAAAATTAATTCTACAAGATGTGATTTTTGGGGATTTTTAGAAAATAGTTGAAAAATGACTTATTCTATGAATTAATTAATTAATCTAATTAATTTGGATAATTCTCATTAATTCGAATAACTTCAAATAAATTCCAAATAATTACAAATAACTTTCTAAATAAATTTCTAAAGAATTTGGGGTCTTACACCGGCTCTCCCATCCGCCGAGCAAGAGGGGGCCGAGGAGGCCAGGGCCGTTTCTGCAGTTGGCGGCGGCGCTGTGGACACCAAAAATTGCACGCACAGATATCCAGCTCAGCCCAGCATTAACAACGGCACCGAGTGAAGAAGCCCCGGAGGGACTAGTCATCCGGACTCCCAAAATATGCACACTGTCGTAAAGCCGTCTCCGGAGTCACGACAGTGAAGAGAAATCAACCACCAAGAGCCCCCACAATCCATGGACCTCGAAGAAAATTAAACGGGCCATGACTCGTGCTCACAACGGGCTCAAAACTGCCCACTTAGCCCTTCAACGTCACGATCTTGGGCCTTCAACAGCACCCCCCCCATGGGGCCTTCAGCGGCACACCCCCAGGGTGTCCCCAGCGGCACTCCCATGGGAGCCCCTCAGCGGCATGCCCAAGCCCCCAACGGCACGCCCGTCCTGGGCTCCAGCGGCACACCCCTAGGGTGTCTTCAGCGGCACACCCAGAGGAGGGGCTCCAGCGGCACACCCCTAGGGTATCTTCAACAACACACCCCCCCATGGCTCTTCAACGACACAGCCCCCAGGGGCTTCAGCGGCACAGCCCCTAGGGGTCTTCAACGACACACCCAGGGAGGGAGCCTTCAGCGGCACACAACCCCCAGGGCCTTCAGCGGCACGCCCATCCTGGGCTCCAGCGGTACACCCCCAGGGGCTTCAATGGTACACCCCCAGGGGTCCACAGCGGCACACCCCTCAGGGTCTTCAGCGGCACCGCCCCCAGGGGCCTTCAACGGCACACCCAGGGAGGGAGCCTTCAGCGGCACACAGCCCCCAGGGCCTTCAGCGGCACGCCCATGCTGGGCTCCAACGGTACACCCCCAGGGGCTTCAATGGTACACCCCCAGGGGTCCCCAGCGGCACACCCCTCAGGGTCTTCAACGGCACACCCAAGAGAGGGGCCTTCAGCGGTACACGCCCCATGGCCCTCAGCGGCACGCCCCTTTCGGCCCTCAGCGGCACACTCTTCTGGGCATTCAGCGGTACGCCCGTCGGGTGTTCCCGCGGCACGCCCTTTTGGCCCTCCTACGGCACACTTATTCAGCCCACCAGCGGCACATCGTTAAGCCTTTTCAACGGCTGAACGACGTGGTGCCCATGCCCTACGTGTCCTTGGTGCGCAGTGAGCTCCCTGAGGTGTCAACCAACCGTTGGGCCACGCAGGCTACTCCCCTGACTGCCAGGACAGAAGACGTCAAACCCCATCATGACGGAGCTGCTTCCCGCCTTCGACGACCGTGCTCAGAAGCTCCCGCGGCGGGGAGTATAAAACGACTCCCGTTCCGGCAAAAAAAGAAGGAGAAAAAAAGGGGGGAGAGGCATACAGACACAGACGGACACACGCTGAAGAAGAAGAGAAGAAAAGAGAAGAAGAGGAAGAGAAGAAGAGGAAGAAAAGGAGAGAAGAGGAAGAGGAGGGGAGGCTCTGCCTCCCTCCCCGCTGCTCCGTCCACCGCCACCTGAGCGAAGAGAAGAAGAAGAAGAAGAGGAGAGGAGGCTCTGCCCCCCCCCCCCCCCCCCCGTTGTTGTTCCGTCCACTGCCGTCGGTGTGAAGAGAGGAAGGGAAGAAGAGTGAGTGGAGAGAGAGAGAGTGAGGTCCGGGAGGGGAGAAGCCCGTGCTTCCCCCCATTGTATCTTCTTTCTTTCTTTCTTTGCCCCCCCCCTTGTTTTCTTTTCCGTCGCCATGTATTATCTCCCTTGGGGCACTCCTTTTGTGAGAATAAAAGTAGAAGGCTTGCAAGTATTTTTTTTTTGGACGTCTTTCTAAAGCATTTCTTCCGTGTTTGCATCCTTCGGTGTTTCACGCCCCCCCTTCCCTTTCTCCTTTTGTTAGGGTTTGTTTCCTCCCGGGTATGTTTTCCTTCGCTCACCTCCGGGCGCCCTCAGCGGTACACCCTCCCTGATTGTGCCTCCAACGGCACGCCCCGTCGTCCCTTCAGCGGCATGCCCTGATTGTGCCTCCAACGGCACGCCCAGTCACGCCTTCAGCGGCACACTCTAACTGTGCCCCAGCGGCACACTCTAGCCGTGCCCCAGCGGCACGCCCCAACCAGCCTTCGCCGGCACACCCCCATCGGGCCTTTGCCGGTGCACTCTTTAACACCCTTCGCCGGCACGGCCTTGGCTGCCTTTCCCTGGCACGCCTATGATAGCCCTCGCCAGTACGCCCCTTTGGGCCTTCCTCGGCACGGCCTTCATGGCCTTCACCACCATACCCTTGGCCCCCTTGGCCCGGCACACTTGCCCTTCCTTCTTGCCCGATGCATCCCCCCTCAGCCAGTCCTAGAGTAGCCTTCCACTCGCCGTTCCCTTCGAGTTTTTCGAGGTTTATAAAGGTGTTGTCGCTCTCGGGCACCCACCTCCAGTTGTCGGGTTCCGCCACTCCATGTGGGCGCGTTCCCTGTATCTCCCTTACACTCGGGTTAAGGGGAGATGCTGCCGAATTTTTGTTAGAAACAATAACATATTGAAAGATAAAAGGAAGCAACAAACAAATGGAATAGCCACACATTTAAAAGACAAAAGACAGCAATAAACAAACGAAAAGAACAACTGTGAAATGCCTTAACCAAAGCAAATGGAACCGTAATCAATTCGAAGAGGACCGAATCGAACGACAACTAAATAACTTGAACATCTGCCCTCACAAAAGAAAGAATGAAAATTAATCAAGAGGAGAAAAGAAGAAACCCATGCAAACTTAATAAAAATCAGAAAAGAAGAAAAGAAAAGCCTTAAAAGAAATGGAGGAGGAGTGGGCTCCCCATGCCTTTCGCCGGTACGCCCCTTCAGCTACCTTCGACGGCACACCAACTCGCGCCCTTCGCCGGTACACCTTCCATGGCCCCTCGCCGATACACCTAGCCAACTCTTCCTCGGTACGCCCTTCAGTGGCCTTCGCCGGCACACTCCCTGTTGCCTTCGCCGGCACGCTCCATGCCGCCTTCGTCGGCACACTTCCTGCCGCCTTCGCCGGCACACACCCGCTTGGCCCTTCGCCGGCACGCTCCGTTGGCCCTCAGCGGCACGCACCCTTTCAGCCCCTCAGCGGTACACTCCCTCAGCCCTTCAACGGCACACTCCTCAGCCCTTCAGCGGCACAGCCCCAGGCCCTTCAGCGGCACACTCCCAGCCCTTCAGCGGTACACCCCCCAGGCCCTTCAGCGGCACACTCCCAGCCCTTCAGCGGCACACCCTCAGCCCTTCAACGGTACCCCTTTCTCTTAGCCGTCTAATGACCCTTTCTCTCTCCAGAAAATATGAGTGATAATAATAATAATAATAATAATAATAACAGATTCAAAAAATGAATAAATAAATAAGAATAATAAAGGAATAAGTAATAGTAATAATAAGCTTAAAAATAATGACAATAATAATAATTAGACAAATAAACGATAACAAAAAAATAAAGGGATATTCCCTCGTTGCCCCTTGGCACCGGAAATATTAATGAAGCTCATGCAAGTCTCGTTTCGACCGCGGGGGGCCCACCGCAGTATGGTCGCAGCTTGCCCTTGCACCGGGCCAACAGATTTACCGGTTTCCGACCGCTCTAACCGAGGTTTAGCCAAACGTTTTCCGTTCATCTGAACAATAAATTGCCATATCCTAGCGTACATATGCTCCGGTCTCACCGCGACGATCGTGCTTTTCTCGAGCCGAACATTCGTCCGAAGATTAAATGGTCAGCACATGACCGACACGATCTCGAATGTTTCCTTCTCGCCCTAACATGAGGATTTCAATACCTCGTAATAGACCTTTCATGCAATTAATTTCTTGGCCATGAGGCCCTGAATCCCGGCGATTAATCAAGGGTGTTCCCTCGTATGGGGGATGTAAATGACGTCGTGACCTTTATGGCACGGCGGGTTTCGGTCCCCACACGAACCACACAATCGTCTGACGAAGTCAGATCGAGCGCACCATGGGCTCTTCGGAGCCCGAATAAATTGTCACTCCAGTGACTGGCACGCCCACGCACTCAACAAACGAATAAACCAACAAGAGAATAACAGGTGAAAAAAGTGCGTCCACAAGTATGGCACGCCCGGTGGGACCAAACCACCCTTCATCTCTTCGCCGGTATTCAGGGCCTCATGGCCCCCTAATAAATGATGTTTGCCTGCTTTGATTAATTGCAGGTGTTGTCTTCGCCAGTCCTATGGGGAGAAAAGCCTGGCTCGGTGCAACTGCCTTCGCGGCCTCGAGAACGCTGCTTCGAAGCATATGCAGCTTCCAAGAATCATGGGGGCTGTTATAAAAAAAAGCGAAGAGAAGATAAGAGAAAGAGAATAGAAGGGAGGGGAAATCAAGCCCCCCGTTTCCCTCAAGAAGAGAGAGAAGAAAAGAAGAAAAGAAGAAAAGAAGAAAGGAAGAAAGGTAGAAAAGAAGAAAAGAAAAAAAAGTGAGAAAAGAAAGAAGCAAAAAAAAAGAAGAGAAAGAATTGGCAATAGAGGGTTGTACGGCCACGTCCGTCGAGATCCGTGCTGAACAAAGATTACCACTGTGGGGTTGATGCGGTGGAGCGAACCACTCATCCCCTCCCTGAGAGGGTGAGCGCTCTCCTGCACCCCCACCCTGGTCAATCATACAAAAAAGAAGAGAAGAGAAGAAGGGACAAAAAAAAAGAGAGAGAAGAAGAGAAAAAAAAAGGAGGAAAAAAAAGAGAAGAAAAAGAGAAAGAAGAAAAGAAGAAAAGCCGGCCAGCATCGCCGACTAAAAGAGCAAGAAGAAACCCGGCATCACGCCCGACTCTAGGAGGCTCCGAGTCCGTGGTGTGATGACCCCGCTCGTTCCTCCTTCCTGCTGCCTCCATCCGGCACAAGATGGCCCCTCGAGTGGCTGTTAAAAGACCCAGCGAGCTACAATCGTAGCTTGGTGAATGGCTGCCCGCTGTGGGGAATGCTTTATAGCAATGAGGCCAAGCACGGCCACCACTCTCGAAGAGAGCATGCATATACCCCGCCATGGGGGATAAGAAGAAGATATATACCCTGCTACGGGGGCATAAGAGGCAAAAAAAAGAGATACACCCCATTCCCAGGGGCACATGAAGTGAATCCGCCCCGACTGAGGGGCACAAAGCAAAGGCTACACCCCGGCTTCGGGACATTTAAAGAAGAATCCGCCCTGACCTAGGGACATAAGAAGAAATAGAGTTGCACCCCAGCTTAGGGGCATTTGAAGAAGAGAAATACACCCCGATATGGGGGCACATGAAGCAAAAGACATACCCCGCCATGGGGGCGTAAGAAGAAAAGAATTCACCCCTACTCGAGGGTACATGAAGCGACAAAGAATACACCTCGACCTAGGGGCATTCGAAGAAGGAATACACCCCGACCTAGGGGCATTCGAAGAAGGAATACATCCCGGCCTTGGGGTCCATGAAGTAACATATATCCCCCCCCCCCCCCCCCCGGGGGGGGGGGGGCATCTGAAGCAGAACACATAATATTCCCCGGCTTAGGGGAGCACGTGAAGAAAGGAATACACCCCGATGCGGGAACACATAAGCATAAGAAGAAGAGACTGCCCCGGCCTGGGGTCATGAGAAAAAGTAGAGTTGCACCCCAGCTTAGGGGGCATATGAAGAGAAGTGTGCCCCACCTTGGGGCATAAGAGGCAGAAGAATCAACCCCGACTTAGGGGTAGCTGAAGAGAATTCCACCCTACCCCTGGGGGCACGAGAAGCAAAATACACCCCGTCTTGGGGGCATATGAAGCCAAGAATCACACCCCATCTTTGGGGTATTTGAAGAAGAAGCCCACCTCACTTCGAGGGCCTAGAAGCAACGGCCACGTCCCGGCTCAGGGGCATATGAAGAGAAGTCCACCCCGGCTTAGGGGCATTTGAAGAAGAAACAAACCCCTCCAGTCGGGACACAGAAGTAATGAAGAATACGCCCCGGCCTAAGGGCATTTGAAGAAGTCACATCCCGCCTTGAGAGCATAAGAAGCAGCAAGAATACACCCCGGCTTAGGGGTATTTGAAGAAGAAATATACCCCACCTGGGGGCGTAGAAGCCGTAAAGAACACGCCTCAGATCAGGGGTATTTGAAGAAGCTACATCCTGCCTTGGGGGTATAAGAAGAAAAGAGTCCACCCCATATCAGGGGTATTTGAAGAAGAAGCACACCCCGCTATAGGGGCATAGAAGCCATAAAGAATACGCCCCGGCTTAGGGGTATTTGAAGAAGAAGGATACCCCGCCTCGGGGGACATTGCAAGTAGCGATACACCCTGCTAGGGCGCATAGGAAGCAAACCACACCCCACTCCTGGGGACACATAAAGAGAGTACACCCCGCCATGGGGGCACATGAAGAGAATCCACCCCGACTCGGGGGACATGAAGCAACAAAGAATACACCTCGCCTTAGGGGAGTCTGAAGAAAAAAGCATACACCCCACTTTTGGGGCACAAGAAGTAAACATTCCTCAGCGTGTCGGGGCAGAAGAAGAAGAATTCCTCCCTCGAGGGCATATAAAAAAAGGAAAAGCAAAGATACACCCGGTGCCCGACGCACGTGAAGAGAAAGGCACCTCCCTCTGGGGCACAACAAGCGACAAAGATACACCCCATTCCCAGGGGCACATGAAGAGAAATACACCCCTGCTCCAGGGGCATATGAGACAAAGCTATACCCCGATTTAGGGGCATTTGAAGCAAAGACTTCACCCCGCCTTAAAGGGGGGGGCATAAGAAGTGAAAGATATACCCCACCCCGGGGGCACAAGAAGAAAACACACCCCACCTTGGGGGCATAAGAAGCCAAGAGATATACCCCGCCATGGGGCAGTAGAGGCAAAATGCACTCCCCCCCGGGGGCACGTAAAGCAACATACCCCTCGCCTCAGCAGCATATGAGGCCAAGAAGCTACATCCCGGCTCGTGAGCATAAGAAACAAAAGATATACCCTACGTCCAGGGCATATAAAGCCAAGAATCACACCCCCGTCTTGAGGGTATTTGAAGAAGAAGCCACCTCGCCTCGAGGGCATAGAAGCTGTAAAGAACACGCCCTGACTCAGGGGCATGACAAGAAGAAGAACTCACCCCGCCTTGGGTGCACAAGAAGCCAAGCTCACCCCGCAGGGGGGGGCACGCGAGACACAGCTACGCCCCGATTCAGGGGGACTCGAAGAGAAATACACTCCACCTTTGGGGTGCAAAAAGCAACATACACCCCACCTCTGGGGGCACAAGAAGCAGAACATACCCCACCTTGGGGGCATATGAAGCCAAGAATCGCATCCCCGTCTTGGGGGTATTTGAAGAAGAAGCCCACCTCGCCTCGAGGGCCTAGAAGCAACAGCCACGTCCCAGCTCAGGGGCATATGAAGAGAAGTCCACCCCGGCTTAGGGGCATTTGAAGAAGAAACAAACCCCGCCAGTGGGGACATAAAAGCCATGAAGAACACGCCCCGTCTTAGGGGCATTTGAAGAAGTTACATCCCGCTTCGGGAGCATAAGAAAGAAAAGAATACACCCTGTCCTAGGGACGATTGAAGAAGAAACATACCCCACCTTGGGGCATGGAAGCCATAAAGAATATGCCCCGGCTTAGGGGCATTTGAAGAAGCTACATCCCGCCATGGGGGCATAAGAAGAAAAGAATTCACCCCGGCCTGGGGACACTCAAAAAAAAAACCACACCCTGGACTAGGGGCATACAAAGAAAGAAATTCACCCCACCTCGAGGGCACAAGAAGCAAAACACACCCCATCTTGGGGGGGATAAGGAGCCAAGGACATACCCCGCCATGGGGGCATTAGAAGCGGGATACATCCCCACCCTGGGGGCATATGAAGCAACATACACCCCGCCTGGGGGCATAGAAGCCATAAAGAAGTCCACCCCGGCTTGGGGGCATGTGAAGGAGAAATAAACCCCGCCACTGGGGGCATAGAAGCCATGAAGAACATGCCCCGCCCGGGGCACAGAAGCAAGGAGGCAGGATCTGCCCCGCCATGGGGGCACACAAAGAGAGAAACCACACCCCGCCGTGGGGGGGCATGAGAAGCAAGAATTGTACCCCACCCCGGGGAGCATAAGAAGAGAAGAATACACCCTGACTTAGGGGCCTTCGAAGAAGGAATACATCCCGGCCTCAGGGGTCCATGAAGCAACATATATCCCCCCCCCGGGGACATCTGAAGCAGAACAAACAACATCCCCCGGCTTAGGGAAACATATGAAGAGAGGAATACACCCTGATATGGGGGCACGTAAACAAAGAAGAAGAATTCACCCTGCCTCGGGTGCATAAAAAGCAAGAACTACATCCCGCATCAAAAGCGGTAATACACTCCACTCTGGGGGCACTCATCACCCCGTGCCGGAGGCATATAATAAAAAAGGGATACCTCGCTCTAGGGCATCAGAAGCAGCAATACGCCCCACCTTGGGGGCATCAAAAGCAGCAATACGCCCCACCTTGGGAGCACAAGAAGCAAACATTCCCCCCGGTGTGTCTGGGGAGAAGAAAAGAATTCAGCCCGGCCTGGGGACACTTGAAGAAAGAAGCACATCCCACCACGGGGGCACATGAAGAGAACCCCTCCCGCCTCGGGAGTATAAGAACGAGAAGAATACACCCTGGTCTGGGGGCTTTTGAAGAAACAACACACCCCCTCCATGGGAGACAAAGCTACACCCCGGCCTGGGGACACATGCAGAACATCCACCCCGCTCAGGGGGCACAAAGAGGTACACTCTGCCTTTGGCGCATAAGAAGCAGAAGCATTTACCCTGATCCGGGGGCGCAAAAAAAAAAGGCAAAGAGACATACATCCTGACCTGGGAGCACATGAAGAAAGAATATACCCCGACCAAGGGGCGTCGGAAGAAGAGACGTACACCCCGATCTGGGAGCATAAGAAGGAATATATACTCCGCCTAAGCGGCACTTGGAGAAACAACATACCCTGCTTCGGGGGCATAGAAGCCGTAAAGAGATACACCCCGGCCTCAGGGGGGGCATAAGAAGCAAGAGATACACCCGTACCAGGGGCATATGAAGAAGAAGCATACCTCGCCTCGAGGGCCTAGAAGCTATAAAGAACACGCCTCGACTCAGGGGCATATGAAGAGAAGTCCACCCCGGCTCAGGGGTATTTGAAGAAGAGACATACCCCACCTGGGGGCATAGAAGCCGTGAAGAGTATACCACACCATGGGGGCATTTGAAGAGAGCTACACCCCGCCTCTGGGGCATTAAAAAAAACACACCCTGGTCTGGGGACAGAGAAGCCAAAAAATACACCCCGCCTGGGGGCACAGAAATAAAGAGGCAAAACACACCCCCTCTGGGGGTATGCACACCAAATGAAGCTACTCCCCAACCTGGGGCACATTAAGAGAAAAAAAAGAGCAGAGTAAAGAAAAAGACACGCACGAGGCAGACGTGGTCTTCGAGCCCGCCTCATCACACAAAAGAAGAGAAGAAAAGGAAAAGAAGACACATGAGGCAGACATGGTCTTCGAGCCCGCCTCATCACGCAAAAGAAGAAGAGAAGAAAAGAAAGAGATGATCACAAGGCAAACATGGTCTCTGCACCGGCCTCTCCATAAAAGAAGAAAAAAAAGAGACATGAGGCAGACATGGCCCTTGAGCCCGCCTCACCAAACAAAAAGAAGAGAAGAAAAGGAAAGAAGAGACACATGAGACAGACGTGGCCCTCGAGCCCGCCTCATCATGTAAAAGAAGAAGAGAAGAAAAGAAAGAAATGATCACGAGGCAAACATGGTCCTTGCACCTGCCTCTCCATAAAAAAAGGAAGATAAGAAGAGAAAGAGCAATCATGAGGCAAACATGGTCTCTGCACCGGTCTCTCCACAAAAGAAGAAAAAAAAAGAGACATGAGGTAGATGTGGCCCTTGAGCCCGCCTCACCAAACAAAAAGAAGAGAAGAAAAGGAAAAGAAGACACATGAGGCAGACATGGTCTTCGAGCCCGCCTCATCACGCAAAAGAAGAAGAGAAGAAAAGAAAGAAATGATCACGAGGCAAACATGGTCCTTGCACCTGCCTCTCCATAAAAAAAGGAAGAGAAGAAGAGAAAGAACAATCATGAGGCAAACATGGTCTCTACACCGGCCTCTCCATAAAAGAAAAAAAAGAGACATGAGGCAGACGTGGCCCTTGAGCCCGCCTCACCAAAGAAAAAGAAGAGAAGAAAAGGAAAGAAGAGACACATGAGACAGACATGGCCTTCGAGCCCGCCTCATCACGCAAAAGAAGAAGAGAAGAAAAGAAAGAAATGATCACGAGGCAAACATGGTCCTTGCACCTGCCTCTCCATAAAAAAAGGAAGAGAAGAAGAGAAAGAACAATCATGAGGCAAACATGGTCTCTACACCGGCCTCTCCATAAAAGAAAAAAAAGAGACATGAGGCAGACGTGGCCCTTGAGCCCGCCTCACCAAAGAAAAAGAAGAGAAGAAAAGGAAAGAAGAGACACATGAGACAGACATGGCCCTCGACCCCGCCTCATCACGCAAAAGAGGAGAAGAAAAGGAAGAAAAGACACATGAGGCGAACATGGTCTTCGCACCCGCCTCTCTACAAAAGAAGAAGAGAAGAGAAAAAGAGAAATGAGGCGAACATGGTCTTCGTACCTGCCTCCCTACAAAAGAAGAAGAGAAGAAGAGAAAGAAGGGTCACGAGGCAAACTTTTACCTCCGACCTCCATGCATCCAACAAATAGAAGTCAACTAAACCTTCAGCCGATGGGGTGTTAAACAGACTAAACCTTCCACCGACGGGGCGTTAAACCGACTACACCTTCTGCCGATGGGGCGTTAAGCCGACTAAACCTTCCGTCGACGGGGCATTAAACCGACTACACCTTCCGCCGACGGGGCGTTAAACTGACTACACCTTCCGCCGACGGGGCGTTAAGCCGACTAAACCTTCCGTCGACGGGGCATTAAACTGACTACACCTTCCGCCGACGGGGCGTTAAACTGACTACACCTTCCGCCGACGGGGCGTTAATCCGACTAAACCTTCCGCCGACGGGGCGTTAAACCGACTACACCTTCCGCCGATGGGGCGTTAAGCCGACTAAACCTTCCACCGATGGGGCATTAAATCGACTACACCTTCCGCCGACAGGGCGTTAAACCGACTACACCTTCCGCCGACGGGGCGTTAAACCGACTAAACCTTCCACCGACGGGGTGTTAAACCGACTACACCTTCCGCCGAAGGGGCGTTAAACCGACTAAACCTTCCACCGACGGGGCATTGAACTGACTAAACCTTCCACCGACGGGGTGTTAAATCGACTAAACCTTCCACCGACGGGGCATTAAACCGACTACACCTTCCACCGACGGGGCGTTAAACCGAGTAAACCTTCCGCCGACGGGGCGTTAAACCGACAAAGGCCTCCCAGATCTTGGCTCATGTAGCTTGCTTCCCAAAATTCTGCCCTCGTGGCCTACCTATCTCTGGCTCTCGCAGCCCACTTCCCCCTCAGCTTTTATAGCCTGCTTCCCAATTCTAGCTCTTGCAACCTACATACCTTTGGCCTTCGTGGCCTGCTTCCCAATTCTGGCTCTCGTAGCCTGCTTCCCCTCGACTTTTATAGCATGCTTCCCAATTCTGGCTCTTGCAGCCTTCTTACCTTTGGCCTTCGTGGCCTGCTTCCCAATTCTGGCTCTCGTAGCCTGCTTCCCTTCGGCTTTCATAGCCTGCTTCCCAGCTTTGGCTCTTGCAGCCTGCTTACCTTTGGCCTTCGTGGCCTGCTTCCTATGTCTGGCTCTCGTAGCCTGCTTCCCAGAATTCGGCCTTCGCGGCCCGCATCCCATAACTTCGGCTCCTATAGCCCGCTTCCCTAATATCCTCTCAGCCCTTTTGCTGTCTGCCTCCCTAATACCTCTACTACCACTACACTTATACGTAACAACAATATTTTCTTATGCCATAAAAAAAAACAACAAAAAAAAACACAGAAAAACAAATAAAAAAAAACAACAACAACAAAACAACAAGATAAAAAAGAAGAAAGAAGAGAATGCTTGATTGCCCTATTTGCATGGTTGCTTAATATAGAATAATACACCTCCTTGGAATTTTCTAGGACCGTGTTTCCGTGCTAAATAATATCACCTGATTCCGGATGTACGGGCATCATGGCCTGCGTTCGAAGGGAACCCAGTTATAGCGGGTGCGCACGTCAAGGGGAAGAGTCATGGCTGAATCGCTAAGCCCAACTCACAAAATAAACCTGAGGTAATGCTCCCACACTTAGCACTTAATGTGTTCAATAGCCTTCGACTATGGGGATTGCCCGAATTTCTTCTTAGCACTCTACGGAGGCTTAAATTCCGGCACTCGCGTGAAAGGTAATCGTGAGGAAAAAGTTTCCTACCCCCATAGTAAAAGAGAGAGAGAGAGAGAGAGAAAGAGAAAAAGAGAAAAAAAAAGAAAAAGAGAGAAATGTGAATCCGAGTAGCCGGGAATCCCCATTGAGACACATGAGGAGACTCGCGCGAAATGGTGAAGCGAATTACAATAAGGATGAAACCTATTAGCCGGGAATCCCCATTGAGACATATGAGGAAACTCGCGTCAAACGGTGGAATCCGTAATAGAATTATAATAAGGATGAATCCTAGTAGTCGGGAATTCCCATTGAGACACATGAGGAGACTCGCGCCGAACGGTGAAATCCGCTACCAAAATAAACAGACGGGGGCTGTGTGAAGCTACCGAAAGTCGAAAGCCCAGAACTAAGGTGTAGGCGCTAGAGTGATCCTCGAGTGTCACCAGAAAAATCTGTATATCCCTATGGTTAGGGCCCTTTGTTCACACATTTGCACTACCATGCCACAGAGAATTGCCTCGAGTGAAATGCGTGAATTTAGGCTATGCATGCAAGACATGCGATATTCTCTTGACGGGTGCACCACCCCTCAGTTGTGTCTCGCGGCCCGCAATGCATCTATGAATTACGGGCGATGTCCCTATCCTGTCCCCTATAGGGGGAGCTGCCTTACTTATATTTATGTTATACTTGCTAATGAATGCTCGCATGCTTAAAATAATAATAATAATAAATAATAAATAATAAAAATAATGGGGACATCACCTCCCATGCCCACGTTCACAGCTCGTCTCCTCGCCCCGGTTGCATCCGGCATGGTCTAGTTATCTATTTTTGAGTCCTATGTAATTTTTATTTGAGTCATTTGATGTAATTTTCATTTTACTTGAGTCATGTCCCTAGGTCTTGTGCTTATTTACCTAAGTTTGAGAGTCATTATGTTGTTTAGTTAGTTATTGGGCCCAATTCATTGGGTTTGGCCCAAGTGCACCCCCCTACCCCCTCGGTTATTTGTCATTGAGTCTTTTGTCAGGGTCTTATTGTAAAATGTGGGTTGCCTATATATAGGACCCCATTCCCCCCCATTTCAACTTAATGAATCAATGAATGAAAAACTTGCCATTTTGAGAGTTTACACTTCTTATCTAGTGGAGAGATTCCATTTTTTGGGTGAGAGACCCTAGGGGAAAGATTCCCCACCCTTCCCTCTCTTAATCTCTCTTTTTCACTGCACTTTCTCTCTCCTCCACACCCAATTTCAAAAATTTTCTCTCTCCTCCCTTCCCAACCACCACTGTCCCACCTACCACCATTAAAGGCCACTCTCCTTCCCCACACATCCCATTACTCCACCCCCTAGTCCCAAGGGAGCATCCCCAATCACTAAGCCACCCTCCAACAACCTCATCCCTTTCCCAAGCACCCTTCCCTCTCCCCCATGCAACCCTCCACTTCCCTAAGCCATTTGAATTCAAAAATCCCCTTCCCTTCACAGCCTTAGGGCGCCCAAGACCCCTCCCCTTTGGTTAGGGGCGGCCCCCTCTCATCCTCTCCATCTTCCCTTGTTCCCCTCCATCACCCCCACCTTCTACCATTTAGAGTAAGAGGACCTGCAGAAGACCTGAAGCTTGCAGTAGCGACCCCGACCTCCTCCGGATGTTCCTAGAAGCCCAAGAGCCATCGTTGGAAGCATCTGCCTGTCTTCTTCGCAACGGCAGTGGTCTCGTCCCCATCGAAGCTCGGTGCCGCCTAGGAAGCCCATTCTTCCACGACTACGCAGATCTGCCCCGGCAGAGGTTCTGAGCCAGAGAAAGAGCTTCACCACGATGAACCCAGGAGGAATCAGGCCACGAGCTCTTCTACAAAGTTCTTCCCCTTCATGTCTACTTTCAGAATCAAGAAGCGGAACTCCATTCGGCATCCTGTAGCAGGCGTTATCAATTTTCTCCCTCAGCTTCGCAGTCCTATTACCCACAGTCTGCACCGATCTATCAACAGTGTTCAGAGTTGCCTGGTCCTCTCCGACATCATTTGGCCTCCCCGTCAGTTTTTCTGTGAAGAGAACTCGTCCACAGTTCCAACGACTCTGACGGTGCTCGATTCTGAGTTCGGGAGCTATCGGGGCATCCTCTGCAACCTGCTGTTGGCCGCTAGAAGCTGCCAGTCCAAGAATCTGCCTCCCTGCTCAGGCCTCCACCCAGACCAGCGTTGGTGCCAGAAGAAATCAACAAAATTTGGACGACTTCCTTGGCCTCCTATGAAGATTTTCCAGGTGGTTTCATCCCCAAAAAAATTCGGCATCAGTCGTAGCAACCATTTCTTCGATCATCTGTTAGCACCCACAGAACGTGGACAGAACCGGCGACCTCCCATCTTCGGTGTTCCTCTCTCAAGTTCCCCTCCCCGCTTGGCCGGCTGAAGGCCCCTCCCTGTGTGGAGGTAGTTTTAGTTGTAATATCACTCAACCCCCACCCCAAGATCCCCCTCCTGCGAGAGGTGTAGTATTGTAATCACTTGGGCAGGTCAAGCTACCCCGACGTGGCGTGTGGGGATTCACCCGCCTCCCCGCTCGCCCTCGTCTCCGAGCGGGACCGGTTTCTTCAAACCGGTCGAGTAAGTGCTCTAAAATTTGCTCTAATTTGTGCTTGTTCTTTCAATATTAGTTCATAAACTCCGCTGGCCGTGAATGAGAGCCCGATCCTTAAGCTCTTTTGCTATAAGTGATCACTGTGGGAAAAGAGTGGAACCCGTGCCCTCGGCACGACGTCGGCTCCCTTAAATGGGCTGCCATTACCCTTGGGAATCAACTTAGGCCTTGCTGGCCCTCTACCAGCAAGGGCCCAGCCCACACAACCTCCACTTGGCATTGCCAAGTTACCCCGAGTCTTGGTGAGCATTGGGTGAGCGGTCGCCGACATCGGTCCGTTTGATTGCGATTGTGCTTGTTTGTTTAAGTCCTAGGTTGTGTCACATCAATTGGTATCAGAGCAAGTCATTGACTTGTCTCTATCAAGTCAAGTCCTAGGGCATGCTTGCATTCTTGTCCGAACCGTGCATTGTCAACCCATCATTGTTAACATTGAGTCTTGGGTCACATGGCCCCTCTCCCAATCATATCCCATGCATGCTTACCTAATGGAGAGCCCGTAGAAATTGATTTCATTGACCTAGAATCTGAAAATTGGGTGTCCCCCGATATCATTACCTCTCTTTGTAGGACCGGACAAATTGTGCACAATGGAGACCAAGTCTTTATTGAATTCCATAAATGGTTCGGGAAGACTAAGTATTTGGATGGAGATTGGTGTCAAGAGGGAACATTGGCGGGTCCATGTATAATCCTAGGTAAGAAATGGTTAGATGAAAGGAATGCCGACATCGACCCAACACATCGGACTTGCCTAGTGCATCCGCCACACCTTTCGGGAACCTTTAAATTCAACAACCTTGTATTCTCCCACCCGCGGGAATCCCGCCCTTGTTCACCACCCCGGGTGCACCATACTCCGGCCATCATCACCCCACCATCAAAGAACCTTCCCACTCCATTAGCTTTGGAAGAAGTAGTCCACCCGCTTTGCCACATGAAGACAAATACCCCTCGGGGACCTATCCCCTCCATGGAGAGCACCCATGTCCCAATTGAAGAGGAAGCCTCGCACAAGGATCTTCACCCTACACCACCCTCTCTAGATAGGGTCGAATTCATCTTAGAAGAGTCCCTTGCTAGATGACTAAAGGAGAGACCAATTCACCCCATCATGTCCTATGTTTGCCCTCCCATAGAGCAAAATCTTCCCATTATACCCTTCTCATCCTATCACACCATAATCCAAACATCCTACCAAGTGGAAACCTAGAGGACCTTCTCAAGGGCTTAGCATGGCAATTAGAGTTGATTGGCATGTTGACTCCCATGACCCAACAACCTAGGAGCCTAGACCTCTACACCTATGTATTGGGTCTATCACCTCGGTTTACACCATTGGTTGCTACACTAGTGACCTCCTATTAGTCCTCCCTATACCCGATGAGTTCGATGCTATCCACAAATTAGAGTTACTTATCTCGGGTAGAACGTCGAGCCCTCCACTCATAGCCGACCCACTCACAAAGAACTTCGGCCAAATTGTCTCATTAGAGGAGGATGACCTACCACCACTTGAGGATCTTGAGGACATAGAGCCCCTCCCCATCGATAACCCTTTTTATGATCCCTTTGATCTCTTCCAATGGGGGTCAAAGAGCCCATGGGACCCAACCACCTTATCCACCACCCACCTTTCACTATCCCAACCCACCATGTTTGACCCAAGCCACCCTATCCTAAACCCGGGTTACACCTTGGGAGCCATGACCTTGGGCCACATATCCCTAGGTAATAAGGTTGTGTCCCACCCCATGACGACCACCTTCTTTGATCCATTCGATCCTTTCCAATGGGAGTTCAAAGGTTGTCCCACACCTATACACATGGAAGTCACCTTTGGGAAAAGCATGCATGTGTCTAGGCTTACCACACCCCTTGGCATGAACACTATGTTGGGTCCATTCATTCATATCACCCACATATCAAGTAGGAAGTATGAGTGGTCCATATTCGGATGTCATGGTCAACCTTCATTCATCATGGGTCTTAAGCATGTCAAAGACATCTACGGATGTCCGGGTCCCCCGATATTTATCACCAATTTGCATGATAGGGCCACCTACGGGTGCCCCGGCCCACCTAGGCTGACCAAAAACTACACTGCATCATTACATGATAGATCTACTTTTGGTTGCCCAAGTCCACCCATCACCCCTGAAATGTCTGCATTCACAACATTGCATAAAGAGATCCGCAAGCACATTAACAAGAAGAATGTGACTGATAAAAGGTTGGCTGACTCTCATCGGCGTCACCAAGAATTTCACATGGGTGACTTTGTGATGGTGAGGAAGGAGAGGCTCTTCCCGGGAGTCATCTCCAAATTGAGGCTATGTGGGGCTGGTCCCTTCCAGGTCCTGAGGCGCATTGGCGCTAATGCCTATGAGTTAGATCTCCCCGAGGAGTATGGAGTGAGTCCCACATTCAATGTAGCCGACCTAGTGCCTTATAAGGGACCCACGGTGGTACCTAGTGAGGATATTGAGCATATTCCCTCCATTTAGAGAGCACCCACCCGTGAGGAGAGACCACCAGCCAAGAGAGCACAGCGTGAGCGCATTGAACGAATATTGGATGAATAAGTCACTACCACCAGGAGCAAGGTATACGAGCACAATCTCGGCAGGTGGATGGATCGGTCTCATTCGGAAGACCTGAGGGCTGTACCACTTCTACACCCTCCGAAGAGGACACTTACTCGACGGAGTTCTCCGCACCCCGGGAGTATGATGGGGACATCACCTCCCATGCTCACGTTCACAGCTCGTCTCCTCGCCCCGGTTGCATCCGACATGGTCTAGTTATCTAATTTTGAGTCCTATGTAATTTTTATTTGAGTCATTTCATGTAATTTTTATTTTACTTGAGTCATGTCCCTAGGTCTTGTGCTTATTTCCCTAAGTTTGAGAGTCATTATGTTGTTTAGTAAGTTATTGGGCCCAATTCATTGGGTTTGGCCCAAGTGCACCCCCTACCCCCTCGGTTATTTGTCATTGAGTCTTTTGTCAGGGTCTAATTGTAAAATGTGGGTTGCCTATATATAGGACCCCATTCCCCCCCATTTCAACTTAATGAATCAATGAATGAAAAACTTGCCATTTTGAGAGTTTACACTTCTTATCTAGTGGAGAGATTCCATTTTTTGGGTGAGAGACCCTAGGGGAGTGATTCCCCACCCTTCCCTCTCTTAATCTCTCTTTTTCACTCCACTTTCTCTCTCCTCCACACCCAATTTCAAAAATTTTCTCTCTCCTCCCTTCCCAACCACCACGCTCCCACCTACCCCCATTAAAGGCCACTCCCCTTCCCCACACATCCCACTACTCCACCCCCTAGTCCCAAGGGAGCATCCCCAATCACTAAGCCACCCTCCAACCACCTCATCCCTTTCCCAAGCACCCTTCCCTCTCCCGCTTGCAA
This sequence comes from Amorphophallus konjac, assembly GCA_022559845.1. NCBI lineage: Eukaryota > Viridiplantae > Streptophyta > Magnoliopsida > Alismatales > Araceae > Amorphophallus > Amorphophallus konjac. Next base: position 201,884,245 of record CM040120.1, on the reverse strand, counting down.
CCCTCCACTTCCCTAGGCCATTTGAATTCAAAAATCCCCTTCCCTCCACAGCCCTAGGGCGCCCAAGACCCCTCCCCTTTGGTTAGGGGCGGCCCCCTCTCATCCTCTCCATCTTCCCTTGTTCCCCTCCATCACCCCCACCTTCTACCATCTAGAGTAAGAGGACCTGTAGAAGACCTGAAGCTTGCAGCAGCGACCCCGACCTCCTCCGGATGTTCCTAGAAGCCCAAGAGCCATCGTGGGAAGCGTCTGCCTGTCTTCTTCACAACGGCAGTGGTCTCGTCCCCATCGGAGCTCGGTGCTGCCAAGGAAGCCCATTCTTTCACGACTACACAGATCTACCCCGGCAGAGGTTCTGAGGCAAAGAAAGAGCTTCACCACGACGAACCCAGGAGGAATCAGTCCACGAGGTCTTCTACAAAGTTCTTCCCCTTCTTGTCTACTTTCAGAATCAAGAAGCGGAACTCCATTCGGCATCCTGTAGCAGGCGTTATCAATTTTCTCCCTCAGCTTCGTAGTTCTATTACCCACAGTCTTCACCGACCTATCAACAGTGTTCAGAGTTCGCTAGTCCTCTCTGACATCATTTGGCCTCGCCGTCAGTTTTTCTGCGAAGAGGACTCGTCCACGGTTCCAACGACTCTGACGGTGCTCGATTCCGAGTTCGGGAGCTATCGGGGCATCCTCTGCAACCTGTTGTTGGCCACCAGAAGCTGCCAGTCCAAGAATCTGCCTCCCTGCTCGGGTCTCCACCCAGACCAGCGTTGGTTCCAGAAGAAATCAACAAAATTTGGACGACTTCCCTGGCCTCCTATGAAGATTTTCCAGGTGGTTTCATCCCCAAATAAATTCAGCATCAGTCGCAGCAACCATTTCTTCGATCATCTATCAGCACCCACAGAACGTGGACAGAACCGGCGACCTCCCATCTTCGGTGTTCCTCTCTCAAGTTCCCCTCCCCGCTTGGCCGGCTGAAGGCCCCTCCCTGTGTGGAGGTAGTTTTAGTTGTAATATCACTTAACCCCCACCCCAAGATCCCCCTACTGCGAGAGGTGTAGTATTGTAATCATTTGGGCAGGTCAGGCTACCCCGACGCGGCGTGTGGGGATCCACCCGCCTCCCCGCTCGCCCTCGTCTCCGAGCGGGACCAGTTTCTTCAAATCGGTCGAGTAAGTGCTCCAAACTTTGCTCTAATTTGTGCTTGTTCTTTCAATATTAGTTCATAAACTCCGCTGGCCGTGAATGAGAGTCCGATCCTTAAGCTCCTTTGCTATAAGTGATCACCGTGGGAAAAGAGTGGAACCCGTGCCCTCGGCACGACGTCGGCTCCCTTGAATTGGGCTGCCATTACCCTTGGGAATCAACTTAGGCCTTGCTGGCTGTCTACCAACAAGGGCCCAGCCCACACAACCTCCACTTGGCATTGCCAAGTTACCCCGGGTCTTGGTGAGCATCGGGTGAGCGGTCGCCGACATCGGTCCGTTTGATTGCGATTGTGCTTGTTTGTTTAAGTCCTAGGTTGTGTCACATCAAAAAATGTGTGCATACAATAAACTCAATTTTGGCTATCGAAGCCTACGTTCTCAGCTACGGCTCGTAGGGTCCAATCTTGGCCCCCATGGCATACATCTTGCCCTCATGGCTCCTTAATCTCCCAACTCCGACTTTTATAGCATGCTTCCCAATTCTGGCCCTCGTGGTTTGCTTCCCAATGCCTTTGGCTCTCACAGCTTGCTTAGCTTTGGCCTTCGCGGCCTGCTCCCCGATTCTGGCTCCCGTAGCCTGCTTCCCCGATTCGACCCTTGCGGCCCGCTTCCCAACATCTCCGGCTCTTGCGGCCTGCTCCCAGAATTCGGCCTTTACGGCCTGCTCCCCGGAATTCGGCCTTTACGGCCTGCTCCCAGAATTCGGCCAGCACAGCCCGCTTCTGTAACACCAACTTCGGCCCTTGCGGCCCACTTTCCCGAGTCCAGGTTTCATAACCGGTAGCCCCGGCACATTTTGAATCAACAAAATAAAAACTCTTCTCTCTGTCCCTTTGGGCGACGAACATCCCTTTTGCATCAATAAACCCTTCTCTCTGCCCGCATGGCTCGCCTTTCGCAACTTCGGCTCTTGAAACCCGCTTCTAGCCTTGGCTATTTTGGCCTCGCTTATCGGCCCCTGAGCCGATAGCTTTCTAATCATCGACCTTCGGGTCGACAACTTTTCACTTATTGGCTCCCATGCCAACAGCTCTCAATTATCGGCCGCTGTGCCTACAGCTCTTATATCATTGGCATCCACGCCAACAACCACCTGGAGTTCCTAAAAAAAAAAGAAGAAGGGAAAAGAAGGGAAGAAGAGAAGAAACAAAAAGAAATAACAGTAAAAAGAACAAAAAGAGATGACAAAAAAGAGAAGAGAAGAAAAAGAAGAGAAGAAGAGAAAAGAGAGAAGAAAAGAAAGAACAAGAGAACAAGAGGCAACAAACCAGGTCAGCTCCCGGCACCCTGTCGGCACTGACGAAGAGACCAAGAGATTAACAAACCAGGTCAGCTCCCGACACCCTGTCGGCACTGATGAAGAGACCAAGAGGCAACAAACCAGGTCAGCTCCTGGCACCCTGTCGGCACTGACGAAGAGACTAAGAGATCAACAAACCAGGTCAGCTCCCAACACCCTGTCGGCTCTGACGAAGAGACCAAGAGGCAATAAACCAGGTCAGCTCCCGACACCCTGTCGGCACTGACGAAGAGACCAAGAGATCAACAAACTAGGTCAGCTTCCGACGCCCCGTCGGCACTGATGAAGAGACAAAGAGACCGACACATTGCTTCAGTTCCTGACACCCCGTCGGCACTGATGAAGAGACAAAGAGACCGACACATTGCTTCAGTTCCTGACACCCCGTCGGCACAGATGAAGAGACCAACATACTGCTTCAGTTCCCGGCACCCTGTCGGCACTGACGAAGAGACAAAGAGACCAACAAACCAGGGCAGCTCCCGACACCCCGTCGGCACTGACGAAGAGACAAAGAGATCAACAAACCAGGTCAGCTCCCGGCACCTTGTCGGCACTGACGAAGAGACAAAGAGACCAACAAACCAGGTCAGCTCCCGGCACCTTGTCGGCACTAACGAAGAGACAATGAGATCAACAAACTAGGTCAGCTCCTGACACCTTGTCGGCACTGACGAAGAGACAAAGAGATCAACAAACCAGGTCGACTCCCGACACCCCGTCGGCACTGACGAAGAGACAAAGAGATCAACAAACCAGGTCAGCTCCCGACACCCTGTCGGCATTGACGAAGAGATAAAGAGATCAACAAACCAGGTCAGCTCCCGACACCCTGTCGGCACTGACGAAGAGACAAAGAGACCAGCGTACCATGTCAGCGCTCGACGCCCTGTCGGCACTGATGCAAAAGAGAAGAAGAGACCAACACGCTACGGCGGCTCCCGACGCCCTGTCGGCACTGATGAAGAGGAGAAGAGACAAGCATGCTACGTCAGCTCCCGACACCCCGTCGGTGTCGATGAAGAGAAAATAGACCAGTACACCCGCGGGCACCGCCCGGCTCATCCTTCGCCTGCGCTACCCGTGGGTGGGGGGCATTTGTGGACACCAAAATTTGCACGCACAGATATCCAGCTCATCCCAGCATTAACAACGGCACCGAGTGAAGAAGCCCCGGAGGGACTGGTCATCCGGACTCCCCAAATATGCACACTGCCGTGAAGCCATCTCTGGAGTCACGATAGTGAAGAGAAATCAACCACCAAGAGCCCCCACAATCCATGGACCTCGAAAAAAATCAAACGGGTCACGACTTGTGCTCACAACGAGCTCAAAACTGCCTACTTAGCCCTTCAACGTCACGATCTTGGGCCTTCAACAGCACCCCCCCCCCCATGGGGCCTTCAGTGGCACACCCCCAGGGTGTCCCCAGCGGCACTCCCATGGGAGCCCCTCAGCGGCACGCCCAAGCCCCCAGTGGCACGCCCGTCTTGGGCTCCAGCGGCACACCCCTAGGGTGTCTTCAGCGGCACACCCAGAGGAGGGGCTCCAGCGGCACACCCCTAGGGTATCTTCAACAACACACCCCCCCATGGGTCTTCAACGGCACAGCCCCCAGGGGCTTCAGCGGCACAGCCCCCAGGGGCCTTCAACGGCACACCCAGGGAGGGAGCCTTCAGCGGCACACAGCCCCCAGGGCCTTCAGCGGCACGCCCATCCTGGGCTCCAGCGGTACACCCCCGGGGGCTTCAACGGTACACCCCTAGGGGTCCCCAGCAGCACACCCCTCAGGGTCTTCAGCGGCACAGCCCCCAGGGGCCTTCAATGGCACACCCATGGAGGGAGCCTTCAGTGGCACACAGCCCCCAGGGCCTTCAGCGGCACGCCCATCCTGGGCTCCAGCGGTACACCCCCAGGGGCTTCAACGGTACACCCCCAGGGGTCCCCAGCGGCACACCCCTCAGGGTCTTCAACGGCACACCCAAGAGAGGGGCCTTCAGCGGCACACGCCCCATGGCCCTCAGCGGCACGCCCCTTTGGGCCCTCAGCGGCACACTCTTCTGGGCCTTTAGCGGCACGCCCGTCGGGTGTTCACGCGGCACACCCTTTTGGCCCTCCTACGGCACACTTATTCAGCCCACCAGCGGCACATCGTTAAGTCTTTTCAATGGCTGAACGACATGGTGCCCATGCCCTACGCGTCCTTGGCGCGCAGTGAGCTCCCTGAGGTGTCAACCAACCGTTGGGCCATGCAGGCTACTCCCCTAACAGCCAGGACAGAAGACGTCAAACCCCTCATGACGGAGCTGCTTCCCGCCTTCGACGGCCGTGCTCAGAAGCTCCCGCGGCAGGGAGTATAAAACGACTCCCGTTCCGGCAAAAAAAGAAGGAGAAAAAAAGGGGGGAGAGGCATACAGACACAGACGGACACATGCTGAAGAAGAAGAGAAGAAAAGAGAAGAAGAGGAAGAGAAGAAGAGGAAGAAAAGGATAGAAGAGGAAGAGGAGGGGAGGCTATGCCTCCCTCCCCGCTGCTCCGTCCACCACCACCTGAGCGAAGAGAAGAAGAAGAAGAAGAGGAGAGGAGGCTCTGCCCCCCCTGTTATTGTTCCATCCACCGCCGTTGGTGTGAAGAGAGGAAGGGAAGAAGAGTGAGTGGAGAGAGAGAGTGAGGTCCGGGAGGGGAGAAGCCCGTGCTTCCCCCCATTGTATCTTCTTTCTTTCTTTCTTTGCCCCCCTTGTTTTCTTTTCTGTCGCCATGTATTAGCTCCCTTGGGGCACTCCTTTTGTGAGAATAAAAGTAGAAGGCTTGCAAGTATTAAATTTTTTTTTTTTGGACATCTTTCTAAAGCATTTCTTCTGTGTTTGCATCCTTCGATGTTTCACGCCCCCCTTCCCTTTCTCCTTTTGTTAGGGTTTGTTTCCTCTCGGGTATTTTTGCCTTCGCTCACCCCCGGGTGCCCTCAGCGGTACACCCTCCCTGATTGTGCCTCCAACGGCACGCCCCGTCGTCCCTTCAGCGGCACGCCCTGATTGTGCCTCCAACGGCACGCCCAGTCATGCCTTCAGCGGCACACCCTAACTGCGCCCCAGCGGCACACTCTAGCCGTGCCCCAGCGGCACGCCCCAACCAGCCTTCGCCGGCACACCCCCATCAGGCCTTTGCCTGTGCACTCTTTAACACCCTTCGCCGGCACGGCCTTGGCTGCCTTTCCCCGGCACGCCTATGATAGCCCTCGCCGGTATGCCCCTTTGGGCCTTCCTCGGCACGGCCTTCATGGCCTTCACCGCCATACCCTTGGCCCCCTTGGCCCGGCACACTTGCCCTTCCTTCTTGCCCGATGCATCCCCCCTCAGCCAGTCCTAGAGTAGCCTTCCACTCGCCGTTCCCTCTGGGTTTTTCGAGGTTTATAAAGGTGTTGCCGCTCTCGGGCGCCCACCTCCAGTTGTCGCGTTTCGCCACTCCATGTGGGCGCGTTCCCTGTATCTCCCTTACGCTCGGGTTAAGGGGAGATGTTGTCGAATTTTCGTTAGAAACAATAACATATTGAAAGATAAAAGGAAGCAACAAACAAATGGAACGGCCACACATTTAAAAGACAAAAGACAGCAACAAACAAACGAAAAGAACAACTGTGAAATGCTTTAACCAAAGCAAATGGAACCGCAATCAATTCGAAGAGGACCGAATCGAACGACAACTAAACAACTTGAACATCCGCCCTCACAAAAGAAAGAATGAAAATTAATCAAGAGGAGAAAAGAAGAAACCCATGCAAACTTAATAAAAACCAGAAAAGAAGAAACCCATGCAAACTTAATAAAAATCAGAAAAGAAGAAAAGAAAAGCCTTAAAAGAAACGGAGGAGGAGTGGGCTCCCCATGCCTTTCGCCGGTACGCCCCTTCAGCTACCTTCGATGGCACACCCACTCGCGCCCTTCGCCGGTACACCTTCCATGGCCCCTCGCCGATACACCTAGCCAACTCTTCCTCGGTACGCCCTTCAGTGGCCTTCGCCGGCACACTCCCTGTTGCCTTCGCCGGCACGCTCCATGCCGCCTTCGTCGGCACACTTCCTACCACCTTCGCCGGCACATAGCCGCTTGGCCCTTCGCCGACACACTCCGTTGGCCCTCAGCGGCACGCACCCTTTCAGCCCCTCAGCGGTACACTCCCTTAGCCCTTCAGCGGCACACTCCTCAGCCCTTCAGTGGCACAGCCCCAGGCCCTTCTGCGGCACACTCCTATAGACACGCCAAAATTGATACTATGTTGATCAAATCTCATGTCACTATGTTAACGCCCCAAAGTGAACTTCAAAATTTCTATAATATAAAGTTTTTTCTCTTTTGTGTGGGTTTTTATGATGTTTCTTGCATTTTTGTGATTAACGACTTGAAGAGGGGCGTGATTTAAATAGCGACCTAATCTAGGGCGTGTTCTCAAGAAAGGACGGCTGGTGTTAAGGGTGTCAATTTCTGGTATTTTACGAGTCCCACCACGATTGAAAAATCAAGAATTAACGTCCTTCCTTAGGGCGTGTTTTCAATTAACGCCTTTGCTTCGGGCGTCGTCTCACAATTTTCAGAAAAGGAAAGTTTTTATTACAAAAATTGAATCCAGGAGTTGACGCCTTTGTCCCAGTCGTGTTTTGAATTAACTCCTTAGGGCAGGTCGTCAATTTTAATTGACGCCCTTCTGAGGGTCGTCTCTCACCCTTCCGTGTCCGGTTTGAACACACCTTTCCTGGAGAGTTCCCTGCCTTGGTTAATCACTTGCTCGATCTGGGAACTAGAGTCCTTGCCGTTAATGATCATTGCTTGTTCTTATCCCATTAGAATACGGTTTTGCACCCTATAAAAGGATGCCCTGGTTGATCTCGCGCGAGGTAACGGGTGCTGGCGATTGAGGAAACGGGTGCTGGCGATTGAGGTTGCAGAAGCTAGTTTACAGAGGTTGATGATTGCCTGAGAATACAGAGTTTCTCTCTTTTCTCTGCCAACCTTCAAGTCCCCTGTCCTCACGGTCATTCTCCTCCTCCTGTGCGATCTCTTTAAAGGCTCTCTGCTTCCTCCTGCTGCCGCAACCGAAGCATCAAAGTGGTTTTCCCCCTTTACTATTTACAGGAACAACAGGGGCTTTCTTTCTCCCGTTTGTCTTCATCATCTCATCATCGATTACTATATTCTTCCTTTGCATTAGTATTGCATCTCTTTCCCTTTCCCTAATTCTTTAGGGGTTTTAAAAAAATAAACAAAAGGTGCACACTTTATGCTCCTCTTTCATCATCATATTATTTCCTTGGATTGATACTACACACACGTTTGGCTGATCCCCTCTTCTTTTGATTGTTTGTTCTTTGATTAAGGGTAATCAAGAGTAAAACCCCCTTCATCGGCCGGCCGATAGGAGGAGGAGGAAGAAATCTACATCCATCCCGCATCCTTATTTTCACCAGGTATTCGCGATCAATTTCCTTTATTTTTGAGGTAACCCCTCTGGCGATCACACTCCTTATTAGCACCACGTGCTCCTTTACTCCTTTTCATTATTGTCCTTCTTATATAAATATTTTTATCTTAAAAGTGGATTTTCCATGATCCACAAATTGGCGATCACGGTGGGACTTCCACTGTCTTTTTGTTGATTACCCCTTTCCTATTGGCACCCACGCGTGCCCTTTCCCCTTTGGCACCCACGTGTGCCCTTTCCCTTTGGTACCCACGGTACCCCTCCCCTTTGTGCCCTACGGGCACCCTCCACTGTGCACACTGCACACTCCCCGGGATCAGCAAGTTTTTTTGGTTCTGATGAATTAACGCCTTCCACAAAGGCGCGTTTTGATTTAACGCCTTTATCTAGGGCGTCTATTTTCTGTTTAACGCCTTCTGCGAAGGCGTCTTTTATAACATATCCTGGCTTTTTATTCTGTGTGTGAATTCGTGCCCCCCTCTCGGGCGTCCTTTTATTGAGTGGCGCCTCCCATAAAGGCGTGTTTTTATTCGATCGTATGCACCATTCATATTTGACGCCCACTTCTAGAGGCGTCCTTCTTACGTTTAGCGCCTTATACCAAGGCGCATCTTTGCACTGTCTGTGATATTTACGACAGCCACCCTGTCGTCTCTTCTATTGGTAGCGACTGCTGAAAAGTCGCCACTTTCCTGTGTGTTTATAGAGCCCTGCTTCCTGTGTTTGTTCATGCTGGATTGATACTTACCTTGATTATTTGATTATATTGGTGTCATCTGCTTATCTTATACTGCATTTTGTGGCATTTGGTTGAGAGACCTCCTCTCTCTACACTAGGCTTCCACACACCTCTCTTGGAATCGGGACAACCCTCCATTGAGCATTCCGTCTCTTTGGACCGGAAATCCCTTTTCCAAGACCTCCGTAAGTCCCCACACCCGTGGATTCCCTCACAGACGCTGGGCTGGTTGTACCCTTGAAGTACCCGGAGTTTAGAGAATCTATCGTGGGTGAGGAGAGAGAAAGAACCTAGTTAACCTGGAGACTACACTTGGATCCGAACTAGGTTTCACTTTGCAAAGAAGAGTGAATTATTCTGCAATTTAATCCACTTTAATCTCAAACATAACACTAAAATCTTGCGTTCATCTCAACTTGATTGCATAAACTTGGTTGGGTTGATTTGCTTAAGCTTCTTTTGATTGAGTGATTGATTGTGTGATAATTCCTTCATAAAGCTTTCTCTCTTCTTAAGCATGCAACTCCGTTCAGGTAAGATCATCAACATGGCAAGTTATGGATACTCTTACGATGACGTGGAAGAAAATGTTTTTCATCAATCTTATGAGGCACCCCTCCAAGATTCCATCTATCATGAGGGGAATTACCCTCCTCCTCATTCTCATTATCCTCAAGTTCATGTGGTTGATACCACTACTCAAGAGGTTGTGCCCTCCTCTTAGGCTTTACCCTCCAACACATTGGGGAACACCTCCCCTTCTTTCAATGTCAATGATTTAATTCATGCATTATCTCAATTGGACGATTCCCAGCGGCAGGCAGTTCAGGCCGCTTTGAAAGGGAAGTCCATTCCCTCTTCATCCTCCAATCCCCCTCCGACCGAGAGTGGCCATCACATCACCAATGACCAGACGATTCTGCACAAACCCCCCTCTTGTCCACCAACGCCTGGTGCGGCCATGCCGGCCCAACAGGCAAGCTACTTAGCGGTTAGGCCTCAATTTCTCCAACCTCCCCGAATTCTACGGACGCCTATACCGAATTCTTTCATTCAAAATCCGGCCCCAGTCGAGTCAGATACTAATGCTCTACTCCTTCAGAAATTGGCTAGCATGGAAGAAAAATGCAACAAGGTTACTGCTGCCAAGAATGCCCCAGAAATCTCTCTGCCTACATTGCCAGTTTTTCACTTACCACCTTCTGAGATGCCGAACTTTCGGCGATATAATGGAACTGGCAATCCTTTTATCCATCTGAAGGATTTTATGTATGAGACTTCTTTCTGGCAAGGCAACAAGGCCTCACTGGCTTATTTGTTTAGAAGATCTCTAGAAGGGCTAGCCCTCGAATGGTTTTACTCCTTGGATCCGGCAGATGCTAGTGATTTCGATGTGGTTCAGAAGAAATTCTTGCAGAAGTATAGGGACCGGGTCAGACCATCTTTATTTGTTACAGACTTGGTTGCAAAGAAAATGAAGCCCGAGGAGGACTTCATCATATTTGCTGATAGATGGCGGTCAATGGCCGAGAAGTTGAAAGATACCTTATCAGAACCGGAACAGGTTAAGATGATTATATCCAATGCAACCCCTCAGTTTCGGCATATACTGGCCATGAACAGATTGACCACCATGGAGGAGCTCTATGAAAGAGCTCGTTATATTCAGACCCAAATGAAAGATTCGCCCATCATGGGCATGTTTGAGCCAAAACCAAGGTTGGTTAAAAAGAATACGAATGTCAACAGCAGCGGGCCCACAATTGAGGGCACGATAGCAAATGAGCAGGTTGGTACGGTCGGCAACCCCACACCCCATCACCTATCTAACCCACGACCTCCACCACCTCCACAACAAAGCACTCTCTTCAACTCACCACCACAACACCAATTCGCACCTCAACCTTCCTTTGCTCCACCACAAAACCAAACGCCCCACGCTGACCCTCCAGCTCCGCAACAATACCACCAAGTACCGCCACCCGCCAACTATGGCCAACAACAGCAACAAAGGAGACCACTAGGCCCCAAAAGGGCCCACTATCCTCCACTGCCAGAAAGTCTCCCGGATATTTTCAATGCCTTAATGGCCGCCAACTTGCTCATGCTACCAAAGGAAAGGGCAGCGTGGCCCGCTAATGTTGACACGTCCCGCTACTGTGTCTTCCACCGCTCCCCTGGTCATAATATTGATCATTGCTTCCACTTCAAGGACTACATTTATGATTTAAATGACCAGGGTGGCATTAATTGGGATGAGATGAGACAGTTTATCGCCACTATGAAAGAAAGAAGGCCTCCTCGGTAGCAGCAGGCTCAACAGCCGCAGCAACCAGCTCCACAAGTACAACAGCAAGCTCCGGCAGCTCTGCAAGATATGGGAATCGTCCACAACCCACTGCCGGGGCATCCTGCAAATCAGCATGTAAACCCTGTCACGTCCCTCCACGAGGTGGAGAGAGGGCAGGGATGGCATGAAGAAAACGCCTCTATCGGGGCATTTAATCATAATCCAAATCAACCTCCGCGCCTCTTGCGCACCCTTCCGTCTTCTTCTACTCCCTAATTAAGCCGTTCCCTTTTGCGCCCCGCTAATCCGCTTGCTCCCACCAATTCTCCATCCTTGCCAACCCGACCTCTCCTTACCCACCTACCGCCTCCGCAGCCTACCATGCAGCAAACTTCGCCATCCACTACTAACCCTTCACATTTGCCGTCTAGACCACTCCTTATCCGCTCACCACCAACACCTGTCACATCCACCACTACTACTCCCCCACCGGCAAGGATCCCTCCACCATCAGTTTCCCCATCTTTTATACCCAGATCTCTCCTCATTCCGCCCACTAACTCTTCCCACACTCGGGCACCCCTTCCTACTCCTACGCCTCCTGCGGGGGCTTCTTCATTGAATTCCTCACCAACACCCCCTACGGGGTCGCCTTATTTAAACACCTCTCCACCGCTTTTTAACACCAATACACCCTCCTCTTCTTCCAATCCTCCCTTACTTGCCCCGACAGAGGCACGACAAAACGTGGCACCGCTCCGCAGTGGACGAATGTTCCAGCGCATCTTTCCCCAGATAGAGCAAGAGCCCGTGCAGGGGCCTAATGAACAAGAACAGGAGCAAGAGTCCGTGCCGGGTACTCAGTATGATTTGTTAAAGCATCTTGACCGAACTCCAGCAAGAATTTCCATTCTGGAATTGATTAAGAGGTCAATCGCTCACCAATTAGCTCTGAAGGAATATTTGCAGAAGGTCATGGTCAATGAAGACATCCCTGTCGAGCAGATAACCACAGTATTAACGCCCGCTAGCAGTCAGCCGGCGATTACTTTTCATGAGCATGAACTGGCACCACTCTCAGCAAGGAAATATGCTCTATGTATTACGGTGGATATTAATAAGGTGGCGGTGAAATAATGTTTGGTGGACACTGGGGCATCCATCAATGTATTGCCGCCCACCACTTTGAAGATGTGCGGCATTCCAAAAAATCAGATTCGGCCATCTACCATAACAGTCACAACATATGACAATACTAAGAAACCTCCTTTGGGCATGATAACATTAAAGGTTAGTTTGGGTCCAGCAACAATCACAGTCGATTTTCACATTTTGGATATGGATCCAACATTTAATGGCTTTTTGGGCCGCCCCTATATTCAACAGCTCGACGCAGTGCCCTCCACAAATCATCAGTGCCTCAAGTTTCCACACAAGGGCCGCATTATCAAGGTGACTAGCATGCCGATTCTGCCTGATGAAGATATACACCTAGCAACGTCAGTTCCTTCTATTTGGCCTTCCAACAAGCCGTTGCTATCAGTATTAGATATCCCTCACCCACGGCCGATGCCACCCGAGATAGTTACAACAGTTGCCATGACACCCCTAACTTCCAAGGGGAAGAAGAAGAAGAACACAATGAATACCCCGTTTTGGAATATTCTGATGAGAATGGGGTACCAGGTCGGCAAAGGCCTGGGTGTCAATTGTCAAGGCAGAACTAAGCCTGACAAGCCACAAAGATTGCTTGCACGGGGCGGCCTAGGCTATAAAGGACCAAGCAAGAATGAAGAAGAACCATGGGCAGTTATGACATCCACTCTGAAGACGGATCGCCAACCGCTTACATGGACATTGCAGACACATTTTGTAAAAGGTGGCGTTCAGAATAGTGAGCAAACTACAATAATCACCTCTATGCTAGACTGTCAAGATGTTCATGCTAGACAGTTTGCTCGACATATTGCTCCACTGGTCACATACAAGGCCCTGGAATCTCTAAGGCCTGATAAGAGAAGGAAAATGGATGATCCAGAGTGTGACTGGTATAGATGGTTCGATATGCATGATATTACTATTGCTTTGAGCCGCCTCTTCATGCCGACAGATCCGGAATGGCCGCCATTGATACATGAGTTAATTGAAAAACCTGCTGTGATAACAGATAAGAGGCAGTTGCTGAGTGACTACACAGACACCGGAGAGCCAGATGTTCCATATGAAGAAGGATTTACAATAGACAGGCTGTAGGCCGACCTCTTCTCTTTCACTTCTATGCATCCGTCTCTTCTTGCTTCTCTACATTCTCAATTATTCTCTCGCATGCCGAGACCACCGCCAATTATGATCAGCTTTTCTCCATATTCATTACAAGTTTCTCTCCCGATGCCTCCCTTGCTCCTCGAGCAATTCCTCAAACTCTCCATCACACCCCCGCGCGGGTCATCTCTGATTCAATCTTTATCCAATCTTTCAATCTCCACGCCTCCTTCTATTCTCCCTTCACATTGCTTTCTTCTAGAAAAGGAAAATAAAAATGAAGATAAAGATAAACATGAAAAAAAACGCCAAAATACCAACTCTTCAGTCCTCCATCTCCATTGAGGAGACTTCTTATCTCTCTTCTGAGTGTGTCCCGACCCAGGGGCCACTCTTCCATGATTCATTGGTAAATCTTTTCTCCCCCTCTGGTGAGGGGTCCTCATCTGTATCACCTCCTGTATCCACTTTTTCACCTCCTTCCTTCAATCAAGCTAGTTGCTCTTCCTCCTCCAATAATAAAATCCATGGGGTAGTTTCATATAAGAAATCCAGGGGTAAGCAGATTCCCCGCAGATTTTTGTTGGAGTTAGCCAGAAGGTGCCAGGCTTGTTTAGCTCTTCCCGAATTTTTGAAAAATCCAATTATCCTGCCAGAATTGGAATATGAGGGTGCTTGTGCTTCTTATGAGGGTTTGGGTGTCTATGAAATTATGAATGATGAAGACCCTATTGAAGAGGGGGATGAAAGTTATGAAGAATATGAGGACGAGGCTGATGCTTTTGAGAGTGGCATGAGAAGATTTAATGAACCATCAGCCTCAATAGAAGAGCCTACCAAAGAAATAAATTTGGGTACGGAAGAAGACCCTAGGATTGTCCTCATCAGCAAGAATTTGCCGCCCTCCGAAGAGAAGGTGCTTATTTTGGTACTTCAAGAATACAAGGACACGTTTGCGTGGAGTTATGAAGATATGCCTGGATTAGACCCTGCGCTCGTTGAACATCGGCTTACACTTAAGCCAGGGTCTGTCCCGATCAAACAACGGTTGAGACGTTTCCACCCTAACATGGCTTTAAAGATGAAAGAAGAGGTCGACAAGCTTCATAAGGCTAGATTTGTTAGAGTTGTCCTCTATCCGAACTGGGTGGCTAACATCGTCCCGGTCATGAAGAAAGATGGAAAGGTTCGGATTTGTATAGACTTTTGGGACCTCAACCGTGCGTGTCCTAAAGATGACTCCCCCCTCCCTCATATTGATGTTTTGATTGATAATACGGTAGGATTTGAGACTCTCTCCTTTATGGATGGCTTTTCGGGTTATAATCAGATTCGCCTGGCTGAAGAAGATCAAGAGAAAACATCGTTCACTACACCATGGGGTACATACTGCTATGTGGTCATGCCTTTTGGACTCAAGAATGCTGGAGCCACTTATCAGAGGGCTATGATGGCAATTTTTCATGATATGATTCATATTTATATTGAGGTGTATGTGGATGACTTGGTAGTAAAATCAAGAACAAGGATTGAGCATCCTGGGGTTCTAGCTAAGGTCTTGCAAAGATCACGAGAATATCAGTTGAAAATGAACCCCAAGAAGTGTGTATTTGGCGTTTCGTCAGAGAAGTTGCTTGGATTTATTGTCAGCAAAAGAGGAATTGAAGTTGATCCCAATAAGGCAAAGGCCATCAGAGACATGCCTCCTCCCAAGAATTTAAAGGAAGTTCAAGGATTAATCGGGAGGTTGTAATTTATCCGCCGCTTTATCTCCCAGCATTCACAAAGATGTAGGCCGTTTTACGAGCTTACTAATCCGGGAGTCAAGTTTAATTGGGATGACAAGTGTCAGGCAGCCTTTGATGGATTGAAGGATTATTTGGCCAATCCTCCTGTCCTGAGGCCGCCGGTTCCAGGCAAACCACTTATCCTCTATGTTTATGTCCTGGATGACTCTGTAGGTGCTGTCCTAGCTCAAGTGGATAAAGAAGGGAAGGAGAGGGCAGCATACTACTTGTCTAAACTCCTCAACCCTTGTGAGCAGAGGTACTCAGCCATGGAAAAGACTTGCACTGCTTTGGTCTGGGTAGTTCAGAAGTTAAAACATTATTTCTTAGCTCACGAGGTTCATCTCATTGCTCGCATGAATCCGATTAAATTCCTTCTTGAAAAATATGTCCTTACCGATCGATTAGCACGCTGGCAAAGTTTTCTCTCTCAATTTGACATCACTTACATTCAACAGAAAGCAATCAAAGGCTACGCCATTGCCGAACATCTTGCTCACCACCCTCTACCCCGATTTGATCCTGTCATTTCGGAGTTTCCAGATGAAGAACTAATGTCCATTAATCAACCCCACGATGCTATGTGGACATTACATTTTGATGTAGCTCTAAATTCCCAAGGAAGAGGGATCGACATGGTTCTTTTAACACCAGAAGGGTTCACCATCCCATTTGCTGCTCAGCTCACTTTCCCTGTCACGAACAATATAGCTGAGTATGAGGCCCTTTTGGCCGGTCTTCAAACCGCTCATAAATATGGTGTTACCCAATTACGAATCGTGGGTGACAGTCACCTCATTCTACGCCAGGTGCTTGTCAAGTGCCGCACTATCAATCCTAAACTCAAGCCCTACCAGGAACTTGCTTCAGCTTATGCCAAACTCTTCACCAAGTTGATCTTCGACCATGTCCCTCGAAGCCAGAACATCTTAGCTGACGCTCTTGCCTCTTGGGCCTCTGCTTTAGTCTTTCCTCCCCAACGGGATTTTCACGTTCCTCTCATTCATCAGCGTGACACTCCAGCTATTAAGGATCGTGCATTCCTCGACATTAGGGACAAGGTGCTCGAGAAGGCAGGCGGAGTGAAGCTCTTAAAGGCAAAGAGGTCATGTTGTTAGATTGGGAAGAAGAGTTGGTTGATGAAGAGAAACCTTGGTATTATGAGATTGCCAGATATTGCAATGATCAATCCTATCCCGAAGAAGCCACTGTGGAAGAAAAGAAAGCGATTAGAAGAGTGGCTCAACGGTATGTTTTGGTTGGAGGTGAGCTCTATAGAAGAGGGCTCACGGGTGTTTTATTAAGATGCCTCGACGATGATGAATCTTGGAAGGTCGTGGAAGAGGCGCATTCAGGAGTGTGTGGTGGTCATGTGAATAGCCAGATGCTAGCTAAGAAGATCCTTAGGCTAGGCTTCTATTGGCCAACTCTAGAGGAGGATTGTTCCATCTATGTCCGAAGGTGTGTTAAGTGTCAACTGCACGCCGACAAGATTCATTCTCCTATTTCTTCACTCCATCCTATGTCCTCCCCATGGCCTTTCTCCATGTGGGCTTTCGATATCATTGGACCTCTTGGTGACTCGAATCTCCTCACAAAGCAAAAATCATTCATCCTCACAGCAACGGAGTACTTCACCAAGTGGGTGGAAGCGGAAGCATTCGTGGAGATCAAAGCATCAACCGTCTGCAAATTCATAATGAAGAATATCATCGCCAGATTCGGCATCCCGAGTACTATCATCACCGACAATGGACCTCAATTCATCTCTCAAGAGCTCAAGGATCTCTGCAACAGGTATAACATTGCATTGCATCATTCTTCTCCCTATTATCCACAGGGCAATGGCCAGGCAGAGGCAACTAATAAAACCTTGATTAAAATTGTTAAAAAGATGTGTGAAGCTAATAAATTCTCGGATTGGCCAGACAAGTTAGTTGAAGCTCTCTGGTCCTATCGCACTTCCATTCGTACCCCCACAGGGCAAACCCCTTTCGCCCTTACTTACGGAATGGAGGCGGTAGTCCCTTATGAGATTCTTATTCCATCTTTGTGAGTACAATTGGACAAGGAATTCTCTATTGATGTGCATCGTGATTCACTCTTTGTCCAGTTGGAACTCCTAGATGAGAAGCGTCTGATCGCCGCTGAGCATGCGCGTGTTTATCAAAACAAGCTTTCACACTTTTATCAAAAGAAAGTAATTGAGAGAAAATTCAAAGTCGGTGAGATGGTAATTAAGAGAATTTTTGTAAAACCTGGTGGGTCCCGTTCAAAACTCCAACCAAACTGGGAAGGCCCCTTTGTTATAAAAGATGTTTATCCTGGCAATGCTTATAAACTAATTAATGCTGAAGGAGAGGAACTAACTCACCCTTGGAATGGTCTGTACCTTAAGAAATACTACCCCTAATTCAAAATCAAAAAAAAAATAGAAATCTTCAGAATCCAAAAAATATATATAATAAAATTTCCAAAATCCAAAATATATATATATATATATCGAAAAATTTTCAAAATGGTTGCCATGGTTGCAAGGACGCAAGGTCTGAAGGGTCAAAATTCCGAATTCATTCATCAGTCTTGTTAACATAAAATGGGGTCGACACCTGCACACACTACACGCTTATCCTTGAACTCAAGCGGTGCAAAGTCTGATGGATGGTCAAAACCTGACTAAAGGTGAAGACAATACCCATTCTTTTCTTCTTCGGCCCATAAGGGAGGAAGGGAGGCCTCGGGGTAGACTCGCCAAGCCTGGCCGCCGCCTTAGTAGGTGGAAGTCAGGGCCCAAAAGGGAACAAAAATGCCACAAAAAGCCCAAGTACAATTAGGTTTTTTTATCAGTTCAAATCAGTTCCAAAGTGAAAGTCAAATTGTGAAAAGAAGAGCATGACAAGAGGGCAAAGTCCCCGCAAGGAGAACCTTGGGCGTATGCATGCAATATGAAAAGACGCAAAAGGCAACAAAATTTCCCTATGCCAACGACTGAACCCCAATAGGCATAGGGTAGGGGAGGTATGATGAGGGCATCCCTTGCCCCTCCACATTTTCTCCGGACTCGGATTGTTCGTCGACAAGCGCCATTATGTTCCTCAAGTGTTTGTGAGTCGAGTCATGTAATTTTCTTATTTTTATTTGAGTCTTAATCATGTAATTTTCCCTTTATTTGAGTCATGTGCCTAGGTTAGTAGGTTATCTACCAATGTCCTAAGTCATTGTGTTGTTTAGATAGGCTATTGGGCCCATCTCATTGGGCTAGGCCCATGGACACCCCCCTTCCCTTCGGTTATTAGTCATTGTGTCTTTTGTTAGGGTCCTTTGTGAAAAAGTCATGTGCCTATAAATAGGCCACCCCACTCCTCATATGTAACAATTTTGATGAAATATTGAAGAAATCCCTTTCAAGTCTCTCATTATCTCTCTCTCTCTCTCTCTCTCTCTCTCTCCCTCCACCCCAATTTTCGGAATTTTCTCTCTCCTCCCCATTTACCTCTCATTAACTCCCCTCCCCTCATTCAATCACCTTCCCAACCACCCCATCTCCCACCTACCCCATTTAAACCTCTCCCCTTCCCCATAACCCTCTTTATTCCACCCCCTAGTCCCAAGAGAGCTCCACCCAATCCCCACTTCACCTTCCAACCCCCAACTACCCATTTCCCTTCCCCAAACCTCACTCCACCTTCCCAAGACACCTCTTCCCATCTCCCAAGACCACCATTGATCACTCCCCATCAAAGAAAATTCAAACTCACATTCCCTCCACCCACTTGTGCCTCCCTCACAGCCCAAATTCGTAGCTCCTCTCTCACCCTCTGAAAACACCCCATTCCAGACCCCATTCTCCCTCTCCCACACCTTAGAACACCCCCTCCTAGGCCTTCTCACAACTAGGGGTCACTCCCACACCAATTCACCCCCATTTCCACTTCCATTTACCCCATTTCTCCTACCACCTTCCACCTACAGTTCGCAGGTTGCAGGTTGCAGGTGGCAGAAGTCCAGCGACTTGCAGAAGGTGTCACATCGTCATCCTGAGACTTCTGAAGGCGCTTCATACATCGTTGGAATCGTCTTTGAGTCCTCTTTCCAACAGAGGTGGTCCCGCATCCATCCGAGCTCGGAGCTGTGCGGTGGAGCAGATCTTGTGCGACTGTGCAATCTGCCCCAGGCTGAAGACCAGAGAGCATTTGGGAGTTTCACCACGACCAACCTAGCAAGAATCAGAGCTCGGTTTCTTCATCAAAGTTCTTCTTCTCTGAATCCTCTTTCATCCCCAGAAAGCGGAGCTCCATTTGGCGTTCGAATCTGGGATATATCATTTTTCTCCCCCGAAGTATACGTTCTGTCCTCCCACAGTCTACAGCGACCCTTCACCGGTGATCTGAGGCTACCGGCCAACCTTGGCATCGGTTGGCTTCCCCGTTAATTTTTATGCGTAGAAGACTCGACAGCCGAACCAACGGTTTTGACGGCGCTCTATTTGGAGTTCGGGAGCGGTCGTGGCATTGCTGTCAATCTGCTGCTGGGAAACTGTTCCTGTCCGAACCAGAGACAGAGCTCCTGTTCAACTGTTGACCTCGGCCAGCTCGTGAGGGATCTGAGCGCCAATTTTGGAGGGCTGAAACTATTACCAGTTAACTGTCATCTCCAAGAAGAAGGACCTCATTCGGCCTCCGAAGCTTCTAGTTACCATTTTCTTCGTCGGGGTGTGTCGTCTGCCCCCTGTGGGTCCAGAATTGACCTGCCCCTGCTCATCTGGCTACCTCGTTCTTCTCCGACCTCCGATTGGGGCCCCGTCAATTCCTGCTCGAAGCTACTCCGACGATGATCACGTCACCTCCAGGCTCGTCTCATTTGGGGTTCAGGAGCGTCTGTGGTGCCTTCTGCAACCTTCTGTACCAGTTCTACACCAGCCAGAGGAAGAAGCTGCTGACCTGTTCCAGTCACTGGCCCGACCAGCCCTGAGTTCCAGAGATCCTGCCAAAATTCAGACATCATGTTCAACCTGTTAGCAAGCTTTTGGCGCAAGTCTCATCAGATTCTGAGGTCGGTGGAATTATTGGCAGCATCGACATCGACCCTCTATCCAGAAATACAGAAGCTAGGCAGAATCGGCGAAGCTCGGGAAGTCGGTTATCTTTGCATATCTCCCCACCCCGCTTGGCCGGCTGAAGGCCCCTCCCTGCGTGGAGGTAGTTTTGGATGTATTAAGCATAATCCCCACCCCAATATCCCCCCCCCCTTGCATGGGGTGTAGTTCATGTAATTATTAAGTCGCAGGTTTGAAGCTTCAATCGACGCGGTGTGCGGGTACATACCCTCGCCTCCCCGCTCGCCCCCGTCTCCGGCCGGAGTCGGCGTCTTCACGCCGGCTAGGTGAGCCTCGATCCCTCTCTTACTGGTCTAATCACTTGCTTAGCTTAGTATTGCTATAGTTACTCCGTCGGCGGTAAGAGAGTGTCCGATTTTACATTGCCACCAAATTGAGTGACCACCGCGGGCGAGTTGAGAGTGAATCCACTTAACCCACACCCTTGGTGTGTTGGCCGCCCATGATTTGGGCATCCTAGGCCCATTTTGGGTTCTCCCCAAGCTTGCCAACCCTTGGAGCCTCATGGTCCCACCTCGGACCCTCTCCAACATCGCCTAGTTGCCTTCGGGCCCTAGTGTGTGCCATACGGGTGAGCTCGCTAGTGTGAGTCCGCTGCTGAAACTTGAATGCTTGCAATATAGGTCATAGGTCGGTGTCACATCAAGGTAGTTTTGCCTTAGGCTTCTCAGAGTCTCTTATGGGCTTCCTTATATTTTCTTCCATCTCTTCTTGGTGGTAAGTCATAAACCAGCATGATGGTCGAGACTGACCTAGGAAATTGCGCCGCGTGAGATCTTGTGTATAAGTTCAATCATTAGCACGTGGACCCTCTTTTGATTATGCAAGAAAGATTAATGAATCCTAAATGGTGGCCTGGTAGGGCCCAGAGCCCTCGCAGCCTTGACAAACCCAATTTGGAAAACAACAAAAAAAATTAACGCCTTTGTTTAAGGCGCGTTTAATAGAATTAACGTCTAACGGAAAGGTCGTCTTTTTTAAAAATAACGCCCCTGAACAGGTCGTCTTTTCAACAAAAATCAAAAATCTACTTCAAAATCACGATGTCACCTAGGGCGTCTTTTATTCAAATAACGACTTAATATAAGGCATCTTTTTCAGCAAATAAAAGGAAAAAATAATAAAAAGAAAAAGAAAAAAATGGTGATTCATTCTTCATGAGTGTGCTTGCATTTTTGCATGGGCATCTTTATTATTGTTGGCATGCGTGTGCTTGCATATTGCATCTCCCTTTTTCGGTCATTTCATTTGCCTTATTTGATTAAAGGCTTCGCCCCTTGACCCGTTATCAAGGTCACAAGTAAAACATCCCTTGCTTATTGAGCAAGGGGCCAAGTCGATCAGATGAATTAACCTGTTTGTTCAAGTGTGAACTACAGCTGCATGTACAGGGCAAAGTGAAGCAAAAGCAAAGAACGAAGAAAGGGACCAAAGTACACAACCACAAGTATACAACTACACAAGTGCTCAGGTAACAAAATTTTCAATCTCATATATATATACATCATAAATATCTGAGTACAGGTGTGAGAGTGGAGGAGTACAAGTAAGTCTCTCTCAGCTCTCACCTCCACCCTCCTCTCTCCTACTCTCTACCTCGTCCTCGTCGTCCCGAGGTGGCGCTGGTGGAGGGGGAATGGGCCCCCGTGAAGAAGCTGGAACCCGAACCTGGCCCCCTGCCTCGCTCCTCTCACGAAGGGAAGATCCCGCAACAAAGGTGGAGCTGGTGAAGCTGTACCCTGCAGCTCGCGCCCACTCACGCCCTCGCTGGAGATGCTCCTCTGACGCTCGTAGCCGCTCCTGGGTAACGGCTAGCTGGGTCCTCGAGTCTGCCAGCTCACGCTCACGCGCTGTCACCTGCTCCTGGTACCGGGCACGCTCTGACTGCTGTAGCTCGTGGTGACGAGCACGGTCCACCAGGTGCTCCTCTCGCTCTCGTGCACGCTCTCTCCGCTCCAGCTCAAGAGCGACCCTCAGCTCCGCTATGTCCTGAGGCAGCTCCTCGCGCCGCCTCAAAGCCCTCTCCAGCTCTGCGATCCGCTGCTCACGGATCGCCAACTCCGCCCCAGCTAGGGAAGCCCGGGTATGAGCCGCCTGTAACTGTGTAGTCTGCAAACAGGTAAATAAGTCATCAGTTCCACATTTAATGTAATAATTCAGCAATTTATGAAACGAATGCATGGTTAAAAGTAAAACTCACCCGTGTGGCCATCGCCTGCTAGCCCTCCTCGATGCAAGTAAGAGCGGCTCGAAGCTCCTCCGTCTGTAAAAACACCTTTTTATCAAGCACATAATAATAAATAATTGAATGGGGTCTGAGTTTTTTTGAACTTACCCATGAGGCGAGGTCGCGCTCTGCCGCCTCGGCCCGAGCCACTGCCCCCGCGAGTTGCTCCGCTAGTGCAGTCGCCTCTGCACTAGGCCCTCTCGAGATAGAGGCCTCTCCCGTATCTCTCCCTGCTGCTCCCTGTTGGGCACGCTGCATTCATTAAGATTGTCAGTGGCTAATCATCAATAATTCATGAAAGAAAATTCATTTGCATAAATTTAACACTCACCATGGTCTCCAGGTCCGCCCGTGTGGTGGCCAGCTGGTCCTCCAGGCTGTGTAGGTGGGCCTGGGCATCCATCGCCGCTATATCTCGCGCATCCTGCATCCATCATATTTTAGTCGCATAATAGAAACACTTGCATTCAATTTAGAAATAAGTGCATTCATACATACCCCTAGGACCCTCATCTGGGGTCGGCCGGCGTATACCTCCCAGTAGCGCCGAAGGTACTCAGAGCTGTCAGTCACCTGGGAGGTGACTCGGGTCCCGCCTCGCCGCCAGTCGACGTACTGGTCCTCGAACCGCACCCTCCAGTCGATCGCCTTCGTGCGACCGCGTGTCTTCTTTCCAATTCCTCGCGGCTCCCCTACCTCTATCCACTCCTGGTGTAGGCCCAGGGTCCTCATCACCAACCTAAGCCGTAACGGCTCGATCTCGCTCAGGCAATGAACCCAAAGCTCATGCCCAAAACGAGGTCGGCCCGCTACGACCCACGGCTGGCCCTCGTCGGTCATCCCCTCATAAGGCCTTCATCGCACCTGCATCCACAAACATACATTCGCATCATCATCATATCAAAATATTTTACACAAAAATAAGAACAAAAAAAGGTGCATAACATTCATCATGCATACCAGCGAGGGAGGGAAGTCTCGAAACTCCCTCCGTAACACCCACAGCTCGTAGCCGAGTGGGGCTCCAAACACCACCGGCAGCCAGCGCCGTGCTAGAGGGAAAGCCCCCTCACCTCCAGGCCGTGGGTCGACGCGCCCCATGGGCATGTATAGATGGCTCCAAACCTGCATCCATGCATTGCATTAGTGAGGCATTCACAAGCATAAAGTAAAAGAAAAGAAAGAAAAAAGATGTGCATACCTGAAGAAAAGGTGAGAAGCCGCTGACGGTCGTCTCTCGTCCTGTCCCCGTGGACAGGTCAACTATCAAGTGCGCCAGCAGCGCTGCTCCCCAGGCGTACCTGCCGACTCCCTCTAAGTCCTCGAGGATCCCTAGAAATCGGTAGTTGATGACGTCGCCCTTCGTGCCGAGCAATAGCCTCCCGAGCAGCAAGAATAGGAACCTCCTCAGGTCTCGGTCTGCCCTCTCCCTGTCGGCTGGGTCCTGGCAATAGGCTGCCCTAGCCCCATCGATCAACCTCTGAGAAAACTGCTCTAAGGACTCCCCGGACCTATGCCTAGCATCCCCCAAGCCCATCACTGTAGTCAGATCAGTGCGGAAGATAGTCCTACACTCGCTAGGTGTCTCGTAGACCATCTCTAGCCCTAGCAGTCTCTCGGCCAACTCAGTATAGTCTGGTAAGGTGATCCCGCTCACTGCCTCCCCGTCTACCCTCAGCCCTGTAATCCTAGCCACATCCTCTAGGGTAGGAACCATATGACCCCAAGGCATCAGGAATGCCCGGCTAGTCCTATCCCATCTCTCCCTCAAAACCTGGATAAGTGCTAAGTCAGGCCTAATGGGCTCTATGCCAAGGAAGGCCCCGAACCCCATAGCATCTACCCTGGGTCTCTGGAACTCGGGGAGGCCGTAATATGCTGCCCGGACCATGACCCAGGAGATCCGTGTCCTCATCAACCCCTGCATGCATAAAGAAAGAAATTTTGGCTTAATTGTTCAATTATTCATGCTGAAATTCACTTAATTGCATTGGTTTGAGATATTGATGTTTGATTTAATTAACGACGGTCCTTGGGTCGTGGTTTGTTTAATTGGCACCCCTGAGGGGGGCGTGGTTTCTAAGAGAGCTCTTAATTAACGACCTGCCTGTGGACGCACTAAAATTCGGAGGGGGGATCCGTTCGTTTGTTGATCGGGGTTAATTCTTCTATTTAGTGCGAGGGCGTGCCAGTCACAAAGTGACGATTTATTCGGGCTTCATGGAAGCCCATGGTGCACTCGATCTGACTAATCAGACGATTGTGTAGTTCATGTCGGGACCGAAACCCGCCGTGCCGTAAAGGCCACGACGTTATTTACATCCCCCATACGGGGGAACACCCTTGATTGATTGCCGGGAATAAGGGCCCTACGGCCTAAAGAGAATATTAATAATGCAGGAGGATAGTGAAAGATGAACTATGCTAGAAACCCGTATCGGGACGTGAATGCTAAGACTATGTCGGTCACTCATGGGCCACTTCATGTTCGGACGAAGGTCCGTGTTTGTAGTATAAAAGACGGTAGCAAAACCGCGCGAATGTCTGCCATGAACAAGGCAAGTTTAATGAGAATGCGGGATTAGATCCCGGTAGGGATGGGTCAAGTTGATAGACTGTTGGCCGGAGATGATTTCGGATTATGGTCATGTCGGAAGTTCCGTAAACCACGTCCGATACCATAAGGCGTCGTTGATTTTCTCTTTGCACCCAGTCCGAGGGAGTGAATTGTTAAATGCGTAGCCCGAGCTCAATAATGTGCGCCCTCACACGCAGATCGACCTGCGCGGTCAGGTCGCGGGGTTACTGGAGCGCGAGTACTGGAGCTCCTTTCATTTATTTTTATTTGGCATTGATCTTTGCATTTTTTGTTTGAACCCTTCTCCCTTTTATTATCATTATTTACCTCCCCCTCTTTGTATAAAAGAGGCGCGCCGGCTATAGAGGTGTAAAAGGGGGGCGCGCCGGGTTAAGTTAATGCCAAGGAGGGAGAGGGGCCGCGCCGGAATAGCCTCAGAAAAGTGGGGCGCGCCGGTTATGGATGCCAAGGGGGAGCGCGCCGGCTAATGGCCAAGAAAGGGGGGGCGCGCCGGTATATGGCAAGAAGGAAGAGGGGCCAGGGGCGCGCCGGAATAGGCTAAAAAAGGGGAGGCGCGCCGATTTGTGGCAAAGAAAATAAAAGTAGTTTTGAGTGTAAGGCTGAACCGGCGCGGGGGGGTACCGCGCCGGGTTAGCCCGCGCCGGATTAGGAGCACGCCGGGTTAAGCTTCTGCGAGGTTTTATCTCAATCTGTTTGATTCTTATTGCCTCTGTTCTTATTTCTTCAACTTGCAGATTGATATTTTGGTTGGTTTATTCACTTGATTGATGGGTTAAGTTGATGGAGAAGGTGGTTAAAGCTTTTTAATCGTTTATTAAGATGAACGAGCATGAAGATTGAAGGAACTCAGAAGTTCAGGCTGAAAGCGGTTCTTTTCCCCATAGAGCTAAGTCTGTTCGTCTGCTCTCGTGTTCAGAGAACTCATCATGTTCGTCTGTTCTTGAGTGTTCTCATCCTGGCGAAATTTGGGCAGCACCTCCCCTGGACTGGGAGTTGCCAGAGAGCAATAAGGAACACCAAACGGTTAACTCCGGGGTGCACCTCAAATCTAGACCTCATGGCGGTCCAAAAACCCAAATGTGAGTGTTGGAGAGCTCGAGGACTAGCCTTCAAGAGCTCTCACAACTCACGGGTGATGAATTCGTGGAACGGGACGGATGTTGGCCGTAGGTGGCCATGACTGTTCACCCTTCGAACGGGTTCCCTCAGAGTTCATGCCACAGAAGGGCAAGCTCCCGAGGACCCCAGGTGATTCAGAGGACCAGAGAAGTAAAACGGAAGAAAAAGGGGGGAAAGGATCAGAGCAATATAATACTGTGCATGCTCACAAAGCCATTCTTTTATTCATCCTCAAGGGAAAGGAAAGGAAGAATACAACGAAGAAAATAAAAGAGAAGCTAAGTGTTGAGGTGGGAGAAGAAGATACATCGGTGGGGGGAGAAGAAGGAACAGAGCACAAGCTCTTCCCCCCTCTCTCCCCTCTCTTGCTCTCACCCTCTCCCTCTCTTTCTTCACCTTGCAGGCGTGAACGGATGGCTGTAGCTTCTTCTTCTCTTCGGAGGCTGGAGAGCTCTCGAGAAGACCTCTCTCCTCTCCTTCTTCAACCTCTTCCTATTGTCTCCCTTCCTCTTCTTCCCTGTTGTCTCTCTTTTTTCTCTCTTCGCTTCCGCTTCACAATGCTGCCCCTTATATACATCAGCCAGCCTGGGAGCCTTCCTGCCATTTCCACCTCGTCCGCAACGAAGTCGGGAGTTGACCGACTGTGCTGGACGCTGTTCATTTGTCCCGTACACTGTTGCTCATCCGAGGATGGGACGCTCAGAGATCTACCGGAGCTTGCCTTGCTGCTGCTGCTTGTGTGCTGTCGAACGAAGGTAGAAGCAGAGCCCTTGGCATTGAATGTTCTCTGCACGCCATAATGATGCAAAATAGAGCATCGGCATGTAGATGGGACAGCTTGTTTGCGCGCCGGATTAACGTGAGATGCAAGGGAAAGGGTGCGCGCCGGTTTAGCCCAAGATGAAGGGGAAAAGGGGCGCGCCGGTTTAACCCAAGAAGAAGGGCGCGCCGGTTTAAGGCCAAAACAAGGGCACGTGAAAGAAAATGGGGCGCGCCGGATTAAGATGTTGAAGGGGGGCCACGCCGGTTTAGAGCGCGCTGGTTTAAGTCCCTTCCGTGCCATTTTAAGCCTCAAATTGATTCTTTTTGAAGTCGCGGCCGTTTATATGAATGTCGGCGTTCCCATAACATTCTGGTTGCAATGCATGGCCTCCGTAATATTCTGTTCGCAGCCTCCGGGACTCGGTCCCAGACTTTGCGTGACTTTCGGTGCATGCCGAGACTATGCTGAAGTTCCTGACTTTTCTCTGATTCAGCCCTCGGCACGGCTGGTCGGAGCGTTGTAGTTGTATCTTATGCTTAGGGGGCTTTCTTAGCGGGTAGCGGACCACCAAGTGAGTTCTCATCCTGATCGGGCGAGGCATGAGGTTTATTCGGCATTTCTGTCTTCGACTCGCGCTCTAATGTGTAGACGCGAATGTCGCCATGATCATCATCGTCATTTTTTTGGGCGTCCACACTGCCCTAGGTCGTTGTTTATTTAAGAGACGCCCCTGTGGGGGGCGTGGTTTTGAGGTTAATTTCTATTTTCCTAAAGATTTTTCAATTGAAGCCCGTCCCATGGGTCGTCATTTGATTAAGTAACGCCTCTGAATGGGACGTTTTTTCTTAAATGAGTTTTGGGCCTAGAAATATATTCTGGAATTATTTAAATGGACGACCACCCCTATGGTCGTTATTTGTTGAATTGACGCCCCGATGGGGGGCGTTGTTTTCCAGGGTTTTTTAAAATAAAATAAAAACCGCATGCGAGATATAAATCAAGGCATTAATATTGAAGAGGTAATTGAAAAAGTTGAGAAGTATGAAATTAACGGCATGATTGATAAAACATGATGATTCAAATTAATGACATGCTGCAGGGCGTGGTTTTCATACGATTAATCATAATTAACGACCCAATGTGGGACGTTGTTTTAATTAGCGACACCCCTAGGGGCGTCTTTTTTCTGTGTCTCTGGTTTTCTCATGCCCGAGGGCTATGGAAATGGAAGAAATAAAAAAAAAATAGAAAACAAAAATGGAATATAGGGTATGGGGGCTTACCTTCTGGCGTTTGGGTCACGTCAACTCTCCACGGAGTTCGGGCCTTGGCTGACGTGGCCGCCGGAGTTGGCCGCGGCGAGGCACGACCACCGTCCGTGGTTGTTCTTCTCCTCGTTGTTCTTCTTCTTCATCCCCTTCCTCTTCTTCATCTTCTTCGTCATCCTCGTCTTCTTCCTCACCATCGTCTGCTTCTCCTCCTTCTTCGTTGTGTTCGTCGTCGCCGGCCGCCGCCACCGGTACATCTTCAACCGCCGCCGGGGGGGGGCCCATCCACGGCTGCTTGTTCATCTTCCAGGTCTACCACATCGAGGGCCATAACCCTCTGACGTTTCTATCCTCCGGCCATGGCTAGGGTGAAGAAGAGAGAGAGATAGAGAAAGAGAATGAGAGAGATGGAGGAGGGTTTCTTCGGTTAGATTTGTAGTGGGAGAAAAGAAAGAAAGAGGGAAAGAGGACGAAGGAAGAAGAAGAAAGGAGGGAAAGCAAAGTCGAACGGTCAAAAAGAATTAACGACTCCAGAAGAGTCGTGTCTTATTAAGAAGACGACTGGAGCCTAGGGTGTCTCTTCCATGGTTGATGACGATACTTGAGGCGTAAATTTCTTTTGCATGGGGAATGATAGATGTCGTCAGAGGTATTTAATGGGAATTGATTGACATGATGGGAATAATGATTACTATTTTTGATTAACGACGTTCCTAAAGGCGTGGTTTACATGAAACGTGGCTTACCCAAAGGCGTTATTTTTGGATCTTTAACGAATACTTTTTGGAATTTGAAGCGAATTAACGCCTTATTTTAAGTCGTTATTTAGTTAACGCCTATTCCTGAGGGCGTCAATTTTGAGAGCCGATTAATAATAAGCGACTTATGCTGAGGCGTCACCTTTGGAATTGACGACATTGTCTGAGTCGTTATTCAGAACAGAACCGCAGATTATTGGAAGAATTGATCAGAAACACTGTGTTATTGGCTCAATCAGAATATCATTATTGTTTATTGATGGAAAAGATTACATTGCATTCAATGAGCCATTTTGGGCCTCAGGTTCCTTAAAGCTATTACATATGATTTCCACTGATCTCTGTCTTCTTCTAAGTTCTCCACAGGATGATGAGTCTTGCAGATTTTCCAGAGAGCTTGGATTGTGGTGCACTCTTCTCCATCTTCATTGCTGCAAATATCCCTTGCCTACATAGGAGGGAGATGAGATGGGTTCTCAAATATTCGCCGTGGAAGCCCAAGTTGAGGAAGGCATCGGTGAGAGTTGTATAGCACAAATTCTGAAGCGCCTATAAGTCGAAGGTCCGTCCCGGGCGAGAATCTTGCCCGGAGTTCTTGAGTCTTGAGTATTCCCGGGGCGCATGTGAAGAGGTTCTTTGGCATTACCTTGAGATGTTCCCTTCATTCCGCTCTCTTCTTGATTTGAGGTATCCGGTTCATCACTCTATTGCTTATCCCCAATGAGCCGGTCATATAAGAAAGTGGACTTTTTGAGAAGATTCTTGAGGGTTGTTAGGCCGTCTCACATGGATCGAACTTGAAGTGGAGATCTACCCAACTTGATAGTGCTAGCATGCACCCATAGATCGGTCTCCCCATTGCCGCCGAAGTGAGCCCGCTATATAGGTAGGCCAGAATAGCCGGTCCCGCTCTATCTCCTTCCTATAGGCTCACTATTGCACTCAATTGGGACTCTTCCAAGAAGTCTTCCATGGAGGGGAACAAGATTGCTCCTGCCAAGCACACCACGAAAGCCTTTGCCACCCGCTCTATCTCTTTATCTTCTTTAGCTTGATTGGATCGTTTGTACACCCAAGAAGCAAGCTTTAGGAGATTGATTCCCTTGGTAGCTTTGATTTGGTTCACTAAGTTTGGGTTGGGAATTAAACTTGTTAATAACTCATGTGAAGAGATTTGCTTTGGCATGATGGCCATCTTCTCCTCATCTCCTTGTTTCATCTTCTTTAAGCCCAATATCATCTCTAGTTCCTCTAATAGGACTGTGGCTTCGAAGGTTGAGAAAAGAAATGTATGAGTGGAAGGGTGCCATATTTCAACTAGAGCTCCTATGGCAGCCCAATCAAGGTGAACTTGATCATAGTGTTTGGCATGAGTGATGAAGCCTAAAAGATGCCATCTTGCTAAATAAACTTTCATGTTTGAAGAAAATTTGGAAAGAAGAAGAGGCAGCCACTTGATCTTGGTGAACCTTCTGGCTCCTGGAATGTTTGGATAATCCTGTGGGAGACACAGAAAAGAAGGAAAGAAAGGCACAGAGAGAAAGATGAGAATACAACACAGAAGGACGGTGAGGATATGAAAGAAGAAATAGAAAAATAATTCTCTACCTGGTTCATGGCAATCCGGCTGCTGATATGCCTGTTGATCTCGGTTAGTCTGAGAGCAGAAATCTTGGATCTTTTAATTGTCCTCTCCATCTTCGATTTGCAGGAAGAACTTGAACCGTAGCAGTACCTGTGAAGAGAAACAGAGGTTGGATGAGTTATTTGATTAATGTAAGGGAGTTTCTTCCCTTTTATAGAAGTCTGGAGGGTTTTGAGATCGTTCGAAGCTGCAGGGTTGATTACGATTACAATTAGAACTAGAACTGGGGTTAGCTTTTGACTCAGAGTCGGAAGCATGGTTTTCGGAATTCCGGATAATTGACGACAGTGTTCAGGGTGTCAATTGTTGAATTGACGACTTGACCGAAGTCGTTGTTTATTTAACGCCTCCCTAAGGGTCGTCTTCTTCTTGAGCTCCCAAACGAATTAATGCCTTGATGATAGACGTGTTTTTATATTTTGACGCCCTGATGTCAGTCGTCTCTTATATTTTGACGCCCCTACCCTAGTCGTTATTTGTTTGGCTTGCATGTTTGGTCGCTCTGTGCATTTTTGATGAGCTTAAGTGCTATCTTTTAATTGGAGTTATTTGTGATTGAGCACTTATGATCATGTCTTGCTTTAAATTGAGGATTATTTCAGATCACTTCATGCTTTGAGAGGCCTAATGAATTTTCAAGTGCAGAAGGTTGCAGGTTTTGAGGCGTTTGGATCACTCATGGGAGCATCATCATCCCATTCTTGTATTTCTTTCCTGTAAGCATTGTTACTATATGGTATCTACGCTATTATAGCATATCAAGGACCTTGTGGTTCTGATGAACCTGGAATTTGAGTTCCCCTTCATCAAAAATAGTGATAGTTCCAGGAGAATCTTGATCACACGGATAGGCTGTTGAGTCATTCAAGGTTTGGGACGATGGTTCCACTTTTTGAGTTGATGCGCGGACAAACGGGCTTCGGCTTAGTGTCAGCTTAGAGATCTGGATTCTTGACCAAATCTAGATTGCTTAACAATATTATCCTTGATTATTTTCTATATTTTTAGTTTATTTTATCTTTTCCTTTTAGCCCAGCATGCATCATGTAGGACTTTGAGCTTCGTGCTGAAAATCTTCATATTATGGCTAGAGAGGGGGATTTCCGCAGCCCACCACAAAGGCAGCCCAACAAGACCTACAAGGTCCAACCGGGCGAGCCCACCCAAGTGATAGCCCACAGGGCCCACTTCGGGAGAAAAGCCCAATAAACAAAGACTCGAGGAACCAACTCTCCCCGGCGGCCTTCTAGGCTCGGAGGGCCCGAGACAACGGTCAGGTCGCATGGAAGGTCCGATCTAAAGCTCACTCTCCGACCGAGAGAAAGAGGCTCCAGCTGACCTATCCGACCCCACCTTCGCCCGGCCATGCCTATCGCTCGGACACGAGCCAGCATCCCCGTAGCTCGGTGAGACCGCTTGATTATCTGCAGGTGCGGTCGTTCACAGTCCTCCGCCAGCGGGAGAGTCATGGGAGCTGCCGAATTCCAAGGGGATAACGCCCCCACGATCCGGCCATGAAAACCCCCGCTGAAGACGTAACTCCCGCCGGGAAGCCCTCAGCTCACCGGACTCTTAAAAGGCGACGCACTATTTAAGTCAGGGATACCCTCCAGAAGATGGTAAGATGAACTAGCCATTCACATACCGTAAGCTCCTGAGCACGATTCGCTACACCCTTGGTGGAGAGGATTCTCGCGCATCAGCTCTCTCCTCCCCCCATTATCGCTTCCACCATCGCTCTACTGACTTAGCCATCGGATGGTTTTCCCCCAGGGAGATCCCCTGGGCCCTCTGATACGTTTCCCTTCTCTTGCAGAAACATCTTCTGGTGATCTACAGCCCGCTCAGGACACAGCGCGAGATTCCGCCTCTTCATCTTCGGTAGAGGACACAGCTCCTCGCCATTAACTCAGCCACTCCCGACGACTAGCGCTCCCCCTACCTATCCTGGCTACGAGACTCCCAGGAACCCTCCGACTCTCGAGAAGCCCGCCGGATGAAGTACCAAGCTCGGCGCTTCGTCATCCTCGACAACGCCCTCTACCGAAGATCGTTCTCCGGGCCCCTTCTGAAATGCCTCGGCCCCGACGAAGCGAGCCAAGCTATTGAGGAGATTCATCGAGGCCTGTGCGGAGCACATTCAGGAGGTCGGTCGCTGGCCAGAATCCTGTAAGGCAAGGATACTGGTGGCCGACCCTCCAGCGCGACTGTACGGCTTACGTACAACATTGCGACCGTTGCCAGCGGTTCAACCATTTGGTCCACCAGCCGGCCACGGAACTTGTCACCCTTACCGAGCCCGACCCTTTCGCTCGGTGGGGGATCGACATCCTTGGGCCATCCCCAACGGCTCAATCCCAGAAGAAGTTCATCATCGTCGCCATCGACTACTTCACCAAATGGATCGAGGCTGAAGCAACAGCGAGGATCACCGAGATAGTCGTCTGGGGTTTCGTATGGAAATCGATCATTTGTCGCTTCGGCATCCCCTGAGTGATAGTGAGCGATAACGGGCGGCAATTCGACTCTCGATACTTCCGAGATAGATGTGCCGACCTAAATATCCGCAACCACTTCACTTCGGTCACCCACCCTCAGGCCAACGGGCTGGTTGAAAATGCCAACAAGACCATCTTGAAGGGCATAAAAATCAGACTCAGCAAGGCTAAGGGTAGCTGGCTC
The DNA here is from genome assembly GCA_022559845.1 of Amorphophallus konjac. NCBI lineage: Eukaryota > Viridiplantae > Streptophyta > Magnoliopsida > Alismatales > Araceae > Amorphophallus > Amorphophallus konjac. The sequence continues at coordinate 201,851,012 of CM040120.1, read as the reverse complement.
GAGGAAGTGCCTAGCGTACTATGGTCGCACCGAACGACCCCCAGAACGGCAACCGGTGAGACCCCTTTTCAACTGGTATATGGCACCGAAGCCGTCGTTCCATTGGAAATCGCCAATCCGTCTCTCCGAGTGATCAGCTTTTTGCCCGAGGCAAACGAGCAGAAGCTGCTCGAGAACCTCGACCTGGCAGACGAACTCCGAGAGATCGCGAACATCCGAGCTACGGAGTACCAGCGCCGCCTCACTCGGTACTACAACGCCAGGGTCCGAGGCAGACAATTCCGACCAGGGGACTTCGTCCTCAGGAAGGCGGAAGCCTCTCGACCACTAGAGGCGGCGGGCAAGCTATCCCCCAATTGGGAAGGCCCCTACCGAGTGATCGAGACGCTCGAGAAAGGTGCGTACAGGTTAGCCACAATGGAAGGGGAACCCATTCCCCGGACATGGAACGCAACCACACTACGCAGATTTTATTTCTGAATACTGTATCAGCAAATTGGGTAAAATAAACCCCCTTATCTTTCGCATTCATTCAAGATAACTGTTGGTACATCAGAAAGGCAACTGCCAATACATTACATAACAAAAAGTGAAAATCCATCTGGCACCGCAGCAAACGGCCATCGCCCGGTCGACCCGGTCTTGACCTTCTCGCATCCAGCCACTGACTCTGCCTCGCGTAGAAACTGGCTCGGACAAGAGATGGTCGACCTAGTTGGCTCGGGTGGTCCGTGACAAAGGTGACAGAGGGACGGCAAGGAGAAGGCCACCTTTCACGCAAGGAAGGCTACCTTCCAAGTTGGCAACAACCTGGAAAAAGGGCACGCCGCGACGGTCCCCTTTCTTCCAAACTGCCAACTCTTTGGAGGCGAACAGAAAGCAAGTAGCCCCCGAAGAGTGAAAGAAATGAAGAACAAAAGAGAGAGAAAGAGGCAGCGGACGGGGGTGAGGAAGGAACTGGAGCCGCCTCCTCCCCTCCCACGGAGGGGAATGGCGGCCGGCATCCCTAACTCCCCCGTCCACCCTCCATCTCGGCGTCCGCCCGGAAGCCTCGCCGGAGCCAAGAGGAGGCAAACGGCGTGCCCCCGCACGTCGAAGCCCTCTCCCGATCCGCGCGGCCACCGTCGGACCCGTCTCATGCACGCGCGGTGACCGTGGGACCCGACCGATATTCCAGGACAGCTGGAACCGGCCGCTCCCCATCGTCTGCAGCATCACCTTCTGAAGGGTCCTCCATGCTCCGATCGCGGCGGTGCAACGCAAAGCGAAGACGAGGGAATAAGAGCAGACCACCGGCGAGAGTCCTAAGTGTTAAGAGAGAAGGAGCACCCTTCGTTCCTTTTTATAGGCCAAGGGAGGCCACGCGCCTTAAATGACTCCCCCCTCGAAAACACGCTACAGGACCTCCCTGGGAAGGTCACCTCAAAATCCTTGCCCCCCGCCCTAGCGGGATTCGCGAAGCACCTCGACTTTCAAAGCATGGTAATACGGAAGGACGCCCACCAGAAGTCTCCCGAATCAACGTGCGAAAACGGCGCAAAAAATATCGGTACTTTCCAACTGCCCCGATACGCCAACCGAATCACAGCAAAGATAGCGATAAAAAAAAAGTAAGTTATTTATTGCCTCCCATAAAAGCCTCTTACAACCAGGAAGATAAACAAAAAGAGGAAGGGGCAAAATAAAACAAAATACATCAGGCCTCGGGCCCACTTTGAAGCTCGGGAACCGCAGTAGGGGACGCGTCACCCCCGGTACCCTCGGCGACGGCCGGCCCGGACACTGACCTTGCCTGTGCGAGAACTGTCCCGGTCGCGAGCCCTCCCGAGGCTTCCGGAGCTGGTGACCCCGCAGGGGGCGACTCCTCCGATGCTTCCCCGGCCGAAGATGAGGAGCTGGAATCTGACTCGTCCGAGTCATAACGCTGGCCATAAGGAAAATCACCTCCGGCCAAGTGCTCATTAGCATAGTTCATCGCCCGGCGATAGCCCTGCCTGAACCCCTTTCGAGCACCCCGGCGGAGCGCTACCTCGTAGTAGGGTAGGGCGGCTGCGATCAGGTCGGCCGAGTAAGCTTCCGAGCCTTTATAGCGCTCGATCACCTCCGCCTCGACCTGCCCGTCCCGAGCCCGCTCCGCCTCGGCCGCACGCTCTTCCGCCCTCGCCAGACGCTCCTCCAGCTCGGTCATCCTCCGCTCGGCCTCGGCCATCCGACCCTCCGCCCGGGCTCGGTCCGCCTCGGCCTCGGCGCGAAGGTGCTCCGCATCCTCCGCCCGATCCTGCAGCTCGCCGCGCTCAAGCTCCCAGAGGCCATCCAGCTCGATGTGAGGTTGACGCTCGTCTTCTAGGCGTTTGCTCTTCCTCTCGAGCGATTCTTGGGCCCTTGTCAGCTGCTCGGCCAGTACCTCGGCTTCCCGTCGGCTCGACCGCGCCAACTCCCTGAATGCAAGGAACTCTCGCCGGAGCCCCTCGTGCTCCCCCTCGAGCCGGGCCAGTTTCCCCTCGCATCCACCAAGGGTCCAGGCGAGCTTCGACCGCTCCGCCTCCGTCCGGGCGTGCGCCTCTGCCATCACGGCCGCTGTTCGAGCTATAACCAGGCCGCCCTCCATCAGGATGTCAAGGACCCCGGCAGGAGTGCTGCGCTTTTCTCCTCCCCTCGTCCTATCGGCGATCGACCGGCAGATCCGGTACAGATCACCCAAGACACCAAGCCTGACCAGAGCTTCCGGCAAAGGGGACCGCTCCACCCCGGGCACCCCGCCAGAAGGCCCTGTTGTAGCGGCGAAACTAACCGCCCCGCGCACCATGGTCGGTTGGGGTTGCAACTCCTCCCCGGGCGAACCCCCACCCTCGACCGGCGCCGCGGGATCAACGGCACCAGAAACTGCCGGCACTTGGGGTTGGGGCGCCCCCGCGGGCACACCCCCATCTGCTCCGACCGAACTCTCGATCCCAGCGCCGACCACGCCGGCATCGACCCCTTCTATCCCTACAGAGGGGAGAGCCGACCCATCACCTCCCTCTGCGGGACCCCTTGTCTCCTCGGCCCCCTCTCGCTCGGCAGATGGGAGAGCCAGCCCAGAAGGGTCGGCCCCATCCTGCCCCCGAGAGGGGAGCGCCGCCGAGCCAGAGTCGCCCCCGACGGCGGTAGGAAGACCGACTTTCCTGGCCCTCTTCCTGGCCTTCGCGACCTCCCGCAATTTCCCCACCAGGGGATCCTTGCGCTTCAAGCCGGTCGATCGAGAAGTCCCCTCGGGGGCCGCCCCCTTGCCCTTATCTCGGGTATGAGCGCGACCCGCCGAGACATCAGGTTCGTCGGCTGTCGAGTCTTCTCCCAGATCGATAACCTCGGCCGCCTCCTCCAGAGGCTCCCGCCTCACATCTGCAACAAGAAGAAGCCCCGGTCAGGAGGAGGAAAAAGAGTTACCACCCCAGAAGAAGAGCCTCAAGAGCCGTACCTGACGACGTCAACCGCGAGAGAAGACACCGTTCGATGTTCTCCGGCGTCACCAGCTCCTCGGTCGATTGGCGATTCTCCAGCAGACGGGCAGCCTGCTGCTCCACGTGGGGAGGGAACTCCTCCTGGCGAGGGGGCAGATTCGGGTGAAAATTGGGCGAGGTCCGACATCTCCAGATCTCGTCCGTCGCCACCGCCTTCACCAAGAAGAATTGAGTCTTCCACCCCTTGTGCGAAGAATCCTTCGCCGCGAGCGAGATGCAGCTCCTGTTCCTTTGTGCCTGGATGAAGTAAAAACCTTTCCCAGCCGATGGATGCGCCTTCAGCTCGAAGAAGAAGTGGAAAAGGTCCAGAGACGGGAAGATGCCGCGTTGATGGCACAAGATCCCAAAGGCAGAAAGAAGAAGATAGGAGTTGGCCACCAACTGGATAGGCGCCAACCGGAAAAAAGTGAGAAGCCGCAGTACGTAAGGATCGAAAGGAAGCCGGAATCCACTCTTCCAGGCCAAAAGAAAGGTGCAAATGTGCCCATCGCGGTCGTCCAGACTCGTCTCATATGGAGTAGCGGCAGCAAAGCTATAGCGGAAAGGCAGACGGAAACGGTGCTCCAGCCTCCGCACCTCCGCTTCTCCCAACTCGCTACAGTTGGGGACGGGATCGCGCCTCACGGGCACAAGCTTCAGACTCTGATCCGCCATCGGATCGGGAGAAGATCCCTCGTACGAGCTTGAAGACTCCGGGGGAGAAGGAAGCTTTCGGACCGCCTCCGCGGTTATCCTCGCCAACTCTTCAAACGCCGCCGCAAGGCTCCGCGTCTCCGCTGTGCTCTCACGGCGCATCAAGAAGCAAGGAAAGCCTAAAACCCTGAAAGCCTAGAACGATGAACAGCGCCCCCTATAAACCCCTGAGGGTGGCGGCACGCCGTTCCGTGCTCCGAGAAAAAAGGGGGCCCCTTCGTTTCAAATCCGTCAGGATCATCATTACGGGCCAGGCGACCGCTATAAGCGGCTACATAACGCCAACGGAATTCCACCCACCTGAGCCACGCCGGTCCAAAGCCTCGAAAAACTACTCATCCGAGCCTCCTTGGCTCGGGAGTAGGAGGGGGACAAGCGGAGAGGGGGATTTCCGCAGCCCACCACAAAGGCAGCCCAACAAGACCTACAAGGTCCAACCGGGCGAGCCCACCCAAGTGATAGCCCACAGGGCCCACTTCGGGAGAAAAGCCCAATAAACAAAGACTCGAGGAACCAACTCTCCCCGGCGGCCTTCTAGGCTCGGAGGGCCCGAGACAACGGTCAGGTCGCATGGAAGGTCCGGTCTAAAGCTCACTCTCCGACCGAGAGAAAGAGGCTCCAGCCGACCTATCCGACCCCACATTCGCCGGGCCATGCCTATCGCTCGGACACGAGCCAGCATCCCCGTAGCTCGGTGAGACCGCTTGATTATCTGCAGGTGCGGCCGTTCAGAGTCCTCCGCCAGCAGGAGAGTCATGGGAGCTGTCGAATTCCAAGGGGATAACGCCCCCACGATCCGGCCATGAAAGCCCCCGCTGAAGACGTAACTCCCGCCGGGAAGCCCTCAGCTCACCGGACTCTTAAAAGGCGACGCACTATTTAAGCCAGGGATACCCTCCGGAAGATGGTAAGATGAACTAGCCATTCACATACCCTAAGCTCCTGAGCACGATTTGCTTCACCCTTGGTGGAGAGGATTCTCGCGCATCAGCTCTCTCCTCCCCCCATTATCGCTTCCACCATCGCTCTACTGACTTAGCCATCGGAGGGTTTTCCCCCAGGGAGATCCCCTGGGCCCTCTGATACGTTTCCCTTCTCTTGCAGAAACATCTTCTGGTGATCTACAGCCCGCTCAGGACACAGCGCGAGATTCCGCCTCTTCAATGGCAATAATGAAGGTCGCTCGTTCTCGTTTGAGTTGACATGAGATATTCCACTCCAAATTGAGTACTTTATTCTCTCTGAAGCCGCTCAGGCTAGTTCTTTGAAAAATGTCCCTTTGCTGGGTCTTCATCTCAATTCTCTTTATTTTTCTGCAAATCCACCTTGGTTGTAGCACGCCCACGTTGGCTGGTAACCGCTCTCCAATGGTGCCTCCCTGTCGTGCCCACGCGCACATTTTATATTTTTAGTATAGTCTCCTTCATCCAGCAAATTGATGCTTTCTTGGAATCACCTAGAGTTGTTTCACTCATAATCTCGGAAAGATTTCTAATGCTTCGTATCTGAGGCGTGTCACATCACACCTTGGCATCTACTTATCAGTTCATTCCACTTCCTTACACTTTCGCTTCATTCCGTCTCACTCCCTTGCAAAGTAGACGCCAAGGCGGGGTAGCTGTAGACACGCCAAAATTGATACTATGTTGATCAAATCTCATGTCACTATGTTAACGCCCCAAAGTGAACTTCAATATTTCTATAATATAAAGTTTTTTCTCTTTTGTGTGGGTTTTTATGATGTTTCTTGCATTTTTGTGATTAACGACCTGAAGAGGGGCGTGATTTAAATAGTGACCTAATCTAGGGCGTGTTCTCAAGAAAGGATGGCTGGTGTTAAGGGCGTCAATTTCTGGTATTTTACGAGTCCCACCACGATTGAAAAATTAAGAATTAACGTCCTTCCTTAGGGCGTGTTTTCAATTAACGCCTTTGCTTCAGGCGTCGTCTTACAATTTTCAGAAAAGGAAAGTTTTTATTACTAAAATTGAATCCAGGAGTTGACGCCTTTGTCCCAGTCGTGTTTTGAATTAACGCCTTAGGGCAGGTCGTCAATTTTAATTGACGCCCTTGTGAGGGTCGTCTCTCACCCTTCCGTGTCCGGTTTGAACACACCTTTCCTGGAGAGTTCCCTGCCTTGGTTAATCACTTGCTCGATCTGGGAACTAGAGTCCTTGCCGTTAATGATCATTACTTGTTCTTATCCCATTAGAATACGGTTTTGCACCCTATAAAAGGATGCCCTGGTTGATCTCGTGCGAGGTAACGGGTGTTGGCGATTGAGGAAACGGGTGCTGGAGATTGAGGAAACGGGTGCTGGCGATTGAGGTTGCAGAAGCTAGTTTACAGAGGTTGATGATTGTCTGAGAATACAGAGTTTCTCTCTTTTCTCTGCCAACCTTCAAGTCCTCTGTCCTCACGGTCATTCTCCTCCTCCTGTGCGATCTCTTTAAAGGCTCTCTGCTTCCTCCTGCTGCCGCAACCGAAGCATCAAAGTGGTTTTCCCCCTTTACTGTTTACAGGAACAGCAGGGGCTTTCTTTCTCCCGTTTGTCTTCATCATCTCATTATCGATTACTATATTCTTCCTTTGCATTAGTATTGCATCTCTTTCCCTTTCCCTAATTCTCTAGGGGTTTTAAAAAAATAAACAAAAGGTGCACACTTTATGCTCCTCTTTCATCATCATATTATTTCCTTGGATTGATACTACACACACGTTTAGCTGATCCCCTCTTCTTTTGATTGTTTGTTCTTTGATTAAGGGTAATCAAGAGTAAAACCCCCTTCATCGACTGGCCGATAGGAGGAGGAGGAAGGAATCTACATCCATCCCGCATCCTTATTTTCACCAGGTATTCGCGATCAATTTCCTTTATTTTTGAGGTAACCCCTCTGGCGATCACACTCCTTATTAGCACCACGTGCTCCTTTACTCCTTTTCATTATTCTCCTTCTTATATAAATATTTTTGTCTTAAAAGTGGATTTTCCATGATCCACTACTCCCAGCCCTTCAGCGGCACACCCTCAGCCCTTCAGCTGTACGCCTTTCTCTTAGCCCTCTAATGACCCATTCTCTCTCTAGAAAATATGAGTGATAATAATAATAATAATAAATAATAACAGATTCAAAAAATGAATAAATAAATAAGAATAATAAAGGAATAAGTAATAGTAATAATAAGCTTAAAAATAATGACGATAATAATAATTTGACAAATAAACGATAACAAAAAAAATGAATGAATAATAATAACCAACTCAATAAGAATGATAAATAAATAAAAGATAACCAAAATAAATAATAATAATAAACTTAACGAAACACGACAAGCAAATGAATGACAATAAAATTAACAAAAATAATAACAAACCTAACAATAGCACTGATAAATAAATAAATCATAAAAAAATGATAAATAGATAGTAATAACAAACTCACTCAAAGATACACATAAATCAACGAATAATAATGATAAAATTAATGATAACAAAACAATGAGATCCACCTTGCAGCCCCGTCTCTCTCGTGACCCGGTGCCGAAGGAACAACAATGTCGCCCTTCCAGGTTGGGCCTGAGTCTTGGGAATCATCTCGAACTGGCCGTGACCCGACCTCACCTCGGGCTGACATTCTGATTAAACCGGATTCATTTCTCCGGATGGATCCCTTCCGAGCCGCTACTAAAATTGCCGCACGTTCGGCAGACATTTGAATGGGTTCACCTCGGTTTTCGCCGCGTTTCTATTACGGACCTGTGTCTAAACATGAAAAGACCCGTGAGCAATCAATATGACCGACGGCTCCCTCCCCGACATGGTCGTGAGCCGGCATTGCTCCGGACCGATAGCCCGTTAAATCGGATTCATTCTAACGGGCCGGGATTCGCTCCCGCTCTTTCATTGAAATTGCCATAAACTCGGCATACATTTGCACGGGGTCATTTCCGCCCACGTCACACTTTCAATATGGGCCCTTGCCCGAACATGAAGAGGTCCGCAAGTGACAGACAGAATCGGAATAGAACGAGACGGCTCTCGCCACCCCTGGACTCCTTCCATGGGAATATTAATAAGACCTCCGTGGGCCACACTTAGACCTCGGGCCTGTCCCGACCATGGTCATCATCTGGCTCATATCCTCGGTCTACAGCTCGCTCCTTTCGAACACGTTTTCGGTTCTGGAGTCTAGTCTCGGGACTCTCCCCCGTTGCCCTCCAGCACCGGAAATATTAATGATGCCCGCGCAAGCCTCGTTCGGACCACGGGAGGCGCCCCCGGTATGGTCCTAACTCGATCTCGCACCGGGCCAATAGATTCACTGGTTTTCGACTACAATAACCGAGATTCAACCGAATATTTTCAGTGTCTCGGAATAATAAACTTGTCGTATCCCGGCATGCATATGTTCCAGGTCCTCCCGTGATGATTACAATATTCTCAAGCAGGACTCCCGTCCGCATATTAAATGGTCTCCCGAATGACCGACATGTTTCGAACGCCCGCTTCTCCGGACACAGGGCTTTTCAGCCGATTCAAGGGATATTCCCTCGTTGCCCCTTGGCACCGAAAATATTAATGACGCTCATGCAAGTCTCGTTTCGACCGCGGGGGGCCCACCGCAGTATGGTCGCAGCTCGCCCTTGCACCAGGCCAACAGATTTACCTATTTTCGACCGCTCTAACCAAGGTTTAGCCAAACGTTTTCCGTTCTTCTGAACAATAAATTGCCATATCCTGGGGTACATATGCTCCGGTCTCCCCGTGACGATCGCGCTTTTCTCGAGCCGGACATTCGTCCGAAGATTAAATGGTCAGCACATGACTGACACGATCTCGAATGTTTCCTTCTCGCCGTCGCATGAGGATTTCAATACCTCGTAATAGACCTTTCATGCAATTAATTTCTTGGCCATGAAGCCCTGAATCCCGGTGATTAATCAAGGGTGCTCCCTCATATGGGGGATGTAAATGACGTTGTGACCTTTATGGCACAGCGGGTTTCGGTCCCGACACGAACCACACAATTGTCTGACGAAGTCAGATCGAGCGCACCATGGGCTCTTCGGAGCCCGAATAAATTGTCACTCCAGTGACTGGCACGCCCACGCACTCAATAAATGAATAAACCAACAAGAGAATAACAGGTGAAAAAAGTGCATCCACAGGCGCTGGCTCGGCTCTCCCCTCTGCTGGAGCCGAGGGGGCCGGGGCCGAAGCGGGCAACTCTAGGACCGCGGCCGAGACTGGAGTGTCGAGCGAGGCAGGCGGCGCTCCGGGTGGTGACGTTGGAGCTGAGCCAATCGAGGCCGGGGGGTCGCGAGGAGAGGCGACGCAGCCCCAACCGATCAAGGCAAGAGGGGCGGATGAAGCAGCGGCTCAATCCGGGCCGACCAGCGGGGCTCTCGAGGGGATGCCGCTGCGGGGGGGGCCCTATTCCGGAGGCTCTGGAGAGGCTGGGCATCCGGGGCCCTCTGCATTAGAAATGTCACAGTATATCTATGAAGGTGGCATGGGGAAGGGACAAGCAGCGCTCCCCACCCGTGGCCCTTGAGATGGTTATGGAGGGTGGCCTGGTCCTGGCCCAGTTGGGGGCCTCTCTGGCGGAAGCTTACGCTCGGTCGGAGTCAGAACGGGTGAACCTTGGCTGGACCCTTGGTGTGTCCGATGGGAAGGTAGCTTGGCTCACCGAGGAGCGTGATGGGCTTCGGCGGTGATGTAACACAACCTAGGACTTAAACAAACAAGCACAATCGCAATAAAACGGACTGATGTCGACGACTGCTCACCCGTTGCTCACCAAGATTCGGGGTAACTTGGCAATGCCAAGGTGAGGTTGAGGGCTTGGATGGTGAGGAGAGGATTGGTGGAGGGGGTCTTGGGAAGGGGAGGAGTATTGATGAGGGTTGTGGGGAATGGGAAGAGGCTTAAATGGGGTAGGTGGGGAGTGGAGGTGGTTGGGAAGGGAGGAGAGAGAAGAAAATTCGAATTTGGGTGTGGAGGAGAGAGAAAGTGGAGTGAAAAAGAGAGATTAAGAGAGGGATGGGTGGGATTCTCTCCCTAAGGCTTCTCACCTCACTAATGGATTCACTCCACCATAAAAATAAAGATAGAACTCACAAAATGGCAATTTTTCATTGATTGATTCATTAAGTTGAAATGGGGGGGAATGGGGTCCTATATATAGGAAACCCACATTTCTACAAAAGTCCCTGACAATTGACTCAATGACAAATAACCGAGGGGGTAGGGGGAGCCCTTGGGCCAAGCCCAATGAATTGGGCCCAATAGCTAACTAGACAACCTAATGACACTCAAACTTAGGGAAATAAACACAAGACCTAGGAACATGACTCAATTAAAAGGGAAAATACATCAAATGACTCAAATAAAAATTACATAGGACTCAAAATTAAATGGGAGCTCTCCTCGGTTAGAGAGCTGGTGAGGGTGAGCCTGGCGGAGGCCCGGACACTGACCGAGCGATTGGCTCAGGCCCGCGGGTCGCTCGAGAGGAAGGGCAATCTTCTGGAGGAGGAGCGCGTGGCCCGCGCCGAGCAAGATGGCCAGTGGGAGGTCAAGCACGCCGAGCTATTAGACCGAGCGAAGGAAGCCACGCGTCTTCGGCTGGAGGCCGAGGCTGATCGGGCCGAGGCGGAGAAGCAGATGGCCTATGCAAAGCGGAGGTTGGCCGAGGCGGAGTGGGAGAAGGCCGATCTCGCTAGTAGGGTGGGATCGGCCGGGGCGGAGGCACTCGAGCAATACAAACGCTCGGAGACCTACCGAGTCGACCTTAAGGAGGCTGCCCTCTCCTACTACGAGTTAACACTTTGTCGGGGCCTCCACAAGTGGTTCGAGCATGGCTACGGCCGGGCCGTCTTCTACGCGGAGGAGTAGGTGCCCGGGACAATTGTTTTCTCGTCCGGGCAATGCTACGACTCAGATTTGGCATCCTCCGATTCGGCATCGGGGGAAGGAGGAGACCAGGGGGACTCGTCTTCGTCCGAGGGGTCGCCAAGTCCGGATGCCTCGGGAGTGCGCGCAATCGAGGCAGTTCCCACGCAGGTGGGGTCTGTGCCAGGGTCAGCCATCGCCGAGGGTGTCATGGGCAGACCGTCCGAGCCTTCGACTTTCGAGCCTCAAGATGGGCCAGGGGCCTGATGTATCTATTTTTCTTTTTCTCCTTGTACTTTTTTACTTTTTTGAAGAAAAAACTTCTCTTTTTGTGTAAAGGATGGTCGAGAACGTAAGATAGTAGCGTTATGATAAAGACTTAACTATTTTTTACCGCCATTGTCGTGGTTTGACCAGTGTATCCGCAGTAGTTGGAAAGTGCCGATACTTTCTGCGTGGATCTCGCATGATGGTTGGGGGGGGCGTCTGACAGGGTGTCTTTCCATTTTCTCATGCTTTTAATGCCCGGCCACTTCGTGTGTCCCGCTGGGATGGAACTAAGGAGTCTGAGGTGACCGTTCATAGGGAGAGGTCCCTTTAGCGTGTTTTCGAGGGGAGAATCATTTAAGGCAAGTAGCCTCCCTTCACCTATAAAGGGTATGAAAGGCGTCTCTTCCTCTCCATCGCTTGGGGTCTTCTCTGACAGTCTTTTTTCCCTCCTTCTTCACGAAGCATTGTGCTGTTAAATTTGAAGCATAGAAGACACTCTGGAAGGCAAAGCTGCAAACGACGGAGGGTAGAGAGTCTTTGCTGCTTCGTGTCTGAAGGGAGTTCGACGACCGATGGGTGGGTTAGAAGGGGGTTCGATGTGCGGAAGCACGTCGCCTTCTTTTTATCAGTTCCGGCGGCGCTTGTGGGGAGGGACGTAACGGCGGAAGGATGGGGGAATCAGGCACCCCCTTCTCTCGTCCCTTCCTACTCACTCTCTAGAGGGGATCCCTCTCCACATCCTGCTTCTCCTCCCTTCTCCCCACAGCCTCTTTCTCTCTCTTCTGCCCTTCTTATCATTTCTTTCACTCTTTGCAGGATGCCTCTTGACATCCTCTTTTTTTTTCTCTTTAACTCTTTGCAGGATGCCTCTCGGCACTCCCTGCGATGAGTTGGCTTCCTCTTCCCCTTCATCTACCCTGTGCAACTTGGAAGGTAGCATTCCTTTTCCTAATCCCTATGTCACCTTTGTTCCGAGTTACTCGAGCCAACGGGGTCGACAATTCTTTTATCCGAGCCAGTTTTCGCATGAGGCAGAGTCAGTGGCTGGACGCAGGAAGGTTAACCGAGTCAGCCGAGCGATGGGCTCGTACGGCGGTGCCAGATGGATTTTTGCTCATTTGACATGTATTGTATTGGCTTCGGCCTTTCTGATGTACAAACAATTATTTGAATAAAAGAGGAAGGGAATTTTTGTTTTATCTCATATTGCTTACACGACTGAAGTGTTCAGAAGTATAACTTGCATAGTGTAGTCGTGTTCCACGTCTTAGGGATGGGTTCTCCTTCCATAGTAGATAGCCGATACGCTCCTTTCCCGAGCGTCTCGACCACTCGGTAGGGGCCTTCCCAATTAGGGGATAGCTTGCCCGCCGCCTCAAGTGGTCGAGAGGCTTCGGCTTTTCTGAGAACGAAGTCTCCCGGATGGAAGTGTCTGTCTCGGACTTTGACGTTGAAGTATCGAGTGAGGCGGCGTTGATATTTCATTGCTCGGATGCTGGCAATCTCTCGGACTTCATCTGCTAGGTTGAGATTTTCGAGCAGTTTCTAGTCGTTTGCCTGGGGCGAGAAGCAGATGACTCGGAGGGAGGGATTGCCAATCTCCAACGGGATCACTGCCTCGGTGCCGTACACTAGCTGATAGGGACTCTCACCAGTTGCCGTTCTGGGAGTCGTTCTGTGCGACCAAAGTACGTTCGGCAATTCCTCAAGCCAGCTGCCCTTGGCTTTGCCGAGCCTAGTCTTTTTGCCTTTTAAGATAGTCTTATTGGCATTTTCGACCAGCCCATTAGCTTGAGGTTGGGCGACCGAAGTGAAGTGATTGCGAATGTTTAGGTCAGTACATCTGTCTCGAAAATAACAAGAATCAAATTACCAACCATTATCGCTCACTATCACCCGGGGGATGCCGTAGCGACAGATGATCAACTTCCAGACGAAACTCCATACGACTGTCTCAGTGATCCTAGCTGTAGCTTCGGCCTCGATCCACTTGGTGAAGTAGTCGATGGCGACGATGATGAACTTCTTCTGGGCCTGAGTCGTATGGAACGGCCCAAGGATGTCGATCCCCCAGTGAGTGAAAGGATAAGGTTCGGCTAGGGTGACGAGCTCCATTGCCAGCTGATGGACCAAGTGGTCAAATCGCTGGCATCGGTCACACTATTACACGTAAGTTGAGCAGTCGTGCTACAGAGTGGGCCACCAATAACCCTGTCGAAGAAAGATCCGTGCGAGCGACCTTCCCCCTTGATGTGCTCTGCACAGGCCTTCGTGAACCTCTTGAATCGCTCGGCTGGCTTCTTCAGTACTGATGCACTTCAGGAGGGGACTGGAGAAGGATCTACGGTATAAAGTGCCATCCAGAATGATGAATCGCCGAGCTTGGTATTTCAATCTCTGGGCTTCCCGAGGGTCGGGAGGCTCCTGAGAGTCTTGGAGCCACGACAGATAAGGGGTACGCCTGTCGCTCGGGGAAGCCGAGTCAATAACCATGAGCTTTGAATCAATGCTCGGTCGCTCTAGCTCTTCGAGAAGGACCGATGGAGTACCCTCGGGGTCAAGAGAGGAGGCCAGTCATGAGAGGGCGTCCGCTCGGGAGTTTTCTTCCCGAGCTATTCGGACTACCTCAAAACTCTTGAACTGTTGTGCCATAGTTTTGACCAGCCGGAGGTATTTGACCATCGATTCTTCCCGAGCTTCATAATTGCAGTTGACCTGGCTAGCGACTAGTTGGGAGTCATTGTGAATTCTGACTCGCTCAGCCCCCAAACATCGGGCCATTCGGGCTCCCGAGATAAGGGCTTCATAATCGGAGGTGTTGTTGGATGCCTGGAAGTTGAACTTCAAGGCGTATTGCAGCTCTGCTCCTTCGAGAGACTTCAGGAGGATACCGGTGCCGCTACCGGCCGAGTTGGAGGATCCGTCGACGAACAATTCCCAAGTTGGCCCGGGCGCGGACGGAGATTTTTCTTCAGTCGGAATGTTGCTCTCGATGATGAAGTCAGCGAGCGCCTGTCCTTTGATAGCCGAGCGAGGATGGTACGATATATCATAGGCCCCGAGCATAATGGCCCACTTGACGAGGAGTCCCGAGGCTTCAGGGTGACTGATGATCCTCTTTAGTGGTTCGCCGGTCAACACGATGATGGAGTGCCCTTGGAAGTAGGGTCGAATGCGCTTGGCCGAGGTAACCAACGCTAGCACGAGTCTCTCAGTTTCGGGGTACCTTCTTTCAGCCTCGTTGAGCACCTTGCTGGTGTAGTAGACCAGTCTCTTAACTCCCGAGTCATTTCTGACCAGGACCGAGCTAACTGTGGATGGAGTTGCCGAGAGGTAGAGATGCAAGGCTTCACCAGGAACAAGCTTGGACAGCACCAGGGGTGAGGCCAGGAACTCCTTAAGCTCAGCAAACGCCTTTTGGCATTCCTCGTCCCATGCGAACGTAGCAGATGCCATTTTGGGCCCCCTCAGCAGTTTGAAGAAGGGTAGACATCGTTCGGCCGCACGGGACAGGAATCGGTTGAGCGCAACAATGCGCCCAGTAAGGCGTTGAACATCCTTGGTGCAGGTGGGCAGCCACATGTCTAGGATGGCCTGGACCTTGTTGGGGTTGGCCTCGATCCCACGCTGGGTCACCAAGAAACCCAGGAATTTCCCGGACCATACTCAGAAGGCATACTTGGCAGGGTTGGGCTTCATATTGTACCTCAGGAGAGTGTCGAAGGTCTCAGCTAGGTCGGCGAAGTGGTCCCTCGAACATATGGTTGACTAGCCTCTGGTACGTGGCTCTAGCGTTCTTCAGCCCAAAGGGCATCTGGGTGTTCCAGTGTACGCCGAAGTCGGTGATGAATGCGGTCTTCTCGATATCTTCTGGATCAATTCTGATCTGGTGGTAACCTGAATAGGCGTCCAAGAAGCTGAGTATCTCATTGCCCGAGGTTGAGTCAACCAGTTGGTCGATGCTCAGCAACGGATAGCAGTCTTTTGGTGTGGCCTTGTTCAAGTCGGTGAAGTCCACGCACATTCGCTACTTTCTCGAAGCTTCTGGCACCAGGACGACGTTAGCCAGCCACATCGGGTACAGGACCGATCTAAAAACACCAATCTTCTGCCTCTTGGTGACTTGCTCCTTGATGACTGTCTGCTTTTGTGCGGAGTGCTTCCTTCTGCGTTGTTGTACGGGCTTCATGGTCGGGTCAAGGTTGAGTTTATGCACTACTGTCTCTCCCAGTATCCCGAGGAGTTGATCATCAGACCATGCAAAGACTCGGATGTACCCGGAAAGAAATTCTTTGTACTGCTGTTGAACCTCGGATGGTAGGTCAGATCCAATCTTTACTGCTAGGGTCGGGTCATCGTTTAGGAAAACCGTTAACAACTCGCCTCCCGGCTCGGATGTTATGGGTTTTTCCTCGACTTCCCAGGGGCCCTCGTTCTTCCCGTCCGGCCTTGTGGCTTCGACCGAGATAATATAGCACCTTATGGCCATCGTCTGGTTGCCCCGGACTTCCCCCACCCCATGTTTAGTGGGGAACTTCATCTTTTGGTGATAGGTAGAGGGCACCGCTTTCGTTCAGCTAAGGATCCCCAGGCCGAAGATTGCGTTGTATGCCGTCATACCCTTGATCACTATGAAGTCCACCATAACCGTAACGGTTTTGGGTGGGGTGCCAAGAGTAACCGACAGGCTCAGGACTTCGTGGGGATAAGTGGCCTGGCTATTGAACCCGCAAAGGGGGGTTCGGATCGGGCGGAGTTTAGACGGATTCTCCCCTATCTTAAGAAAACACTCATAAGACAATACATCAGTGGCACTTCCATTGTCAACTAGAATCTTATCTATGTTAGAATGGTTTATCGTAGCCGATACAACTAGGGCATCGTCATGCGGGGTGGTCAGCTCTTCCAGGTCTTGGTCGGAGAAGACTATGACATGTGGCTCAATTGGCGGGGCCTTGGGAGGCTCAATGGCTCGGCTCGTCCGCTCAGCTTGACGCTTCCTTCCTCGACTACTATCTTCTCCTGATGCAGCTCCTCCAGCGATGACGTTGATGTGGACCCTGTGAGGGGCATTATCGATCTCCTCTGGGGCGCCTCGGTCTTCCTTCTGCCCAGCCACGAACCGGGATAGGTGTCCCTAGCGGACGAGGCGCTCGATCTCATCCTGGAGCTGGTGGCAATCGCCGATATGATGCCCGTGGTCGCTGTGGAACGGGCAGTGCTTACTGCGATCATGGTTCTTCATCCTCATTGGCTCGGGTTGGCGGAGGTGGCCCGAGCCTTTGATGTCTTCATAGATCTCGTACACCGAAGCGGTTAAGGGAGTGTACCGCTCGTACTTCAGGGACGGTTCTTTGTGCTCCCCATCTCGGTTCTGCCTTTTTCCTTGGCCCGAGTTTGGCTCGGGTGCTCGCTTCTTGTCCCCCTCCCGACCCGAACCGGTTGCGCCTCGCATGCGCTGAGAACTTCTTCGCACTCAGCATGGCGTAAAGCCAGAGTCACTAGCTCGGCAAGGGTTGAGGGAGGGTGGAGGACAATTTCGCGGCGGAGGTTCTCATCACGAGTGCCTCCGATCATTGCGGTTATGGCCGAGGCAACATCCAGGCGGGGGATTCTCAAGGCTTCCGACTTGAATTGATTGATATAAGCCCAAAGTTTCTCCCCCTGCTCCTATTTGAGAGCCAATAGCCCCGCTACCGACCTTGGGGGGCCGCTGCCGACGAAACTCTCCCTGAACACTCGCCCAAATTGCTTGAAGTCTCGGATGGATCCGGGGGTGAGGGCCCGGAACCACGCTTGGGCGCCTTGGACCAGGGTGGTCACGAAGGCTCGGCACTTGATGGCGTCAGACGCCCCGTAGAGGGTCATCAGGGCATTGAAGCTATCGAAGGGGTCGGCCAGGTCGCCCTGGCCGTTGTAAGACTTGAAGGTCGGAATGGAGATTCTGGGAGATATCTCTGCCTTCAAGATGTAGTCGGAGAATGGGGATTTCTCCTCGCCCTCTGCTGGGGAGGTCTTCTGCAAGGCGCGTAAGGCGCGCTCCTACTCTGTGAAGCGCCTCTCGAACTCTCACAGTCGGAGGGATAACTCCGGCTGTTGTTGCGCCGTGGGGCTAGGGGGGCGTGCTGGCGGGCTGTCCCGGCGGTCCCCAGGGACTTCGGTCTCTAGGTGCGGACGGCGTGCCCCAGGTTTTCCCCTTTTCGGCGCGGAGGAGGCCTCTTACTCTGGAGGAGGGGCTTGTGAAGGTCCTCCTGACCTATTGCGAATAAGATGCCGTCCTTGGAGGGTGAAGCGGCCTCCGGTAGTGTATTCGGATGCATCTCTGCGGGGAGGGCTTTCCGGAGGGAAGCGTGACCTTCCTTCCTTGGCCGCCTGGGTCTTCATGAGTTCCATGAGGACGTCTAGTTTTGCGTTGAGGGCTTGGAAATTGTCAGCGCCCCCGTTGGATGGTAGCTCCACCGTCGCGGGCGGAGGCAGTTCACCGGCTGGGGTGCTGGCGTTGGAGGGGGGGTTCTGTGTGGCCTGAGAGGGGGCCTCTCCCCCCGCCACCATGGCTTTTCCCCTATCGTTGGCGGACCTCCTCCCCGTACTCCTTCGCACCATACTAGCTCTTTGATCGTTTCCCACAGACGGCGCCAAATGAAGAGGGGCGATCTCGCGCTGGTCCTGAGCTGGAGGAGATGATCACCGAATAGTGAACTGCAAGGAAGAGAAATAGATCAGGGGGACCAGGGATGGTTCCCTAGGGAAAACCCTCCGATGCCTAAGTCTGTAGAGTAGTGGTGGAAGCTATGAAGGGAGGAAGAAGGAGATGCATGAGATCTCTCTCTACCAAGGTGGTGAAGTGGTTCCTACGCAGGGAGTTTTAGGCGTGTGTTGGCCTTACCTTTTGCTGGAGGGAGTCCCAGGTTTAAATAGTGCGCCAGCCTTATGAGTCTTGTAAGCTGAGGAGTTTCAGGCGGGGGTTACATCCTCGACGTGGGCTCTTTACGTCCTCGTCGTGGGCTCTTTATAGCCTTGAGGATTCATGGGCCCCCTTATCCTTGTAAACTCCTACTCAGAAAGGGTTTTTAATGGCAGCGTGGATAAGCAACCGTCAGTCGACCCAAGCGTGAAGAGTGCCAGCCCTGTCCCGGGTGATAGGCATAGCTTGGGTGAGATTTGGACGGAGTGGGCGCTGGGCGCCAGCCCTTATCCCGACAAGGGGGATAGGTCGGTCGAGGGTCTTCCTCCGACTGGACCGACGCTCGACCTTCTGAGCCTAATGGCCGCCTTGGAAGTGCTTGATCCCGAGTGAACTTATTGAACTTTTATCCTAAGTGGGCCTTGCGGGCCGGTCACTTAGATGAGCTGGGCCTAGTTTGGTCTAGCTGGACCTAGTTCGACCGCTCTTAGATGGGCTACAGAAATCCCCCTCTCCAACATGCATACCATGTGAGTACATTTTTGGTCTCTTGTATGATGATATACCACCAATGCATGTTTGTTTGTATTTATACATATAGCCCTTCCTTGAAATGTTTCTAAGGCCTATAATTCCTTGCTAAATGAATGTGGATCTTAAGACCTAAGGATCAGAAGCATTTATAGAGGGGGAGTTTCATAAACATAGGTATGTATCCTCTCACCCTTGCACATGCCAAGTTCCCTTCTGATTTTATTGAATTGTTCCTGGTTTAAGGGTTTAGTGAAGATGTCAGCCAACTGATTGTGTGTGTCTATGAATTTTAATTCAAAGACCCCTTTACCTACATGATCTCTCAGAAAATGATGTTGAATGTCAATGTGCTTTGTCCTAGAATGCTGTACATGATTTTTTGACAAGTTAATTGCACTGGTATTGTCACACAAAATTGGAACACATTTCATTTCAACATTCAAGTCAAGCAAATGATTTTTGATCCACAGTACTTGGGCTCCACAACTTCCGGCGGCTACAGATTCAGCCTCGACCGTTGAGAGAGCTACTGAACGTTGGCTTTATTTGAATGATGAAATGAAATGTGTTCCAATTTTGTGTGACAATATCAGTGCAATTAACTTGTCTAAATCCTGTTCAACATTCTAGGTCATAGCATATTGACATTCGGCATCTTTTTCTGAGAGATCATGTAAGGAAATGGGTCTTTGAATTGAAATTCATTGACACACACAATCAGTTGGCTGACATCTTCACCAAACCCCTAAACCAGGTACAATTCAATAAAATCAAAAGGGAACTTGGCATGTGCAAGGGTGAGAGCATACATACCTAAGTCGGCATTGAGGCTGAGTCTTGCATAGATAGAAATGTTAGTTGCATTAAGGGTAGATTGCATAGAAAAACATGCATACCTTGTGTGTACATTTCTGGTTTCTTGTATGATGATATACCACCAATGCATGCTTGTTTGTATTTATACATATAGCCCTTACTTGAAATGTTTCTAAGGCCTATAATTCCTTGCTAAATAAATGTGGATCTTAAGACCTAAGGATCTTAGGCATTTAGTGAGGGGGACTTTCAGAAAAGCTCATAAAGCAGTCGTCTCAGAAGCATCACCCATTCCTTCTCCTCTCTACACAAGAAAGGGGGCAAGTGAAGTTTGCAAACAAAAAAGGGAGAACAGAAAGAGAAAAAGAATGTTGAAGGAGTTTAAAAAAAGGGAAATTAGGGCTAGACCGACCATTTCAGTCGATCGACGCCCCGTTTCGGTCCACCGAACACGGAGAACCGGCCGACCGAACCCGCGTCCAAACCTTCTTTTAAGGGGGTTTTCACCCCCATTCACTCACTCTTTCATCCCCATTCACTCCCAAAACTCCTCTCTAGCCCTAAAAACCCCAAAGCACCTCCTTTCAAGCCCTAGAATCCCATCCATCTTCTATCCGCACAAGATCCGGCTTGTTCATCGTCTTTCGGGACGAACTCAATCCTGCTGCGTGTGCGGCTCCAAAGCTTTTTCCTTGAGTTCCAGATTGAAGAGAAGGTTCTTCCATCGTCTCATCTGTGTCCTCTGGTCAGCATCATCTCCCACGGTCAGAGGTTTGCAGATCCAAGGGTTTCCACCTAGATTCTCTATTTAGATGGCGCCTAGACGAAGCTCTCAAAGGCTTACCCGGGGGGAATCCAGAGCTCAGAGAAATGAGGAACAAGTTCCTCCCCCACAGCAGCCAGTAGCACCTCCATGGGCACGGCATATCCTCCCACGGCCGATTATTGACCCCCGGTTGGTCGATTTTGATGAGATGAATGAAATGTTGTTACATTTAAGTGCCGTTTTTGAAATACAAGATGGGTGGATTGATTTTGTGACCAGATACTCCATGTATTATCCAAGCCTTGTCCAAGAATTTTATGGGCACCTAGATATGAGGAATGACCATTTGTATACGGTGGTCAGAGGAGTCGACATTACGATCGATCTAGAGTTATTTGAGTGCGCCCTAGGAGTGTCCGCTAGAGGTGCCGATTTGATTTTTGGTCATGGTTCTGTTGAAGACACATTTCTACTCATGACCTGCAGTGCATACATCCATGGAGTTAATAACCTGATCAAGCTGAACGCCAACTATTTTTTGCCACTACAATGGATTCTACACCATATGTTTACCACCCTTATCTATCCTAAAGGGGGCAGCGAAGATGAGGTTAATGAAGTGCATAAATTTCTGTTCTACCATGTTATGATTGGGAATCAGATCAACATGGGAGGTCTAATGACGGACTTGATAGGGTCATGTCAAACACAAAGAAGGCGATCCTTGCCATATGCCTCCCAGTTGACAGGGATATTTCTTCATGCTGGAGTTGGTTTAGCAGGAGAAGTGTTTATTCCAGTAAGACATGATGATGTATATAATAAACACAAGATGTTCTTCGACTTTGGGTACTATTGGGATCCTGATGGAGAGTTATATTGAGATGCGAGAATGTATGGAGACGAATTAGAAACTAAGGATAAGGAACAGGAGCAACATCAATAGCTGGAGGCTCAAGCCCCACCCCCGCCTCCAGTTCAGGCCGATGAGCAGCCACCTCCTCCTCACTATCTAGATCTGGATGTGCCGCCTCCATCACACTTCTTTCACGGGGAGTCCTCTTCTTAGGGTGCTGGACAGCCCTCTTGGGCAGACTTTGAGGGCGTTGTCGAGCGACTCACTAGCATAGAAACAAAGGTCGATACCTTTGGGCAACAATTGTCTACCTTTGGGAGCAACATTGATGCATCTTTTGCCTCTATTGGTAATTTACTTGAATCAATGCACGGCCAGATCGCTACCTTCTCCCACTCCTTGGCTACTATCACTCAGAACATGGCCACTCTCTCTACTCACCATGAAGACCCTCGCGAAGCCTTTCACACTACCTCCCGTTCTCTCGTCGGCCTCCAGCACCACATGATATCCCAGGATGACCTTCTTCACTCCATCATCCATCATCTCGACCATGCTGGCCACGGCCCTCAACCAGCACAAGATCCACCACCTCCTACAAACGACAACTAAGGAGCTTCTGTTTCATCTCTTTGGTGCTTGCTTTTGGGTCCTACAGTTCATTCTTTTTAGTCCACTTTTCCTGTGACCCACCCCCTCTTTGATGAAGACAAAAGGGGAGAAGAAGTAGCTAGTATAGGGCTAATATATATATTTTGCCTATGTGTCAACTGTTTGTCTGTTTGTTTGCCATTTGGCATTTGTGAGTGTCATTTGCCATATTTGCATTACTTGAGTCTTTTGCATTGTGAGTCAGTGTCCATGTATTGCATTGTGAGTCAGTGTCCATGACCTATGTAATGATAATCTTAATGAATGAAATGGAGCACTTGGTTATGTCACGGCTATTAATTTCATTTCAATTCTTCATTCGGAGCTAGCAAATATAAAGGAATGAATGATTTGGTGTTTACAGAATGAATGGCTTGGCGTTGCTTAATACTGGCTTCTGGTTGGATTTAAATTGTCTTTCAAGCACTATAACTATGGGAGTTGTCTAGTATGCAATGCGTTGATTTAAAGTTCTAAGTTTGGTTATAAGCACGCAAATGCATCTTTTGGTCTACAGTTTTATCATCATCAAAAATGGGGAGATTGTTGAGTCTCTCCAGGTGATTTTGATGATAACAAAACCCTGGACATGTTTTCCCTCTGACGTTGTGCATACTAGCTTAAGGGCGAACACTAGAATGCAATTAAGGCTAAACTCCATCTTATCAAATGCTTCAAATGATCAAGTCTTCAAAATGCATAATCAGAGTTCAAACGGACTTCACATAGTTGCAAACATACGTTCAATCCAATGGTTGATTATATAGATATGTTTTCTTGGGCAAACAAATATATTTTACTATTTTCCAGATTTTGGTCGACCAGTCAAGCTTGGCCGGTCGACCAATTCTCCTAGGATTTTGAACTCTGAAAATTTACAGAGTTCAGTCGGCCGATGGGTCAAGATCGGTCAACCGATTCTCCCAGCACTGAAAACTTACAGAAGATATAGAGTTCGATCTACCGACCAAACATTTTAGTCGACCGAACCCTTCAAGGCTGCCTTTGTTGACTTTGTTTCATAAACGTGTTCAAAGCCTCTTTCTTGGACTTTTTGTTCTAAAAGCATCCCAACTTGCCTAAATTCATGGATCTGGTTCCTGGCTTGTCCCTTGCCCATCCTACGTCTTATAAAAATAACTCTTGGGCCAAGAAACCCAAAAAGTAAAAAGGGATCAAAAGAAGGCTGCCAAAGGGAAAAAGAGAGATGTTGTAACACCTCCGTGAACAGTGATCTGTCTAGAAGTTCTTCATCAAACCTCAAGCTTTTCAAGATCAATCTGAGACCAATCAACTGGAAATCAAGTGAAGAAGCAAGCGTCATCCAGAATCTGCATCATCTACTCAGGGGAGCCTAAATCAGAAGTTTTTCATTTGTGTTTCTTCTTCTAAATTTCTCAAGCTTCATCTGTGTAATCTTCTAAATCTGTGAACATGAGTGTGTGTGTGTGGATCGTTTTAGATCTACACTTGTGTGTGTGTGTGTGGATCGTTTCAGATCTACACTTTGTTGACACCCATTTTTTACCAATAACTTGAGTCATTTATCTTACCATCATTTGTTGATGCCTCAAGTTGTCCATTACTCGTTAGGTTATTTCCAGGCAGCCTATTGGGCCTTTTTTTTGGGTACCTCCCTCCCGGACTTGGTCTGCTTCAATTCAAGGCTTAATGGGCCTTGATTTTACTTGATTTATCACATTTCATTGATTTTTGAGTGTCCGGCCATTGCGCGGTCTATCGTTTGACTGTTCAGTCACTGAGCAGTTGATGATGAACCGTGTATCTATTTATTGGATATTAAGGTGATTTTCAGAATTTCCATCGACAAGCGTTTGAACGGTTCATATGTTACCGTGCAATATCATTGAACGGTATGCATATGGTCGTCCTGATCTCAGAGTCCCAGATTCGTTGGTTGTTCAGCTAATTATCTAATTATCTAATTTATTCTGATTTATCACCGACAGGCATTGAACGGTTGGTTTGTGGCCGTTCCATGAATTGAGCGGTCCATTAAGGACCGTCCAATCCTCGAGAGTCCAACGGCGAAATAGTCGGTCAGTTCGATGGATATTTGGATAATATTTCTTATTTACATAATTTCCACCAACAGATTGGACGGTCTGGTAATGGGCCAACCAATGGGATAGGCGGTCTATCGTACGACCGCGCAATGGTCCGATTGCTGAAAAACTAAGGATTTTTCTCTCTCTATCCGTGGTTTTATCATGACTTGTTCTGCCCATTTCTCCGCAGATACTCCACCAAATGGGGTGCCGTTCAAACTGGTTGGAAGATGATTCTATTATCTATGGATTTTGAGTTGATATCTCGAGCTATTTTCATTGGAAACCCTAATTTCCGGGTTGGCTTTTAGGCTCTATAAATAGGACCCTAAGGCCAAGCTTTGAAAGGGGGGAAGATTTTAAGGTCAAGGCGAAGCTCTGCCGAATTCTCAAGTGACCTACAGTGAGGGAGGAAGGCTTTCTACATCCACATAAGCCTTCAGTTCATGGAGTATTTATGTTTTGGGTCATAGTTTAATTATTATCCGTCGCGTTCTTCATTGCATGCAATCATCGTCTTTATTCTCTCTCCACATTTTTTCTTCATCTACATATCATCACATACCCCTCCCATTGTTTTTGACGCCCTTTAGGGGTTTAAAAACTCCCCAGGTATTCCCCATTCCATTTTGCTATGATTGTTTTCGTCTGCATGCACATGTACTGCACCTCACAGTTCTGATTTGGGTTTCCTTGCATGTTTTGCACTTTGTTTCGCAGGTCAGCAGCGTCCTAACATGAGGCCCACTCTTTCTGGCCGGCCGGGAAGGGTGGAGGTAGAGATCCCACGTTTTGGGAGTTGGTGGCACAGAGCGGTCTTCATATGTCCCTTTGAGGAATAGGGCGGCTTCATCTTGACCGTCCAGTTCTGTCCAGCGGTTGATCCTGAACTGTCCCGTCATCCAACTACTATTCATTCCACGTTTGTCCCAACCCTGTTGGGCAGTCTGTCGAGCGACCGCGCGTCCACTGGGTGGTTCATTCAGAACCGCATAGTGCTGCAGTACTTCTCTAGGCGAGTGTCTCCCCTTTCTTTCCAAGGTACGGTGTACTTGCTTACATTCGGCACCATGGTGGCGATCACACACACTCCACATCCTTCCCCTGCTATTTACACGTTGTTTAGTTCTTTACATTAACACAGTAAAGAAGGGATTTGGAAGGATAATCAAAAAGGGGAAAGGGAAAAACATGTCAACACCCTCTTTTTTGGCGATCACGGTGGGACCCCTAGTGCCCATCGTGTTAGTGGTGTGCTGACCCGTTTTTGTGCTTGTTTAGGGTTTCTATTTGAGTGGTTGCAGGTTGTTATTAGCTCTTCCTTCGTTTCTATCCTCTGAAGATTACGCGGCTATTTTGGAGCCGCCCACCTGTCTAAGCGGCCATTTGTTATCCGTTCTGTGCTCATCCTAGTGTTCCATTCGTGCCAGCCCGTTATATCCAGCGGTTCTATACAAGCCGTCCACTTCCTCCCGTTGTTTGATACAGACTGTTCACCATTGCTGGCTCAGGTACGTTGCTGTGCTTAAATTTGTGATTTCTGTTGATATTCTGCGGTTGTTTGAGGTCCGTTCCAGAATCTGCACGGTCTGTCGAAAGACCGCCCATCCAGGTACACTTCTGAGCCTCATTCTTTGGTCATTTCGGCATTTTGTGGTTTTTCTCTATTTTTTGCATTACTCCCTACTTTCGCATGGTCCATCCCAGACCGTGTATACTCCCTGAACGGTCCATTCCAGACCGTCTACACACCCTGAGCGGTCTTCCTCAGACTGTGCTTTACTGCTACAGTGCACCCGAGGCTAGCATTTTGATCATTGGTTCTATATCATTGCATAGATATTCGGTGCTATTCTAGTCTCCCCCTGCTGCCGTTATATTGTTGCATGATTGTGTTCATTTCATTTTCTTATACTCGCTTGATCATTGTCTGCTAGATCTAGGCTAGACATTGCATACACTCCGGTGCGCATAGGATCATACATACTATTCATCAGTAGTTGCATTCCTACCGAAGTAGGGTTTCCTCTCGTCTCCATGTTCCTTGGAGCCGACTAGGCAACCTTGCTGAGGGCCTCTGTAAGTCCCCATGAGCCGTGGATTCTCACACGGACATCGGGCAGGTTGTACCGTACCCACCCCAGTCTAGGGTTTGCATCCACGCAAGAGAGAGAGTCCCCTAGAGTCAACAAGTTCCCCATTCCTCACCCTTGTTAGGCACCTTTGTGGTTGAGTGAACTCAAATCTTAATTAAGTCACTAAGGTCCTAAAAGTAAAATTTCATAAGATCTTTCGCGCATCATTCATAATTTGGGTGTTTACTTGGTTGTTTCTCTTCTCATCCCTTCTCCCTCTTGTGTGCATTATTTGATTGTTGTTTAGATCTTGGTTAGGGTTGGTCACCTCCTCCCCTAGGTGTTTAGTGCATGTGGAGTTGCTTCACACCCTCAGGATCATCTCCTAGGGGCAGCTCGCATTTCTATTCCTATCTCAATCCCCTGTTCGATTCATCACCCACCATGTCGTCCTACAATTTCTCCCATTCCCATGAGGATTCCCTTCCTTAGGGACTTCTCGAGGACCCACCTAGGGTCGCCCATGTGCAGGGAGGAGAGGGGAATGCCCCTCCTCTCCCGACCATTGTCATCGAGGGTCCCCAGCGCTCCCTTTCTAGTTCCTCTTCACAAAATTCGGCCAATCAGCTTTTTAACATGATGGCCCAGCTGGATCCTACTCAACTCCACCTGCTGAAACAGGCCTTGCAAGGGGCAGATACCCCGCCCCTAGTACTCTCTTCTGGCACGACTGCTGCCGCCACATCCACATGACCGATTGTTAGATTAGGGGCCATCTCTACGGCCCCCATCGATCTTACTCCCATCCATCCTCAGGTTCTTCGATTCTCCACCATGGAAGCGGGCCAGGCTTCTACCTCGGCCCATCAGCCACTTGATAAGGGGAAGACTCAGATCCCCTCTAGTTCTTATGTTGATCCTTACAACACCTTATCTCCAGCGCCGCAGGCCCTCGTGGCCCGGGCTGATTTTGTCCGTCTGTAACCAGGGGCCGCCCAGTTGGCTCATGGGGATATGGGCCCTTCCCTGGCCCATTATCCATCTTATAGGCTGCCCTCTCAGTCAGTTTATCCTTCGGCTCCCTACTTTGGTTCTATTTTCCCCGCCGTATCTCCTCCTTCTCGGGAACGGGAACTTCTTGACAAATGGGCTACCATGCAAGAGCAGATTGACCTCCTCCACAAGCGGGTCGGCCCGCAGTCTCTAACCGATGTCCCCATTCCTAACTTCAGGGACATTTGCTTTCCTCCCCAATCTGAGCTCCCTGTGTACCGGAAATATGACGGGAATGGCAACCCGTTTATTCATGCCAGGGAGTTCCTTTATGAGTCGGCGCAGTTCCAACACGATGACCGCTTGATGGCCTATTTGTTCCGCCGATCCTTGGATAGGGTCGCCCTTGAATGGTTCTAAACCTTGCCTCTAGAGGAGGTAGAGAGTTTCAAAATCGTGAAGGAGAAGTTTATCCAGAGATTCCAGGATCGGGTTGGTCCCGAGTATTCTTTTGCAGACTTAGTTGCAGAGAACATGAAAGCGGCTGAGGACTTTGCTACGTATGTAGATCGATGGAGGTAGATGGCCTCGCGTGTGCCCGGGCAGATCCCGGAAGAAGAAAAAGTTGAGTTGTTGATTTCTAATGCCACTCTGACATTCCAGAACATATTGGCAATGAACGACATTTCAAACATGCACCAGTTGTACAGTTGGGCCCGGTTTATCCAGACCCAATTCAAAGACTCCCCCATCCATTCCCTTTTCGAGGCCTAGAAATCTAAAACCACCTGAAAATCCCAGGGCCCAGTTACTGAGGGAGTACAAACTAATGAGTAGGTCCAGGCTGTTCAATTCCCTAACCAGCCCGCTTCACCCCGTTTCCAGCAACCCCCACACAACCCCCAATTCTCCTCTCCACAAGCTCCCCGACCCACTTTCCAAGCTCCTCAGCACCCACAACAACCACCTCCACCACCACAGCCTCAACAGCCACCCCAATACCATAACGTTCCTCCTCCCGTTGGTTATGGGCCTGCTCGGCCGGGACCCAAGAGAGTCAATTACCTGCCACTTCTAGAAACACTCCCTGACATCTTTTTAGCCTTGATGTACACTGGTGACATTCAATTGCCTCCGGAATGTCAGAACTGGAATCCGGCAGCCGATCAGTCAAGGTATTGCATATACCATCGGTAGCCTAGGCACACGATCGGGAGGTGTTATCATTTCAGAGATTTGGTTTATGATTTGCATGAGGGCCAGAGGATTGATCGGGCCCAAATGCATAAATTGATTGAAGACATAAAAGGAAGAAGAAGACAAGCCAGGCCGCAGCAGGCGGTGCCCTAGCAACAGTAGTTCCAACGACCTCTCCAACAACCACAACCCCCACAGCAGCAGCAGCAGCACAAAGACCTCAGGATTCATCAGAATCCCATGCCAGAACATCCGCCCACCCCTCAACAGCAACAACAGCCGCCGGCACCGGCTCAAGTGAATGTAGTTCACCACCCAACCACTAATGCTGGGTGGTCGTTTGACGATGAGACTCCTGCTCATCTCTTGGCCTTCCACCACACTAACTCTCCCGCGCCTTCTGTCCCTTCCACCCTCTGGCCCACCACCTTCGCCATCGCTCCACCAACTATCCCTTCCTGACCACCTATTGCACCCGCTACATTCACCACCATCCCGCCAGTTCTTCCACCATCACCCGCCATACCCTCCATGATCACCCCTCCGCTTAAACCTTCACCAATTACCACTCCGCCAGGGCCTATCAGGCCAGCCTCCACCATCCTCTCCTTCTGCTTACCCCACCGGGCAAATCGGGAGTCCAATTGATGCCGGGCTGGCACGATAATGCACCCTCCGGAGCGGGCATCCATTCCACAGAAGTTACCCTTTCCCTGGTGCATCTGCACCCAATTCTCAAGTTCCTTCCTCAACAGTCGAAGCAGAAGAAGTAGACCCCGTGCCCGGCATGAAATATGACTTGCTACAGCATTTGGACCGGATGCCAGCCAAAATATCAGTCCTGGAGTTAATTAAAAGGTCCACACTACATCAGAATGCCCTAAGGGCTTTTCTGCAAAAAGTGATGGTTAATGAAGACGTAGCAGTGGATAGTTTGCCATCAGTATTGGCCACTATCACGAAGGGGCCTTCCATTTCATTCTCTGAGTTAGAATTGGCACCCCTAGAGGCACGGCAGATACCGCTCTGCATTGCTATTTCCATAAACAAAGTGGCAGTCGAGTCAGCCCTTGTGGACATGGGAGCATCGATAAATGTGTGCCCATTAAGTAAACTGTGTGCCTGTAATATTTCAGAAGATATGCTTAGGCCGACGCAAACCACAATTGCGGCATATGCTAACTCCAGACGAGCTTGCCATGGGGTCGTGACAGTTCAGGCCGAGCTAGGGCCTTTCGTGATGGACGTGGAGTTTTATGTACTAGACATAGACCCGATGTTCAAGGCAATTCTGGGTCATCCATGGATAGATAGCCTGAATGTTGTACCCTCAACCGCCCATCAATGCCTTAAGTTCCCATTTCAAGGCGGGGTAGTTAAGGTGAAGAGTATCTCCACCGTCCAATCTGTTGATGCAATTGTAGATAACATTCTTACTACTTTGTGGCCGAGCAACATGCCAGTCCTTTCTGTTATGGACTTAAACTACTCATGGGCATATACGTCACGCATGCCCGCCACTGCACCCGTGAATGTCAAAATTAAGTCTAAGATTCGAGATTCAAAAGGGTGGCATATGATTTTGAAATTAGGCTATCAGCCGGGTCTCGGCCTGGGCACACAGTTGCAGGGGCGAACTAAGCCAGTCCCTAAAGGTAGGAAAATGAGCCGGAGAGGCCTTGGCTACCGAGAGTCAGCACTGTCCATACTGGGAGGCTCTGGGCCACTGACGTGGGACTACCAGCAACACTTTGTGAAAGGCCCGTTACAGCCAGGAACTTTGAAGAAGCCGCCGCCCTATTCTGATATGAAGACTGATTGATGAGGGCATCCCTTGCCCCTCCACATTTTCTCCGGACTCGGATTGTTCGTCGGCAAGCGCCATTATGTTAGTCATGTATTTTTGAGTCTAGTCATGTAATCATCACATTTTCTTTGAGTCAATATCATGTAATTTTTACTTTATTTGAGTCATGTACCTAAGTTAGTGAGTCATTTTCCTAAGTATTGTGTCATTAGGTTGGTTTGTTAGGCTAGTGGGCCCAATTCATTGGGCTTGGCCCAAGGGCACCCCTATCCCTTCGATTATTTGTCATTGAGTCAAATGTCAGGGACTTTTGTAGAAATGTGGGTTGCCTATATATAGGACCCCATTCCCCTCATTTTTAAGTAATGAACAATTGAATGAAAATTGAAATCCACTTCCAAATCCCACTAGATCTCCCTCTCTCTCACTCTCTCTCTCTAAGGGGTCCCCCCTCTCTCTCTCTCTCCCTCCACCCCAATTTTCAGAATTTTCTCTCTCCTCCCCATTCACCCCTCATTAGGACTCGTCCCCTTCCCCATACACTCATTTAACTCCTCCCCCAACCCCAAGGTGGCATCCTCCAATCCACACCCCACCTCCCAACCCCCAACTACCCCACTCTCCTTCCCAAAGCATCCCACCACCTTCCCAATGCTAAATTAGCTTCTCCCAAAGCCCAATTTCGAATTTCCCTTCCATCTCCCACCCCCTTAGCTCCCTTGGTCGCCCAAATCCAACCCCAAACCCAGCCAAGGTCGCCCCCCCACCACCACCCCTCCATTCATACCCATTTCTTTTGCAGGTCAAGCTCTGGTTGCAGGCAGCAGGTTGGCCGTAGCTTGAAGCGGCCACCACGTCCTCCTCCCTGCGAATCTGAAGGCCCAAGAGGTACTGTTGGAAGCGTCTTCGAGTCATCTTCGCAACGGTGGTGGTTTCGTCTGGATCCAAGCTCCGAGCTGGCCGTGAGAGCATTTCTCCCCCGACTGTGCGCAGCTTCCTTAGCAGAGCACCTGAGCCGGAGTTGAAGCTCTACAGCGGCCAACCTCCTTGGAATCAGGGCAGGAGTTATTCATCAAAAATATTCTCCTCTGAGTCCTCTTTCATCTCCAAAAGGCAGGGCATCAATCGGCTTCCAGAACCCCTAGTTCTCATTTTCCTCGTCCAAGTGCGCAGACTGCTCCTGCAGATCCAGGTTCGACCTGCACCCACTCATCCGATGACTGCTCTCTTCTCCGACCTCCGATTGCAACTCCGTCAGCTCCTGCTCAAAGCTACTCCGACCACAGAAGCGTCACCGTGAGTCTCGCCTCAATCGGAGTTCAGGAGAGCCCACAACAGCTTCTGCAACCAACTGCATCTTATCTGTTTCCATCCGAGGCAGATAGAGGGGTCCTGTTCCAGGCTCTGCCACGATCAGCACAAAATTCCAGAGATCCTCCAAAAATTCAGACGTCTTCCTCCGGCAGCTAGAAAACTTTTGGGACCACGATCGGAGTCCCGTGGAGCCTGTGGCAGCGTCAACACCGACCCCTATCCAGTGAATCTGCAGACTGGCAGAACCGGCAGAACTCGGAAGTTGGGATTTCTTGCCCAATTCCCCCACCCCGCCTGGCCGGCTTACAGCCCCTCCCTGCGAGGAGGTAGTGTTTGGTTGTAATACATTAACCCCCACCCCGAGATCCCCCCCTCCTACTAGAGGAGTAGTGGTGTAATCTTTCAATTTCAGGTTGAAGCTCCCTCGACGCGGCGTGGGGGTGCATACCCTCGCCTCCCCGCTCGCCCCCGTCTCCGGCCGGAGTAGGCGTCTTCACGCCGGCTAGGTGAGCCTCGGTCCCTCTCTTGACTGGTTTAATCACTTGCTTAGCTTAGTATTATTGCTATTGCTTCGTTGGATGGAGAGTGAGAGCTCAGCCCAAATTGCTAGTACCGTGAGTGACCACCGCGGGCAAGTTGAGAGTGAATCCACTTAACCCACACCCTTGGTGTGTTGGCCGCCCATGATTTGGGCATCCTAGGCCCATTTGGGGTTCTCCCCAGGCTAGCCAACCTTTAGAGCCTCAAGGTCCCGCCTCGGACCCTCTCCAACATTGCCTAGTCGCCATCGGGCACTAGTGTGCGCCATACGGGTGAGCTCGCTAGTGTGAGTCCGCCGCTCAAACTTGAATGCTTGCAAAATAGGTCCATAGGTGGTGTCACATCACTGATGCCGCTCATGATGTTGCTGACCCACCACCGCCACTGAAGGGGCTGGTGGGTGACATGGAAGACTTTTGTAGTTGCTTTGAGAAGCTGTTCCAAGAAGAGGAAGCTCGTCTGAAGAAGATGGAGATGCAGCTCGTGAAGCATTCTCCAACTGAGCTAGTTCACTGGAGGCCGCGGGAAGTGGGGAGCTCCATCACTACCTTTTCCTTATCCCAATCCCGTATTGCCTCCTTGTTTCAACAATTGGGGTTTGTTCCCCATTCCCCTCCGATCATGGTCGACTCGTACTTCACAGAAAGACCATTTGAAGTTCTATTTGTTCCTTGCACACGTGGGCGTTGCCCACCCGTTGACTTATGAACTCTGTTTACTCCTCCTTCCCCCACTGCCTAACTTCATGAAACGTGGTTTTCATCTTCCGACCCATTCTTTGATTGCATCTTCCCCTGCTCTCTATTTCCCATGCAACTCCCTCCTCCCCAATCTTCTTCTTCCTGTTGCATGATCTCCTCCGACTTCCAAAAAAAATGCCAATTTTAAAACGGAGGTTTCAATGGAGCATTACGCTATGTTCTGCCCATCTTCTCAGGGGCATGAAACCCCTACTCCTTTCCCTGTAGACTTCTTATCTCCTAGGTTACATGTACATTATGCAGAGTCCCCTAGGTTGGTAGAGTCAGTTAGGGTAGGGTCTAGTTCTAGTGTTATCAGTCGATCCACGTCTGCGGCGCTCCCTGTGATGCGTCATTTTAAATCCGTTCTAGATAGGTTCCTCCAAGACTTAGCTGAGAGATGTCATGCCCTTCCCAAATGCCCTGAGTTTGTAGAGACCGCCATAGTCTTAGAAGATGATGAGGAAGTAGAAGGGGTATGGTGCAATGACGGGTTAGGTGTATATGAAGTCATAGATGAGAATGACCCAGCCGATGATGAGGAAAGCGATGTGGATGACACTGCAGATCTGTACGTGCAAGGTTTGAAGAGGTTTGACAAACCGTCGTCGGCGGTGGATGAACCCACTAAAGAGATCAACGTTGGAACTAAAGAGGACCCCATCCCCTAATTATTTCTGCTAATCCCCCTCCTCAGCGTGAAGAGGAGCTGATCAAGGTTTTGAGGGAGTACAACGATTCATTTGCCTGGTCCTATGAGGACATGTCGGGTCTTGACCCCACTTTGGTTGAACACCGACTTATTCTTAAACCAGGGGCAACACCCGTTAAGCAAAAACCAAGAAGGTTCCACCCTCAAATGACCTTAAGGATAAAGGAAGATGTTGATAAATTGCATAAGGCCAGGTTTATTAGAGTAGTTTTATATCTGCAATGGGTGGCAAACATAGTCCCGGTAATGAAGAAAGATGGAAAAATCTGGATTTGTATCGATTTCAGGGACCTAAATAAGGTGTTTCCGAAAGATGATTTCCCGCTTCCTCACATTGACGTGTTGGTGGACAACACAGCTGGATACGAGACCCTCTCATTTATGGATGGCTATTCTGGTTACAATCAAATCCGTCTTGCTCCCGAGGATCAAGAGAAGACCTCTTTCACCACGCCCTAGGGCACATACTGCTATGTCATTATGCCATTCGGATTGAAGAATGCAGGTGCCACGTACCAGCGGGTAATGATGGCCATCTTCCACGAGATGATGCATGTGTACTTGGAAGCATATGTGGACGATACCCTGGTGAAATCGATGTCTAAAGAAGAACACCCCGCCATTTTAGCCAAGGTGTTGCAAAGGGCTAGGGAGTACAAATTAAAGATGAATCCAAACAAATGCATATTCAGAGTTGCATCAGGGAAATTGCTTCGGTTTATAGTTAATAAACGGGGGATTCAGATCGATCCGAATAAAGCCAAGACCGTTATGGAGATGCCGCCGCCTAAGAACATCACTGAACTCAGAGGTTTGATTGGGCGCTTGCTATTCATTAGAAGATTTATATCTCAACATTCACAAAGATGCCGCCCATTCTATGAATTGTTGAAGGCGGGAGCTAAATTCGAATGGAATGAACAATGTCAGAAGGCCTACGAGGACCTTAAGGTTTATCTTTCTAATCCCTTAGTTCTGCAATCACCCGTCCCTGGGAAACCCCTGATCATGTACATTTCTGTTATTGAGGACTCCCTAGGAGCTGTCCTGGCACAGGTGGATGATGAAGGAAGGGAAAGGGCAGCATACTACCTTTCGAGGTTGTTTAATCCTGCTAAATCCAAATATACTGCCATGGAGAAGACCTGCGCAGCCTTAGTGTGGGTAGCTCAGAAACTCAAACACTATTTCCTTGCCCACGAGGTTAAGCTGATCTCTATAATGGACCCCATTCGCTACCTCTTAGAAAAACTTATCCTTCTAGCCGATTAGCTCGCTGGCAGAGCTTTCTTTTCCAATTTGATATCACCTTCATTGTTCAGAAAGTGATCAAGGGATACGCGATTGCTGAACATCTTGCTCTTTCTCCTATCCCGCGCACTGATTCAATCCATGACGAATTTTCTGATGAACACTTGGTTGTACTTACTCATCTTCCATTTTGGTCTCTTCATTTCGACAGTGCTCTCAATTCGCATGGCCGTGGAATTGGCGCCGTTCTCCTCACTCCGGAAGGAATGACCATCCCTATCGCTTATCAACTCTCTTTTCCTGCCACGAACAATATAGCTGAGTATGAGGCTCTCCTTGCCGGTCTGAAGCATGCCTACCTCATGGAAGCGCGATACCTAAACATCATAGGAGATTCTTAATTGGTGCTACGTCAAGTTCTGTCAACTTACCGCACCCATGCTAAACTCAATCCCTATCAAGATTTGGTCACGCTCTTGGCTAGACAATTACGGAAACTCATCTACATTCATACTCCTCGTCCTCAGAAAATTCAGGCTGATGCACTGGCATCGCTCGCTTCTTCTCTTTCATTCCCCCTCAATTGCGCCACTGAGAACATTGTGATCCAGCAGTTAGACGCTCCTTCCCTTTAGGATCCCTGGTTCAACAACCTTAGGATGTCTGTAGAAAGGAAGATGGAGAGGGAAGATTTGAAAGAAGTTTCATTAACTGAGCTGGAGGAGATTATAGAAGAAGAAGAATTGCCGTGGTACCAAGAGATAGAGCAGTATTGCAGGGATGGTTCCTTTCCCGAGACAGCAAACGCTGAGCAGCGCAAGGCCATTAGAAGAGCCGCCTCTAGATATATGATTATTGCTGGAGAATTATATAGGCGGGCTCTCAATGGAGTTCTAATGAGGTGTTTGGATGATGATGAGGCTTGGAAGGTAGTAGAAGCCGCTCACTCCAGTGAGTGTGGAGGGCACGTAAATGGGCAGGCGTTGGCGAAGAAGATTCTTAGGTAGGGCTATTACTGGCCAACCCTAGAAGAAGACTATTCCACCTATGTTCGTAGGTGTCTTCAATGCCAACTTCATGCCGACAAAATCCATGCTCTGGCTTCTTCTCTCCATCCACTTTCTGCTCCTTGGCCATTCTCGATGTGGGCCTTTGATATCATTGGACCACTTGGTGACCCTAATGCTCAGGTTAAATAGAAGTCCTTCATTCTAACGGCTACAGAGTACTTCACCAAGTGACCGGAAGCCGAAGCCTATGCAGAAATCAAAGCCACCACAGTATGCCGCTTCATCTACAAGAACATCATCTCGCGGTTTGGAGTGCCAAGTGACATCGTCACCGACAATGGGCCTCAATTTGTTTCTCAAGAACTTCGGGACCTCTGTAAGAAATTTAATATTACATTGCATCATTCATCACCATACTACCCTCAAGGTAATGGCCAAGCTAAGGCCACAAACAAAACCCTTCTAAAAATTAATAAGAAAATATGCGAGTCGCATAAATTTACTGATTGGGTTGATAAATTGATAGAAGCTCTATGGGCTTATCGTACATCCGTCCGTACTCCCACGGGGTAAACTCCTTTTGATCTCACCTATGGGATGGAGGCGGTACTCCCATAGGAGATCCTGATCCCTTCCCTAAGAGTACAGCTAGACAAAGAACTTAATCTCGACGAGCGTCGAGAGGCATTGTTAGTCCAACTGGAACTCTTAGACAAGAAGAGGCTTAATGCGGCCAATCATGTCTCGGTTTATCAAAAACATGTCTCGCGGTACTTTCAAAAGAACGTTATTGAAAGAAAATTCCAAGTGGGTAACATGGTTTTGAAACGTAAATTTATCAAATCAGCAGGTCCTAGGTGTAAGCTGCAGCCTAACTAGGAAGGGTTGTTCGTAGTTAAGGAAGTCTATCTTGGTAATGCCTACCGTTTAGTTAACGCAAAGGGTGAGGAATTGTCGAATCCGTGGAATGGGTTATATTTAAAACATTTTTATCCATAGAGTCAAGCTATCAACGGCCCGACAGCGGGGTATGCCTCTACTTGATCACGAAGGGAGATCCTTGGTTCGACATTCACACACTACATGACCCCTCGTGGTTCCGTTTTCCTCTTTTGCGCAACACCGTCCCTCCCTTGGCCATGCTTGGGGAAAGTGAAATCCTTATTTTTCTCCTCTCTCAGCTGAAAATAGGGGCAAGTGGTGAATAAGGGGGCGAGAACTGATCTAGACCCTCCGGTAAAAGAGGTCTTAAATAGGGGTAGTCCGTTGTGACCTTATTCCGTAGTTATAAGAGCAAAAAAAAAAAGTAAAGAAATGGAGAAGAGGGGCAAAATCAAAGACAAAGCTAAAAGCTCATCCAAAAGCTCGAAGCTCGAAAGTCTAAAAATCCCCAAAATGATGAAACTAGGCATGGCAAGAGTGGCAGTACAGTTTCCCCGCGGGACGTTATGAGCCGGGTCGTATCCGTGCCTAGAGCGGATGCAGGTTCGATGACGGACACAAAGCCCCGGCGCAACAGACCAATTTCTTTGAAAAGGGGGTGCCGTGAGAAGAACTCAAGCCCTAAAAACCTCTATACTTAGCACCAGTTTTTCTATCAAATTCTCTTTTATTTTCCAAGGAATGAATCCTACCCTGGGTATGGCCTTGGTAGAGGCACCGTTAAGCAAAATTGGGCCCCGGCCGTGGGCGGTCATTTACCACGCACATTGAACCCAAGAGACCCCTAGTGAGATATAAGGTTCCCTGTAGTCAGGCTTGAGCTGGGTTCAAAATCTCAAAAAATATTAAATATATCAAAATCTCAAAAAACATTAAATATTTCAAAATCCCAAAAAAATCAAATATTTCAAAATCTCAAAAAAATTCAAATATTTCAAAATCCCAAAAATTCAAATATTTTGAAATCCCAAAAATTAAATAGTTCAAAATCCAAAAAAAATCGAATATTTCAAAATTTTAAAAAAATCGAATATGTCAAAATCCAAAAAAAATCGAATATCTCAAAATCTAAAAAAGGTCATGATGTGACACAAACTAGGACCTAAATTGCAAGCAACGCAACGACTTGGCAATGTCACACAAGCGGACTCACTCGCGTTTGTCACACTCGGGTCCGTAGGTGGACCGGTAATGGGGTGAGGGTCCGGGGTTGGACCGGAAGTTTCCAAGGGTATGGCTGGCTTGGGGAGGACCCCTAAGGGCCAGGGGTTGCCCAAATTCACGGGCGGTCAGCACGCCAAAGGCATGGGTTG
Organism: Amorphophallus konjac; assembly: GCA_022559845.1. Classification (NCBI taxonomy): domain Eukaryota; kingdom Viridiplantae; phylum Streptophyta; class Magnoliopsida; order Alismatales; family Araceae; genus Amorphophallus; species Amorphophallus konjac. The sequence continues at coordinate 201,813,164 of CM040120.1, read as the reverse complement.
AAGGGTCACTCTCACAACTCACCCGCGGTAGTCACTCAATTATAAGCAAATTCGGGTTTGGGCACTCTCTTATCGCCGATGGCACTAAGATGCAATACTAATTAAGCAAGGGAATCCAGCAAAGAAATGTGTTCAGTGGCTCACCTGATCGGTGTGAAGACACCGATCCCGGCCGGAGACGAGGGCGAGCGAGGAAGCGTGGGCTTACCCGCACGCCGCGCCGGAGAAGCTTCCACATGAAATTTCAGATTACATGCACTACGCCCCATGCAAGGGGGGGGGGGTCTTGGGGAAGGGAAGCTAATGACTACACCCAAACACTACCTCCACACAGGGAGGGGCCTTCAGCTGGCCAAGCAAGAGGGGAAAAATCAAGCTAGAAGCAAAGAAAGGGAGCCGATGCCGATTCTGACCACTCTATGTGCTTCTGGACAGGCAATTGGTTATCTTGACGCTACGGCCACATAGATTTTTTTTGATGACGAAACCAGTTGGAAATTCTTTGTAGCTGGATCAGGATGACGCCAGAATTTTGCTGATTTCTTTGGTCGCCGGTGGGTGGTCGGGCAGAGGCTCAAACAGGGAGGCAGGCCTGCAATTCTGACTCCTTCAGGTTCACAACAGCAGGAAGAAGAGGTTGCCACGAGCGCTCCAGAGCTCAAAATCAGGTGCCGCTGGAGTCGTCATAACCGTCGATGAGTTCTTTTCGAAACAATACTAACAAGGATGACAAATGTTGTCAAAGTAGACTGGTAGAACTCGAATAATGAGGGGGGGTCGGAGCAGACTGATAGCAAGCAGAACCGCGCACCAGGAGTAAGAAAATGAGAACTCTTGATTCCGAGCGCCAAACAGAGATCCGCTTCTTGATTCTGGAAGTAGACTTGTCGTAGAAGCTCCCAACCAAGCCTCGACTCCAGATCATCAAGAGAGTGGTCATGGTAGCTTCAGGAGTTCGCTTCAGGTTGCTCTTCAGGGAGGAGATACGCAGTCGGAGAAGATAGACTACTCCAAACAGCCCCGAACTCAGAACGTGATAAGACCACCTCCGTTGCGAAGTCGACTGGGAGACATTTCCAACGATGCCTCTTGAGCCCTTAGGAATGTCCGGAAGAAGCCGTGGTCACCTATGCAAGCTGCTGATCTTCTGCAGGTCTTCAGCTGAGAACTGGTTCGCCGATGTAGATCCCAAATGACCACGAAATGAGAAGAAGAAGTGGTTGAATGGTGAAGGGGATATGATGAGTGGTGGGAGGGGAATGTGGGAAGTGGTATGGAAGGAAAGATATGGTGAGATTAGAGGGGTTGGAGAGGGGAGGGGCGTAGGTAGGTGGCTGGTTCTCTACACTAGATGGAGGTGGGAAGGGAAGGTGGAAGATGCTCCAAGTTGAATGGGGATGGAGGATGGGGGGGGCACCAGCCCAAAGGGAGAGGGCTTGGGGAGCCCTAGGGCTGGAAATGGGGGGAAATTTTCAAATTCAAAACTCTCTTGGGGGCTGGGAGATTGTGTAGGGAAGGGAGAAGGTTGGGTTGGGAAGGGAAGAGGGGTGGTTGGTCGTTGGAGGGTGGAGTGGGGATTGGGGGTTCTCTATTGGGACTAGGGGTGGATTAATGTGGGGTGTGGGAAGTTGGAGAGGACTTAATGGAGGTAGGTTGGAGGGTGGAGGTGGTTGGGAAGGGAGGAGAGAGAGTAGGGGGTGCCCTTCTCTCTTGGGAGAGAGAAAGAGAGAGAGAGATAGAGATAGGGGAGGGAGGGGCTTCTCACCCACTCAATTGGATTCTCTCCAATAAAGATAATTTCTGGGACTCAAACACTCTTTGTTTTTTTTCATTCATTGATTGATTCAAAATGGATAGAGTGGGGTCCTATGTATAGGGATCCCACAACTTACAATAAGACCCTGACTTTTGGAGCATTGACAAATAACCAAGGGGAAGGGGGGGCGCCCTTGGGCCAAGCCCAATGAATTTGGCCCATTAACTAATCTAATCAACCCTATGACACTTAACTTAGGTAGATGACTCATTAACCTAGATACTAGACTCAAATAAAAGGAAAATTACAATGATATGACTCAAATAAAATATGAAAATTAGATGACTTGACTCAGAAAAATATGATGGACACAATGGAGCTATGTTGGCGAGCAATTGAAGCTGTGGAAAATGTGAAGGGCGAGAGATGCCCCCATCAGATCAAATATTTCAAAACCCCGCCAAAAACATCATATGCTTCAAAACTAAAAAAAACAAATATTTTTAAAATCAAAAAGAGATTTTCGTCATTTGCATTACATGGCATCCATTGCATTCATTTTCATTTGTTATTTGCCTATTTAATAAGGCTTACCCCCTTGATCAAGAATTAAGAACTGGTCATTTCCTAACTTGCTACAGGCAAGGGGTTAAGCCTAAAATAGATTTAATCTGTTTTCTTTGTTTGTGTATGTGTGCAGGGGCAGGTTGAAGTTCAAGGTCCAGTCAGTAAACGGCCCTTTGGCAACCGTCCTATCCTATTCAACGGCTATGGTCAGACCGTCCCATCGTTCACACAGTTCCCTTCATACCGTTCCAATCTCAAGCTTCTTTAAAGATCCACGGTCCTCATGAGACCGTTAAGGGGTGTGAATGGTAGATTTTTGGCTGTTTGATCAGGTTCACGGCCTGCCAATAGGCCGTTCAAATCCCTGTTCTCAACTATGCTGTTTAGAGCCATTCTATTATCTAAGCGGTCGGTTTCTAACCGCCTACCCCCTTGAGCGGTCTATCTGTGACCGTGTAAATCCTGAGACCACGTCCAAACCCACTCAATCACACAAGAAGAAAGCCAAACTCAAACCAATCAAGCTCACAATTTTATTCAAACATCTCTAGGCATAAGTCCCTTCATCAACATCATGAAAGAAAAGAAAAATCACTCAGTCCTCATTGGGCATCCCTGCGGGGACGTATCTCTCTCAGCTCTCTAACGTAGGCTTGGCATGTCACTGGAATCTCTGCAACCTCCGCTGGAAGGGTAAGCACCCTACTCACCTCCCCATGATCAGGGCACTCCTGACCACCTGCTCATCCTCCTCTGTACCGATCCTTCTCGTCTGTAGCGCGGGAAGGTGGGGTAGTGCTGGAAGTACGGTCCTGGGTAATCCAACCTGTAGGTAGCACCGGTGCGAGCTGTACATCGCCAGTGCAGTGTCGCTCACGAGCCTCAGATCCAAGCCTGGCCTCCTAGGTACTCTAACATTAGTATCGTGAAGAAGTCGGGGCACATCACGAACCAATCCAGGGGCAATCTATTGATGTGCAGTCGCCACTCGTCCCTGGTCTTCTTTTCTGCTGTCCTGCACTCTACCTGTGGAGAGAACCTGAAGGCACCACCTATGAAGAAGAGGGGGTGGCTCCCGAAGATTCGACTAGCTGAAGTAACATCCTCCTTATAAATGAATTTCATCATGATGCCCATCCAGCACTATAAAAGCATCATGGAACCAAAGAGAGGACCCCCTAGAGCTGCTGAGGTAAGGCCATCGTACAAGTAGGCAAGGACGGCCTGGGAGATGGAAAGACCCTGCCATAGGTCGTTGATGGTACTAGGGATCGGAGTCTCTAGCACAAGATCGACAGAGGGGAACAAGATAGCCCCGCACAGGCAAATAGACGTGGCATTAGCTATGGCCTCATCCCACCCGCACCTATTCCTGCAATGTTCAACTACCCACTGGCTAAGAGGAAGAAGGTGAATCTGACGTGGGCCTATGAAGGTATGGATATCCCTGCTATCTGGTATAAACCCTCCCAAGATAAGCCTAGGGTCTATAAGGGCAACAGTGTGACACACTAAGTCTTCCTCACCCACCTTAGACTAGGAAAGGAAAAATAGGTCTCTACCTCCTCTAGTAGGATAGTGGCCTCAAAAGATGGAAACATGAATGTATGGGTCTGAGGGTGCCAGATTTCTACCAAGGCTGAGATATTGTGCCAATCCAGGGAGAGCTTTGGGTAATTTTGGCCTAATACCAAGAGTGGGTGTAGGTGCCAGGACTTCAGGATAGATGTCACTCCTAGGGGCAATGCACGGATCATGGGAGTCAACCACTTTAAAGTGGAATAGCATATAGAGCCAGGAAGAAGCTGAGATGGAAAAGAGAAAAGGAGAAAGAGAGGAAGAACGTGTAAGTGAATGAATGGATTGACTTGAATGAAATCATGCTAACATACCTCTCTCAAAGGGCTCGAGCTGAGATGACGAGGGATCGTAGTCAGCCGTTGGAGCACTTCACGCCCTTTCCTGGCCGGCTTTGGCCCTTCATAAGCTGCCCCATCCATGGAACTCCCCTCGAAGGATCTTTTCATGATGATTTGATGAAGAATAGCAAGGGTTTGAGGCCTAGAAAGAGGAGTGTGGTGTGAGTCACGAATTTGGAGCCCCCTCCTACTTATAGGGCTTGGATAGAGACCTAAACTCACTAGAAGTGAGGTAGGATAGGCCTAGATCGGGTTGGGATAGAGCTTCAGTCGGTTTAGGATGTCCATCTTCAGGTTGGGACTCTCCAAGAGAGTCCCATTCGAACTCCCGGGTCGCATGTTGGTGCGGTCTGTCGACAGACCGCTCTACTAATTAGACGGTCTCACTTCGACTGTTCAGAACCTTCTACACGATTCGAATGCTGGAGGTGGAACGGCTGAGAACAAACCGTTCCATCCATCGCCCGGTCACATATGAATTGTCCTATACTTTGAGCGGCTAATATCAAACCATTTACTCATATCTATGGGTTTTGGTCAAGGGACTTTAAACGGTCTACGGAAAGACCGTGTGATCTGTTGGAACGGTCCCCTTTCGACCATTTAGATATCTGAAGCCCTTTTTTTACTTGTTCTCACCTATGTCACTCGAGCTGTGGTCTCGTCTCTCTCTCACTCAGTTTGGTGTCTCTCTCTCTCACTCAGTTTGGCGTCTCGCTCTGTCACTCAGTTTGTCGTCTCTCTCTCTCACTCAGTTTGTCGTCTCTCTCTCACTCAGTTTGGCGTCTCTCTCTCACTCAGTTTGTCATCCCTCTGTCACTCAGTTTTTCGTCTCTCTCTCACTCAGTTTGGCGTCTCTCTCTCTCACTCAGTTTGTCATCTCTCTCTCACTCAGTTTGGCGACTACCTCTCTCACTCGTGGTCGTAGTTGTCTCTTACACGGACTCGTAGTCGTCCCACTCACACTCGCGGTCGTCTCACTCATGGTCCCACTCGGCCGTCTCTCGCACGTGTCCGTCTCACTCGTGTCGTAGTCATAGTCAGTAAGTCAGTGTCAATCATTTGCATTCATTCATGCATTCATACATCCACAAAATCACAATAAAAGCATATCATATCACTATCATATCATGTCCACATGTACAAAAGTCGTGTCCCCAGTACAAGAGTCAGGCCTGTCTATCTCCCTGGCCCCCGTCGTTGTCTCCACCTCCCTCCTGCCTCTTTGGGGGAGGCATCGCCGAGGTCACCTCGTCACGCTGTCATCGGCATCGCTCATCCTCCTCATTCCTCCGGTGGCCGAGGGAACCCGTCAAGTAACTCCTCACGGAGCCATGAGTACCGTGGCTGCCGCTTGGAGTCCCGCTGCGCGTTGATCGCCGGCTCATCTCCTTGTAGGCCCGTAGCTCCCCACTCAGCCCAGACGCCTCGATCAGAGACGGTCCCGCTCTGCTCGGACCCGCACCAGCTCCTCTGCTCCAACCCGAAGTCGCTCTAGCTCCTCCCGAAGGAGCGCTATCTCGACCGCGTCCGTCGGGCGACTCTGCGCTGCCTCCTCTCGTAAACGGGCCACCTCCTCCCTAGCCGCTGCCCGGCTCTGCTCAAGCTCTGCCCTAAGTCGGGTCAGCTCAGTCGTCTGCATATGCATTTTCATGGTTAGTCAATAGCATTTCATACATAATTATACGCATAAACAACATGGAAAGTGTAGTAGTTGTGTACTCTCTCGGTGAGTGCCACCTCGGCTACCTTCGCCCGTGCCACCATCCGGGTGAAATCAACGTCCCGCTCGACTCGGTCAGCTGGGGTCTGTGAGGAAGAGGAAGGAGCATTTGTCCCCTGGCGCTGGGTCCCCTCGGCTCGCTGCATCCAAAACTCCAGGTCAGTCACATGCATAATCATAATCATAAGCATTTGCATAATTTAGAGAGTTTAGGGTTTAGAAAACTCACCAGTAGGGTCAGGGCCTGGCGGGCCTCGTCGCGCTCACGGATCATCGCGTCGAGGAGCCCCTACAGCTCCGCGATCGTTTCTCAGGGTCGATCTGCATTTAGAAAGTTCAAACATCAGTGCATAGGCATATAGAAAGCATAATAGAAAGGCATTAGGGTTTGGAAGTCATACCGGTCGGCGGGCACCACGGAACACCTGGTCCGGGTAGTGCCTGGCATACGACGTGTAGTACACCGCGTCACTCTCTGCGCATGTGGTCACCACCCTCCCGCGTGCTGCCCAGTATGTGATCTGCTCAGCAGCTCGCTCTCTCCAGTCTAACACGGTCGTTGCGCCCCGTGGGTGTCGCCCCACGTGCTCTCTCGACGCCGGGAACTCCACGGCTGGCTAGTGGATGCCGATCATCCTCATCACTAGTCTGAAGTAGAGTGGCTTCACTACATTCATGCAGTGAAGCCACACGTCGCGTCTTGAGAAGGCAAGGGCCCCTGCCACCCAGGGCTGACCCTTGTGCCCCTCCTCTGCATAAGGAGTCCACCGTACCTGTCAAGATAGGAAGTCACATCATAATCATGTAGAATTGCATTTAATTGAAGGGTCTAAGTATAGAGTCGTACCGATGTGTATGGTAGAGTGTCCATGTCGTCCTGTAGCTCTCGGACCTGTCTCCGGAGACCTCCGCTCTCCCGAGGTGCGATCCACCTCCTGACAATGGGCAGTCGGTCCGGGTGGGTCTCCTCGCCTTGCCCAAGCCCGCGTAAGTACACATAGGCCCATACCTGTATTGCATTTCACCAAGAGTCAGCATATAGCAGTCATAGGAGTCCTATAGTTAAATGCATAGTAGGAGTCAGAGTCGTACCTGGAGTAGAGGGGAGAAGCCCCCAAGCATCATCCGTCAGGACATCGAGCTCAAGGTGTCAAACAAAAATGCTAGGACAGCAGCTCCCCACGCGTAATCACCCACATGGTCGAGGTCCCTGAGAAACGGTAAGAAATAGCAGCTGATGACGTTCCCTCGCGTCGCAAAAAGAAGTCGGCCAAACAGCAACGTCATGAACCACCGCAGTACTCGGTCTGCCTCTGGTCCCACCTCCGTCGCAACTCGTGGTCTGGCTCGGTCCACGAGTCTCTCAAGGTGCTGCTCAGACAGCTCTCCTGTCACAATCCCCGCGTACCGAAGCCCCAGGCTCTCTTGAAGTGCCGCCCGAGTCAGGGTGGTGGACTGCCGCTCGGGGTGCAGCAAGTCCAGTCCCAAGAGCTCTTGGGCCATCTCCCGGTAGTCAAGATAAGTGCTCCCGCTGACCGGAGACCCATGCATGTGAAGGCCAATAAGTCAGGCCACGTCCTCGAGCGTGGGGACTATGTGTCCCCACGGGAAGAGAAACGTGCGACTCACTAGGTCCCAGCGGTCGTGCAGAGCGTAGAGTAGCGGTGTGTCAAACCGACTCACCTCTACGCTCAGGAACTATGAGAATCCCTTGACTCTCCGCCTCTCGCGCTAGAAGTCGGGTAGTGCGAGGTACACTGCTCGAACCTGCAGCCAGGAGATCTGGGTCCTACGCTTTCCCTGCATACATTTAGGATAATTGCATTTTAGTTTAGGGTTTTGCATTTTATTCAATAAGCTCACACTCTACTCACCAAACGGTCACCCCTACACCGCACCCCCATGTTAGGATACAATGCCCGGATACAGAGGGGGGTGAATGTATCCTTTTACAATTAATGCCCAAATAAAAACTCTAGTGCTGGACGCAATCTCAGAATAAAACCAAATTCAATTAAACCAAGGAGCAAACACAAGAGACGCACCTATTCAAGCATCTAGCGGAATCACACTCATAATGCAAACCACTGCTCAAGATAATTTTAGGTGGTTCGGTCCTCCAGACCTACATCCACCCCACACTCAACCTAAGTGTGGCAACACTAACAGCTGGGCAACACAGCTTGCCAACAGAAGCTGATACACAGCTTACCCAGGGGAACAGACTCCCCTCTTCCTCCAACCTGGAGGGAACCTCTAGCAACCCTCGGTCACTAGAAAACCAGAGACTAGCGTCTCTCTTCCTCTATACCAAGAGGGAACCCCTGGACTTGCAACCCACAAGCCCAGAAGTGGAGATCAGATCTCCCTTCCTCCAAAACAGAGGGAACACACAAGTGACTTCCAGCCACTTGCAGACTAGAGGTCGAAGACCTCTCTTCCTCCAGACCAGGAGGGACCCGACCTCAGTCCAGAGGATCGGAAGTACAGAGCTAACCCAAATGAAAACGGAAAAATAAGAAAGGGAAAAATACAGAGCGATCATAAAGCTGTAAAGACAGATAACACAAATGTGGCTCGCATGGAGCTGACTGGCCTGGATTTGATCCACGGTCCAGTAGTCAGATCTTCAGGTAAGATTCTCTTCCTCTTCTCTTCTCTCTCACTTTCTTCTCTCTTTCTCTTCTCCTCTTCTTCTACTCTTTTTCTCACTCTCGATCTCTGCTCCTCTATTCCTTTTGGCTCATATGCTTGCCCCTGCTTCATCAGCCTTTCTTCCATTTATATCAGCAGCCAGCAGGATGATAGGGTACAAAGTGCGTGTGCCTCCCACGCTTGATTCAGAACTTTCCTGCCACGTGCCCTTTTCGTATTTGTTCCTCTAGTATAGGATCACGTGCAGCCCAGTTATTGGGGAATACTCTTCCTCGGACCTGCAAGGAGATAAAAACTATTAATACTCAGGGTTTGCTCTATATATCTACCTGAAATGAGTTGGTTGACACTCAAGCTGAACCTGCACGAGGTATGTGGGAATGACAAGAGGTGCACTATACTGAGAACGACACGAGATACAGTGGTGACAAAACAAACACTACCAAGAGAATGACACGAAGTCCAAGGGTGACAATACAGATTCTACAAAGAGGACGACACGAGGTAGAGAGAGAACAACACGAGATATACAATAATAAAGCTGACACTACAAAGAGAACGACACGAAGTAGAAAGAGAACAGCACGAGGTAAAAAGGAAATAGCACGGAACTAAAAAGGTAGTAAGACACGCGGTCAGAGGAAACCTGGACGAAGGTAGAAGCAAAACAACACGCAGACATAAACACAAGAGAAACACGAAAACAGAAACCGACACGAAGTGTGGTTTCAACACAAGAAAGACACGAGGTCTAGGAAAAGTAACACGAAGATAGAAATAACAAAGAACCGACTCGAACTAAGGATGACATGGAGACAGCACAGTCAGACTCGACTTGAGACACTTAACGCTTGAACTTAGAGAAGAATGCACGAAGTAAAATCAACATGAAGACAGAAGACAGAAATAACACGAAGACTCAAACACAAAAATAACATGAAGACATGAATACAAAAGCAACACGACATAACACACAATAAAGAGAACGGCACGAGAACAACATGGACTGAAACCAACTCGAAGACGAAAACAAAAACTGACACGAAGTGTGGTCACAAAGCAGAGAAGACACGGGGTCTAGGAAAGACAACACGCGGACAGAAGATAGGAACGGTTTCAATCGACACATGATAAAACAAAGAAAGCAGGAAAACGACTCGAGTATCTACAGTAAATGACACGAAGACAAGCCCTGAAAATACTATTTAGACTTCACACTGTACAGACTTTGAGGAGTCTGAACCAATGTACAGACTTTAAACCTATGAAGATGGAGTGTATAGACTTGAAAGTCTGAATGCGATGTGCATACATGCTGAGTTGACGCTGCAGCCCAATGAGTTAATGCTGCAACGTATACACTTTGCGTTCAATTGAAGGTGTATATACTTGAAGTTTCAAGGCCACAATGTATAGACTTCAAAAGAAGCAGTCCGATGTACAGACTTCAAATGTGAAGACATTGTGACTGCAAATGCAGTGATCAGACTTCATTGTATAGACTTGGAGAACATGAAACAATGTGCATACTTGAGACGCCTGAAGACCAATATATAACATGACTGAACATAATCAATTATGCAAAGCCATATTAGAACTAATGAAGAACAACATAATGATCAGAAAGTAGCGATTTGACTCACACAAGATGACTCACAGTGAATAGCTCACTACAAAGGCCAAACATCAAAACCACCATTAAAACCATCATCAAAATCACAGGGGCACAACAATCTCCCCCTTTTTGATGATGGCAACGCTACATAGTGAGTCATTTGAGAAGTCTGATGACTCAAACTATTCTCCCCCTTTGACTTCATCAAAAAGAAAATAGTTTGAGAAATTAAAGCAACCAGCATGCTATAATTGAAAACCAATCTCCCCCTTGATATATCCAAGATGAATCATGGGATGATAAGAATGCATATGCACGTGGAGATTTCAAAAATGCAAGATCACAATTCTTCCCTTTGGCAACATCAAAAAGAAAGAGACAAAAGGAGACAGAAATGCAAATGATATGAGATATAATTAATCAAATCCAAGAGTGTGAAAGAGAGCCTCTAAATGGGCAACAAGATACAGATCATTGTCTTTTTAAGGATTAAAATATCTGGCTTGTCTGCTGGAAGGGCCACGCGGCCTGCCTGGTGGTGGTCTCCCCCTAGGAGCAGCAGAGGTATATTCTTGAGGTGGAGTTCTGCTAGAGGAAGCCTGGCCAGGAGCTGAACCCAAGGTAGAGTGAAATTCCTTCAGGTCATTGGACAATTCAGCTAACTAATAGACCACAGCGCTTCTGACATTTGCCACTTCAGAAATGATGTCGTCTTGGCGAATATTAACTGTTTCATATCTGTCAGTCAGAATTGTCATTTCTGTTAAGAAAGCGATCAGTTTATCATAGATCTTCTGGACATCTAGACCTAGGGCACTGAATGACCCTTTCAAAACTTCTAAGGATGTCCTGATCTCAAAACAGTGATTTATAATGCTGGCAGAAGACTTAAAGGAGGAAATTTGAGCATCTTGTAGTTCACGAAGTGCTGTTGCGATCTTTGAACATGCCTCCTGCAAGCCTGTCATCAAGGACCTGTTGGCATCATCTGAAGCTTTCTTGTTTAACAGAAACCTTTTCCATTCAGTTAGGAGAAAGATCTCAAGCTTCAGTAGCCTGGAATGGACTTGATTGATGTTAAGAGAGACATACTTGAGCAGATCATCCATTTTGTTATCTTGTCTTTGCATTTGCTGAGTCAAATTTATAAGAAGTTCTTCAATATTTGGCGCCCTAGCAGATAGAAGTCGAGGTTGACCTAGAGGTGTACCAAAAGATTCACAGCCAGGTGCAGTTCTCTCATCTGTTTCTTCTTGCACTGGCGTTTGGTTGTCTACTGCTAGAGCCTGATCTTCATCTTCAGCTTGGATGTCTTTGTCAGGACCTGCATTTTCATGTGCCTCATCTCCACTAGATGATTCTGTTTCTAGGTCTATGACAGGAGAAAGTTCCTGACACTCATCCACTATATCTTCCATGAGATTATGATCTGCAGGACTTTCAACAGGTGCCTGTTCTAGAATTTCAGATGTAACTACGTTTTCAGCCTCTTCCAAACTTTTCTCCACAGCTTCTCTTAGAATGACATTAACAAAATCAGCAAGTTCTTGATCATTACTTACTTGCTCTTGATCAGGCTGTTCCACGGGCACCCTCACTTCGTCTGATGTCTTCCCAAAAGAATCAAACAGACCATCAATGTTTGTATCTAGATCAGTCTGAATGCTGTTTTCAGACACCCTGACTTCTTCAGATGCAAACTCGACAAGCTTCTGAAAAGAAAAAGATACTTCAGTGGGTGCAGCAGACATAGTTGACTGTGGATGTTCAGATGGTGTTTCCTGTAGAGCAACCTCAGAAGCTGATGCTAAAACTGTTTGGGTTGAATCTTGAGGGTGTTCCAGAAGCTCCCCCTGAGCTTGTGATTCCTTAACTTTCTGGGCCTTAACCTGCCCCAAGAGAGAAGAGCCCTCCAACCCCAAAAATACTGAAACAAAATTCATGTTAAAAATGTTTCGAGCCCTAACTTCTGACATGGCCTCTCCATCCAAGGGAATCTTTGAATACTTAAAGATGTCTGTCAAATGGGCGGCGTAGGGCAGATGTCTTTTGGATCCAATACACCCCTTCATGACATTAAAAATAACTTCAGGCAAACAGATCTTTACATTCTGAATCAGGCAGAACAATAGGAACCTCTGTGTGTCTGTGATTCTTCCTCTAGCACCAGTCTGTGGGGTGACTATTGAAGCAATGATGTTCTGAAGAAGCTTGTGAAGAGGGGAAAATGACGAGGTTTGGTAAGCTTTCAGCTTCAACTGCCCCTTGTCATGAATGTTACTGGGTTTACCAGTAATAACCGAAAAGGCTTCATGCAGACTATATCTATATCCTCTCTCCACTTCCCCTTTTTCTGGAATACTAAGAGCTTTGTGGAGAGAGTCACATGTTACTGTCATCTCAACCCCTTTAACAGACGAGATCAAATCAGATTTATCTCGGCTCAAAGATAAATTATTGTAAAATTCCATTACCAGGCTAGGGTAATAGACACTGTGGTTTTCTAGAAATTTCCTCCATTCCTGAAACTCAAGAATCTCCAAAAGTTCTGGAAACTTCAAAACCAGGGTTTCATCTCCGAAATCTACTATTCTTGGAGGAATGATTTTCTCACTCTCTAAAAACACGGTAGACTGAGAGGGCCTAGTACCTTGTGCGGAAGACATTTCTGCAGTTGATTCTGGTTCAAGACATCTTTGCTGCGTGGACGAAGGCTCCTCATCTATTTCTTTTCCCTTCCTCTTCCTTTCCACATGAGCGACGGATTCTGGCTGATCCATTTGTCGTAACTCTCAGAGTATCAACTCTTTCTTGCTGGTTGCTGCTGGAAATGAAGCTAGAGCCAAGAACAGAGGAGAACTCTGTGGTGGAGATGAGATTTTAGAGAAGAAGGATGAGCGGGAGATAAGGGTTTGAAGAAGCATGCAAAACGTATCGACACGAGGAGACACAGGAAGCGGCAGGGGCACGCGAGGGTTTATTTATGTAACCTTGAGGAACAAGAAGGGTTTTTGAGGGGTCACTTTTCACTCTTATCGTACTTTTTCAGGAAATGCCCAAACTACCCTTATTCAATATGTAACACAGCCGTTTCCCGTTAAAGTTCGCTCTTCAATATATGGAATTATTATATTCTTCCGAAAACTTTGTTCAGTTACCTCAAGACGTTAAATCAACATGATCACAAAACTAGCTGTTAAAGGTACTTAGCCTAGAGAAGGTTACGATTAAAATACTCCTTATGTTTGTCAGGAAAAGAAATACCAAACAGATAGTTAAGCACAGTTCATTACCTCATTTAAGGACAAGAGAGGGCATACAGAGTCAACCAATTTGTTGAGCACTAGGTAGAATTGTCCCTTTTTACACAAGGAGACATGTTTATAAGACACCAGAATCCCTGGTTACTCAGGACAAGCTACCTTAATGCCAATGAAAACCAATGAATTTTTTTTTTGTTGACTTTTCTTTCCCCCTTTTTTTTTATTTATTTCAACTTTTCCATAATATACAGAGATAGCTAACTGTATCATGACAGAACCTCTAGACTTCTTTGATCTAGAATATCTATTTCTCCACAATAGCCATTGCTCTGCCACAAGGAATGGCGTATTCCCTGGTAGCACCTCTCAAGATCTTAGACACAAGATAGAACCCTTACATAACACAATTTGTTATCTCACAGCCATCTTCACATAAGTTTCAGTTAAGACGAAATCCTCAGCAAGGCTTTTCCATTTAACAGAAATTTTTACAATGTGTTGACCAACAATTGAGGAATACCTTGGAAGGATTAAAGGATAAAATATAACCCCCATACATTAAAGTTCTTTATTAACAGGTATAACTTGTTACAAAAGATTTTGGGTGGTTTAAGGTATTCTGATCAAATCTGATAAGAGTGACAAAGCTAAAAGAAAGAATTTTCCTTCAAGAGAATTCCTGAACTAAAGGGGATAAAACAAGGATAAGAAGGTGACAAACAAGATGGAGAGAGATGAGATGAGATGAGAAGCACTCCATACAACAAAGCAGCAGGTGAGAGATAACTCTAGAGAGTAAAGTCCAAGGAGCTCACATAAAATCTTCCTAAGGAGATTCAATCTAGAAACCAGAGAGTGCTCTTGAGCAATAAGCTGCAACCTCATGAGATGACTGAACTCAGCACCAAATAACCACATTGGCAGACAAAGGTTCTTCTGATACCAGATGACCTGACAAGCTCCTTTTTCAGTCCATGCAAGGGCATCTCACATACAACTCTTGGAAATATTAATTATTTATATTTTTTTTTAATAAGTGGAATGTAATGAAATGAGCATGAGTCAGTAAATTGACATAAAAATAGCATGCCTCCCCCTAACTATGAGCATGAAGCTTTTTCTGAGAGCATGCAATGTTTGCCATGAACACTAAACAAATGAATTTGTCATTCATGCACATTCAGGCTGCCCTGTTCAGTAGAATGACCTATGGTACTAGGCGGAGCACTTGGTCAGAAGGACCACCTCACACATAGTAAGCACCTCCAGACAGATTTTCCCTGCCCTTATGATAGCTTACTATTTGATATACCATAATGGTCAAACATGATGATCAAAGGGCATGCCAGACAAGTAAGATAATCATGTCTAGTTTAAAACAGGCAGTTTATATGTTCAACAACAATCATCAGTCGGATGGATTAAGAATTGAATTCAGATTAGGAAGGCAGCAGTAGATTTACCTGAGGGGTTCAGGCGTGGGGTCATTTTATGTGCCCTGGTTTATTACCCCTTTATTCCATCCAAGGCACACCTGCCAGGCACCTTCCTATTTTCCACTAGAAGGTACCCAAGTGGTCTTGGGTCTTGCATAGTAATTGGCCCCTTTTGGGACTGCCTGCATCTTCTTCTGTGCCAAATAGTCGTCAGAGTTCATGATAAAATAGTTATGCATTGAATGCCCAGACAGCCCACAATAGTGGCATGAACTAGCAGGTTTCATGTTCCTCTTATGTACACTAGCATGAACTTGAGCATTATAAGAGTGAGCATGAGGGTTTCTGTTATAATTATGAAATTTTTTTCTTTCATGACCAGCCACCCAACAAGCAGCAACGTGGTGGCCTGGTTTTCTACAATTTGAGCAAACATGAATTCTTTTAAGAACATGTTCGTTCCTACCAAATCCTTTGAAATTTCTAGTCCTACCCTAGACATGCCAGCATTCCTTGACTGCATGCCCATGCTTCCCACAATGGGAGCAGAAGGGAGACTCTCTTCTAAAAAAGCTTGCCCAACATTCAATGGCCTTGTGCCCAAGCTTGTTGCAATTAAAACATTTGACATGCTGGTTCAGAGAAGCAGTTTTGTTGATATTAAGAGCATGTTGGTTAGCATAAGATTTAGCATGATGTGAGAGTGGTTTTTTCTTTCCATTAGCAAACCAACATTGAACATGGGTGTGGCCTAATCTACCACAATGCGAGTATTCACTTTTCTTTGAATGAGCAGCAGGATTTCTATCATGATATTTCCCAGCATCCATCATTTCAGCATTTAAATCAACCAGTTCTTTTAATTCACACTCATGCATCAAATGGCCTATCTTGTGACAGCAATGACATTTCATGATTTCCCTCTTATGTGCATGTCTCGGTATACCAGTGTGTTTTACAGCATGCACATTTTTAGTGTGATCCAATCCTTTCTTCACATGACTGACCATATCAATAACTTTTGTTTGTTTCAGATTCTTCTGAACATTTGGTTGTTTATTTTCTGAGGTGGTGGCTACATCAGATGCTTTAAAACAAGATGTCATTAGCTTATTTTTGAAGGCCTTTTTATTTATATCGTTGTAGCCTAACCCTTCCTTTTGAGTATTGACCTTAACACCTAACAACCTGTCCAGATTTTCTTGTCCTTTCACAAATTTTGACAGGGATTTATTCAAATCGTCAATTTCATTTTGCAGAGAAACGATGTGTATTTCATAACTGGCAATTTCTTGTTCATTGCAATTTACACATTCGCTTAGCACTTTGTTTGCAATTTTGCAATCCTCAACCTCTTGTTCCAGATTTTTCATTTTTTCAGATTCTTCAAAGTAAACAAATTTTCCTTTGTCTAAAGCTAGAAGCCTCTCAGACATAGTGGAGTTCAGCACTTTTAACTTCTCATTTTCTTCCTTAAGCTTGTCATTCTGAATTAACTCATTTATTAATATCTGATCTTCTGAGTTAGTTTCAAGTTTTCTTCCAGCCATAAATTTCTTCAAATCTTTTTCCTTCTCTTCAATATCTTTCTGTAATTCCACATTCACAAATTTTATGGCTTCAATTTTATCAATCAGGAGAATATTCTCTTTTTTCAGTTTCTCTAAACTTTCTTCATTTTCTTTGAAGAACTTTCTAAGAGAATTATCTTCAGATTTCAGCTTATTTAGATCAGATTTTAGACATTCACATTCCTTCATCAAATTTTCGTTCTGATTTTTATACCTACGAATATCAGATAGACAGGTATCATGATGTTGCTTGATACTGGAGCAATTTTCACATGGGGATCTAGACCTTTCTAACCCAGTATTCTTTTTCAACTTTTTATACTGACTTCTTAACCTCTGATGTGATTCTAGCAATTCAGCATATGCATTTTCCCAATCATCTACAGTATAATTTTCAAAAGGATTTACCTCATCATCTTCATCTTGAATGCTGCCTTGATTATTTCTATCAGCCATCATGCAGCTGTTCTTCTTTGTCTTCTGAATTCGCTTCAGCATGTTCAGAATATCTTTAGCAGAACTGCAATCATAAAGACAAGACCATAAGGCTCTGTCAGTAGCTGCTTTCATCAGATTAAAAGCTTTCTGATTCTCTTCATGCAAAGAGGTATGCCTGTCAGTCCATTTGGACTTTTTCTTTGGTAGTTCATGAGGACCGTGTGAAATTACTTTCCACAGGTCTGGATTAATAGATTTAGCATAACTCTTTAAATTAGCAAGCCATGCACTGAAGTGTGTACCACAAAAAATCGGTGGATTAGCCATGGGAACAAATAGTAGGTAGATTCGAGGCGACAAGAGTATTGATGCACTAAAACCAGATAAGTATTGAAGACTACACGATCGGATCTGCAGGTCGCTGGACCTTCTAGGTAGACACCCACTCTGATACCAATTGTTAGGATACAATACTCGGATACAGAGGGGGGTGAATGTATCCTTTTACAATTAATGCCTAAATAAAAACTCAAGTGCTGGACGCAATCTCAGAATAAAACCAAATTCAATTAAACCAAGGAGCAAACACAAGAGACGCACCTATTCAAGCATCTAGCGGAAGCACACTCACAATGCAAACCACTGCTCAAGAGAATTTTAGGTGGTTCGGTCCTCCAAACCTACATCCACCCCACACTCAACCTAAGTGTGGCTACACTAACAGCTGGGCAACACAGCTTGCCAACAGAAGCTGATACACAGCTTACCCAAGGGAACAGACTCCCCTCTTCCTCCAACCTGGAGGGAATCTCTAGCAACCCTCGGTCACTAGAAAACCAGAGACTAGCATCTCTCTTCCTCTATACCAAGAGGGAACCCCTAGACTTGCAACCCACAAGCCCAGAACTGGAGATCAGATCTCCCTTCCTCCAAACCAGAGGGAACACACAAGTGACTTCCAGCCACTTGCAGACTAGAGGTCGAAGACCTCTCTTCCTCCAGACCAGGAGGGACCCGACCTCAGTCCAGAGGATCGGAAGTACAGAGCTAACCCAAATGAAAACGGAAAAATAAGAAAGGGAAAAATACACAGCGATCAGAAAGCTGTAAAGACAGATAACACAAATGTGGCTCGCATGGAGCTGACTGGCCTAGATTTGATCCACGGTCCAGTAGTCAGATCTTCAGGTAAGCTTCTCTTCCTCTTCTCTTCTCTCTCACTTTCTTCTCTCTTTCTCTTCTCCTCTTCTTCTACTCTTTTTCTCACTCTCGATCTCTGCTCCTCTATTCCTTTTGGCTCATATGCTTGCCCCTGCTTCATCAGCCTTTCTTCCATTTATATCAGCAGCCAGCAGGATGATAGGATACAAAGTGCGTGTGCCTCCCACGCTTGATCCAGAACTTTCCTGCCACGTGCCCTTTTCGTATTTGTTCCTCTAGTATAGGATCACGTGCAGCCCAGTTATTGGGGAATACTCTTCCTCGGACCTGCAAGGAGATAAAAACTATTAATACTCAGGGTTTGCTCTATATATCTACCTGAAATGAGTTGGTTGACACTCAAGCTGAACCTGCACGAGGTATGTGGGAACGACAAGAGGTGCACTATACTGAGAACGACACGAGATACAGTGGTGACAAAACAAACACTACCAATAGAACGACACGAAGTCCAAGGGTGACAATACAGATACTACAAAGAGGACGACACGAGGTAGAGAGAGAACAACACGAGATATACAATAATAAAGCTGACACTACAAAGAGAACGACACGAAGTAGAAAGAGAACAGCACGAGGTAAAAAGGAAATAGCACGGAACTAAAAAGGTAGTAAGACACGCGGTCAGAGGAAACCTGGACGAAGGTAGAAGCAAAACAACACGCGGACATAAACACAAGAGAAACACGAAAACAGAAACCGACACGAAGTGTGGTTTCAAAACAAGAAAGACACGAGGTCTAGGAAAAGCAACACGAAGATAGAAATAACAAAGAACCGACTCGAACTAAGGACGACATGGAGACAGCACAGTCAGACTCGACTTGAGACACTTAACGCTTGAACTTAGAGAAGAATGCACGAAGTAAAATCAACATGAAGACAGAAGACAGAAATAACACGAAGACTCAAACACAAAAATAACACGAAGACATGAATACAAAAGTAACACGACATAACACACAGTAAAGAGAACGGCACGAGAACAACATGGACTGAAACCAACTCGAAGATGAAAACAAAAACTGACACGAAGTGTGGACACAAAGCAGAGAAGACACGGGGTCTAGGAAAGACAACACGCGGACAGAAGACAGGAACAGTTTCAATCGACACGTGATAAAACAAAGAAAGCAGGAAAACGACTCGAGTATCTACAGTAAATGACACGAAGACAAGCCCTGAAAATACTGTTTAGACTTCACACTGTACAGACTTTGAGGAGTCTGAACCAATGTACAGACTTTAAACCTATGAAGATGGAGTGTATAGACTTGAAAGTCTGAATGCGATGTGCATACTTGCTGAGTTGACGCTGCAGCCCAATGAGTTAACGCTGCAACGTATACACTTTGCGTTCAACTGAAGGTGTATATACTTGAAGTTTCAAGGCCACAATGTATAGACTTCAAAAGAAGCAGTCCGATGTACAGACTTCAAATGTGAAGACATTGTGACTGCAAATGCAGTGATCAGACTTCATTGTATAGACTTGGAGAACATGAAACAATGTGCATACTTGGGACGCCTGAAGACCAATATATAACATGACTGAACATAATCAATTATGCAAAGCCATATTAGAACTAATGAAGAACAGCATAATGATCAGAAAGTAGCGATTTGACTCACACAAGATGACTCACAGTGAATAGCTCACTACAAAGGCCAAACATCAAAACCACCATTAAAACCATCATCAAAACCACAGGGGCACAACACCCCACCCATCGGTTGGATTCCAACCATCTCAATAAGTCCCACGGTTCACCCTAAACCGTTCTGCTATCTGGGCGGCCCTCTGACGACCGCGCCTCTATCTGATGATTGCCCTGGAACAGACCATTCTTGGCCGTTCAATAATAACACGGTCCCCATTTGACCGTGCCCCTCCCTTTTCAAGTGATTAATTACCTGGATTTGCATAGTTTGTCGACCGATCGTGTGGTTTTTAACGGTCTGATTTCAACCGTTTTGTTCCTTAGTGCTTTGTTTTCTAAGCGGACCAGAGAAGGCCGTCCTCCGTTTCAATGGTTTGACCTAAACTGTTATATTCCTATGAGCTTTAGTTTCTAAACCGGACCATGGCGGGCCGTCTTATATTTCACGGTCTGATGAAGACCATTTTGTTCTCAAAGGTCTATATTCTGAATGGTACAATACGGACCGCCCTAATTTTGAGCGGCTCTCCTGAGACCCCTCTGTGATGTCGATTCAGCTTCTTTAAGCAGCCACCCTTCAGACGTGTGTTCTTTGAACGGTTCTATAAGAACCGCGTGGTTTCGTAGTGCGGTCACTGTTGGACGGCTCTATTACCGTTGTTCCCAACGATGTGAAACCCCCCTCCCCACCAGCGGTAGGGGCCCCCATGGCTTCCCAACCAGCTCCTAAGGGGATCTAGGTCCCTGTCCTACCCTTATGGCTAACATGCAGGCTCTAAAAAAAACTGGAAATAGGG
Organism: Amorphophallus konjac; assembly: GCA_022559845.1. Classification (NCBI taxonomy): domain Eukaryota; kingdom Viridiplantae; phylum Streptophyta; class Magnoliopsida; order Alismatales; family Araceae; genus Amorphophallus; species Amorphophallus konjac. The sequence goes on along the minus strand of CM040120.1, from coordinate 201,792,542 downwards.
GGGCATGTAAGGCACCTACCTCGGGGTTTGGTCGCCGTTGCCGTAGTCACCTCCAGTGCCGCTGGATCCTCCTCAGCATCCATGGCCCCTCCCTCGATCGACAACGTCGCCTCCTCGGTTGCGGGCGGTGGGCTGGGTTCCCCTTGTTGTGCCCCTGTGTGATTTTGATGATAGCAGACATTATGAATTACACTGATGAATTTAAGTAATAATGTGACATTACACTGTGACATTGTGATGTGCCCTTTGTCTCAACTGCATTGATTGTATTACTGTTTGAATGAACTGCTTGCTTAGCTGCTTTGAGTGTGAGAGTATTGCACGGCTGCTTGACTTCATGATTTTCTGCTTAGTAAGTCTTGCTCATCTCTGCACATTGTTAGCATGAATTCTGCTTACTGCCTTCATGAAATGGTTGCACTGTGTTGACGCAGCAAGCCACTACGTTGACGCATCCTTCATGAATTGGTTGCATAGCGTTGACGCAGTTATGTACTGCGTTGACGGAGTGGTAAAATAGGATCCTATTTTTGTCTTCTTATTTGGTTATATACATTGCATTGCTTATAATTTCAGGAACTCGTGGTTATTCTGTTTGTCTATGCTCGAATGATTACTTCAATATCGGGTCATTGACTGTGCTTGGAATTTGCCTGGTTGAATGACCTGGTTATATTAGGATTCACTCATTTATGAGCCACTGCAGTGGGTTGACGCAGTGGTAGAATGGGTTAACGCCATGGAGTGTTTTCTGAGCTGTCATCCTCGGTTTGTCCATCCACTGCGTTAACGCTACAGGATCTGCGTTAACGCATTGGTGTGATTCTGCATTATTAACCTGCCTTGCCCTTGTGCAGAAATGGATTGGTTGATGGATCGACAAGGTGACCAGAGGGTTGACGCAGTTGCACAATGCGTCAACGCACTCCACACGAAACGTGAGAGGGTTGAAGCCATCTAAGTTCAGACGTTGCAGCTCCATGCGTCAACGCAGCATGCTGAGAGCGTCAACGCAGCACGTCTATCTGCTGACCTAATCACTGGATCACCGATGCGTCAACGCAGCAGTGGAGCAGCGTCGATGCAACTGTCAATAGGGCTAGGCTGGTTGCTCACTGGAATGCATCAATGCGTCAACGCCATGGGTTGGAAGCATCAACGCAGTAGACTTGAGTTTTGCTGGTAGAATGTCTTTGAAGGCTGCGTCAACCCCTTGAAGCAAGTGCGTTAAAGCCACCTCACTCCAGTTGCTGAGCGTACTGATGAGGGGGCACGTGATCCGATGGGAATAAGGGGCAGGATGCTGACACGTGTTAGATAAGGGGTGCTACCCTGCCAAGTGGACCAATCAGTGGTCACTAGGGCATTTTCTACTCAACCTTCGGAGGCTCTGTTTCTGATATAAAAGCACCCCATCATCCTCTCGAAAAGGGTTAACTCTCCACAGAAGAAGAGGAAGCTCTCCAGCGAAGAAATCTGAGAGTGTGAGCAAAAGAAGAGAAGAGAAGCAGCAGAGCGAAGAAGAAGAAGGAAGAAGAAGAAAAGTTCAGAGAAGAAGAAATAGAGAGAGCTTGTGAGAGATTGAGCAGCAGAGAAGATCTGGTCTCGTGGATCAAATCCAGAGCCAGTCTGGTTCTTGCATTTCATTCCATATCCGGTTCAGTTTGATTTGTATTTTTTTTTTATCATTGTTCTTCCGTTTACCCAGTTGGGCATTTGTTCTCTCCTGGTTGATTAGGAGAAGGGAGATCATGGGATCTCCGGTTTACTTGCAGCAGGGCGCCGCGAGTGGGTTCCCTCCGGCTGAGGAGGAAGAGAGGCTAGGCCTCTGGTCTGCCAGCAGCTGGGTGCTGCTAGGTGTTTCCCTCTGGGATTGGAGGAAGGGAGGTTTATTCCTCCTGTTGCAAGTGGCTGGTGCCATTTGTGGGTTCCCTCCGACTGAGGAGGAAGAGAGGCTAGGCCTCTGGTCTGCCAGCAGCTGGGTGCTGCTAGGTGTTTCCCTCCGGGATTGGAGGAAGGGAGGTTGATTCCTCCGGTTGTAAGTGGCTGGTGCCATTTGTGGGTTCCCTCCGGCATGGAGGAAGAGGGGAGGCTGTTCCCCTAGTCAAGCTGTGAGGCAGCGTCTGTTGCAGACTGAGTCTGCTTGTCAAGCACCTGGCTAGTGGAAGCCACACTCGGGTTGAGTGTGTGGTGGACGCAGGCAGACAGGTGTCTGGCCGAACCACCTAAAAATTCCCTTGCAATGTGTGGTTTGCCTGTCTAATATCTGATTCGCTAGATGCATGCGTAGGCCATTCACTGTTCTTATTATCTAGCGTTTGATTGTTATACACAGGGGGTGTTTGATTTAGTACTCCATTGAGGTTCTCATTTGTGAGAACTCAATCAGAAGTTTAATTCCGCTTTCAGTTTCATATCAGTTTTTAAATTGGTCAAAGACTGCTATAAGGAATCACTATTCTCTCTATTTAGCTTTCCGATTGAAGTGCACATCCGTGAGACTAGGTTGCTGTTAGAAGAAAGCTTCCATGCTTTCCTTTGCTCCTGTTGTCTTAGTTTGCATAATTTGATTAACTGAAGGATAATCGGGACAAGATTTTTAGAGGGAATTCATTCACCCCCCCCCCCTCTGAATTGTCAACAATTGGTATCAGAGCGGTTCCCTATCTCAACAGATTCAACAATCTGAAGGGGATCCTGCTATTCTGATCAAGTGCTTTTCTGCTAGTGGTTGCCGTTTGCTTGGATTTCTCATTGATTCATTCATTGCTTTAGAACTGTTTGATTGAATGGCTTCTTCAGCGATATTTGATGGTTCTAACTACAGTCATTGGATAGGCGGCCTAGTTGTTTACATAAATTCCATTGACTCCAATCTATGGAATCTTGTCTCGAAAGGCCCACATAAATTACCTAAGAATCAGGCCAGATGGCTTGAAGAGGACATGATCAAGCATAGACAGAATGCTGGGGTCCGTAATATTCTGAGAGACTCAGTAAATGCTAATATGTTTCCTCATATTGCAAATTGCAGTTCTGGAAAGGAAATTTTGGACACAATTGCTGCAGCACATATGAACCAAAAAGAAGAGTGTCAGATGGAAAGGAGAAGTGATCATTCGAATAACTCACCATCCCAAGTAAGCTCCAAATCTGAAGATATCTCTTATGATGAGTTGATAGATTTGTATGATGAGCTGCTAGAAAAATACAGGAAAGTGAAATCTGAACAGAATAATTCTGAATTCATGTGTGAGAACTGTCATGCCTTGAAACATTCCTATGATATCTGCATGCTAGATGTTCACAATCTTAAAGAACAAAATGTTTCTTTAAAAATTGAGAACCAAAAATGCCTAAATAAGATTGTTGAATTGGAAGATAAACTGAATGAGAAAAATAAGGTACATCTCAAGAACATGCAAGATTTGACTGAGGTTAAGTCCATGGTGGATAACCTGAAACATGACAATGTTGAATTTCAAAAGGAAAATGAAAGGCTAAAAGATCAAAATAAAAAACTGATGGTCTTGAACACGGTGATGGGAAAGCAATGGTTAATCATTGAAAAAGGAAAAAGTGTTCAAAAAGAAGATTCATGCAAGCAACGCACTGTCTTAGAGGATTTGATTAAAGAAATTAAGTTTTATGATAACTTCCAAAAGAATTCAATCAAATCCTTAAGAGAAAAGAATGAGTCATTGAAAAACATGAATGCTGCCTTACAGAGACAGATTGTCGTTTGTGAGGAAGAGTTAACAAAATCTGAATTGAAAATATCCTCCATGCAATCTGAACTTGCCTCCCTATCAAAAACAATCAAAGGGAAAGAGAAAATGACTAACACCCTGAGTGACAAAAATCCAGATCTGAATAAAAGGAAAATTAAAAACTCAAATCAGAATTCAGTGGGTTCATGCTCAACTTCATCAGCTTCTAAATCCACTGCTCAAGGAATTGAGGTTCAAAGTCAACTTCTGAAAAAGGGTGAAAAATTGAAAAAGGATAAACCTCCCTCATCCATGAATAACTCTGCTAAAATTGTGCATGACAATCATACCTCTCATTTACACTTGCATGCTCATGTCTTGAAAGCTTTGCATGCTGAAAAATCTCAGGCCAAAAGTGTTTCTGTCAAAAGGAAAGCTGTTAAATGTTTTTATTGTCAGATAAATGGTCATGTCATGCATGAATGTGATTTAATGAAACAAGATTATATGAAAGCTAAGAATTCTCATGCTAAGAAGCATGCCCATCTGAAGAAAAAGAGTCATTGTTTCAACTGTGGTAAAATAGGACATACTGCTTCACAATGTTGGTGTGCTAAGAACAAGAAAATATCACAGTCATATCATGTTGATTCACATACTAAAATGAGAAATTCGATTGTTTGCTCTCACTGCTTGAGGCATGGCCATATAGTTGGAAACTGTTGGCATGTAAATAGAAAATTTCATGAACAGGCACATAGGTTCCAAGTTAATAATGATGTGCATAGGAAGTGTCCTCAAATGGCTGCATCATGTTATTACTGTGGTGAGTATGGGCATTCTATGTCCAACTACAAATTAATGAGACTTGATGACCTTCGTGCACAAAATCTACCTAGAACTCTTGTTAAGGCTAACACAGGACCCAAGACTGTTTGGGTTCCTGCAAGAACAAAATAACTGTTTTGCGGCAGGTGTGCATTGGAAGGGAAGATAAAGGGGTTGAACAAACCAAGACACCGAAGGAAGAAAGACCCAATTGTGAACCTTCAGGTCAGTTCTGAAAAACTGTGATCAAATCGTATTTTATGATTCTCTCTACTATTGATGACTGAATATCATGTTAATCTGATCATTTAGGACTCTCATGCATACACTCTCAAGTGCTTTGACATTTGCACTGTTTTACATATTTCTGAACTATCACTTGCACTGTCAAATTTGTCTTTGGAGCTGCTCACGCACACATGTTCATATATGTATATCAGCATTGTTAAACTTGCATTCTCAAAAAAAAATTTTTGCTAAAACTGCATGTGCTACACTGCTATGCATGATCATCATGGATCATTTGCTAAGTGTACATAGAACTGATTAAGGGAGACAACTTGTCTGAAGCTCTAGGAATTGTGTTACTGAATCGCTTATTCAGTACTAATCAGCTTGTTCGGCTTTTTAAAAAAAACTGAACATTCATGTCTGATCTGTTAGTTTAAACTCTCATGTATGTAGATTTGCATTTGCATTTGTATTTAATTTGTTACTTCGTTGTGTTTATGCATATGCATTTTGCCAGGGAGTAACTGATGATAACTCATGACATTCAATTACCATGCTGAACTTTTGTTGAGACCGGGTCTTGCTTCATATGGAAATATGTTCTGTCTCTAACAAATGTCGACATCTCATGTCGACTCCTATGAGAACATTTCTGCTTGTGTCTACCCTATATAAATCTGAATAGTTCTCAGCTTTGGCATCATCTGCTTCCTTTCCTATGCTTAAATTCCATAATCTGAAATTCCATAATCTGAAATTGTTTGCCTAAGATGGATGAGCACACTGTTAAATATGATATCCATGATAGTCTCTTGATTTGGTTGAAAAACATGAACTCTCCTTGAGCATAACGCTTAATATCCTGTCTTGTGCCTTTACTGCATATGTGCTTCAAGAGCATTCTTCAAATTATCTTCACTACATGATGTGTGGGTTTATAGATCTTAAATCATTGTCTCAGAATGCATGTAGTCAGGGGGAGTTAGTTGAAGCTTCTCTTGTGTCTCATCTCATGCAATTCATGCACGTAGTCAAAAGGAACGTGTCAAAGCATCAGTTCAAAATTCCCTGCATGATCCTCATTTTTTTTTCACATGCATATAGGTGAAAAGTTGCATCTAGATAGGGGGAGCTGATTAGACTATTCAGTCTCTAATTCAGAAAAGTAGAGAAATTTCAGTTGTGTGTATCCTCTTCAAATCTGAAATCATCTTTAAAGAAGAATCTTCTATTATACAGGCTTAAGAGAGCTCCTAGATATGAATTGTTTTAAATCTCTTATATGCCTAAGTTTGAACATGGAGATTCTAAAAATATCTGAATAGGTCTTTAATAAACCTAAACTGATTGTTACATGCAATTCATGTAAGATTCTCCATCAACTAAAAAATTTGAAACCATGGTTTACTTTGGTTGAATTGCATGAGAACTGTATTATCTTTAAACATGCCTTCCTGAAATGTTTTAATGGAAGCAACAAATAAATTTTTTAAAAATTTTGAAAGTGACAGAGCAATGATTGAATTGCACTGAGAAACTGAACCCTCCACCAATGAAATGGAGAGGATCTCAAGTCATGAAGTGTTTCACTGAGTAACTAGGGGTACGGGCCTCTGATCAAGGTGTACTCTTAACGTCAAAGGTGAAAACCATCCCTGTGTAGTTGTTCTGATCTAAAACAGACATGGTAGTCTATGCTTAAGAACAGGGGGTTCTAGCGTCTAACCCATGTGTGCCCTTAATGCCAAAGGCATAAATGTCACCTGCCTGTTCACTAGGATATTTGTTAAAAGCTCAAATCAAAAAAGATTGTTGTTACCTATGTTATTCATTTTTTTTTCAAGGCATAAGCTTGTTTAACCTCAATACCTTTGATTGCTTTATCTAGAGAAACCATTGGTTTTAATTGAGAAGGTTGAAAGGAGATTATACTAGAATGTGGTATGTGCAAATGGTTTTCCTTTATTAAAAGACTGCTTCAGAAATGAGTAATTTGCCCTCATTGTCAAATCTGGTATACATTACTTTTAATCCATGATAATCAACTAGAGTAATGTCATAAGCCTTTATAATGGCAGATTCTGAAACAAAAATGCATGGATATATGATTTGGGTATCACACTGTATAACTGAGGTTCTCATTCTCCCTGATTTAGTGTTCTGCCCTCAATTGCATTCATATGCTGGTCAAGGTCTAAGATGGAGTCAGTCATAAATTGCATTTCATGTCTATCTGGTTAAAGTCCTCTGCATAAGGTTCATCTCACACTTAATTAGACCATGCATCTGCACTCATGTAGCTAAATGCATCTCATTATGGAAAAATACCAAAAAGATGTGCTGAGCATTCACCTCTTCATCTGTTTAATCTCACATTGTTTAAGAGAGCCCTGTGTGATTGATGATATAATGATTGCATTTGAATGACTTTGAGTGAGTATGTTTTGCTGATGAGATGTTCTACTTCTGAAGGGACAATGCTCGTAAGAGTACCTCTTGCATTTCTCTGCCTGAATGCAGTGTTTTTGATGAAGTCAAAGGGGGAGAAGAATCTGACATGAGTCAGTGTAATTCATAGTGTTGCCATCATCAAAAAGGGGGAGATTATTGTGCCCCTGTGTGATTTTGATGATAGCAGACATTATGAATTACACTGATGAATTTAAGTAATAATGTGACATTACACTGTGACATTGTGATGTGCCCTTTGTCTCAACTGCATTGATTGTATTACTGTTTGAATGAACTGCTTGCTTAGCTGCTTTGAGTGTGTGAGTATTGCACGGCTGCTTGACTTCATGATTTCCTGCTTAGTAAGTCTTGCTCATCTCTGCACATTATTAGCATGAATTCTGCTTACTGCCTTCATGAAATGGTTGCACTGTGTTGATGCAGCAAGCCACTACGTTGACGCATCCTTCATGAATTGGTTGCATAGCGTTGACGCAGTTATGTACTGCGTTGACGAAGTGGTAAAATAGGATCCTATTTTTGTCTGCTTATTTGGTTATATACATTGCATTGCTCATAATTTCAGGAACTCATGGTTATTCTGTTTGTCTATGCTCGAATGATTACTTCAATATCGAGTCATTGACTGTGCTTGGAATTTGCCTGGTTGAATGACCTGGTTATATTAGGATTCACTCATTTATGAGCCACTGCAGTGGCTTGACGCAGTGGTAGAATGGGTTAACGCCATGGAGTGTTTTCTGAGCTGTCATCCTCGGTTTGTCCATCCACTGCGTTAACGCTACAGGATCTGCGTTAACGCATTGGTGTGATTTTGCATTATTAACCTGCCTTGCCCTTGTGCAGAAATGGATTGGTTGATGGATCGACAAGGTGACCAGAGGGTGGACGCAGTTGCACAATGCGTCAACGCACTCCACACGAAACGTGAGAGGGCTGAAGCCATCTAAGTTCAGACGCTGCAGCTCCATGCGTCAACGTAGCATGCTGAGAGCGTCAACACAGCACGTCTATCTGCTGACCTAATCACTGGATCACCAATGCGTCAACGCAGCAGTGGAGCAGCGTCGACGCAACTGTTAATAGGGCTAGGCTGGTTGCTCACTGGAACGCATCAATGCGTCAACGCCATGGGTTGGAAGCGTCAACGCAGCAGACTTGAGTTTTGCTGGTAGAATGTCTTTGAAGGCTGCGTCAACCCCTTGAAGCAAGTGCGTTAACGCCACCTCACTCCAGTTGTTGAGCATACTGATGAGGGGGCACGTGATCCGATGGGAATAAGGGGCAGGATGCTGACACGTGTTAGATAAGGGGTGCTACCCTGCCAAGTGGACCAATCAGTGGTCAATAGGGCATTTTCTACTCAACCTTCGGAGGCTCTGTTTCTGATATAAAAGCACCCCATCATCCTCTCGAAAAGGGTTAACTCTCCACAGAAGAAGAGGAAGCTCTCCAGCGAAGAAATCTGAGAGTGTGAGCAAAAGAAGAGAAGAGAAGCAGCAGAGCGAAGAAGAAGAAGGAAGAAGAAGAAAAGTTCAGAGAAGAAGAAATAGAGAGAGCTTGTGAGAGATTGAGCAGCAGAGAAGATCTGGTCTTGTGGATCAAATCCAGAGCCAGTCTGGTTCTTGCATTTCATTCCATATCCGGTTCAGTTTGATTTGTATTTTTTTTTATCATTGTTCTTCCATTTACCCAGTTGGGCATTTGTTCTCTCCTAGTTGATCAGGAGAAGGGAGATCGTGGGATCTCCGGTTTACTTGCAGCAGGGCGCCGCGAGTGGGTTCCCTCCGGCTGAGGAGGAAGAGAGGCTAGGCCTCTGGTCTGCCAGCAGCTGGGTGCTGCTAGGTGTTTCCCTCTGGGATTGGAGGAAGGGAGGTTGATTCCTCCGGTTGCAAGTGGCTGGTGCCATTTGTGGGTTCCCTCCGGCTGAGGAGGAAGAGAGGCTAGGCCTCTGGTCTGCCAGCAGCTGGGTGCTGCTAGGTGTTTCCCTCCGGGATTGGAGGAAGGGAGGTTGATTCCTCCGGTTGCAAGTGGCTGGTGCCATTTGTGGGTTCCCTCCGGCGTGGAGGAAGAGGGGAGGCTGTTCCCCTAGTCAAGCTGTGAGGCAGCGTCTGTTACAGACTGAGTCTGCTTGTCTAGCACCTGGCTAGTGGAAGCCACACTCGGGTTGAGTGTGGGGTGGACGTAGGCAGACGGGTGTCTGGCCGAACCACCTAAAAATTCCCTTGCAATGTGTGGTGTGCCTGTCTAATATCTGATTCGCTAGATGCATGCGTAGGCCGTTCACTGTTCTTATTATCTAGCGTTTGATTGTTATACACAGGGGGTGTTTGATTTAGTACTCCATTGAGGTTCTCATTTGTGAGAACTCAATCAGAAGTTTAATTCCGCTTTCAGTTTCATATCATTTTTTAAATTGGTCAAAGACTGCTATAAGGAATCACTATTCTCTCTATTCAGCTTTCCGATTAAAGTGCACATCCGTGAGACTAGGTTGCTGTTAGAAGAAAGCTTCCATGCTTTCCTTTTGCACCTGTTGTCTTAGTTTGCATAATTTGATTAACTGAAGGATAATCAGGACAAGATTTTTAGAGGGAATTCATTCACCCCCCCCTCTGAATTGTCAACACCCCTTCTACGGCGGGTGGCGCCTCTGTCGCTTCGTCCGCGGTGGCCGTCGGCGTCGACGCTTGGTTCTCTCCCTAGGCCATGTGTCGGCCGAGGTGTCGTAGGGCCTGATGCTTCAATCGCATGAGAGATGGGAGGGGGGGACGGAGAGAATGAGGGAGATCGAGATTGAGAGAGTGGGAAATGGGAGTGGGGGCACGATGGCGTTTCCTTCCCTCCCTCCGTCGGTTACGGTGGGGAGGGAAGGAGATGAAAGGTTTGTTTTTTAAATGTCACAGGTATTGCGCAGTCTATCGCCAGTCCGCTTAAGATTTGGACGGCTCAAGTACAACCGTTTGACCACCAACAGTACTTTGCATTGAGCGGCTAGAACATGGCCGTTCATTTTATTGCATGGTCTACATATGGGCCATGTGGCTTCACATTCAGGTTCAAATTGCTCATGATGGAACGGTCTCGGGTGAACCGTGCTATGGTCTGAGCGGTCTATTTTTGATCGTTCATGTGCTTGAATGATGTGATTGGACCCCCATCATTATGCTGCATTCTATAACTCGTTGATAAATCTGATTTGATGATATATATTGCAAATCCTGCTCATGGTTTTTTTTGCAGCATCACTTTCAAACGTCGTTTCACCTGCACAGGTAAGTCAGGTATGGCTTTCTATCCCTATATCCCTTATTGCATTACTATATAGTATTATGCTATGTTATCGCGAGAACCAGTTGGCTATCTACGTGTTCCAAGATCTGATGTTCCCCTTTAACAAAAATAATGATGATCCAGGTCCATGTGTTTAGTAATCGGATAGGCCGTTAGGTTGGGAAAACTGGGGAGGATGGTTCCATCCTGCACGCTATGGTTGCGGATAGTGTCTTGACTCTGATTTGCCCAATCTAGCAATATTATTCTCGAGTATTTTATATTTTGCCTCTTCTTTGCATTTGTTTTAATGATTTCTTTTATTCTAGCCCAACATGCATCATACGCATCTTTTGAGCATTCATAACCCATGGTTTGCATGATAATGTCCCATCAGTGATGGATGACTATGTGATTTAGGTCAGAGTAAGAGGAATAATTCCACTCTAAGTTGGAAGGTTCTCTCTGGTTTGTTCATTTGGTTTGGCTGATTAAGAGTCCTAGTCTGGAGTTTAGTTCATCTCTTTATTTTACTGCCTGCTTTGGTCTCCTCATTGGACCGCGGGATTGTGTCCCCTATGAGGTTGATCCTATTTTCTTTCATTTCAGTTTAGTCCCTCGAGATTGGTGTTACTCTTGGTTTGATCATTCCTTGTGGTTGACTCAGAGTTTTTCCAGAAGATTCCTATCGCTCGTTGGCAAAACGGGTGTCGTTTTACCTTAACGCCCACTTTTCAGTCTGCTCCGCTTCGTTTCCGCTTCATCTCCATGTTCCACTTCACTTTCGCTTCACCTCTGTTCGCTCCCCTGCAAAGAGGACGTTAAGGAGGGGCATCTCTTGACACCCATTTTTTGCCGATAAGTTGAGTCATTTCTCTTACCATCATTTGTTGATGCCTCAAGTTGTCCATTACTTGTTGGGTTATTTCCAGGTAGCCTATTGGGCCTTTTTTTTGGGTACCTCCCTCCCGGACTTGGTCTGCTTCAATTCAAGGCTTAATGGGCCTTCATTTTGCTTGATTTATCACATTTCATTGATTTTCAAGTGTCCGGCCATTGCACGGTCTATCGTTTGACCGTTCAGTCACTGAGCGGTTGATGATGAACCTTGCATCTATTTATTGGATATTAAGGTGATTTTCTGAATTTCCACCGACAAGTGTTAGAACTGTTCATATGTAACCGTGCAGTATCATTTAACGGTATGCGTATGACCGTCCAGATCTCAGAGTCCCGATTCGTTGGTTGTTCAGCTAATTATCTAATTATCTAATTTATTCTGATTTATCCCCGACAGGCATTGAACGGTTGGTTTATGGCCGTTCCATGAATTGAGCGATCCATTAAGGACCGTCCAATCCCCGAGAGTCCAACGGTGAAATAGTCGGTCAGTTCGATGGATATTTGGATAATATTTCTTATTTACTTAATTTCCACCGATAGATTGGACGGTCTGGTAATGGGCCACCCAATGGGATAGGCGGTCTATCGCACGATCGCGCAATGGTCCGACTAATGAAAAACTAAGGGTTTTTCTCTCTCTATCCATGGTTTTATCCTTGACTTGTTCCGCCCATTTCTCTGCGGATACTCCACCAAATGGGGTGCCGTTCGAACTGGTTGGAAGATGATTCTATTATCTACGGATTTTGTGTTGATATCTCGAGTTGATTTTCATTGGAAACACTAATTTCGGGGCTGGCTTTTAGGCTCTATAAATAGGACCCTAAGGCCAAGCTTTGAAAGGGGGTGAGATTTCAAGGTCAAGGCGAAGCTCTGCCGAATTCTCAAGTGACCTACAGTCAGGGAGGAAGGCTTTCTACGTCCACATAAGCCTTCGGTTCAGGGAGTATTTGTGTTTTGGGTCATAGTTTAATTATTCTCCGTCGCGTTGTTCATTGCATGCAATCATCGTCTTTGTTCTCTCTCCACGTTTTTTCTTCATCTACATATCATCACATACCCCTCCCATTATTTTTGACGCCCTTTAGGGGTTTAAAAACTCCCCAGGTATTCCCCATTCCATTTTTTATGATTATTTTCGTCTGCATGCACATGTACTGCACCTCACAGTTCAGATTTGGGTTTCCTTGCGTGTTTTGCACTTTATTTCGCAGGTCAACAACGTCCTAACATGAGGCCCACTCTTTCTGATCGGTCGGGAAGGGTGGAGGTAGAGATCCCACGTTTTGGGAGTTGGTGGCACAAAGCGGTCTTCATCTGCCTGTTTGAGGAATAGGGCGGCTTCATCTTGGCTGTCCAGTTCTGTCCAACGGTTGATCCTGAACCGTGCCGTCATCTAGCTACTATTTGTCCAGCGTTCGTCCCAGCGCTATTGGGCGGTCTGTCGAGCGACCGTGCGTCCACTGGGCGGTTCATTCAGAACTGCATAGTGCTGCAGTGCTATTCTAGGCGAGTGTCTCCCCTTTCTTTCAAAGGTACGATGTACTTGCTTACATTCGGCACCTTGGTGGCGATCACACACACTCCACATCCTTCCCCTGCTATTTACACGTTGTTTAGTTCTTTACATTAACACAGTAAAAAAGGGATTTGGAAGGATAATCAAAAAGGGGAAAGGGAAAAACATGTCAACACACTTGTGTGTGTGTGGATTTATGTGTGTGGATTTACCCAGATTCGCATGTTTGTGTGTGAGGATATTTTCAGATCAATAGTTTATGTTGCGTTTGCTGCAGCGTGTGTGTGTGCGTTGTAGATCCAGTCGTTGGATCGTATTGGAGACTCTGTCTCCATGTGTGTGTGTGTGTGTTGGGGTTTGTTCCTTGTGTGTCTGCAGGCGTCGACCTGTGTGTTGTTGGAGTTTGGCTCCTGGTGACATCAATTTTATTTTTTTTTTGTGGGGTTTGCATAGGCGTGCCAGTCACCGGAGTGACAAAATTTATCGTGCGCTCGATCTGACTTGGCCAGTCGATTGTGGAGTCCGAGTTGAGACCGGAAGTCCGCTATACCGTAAAGGCTATAGCGTTAATTACATCCTCTGAGAAAAAGAAAAACCCTTGATTAATTGCCAAGATAAGCGCGTATCGGATGTGACATAAACACAAAGCTACGCAGGCCCCGATGTTTTCTTTTATTCACGCAAGAGGAATTAAGATTTATTACATTCGAGCTTCGGTACGAGGCGGGAAACTTAGGTCTGAGGACCACCATCATGCATAGCGACACTTCCAGCCGGGCGGGACCCGGCCTTCTGTTAGATGCCATTCTATATACCGAAGTTTGACCAAACACACAGGCGAGCATTATGACCCTAACATGGGTGATTATGAAGAGTTATTTACCAGGAGCATGGAAAGCACATGCCATCAGCATGTTCATATGGACCTATATATATATATATATATATATATATATATATATATATATTGCATTCGGCTATTTATTCAGGAGTATTTAGCAAGAGAAGCACATAGATGGACCGGGTTGACGACAGGCGCTGCGAGGGTCGGTGCAGGGTGGCAGAAGTCGGCGCATGGTGGATGGGTTCGAGTGTGTGTCAGTGCAAATGAAGAGGAAGGTTAGTGCAATGGTGGCGTCAAGGCAATGGTGAAAAGGGGAGATGATGCATCGACGCAGTGGCGAAGGGGAAGGAGGGTGCATCGGTGCAAACGAAGAGGAAGGTCGGTGCAAACTGGAGGGAGGTCGATGCAAGGTAGGGGTGAGGTCAACGCTAATGAAAAAGCGGGCGATGGCCAACTCGGTGCTAGTGGTGGAGAGGGATGCGAGCTGGGTCGGTGCTACTGGCTGAGAGGCGACGGGCGTCGATGCTAGTAGCGGCGAGAGTGCGAGCTGGGTCGGTGCTAGTGGCAGAGAGGAGGAGATATTGATGGGGGACGGGACCACGGACACGACAAGCTCGCGATCATCCCTTAACGAGGGAAGCGTCGGATGTGCGCGGTTGAGAAACCGGCAATGAGCTAGGGTGGTCGGCTCTCTTTTGCGCCCGGATCGGGTCACGGGACGGCTTCGCTCTCTCTCGCAGCAGTGATATTATAAATTGAAGGTGAGCTAGGTATCCCTACACATGCTCTCTAGCAGCGGCATATAAAGCATATAAAGAATTAAGCTAATGCCAAGTGTAAGGGTGAAGGCGATACCTCCACGCTCTCGGCGTGGCGAAGACGGCACCCGGCCGAAGTTCGTACTCCCGGGAACTTAGTACATTATGTTTACAGCAATGCAATTAAGCCCACTCCACGCAGGGAGGTAAAGGGCGACACAAGTGGGCCCGGGAGGACCAAGTTCGGGTTGACGGGCGGTTTCGGGCAATGCTTCGGCTTCACGCGTACTCGTGCTAGTGGGGGCCCACGTATTGACCAGAGGGGTCGTGTGGGGCCTGATGACTCCTCTGTTGTGGAGACAACTGGAAAGCGTTCCCCTGGGATGGCGAGCTGCTGGAACGACCGCCGGACGCCGGGCGGCCCTCGGACGACGCTCGCCGGGAACTCGGCCACGAATCTGAAAATTCTGTTTGCAGGCGCGCGACTCATAAAAACCTGCTGTTGCGATCAGTCCCCTCTTTGGAACGTGACGAAATTAGAGCCGTTGGAAAGAGGACTCAAAATACTTCGACGTAGGGGTCTTCAGAAAAAATAATCAGATCTGTATTTCTGATTGTTGAATTTACAATCTTGCTGAATTCGGGCCAGAACTGCAGGGGCAGGATCTATCTTCTCTGAAGATCGACGTTGACCGGGGAGAAGACCTCTGAATATGGCAATGATTTCTTCATAAAAGTTGAAGGTCTCTGAGAGAGGAATCCGGCACTATTTTTGATTTTTTGATTGGAGAAGAAATGGATTTTCTGTGATTTTTTTACTAGACCTGGGTCGGATCTGGGAAACTGTGGGCAGAC
Source organism: Amorphophallus konjac (assembly GCA_022559845.1). Classification (NCBI taxonomy): domain Eukaryota; kingdom Viridiplantae; phylum Streptophyta; class Magnoliopsida; order Alismatales; family Araceae; genus Amorphophallus; species Amorphophallus konjac. Next base: position 201,777,149 of record CM040120.1, on the reverse strand, counting down.
TATTCTTGGGAGCTTGGACGAAATTTGTAAAATACTTGGAGGGTGAACCAAAAATTAATAAAATTCCTGGTGGTAGAGGGATGTGGACGGAGCTCCCAGTAAATTTGGGCGACCCAAAAAAAATAAAAAGATGGTTCGAATGGGGTAAACTCAGAGCTGATGAACAGTAAACAGAACCAGGACAGATCTGAACTTGGACTTGGATGAAAATCAAAAAATAGCTAAAGGATGAATTTTGACGTGATTGTTTTTGTGGGGATAAGGGTTCTAGAGGGGAACCAACCCTGAAATTTTGAGCTTCAGAAGATGAAGGGAGTGATAGTAGGAATTCGGAGAAGAAGGATCTGTCCTGAGTGGACAGAACACCGAAACCGTTGGCGACGACGCGTCGGCGGCGAGTCGATGGCGGCGGCGATCACCGGAGTTGCTTCAGATGCTGGAGGGGATCAAGGGGGAAGGGATTACACTCTAGAAAGGGGGCTGGAGGTGGAGGAACCAGGGAGAGAGAGGGGAGGGGTGCAATCTCACTTGGGGGCAAATGCCAATTTTCTCTTCATTAATTCATTCAATATGAAAATACAAGTATATATATGCAAGGGATCTAACCTATTCTAAGCCCTTGGATCAAGGGTTGATCAATGAAGGGTTGAGATGTGGTTTGACAACCACATTAAACCCCATTAAACTACTAGGTTCGCCCCCCCCTTTAAGAGGACAATTTAGAATTGTCTTCTTTAATTAATTCTAGGTCCAAGTCCAAGGTTGGACCATGGACCAGCCACCTTGGACCCAGGAGTCCAGGTGGACCAATAAGGAGGAGGGAGGGGGCCCCTGCAGGGCCTACATGCACATTTGCAAAGAAACCCAATGGCCTTTTGCAAATAAACCCACTAATACCTACTATTGTGTACCCATATATCACAAGGGCGTACATACAAATACAAAAGGACGTAGATGCAAACACAAAGTGAGCGGGCTGACGTTGATGTCCCCATCAGATATGGGTCGATGTTAGGTCGGTGCAATGTGCACCAAGGCAGTAGTGGAGAAGGGCAAGGGTGATGTAGGTCGGTGCAATGTGCACTGAGGCAACAGTAGAGAAGGGCGAGGGTGATAGCGTCGAGGCTAGTGAAGGGGAGGGCGGTATAGGTCGGTGCTTATGGCGGAGAGGGAGGTGATTAGGTCAGAGTTGGTGAAGGGGAGATGCGGTATAGGTTGGTGCTAGTGCCGGAGAGGGGGGTGATTAGGTCGGTGCAGGTGGAGCGGAGGGCGATATGCGGAGTCAGTGACGGACAAAGAAGAAAGTGATCCGGTGGCGTCGCCATCGAATCAAAATTCATGGGGGTTAATTCGGTGGTGATGCCACCATTTAAGCTTCGGTAAGGAATTTTTCTTTGTGGTTTTGCGTCAAATAGGGCATTTTGAATGGGAATCCATGAGGATTTAAGAACCCAAAGGCATGACTGCCCAGGTGTTAGGAGAAATTCTGCTGTTATTATCTTTATATATATATGTGCTCTTCTCTCATTCACTTATCTGCCCTCCTTCCTTTTTGTTCATCTGTGCGAGGTTCATGCTCCAGCACTAGACATCCGTTGATGTATAGGTCCCTCTGAGCATTAAACATAATCAGATAAGACACCCCCATGCATTATCAGAGATCAGAAGGAAAATCAACGTAAAACCACAATCTTCTCTGGGGAAATTTGGGCAGCATCTCCCCAGCACAGGGAGATGTTCAGTTAGACAAGTGGCATGGCACAAGGTAGATGGTGCCAAGCTGTAAACACCGAGGAGCCCAGATAGACTACCTCAATTCCTGGGGTCATCACGAACAAAGTCTCGAGGGCCAGCCTACTAGTGACTCATGATGATCCAGGGGTGCAGCGGGCCTCTGGTTGTAGCCATAGAGATGGCGATTTCATTTGCTCACTCGGTGCAAAGGGCTTCCAGGGGAACATGTGACAAGATGATAGACACCCTGGAACCCAGAGTGGCGTTGGTTCAAGGAAATCAAGCAAACAAGCGAAAGGGTTGTACCCCTCCCATATCAGGGACGATTAGAAACCATAAAAAAAAATTGTGCATCGGTTAGCAACAATTTCAGGGTCACAACATACAACTCTACTTCGCCATGAGACAACCTCGTCCTGCGAGCGGTCATAATTGCCATAGGCAACTCATGCTCACTACCACCAGAGATAAGACAAGCGGGGGGTCGAGACCCTCAAGGATAAATCATCAAACGCTGAGAGGGGGATGTATGGCAGCTCTGGAAGAAAGTAACAGACGACTATCATATCGACTATCAGAGTGCACTGGTGCCCTTACAACTGACAGAAATGAGTGAAATGGCACTCAACAGTCTCTCATTCATCATTCACTCAAATGAAACCCATGATCGTAGATGAAACTACGCGATCGGTGAAAGAATAGTCCCTGGGGAGGGATTTAAAGTCGCCCCGTTAGGGCGTGGTCAGAGACCATTTCACGGAGAGAAAGAAAAATACCCTAAGAGGAGCGATCGTAGGATTTGTCAATCATTTGGCCCAAGGGGCCCCCTCACGCTTAGGGGAGACCGAGAACCTCAAAGCGGAATTGATAGAAACGACTGCGGTTGGCAAGAAGTAGAACAATAGGAAAAGGGATATGCTTAACCCACAACAAAAGGGGACGGAGCCTTCTTTTATTCACCTTCTCTGTTGATTACAGCAGAACGGGAACGGGGATTACAACGCTTTGAGGAATTCCAAAGAGGTAAAGAAAAGAAGTGCTTAAAAGGAAAGGGAATAACTCAGAAAAACATAGGACAGAAGGAAAACCATAGAGCCCCTCCGAGACCCACCTTCTTCTTGCTCTCCCTAATTCTCTTCCCTGCTATCTGGCCTTTTCTTTCTCCTCCGTTCTTCTCCTTTTTTTTTTCTGATCCTCCCTTTTCGAGGGCTTAGGGCCCTTTATATAGGCGAGCCACTAAAATAGGGCATCGGAACCCTAACAGGATAGGTGAACCACTGCCGACTCAAGGCGCGTACCACGCCGCCGACTCGGTCGTGAAGGGGGGCCACCGCCTCGAGCGCCAGCGCCACCAGCTCAGCCTCAGCGGCTGCCATCGTCTCAAGCCGTATCAACGCCACCGATTCATCCCTAAGGTGCCATCGCCTCAGCTACAAAGGCCACCGCGAAATTAGGCGAAGTAGCGCCACCGACTCGAGTAATCAAGGGCATTGTTGTAATTTTGTCATTTTACCAAAAAATTAACCCAGTGAGAGCTTGTCATCCAGGGTAGATTTGGAGTTAGTGCAGTGGCCCCAAAATATGTTTTGGACCGTTGATTCGGGGCTTCCGTAGATTTCTAAGACTTGCAGAACCCGTACTGGTTTTCCCGGGATTTACACTAATTTGCCCTTCGGCACATCGGTGTGTGCTGCCATCCTCTCTCGGAGAGTACGTGGACCTTCTTCACTGAAATGGTAACCCCTGGGATGATTTCTGACAGGCTCGTATGTCTTCAAGGCTGCTTTCGGATCACTCTGATGTCCCGCGTGTATCTTACGAAAACCTCAGAATTTCCGCTAGTGACGCAGAATATTATTTCTCCAGGGCCGCCCTATGCTTGCACGAAGCATTCACATTGAATGAGCCACCGCTCCGGGGGTTCTTGCTCCTTTGGAATCATCCATCGGTTGCTCACGGACCACTTCGGAGCCCCGGGTGCCCTGGTCAGGTGACTCGAGTTTTTCGCTGACATTGCCTTCGGTTCCCTACTCCGAGGGGCCAGGGACATTTCTTCATCTCAGGGAGGCTTCTTCATCAGGTGGGAGCCGCCTGTTACATTCTCATCTTGGTCGGATGGGGTAAGAGGTATATCTGGCACGATCATCTCGATGCCGGTCTCATAGGCTCTGACCATCAATAGGCCTTAATTAAGCTATGGTGGGTGTGTAACCCGAGATGACGGAATGTTGAGTCCCTGGCACTTCCTGTAAGGTGGCCTGAGGCTTCAGCATTCCGAGTGGTTCTATCTTTGACTTCGGGTTGACTCCTTTGGGCACATGGTTATTGCCCAATCATATTTTGTGTGTCAACAAATGCCCCCCAGCCGCGGATGTCATGGGCGAAGGATGAGTGGAGCGGGGTCCGATGATTTATTTTCTTTATCATGTTTCACCATGTGGGGCCCACTTCGTCTCGAGTTAGCGACGTGACATGGAGACGTGAGTCGGTGGCTTCCTCAGCGTGCCGAGTCGGTGGAGCTTCAGCTCATCATGTCGGTGGCCATTTGGCTTGAGGTGGTGGATTTTTAACGTGCCGAATCTGTGGCATCGTCAACATGCCGAGTCGGTGGCACCTTGGCTAATTGATACGGTGATGAGAACTTGATTCGGTGAAAGGATTGGGCTGAGATGGTGACGGCTTTACCGACTTACTCCCTTTCTGTTTTCACTTAAAAACCCTTTAAGCTTCATTCCAGGGTTTTGAAAACCCTTCTTCCTTCGCCGCTCCCCCTTTTTAAACCCTAGTCGAGGGTTTTAAAACCCTTTCATTTTCATTAAGCTCCTTTGCCGTCGCATCCGAGCCTTCATCCCTCTTTCCCATTTCCGGTGGTGAGGTATCGACGGTGGTTCTCCGACGGCATCGTAATCTCCCCGTCTCCCCGGTGAGCGCGGTGGGCATCTTTGTGTTCACCGTCTCTGGCGAGCTCACTAGTGAGCGCAACGGGCCTTTCCCCATGCTCTTCTTTCTCTTCCATGGATGGCAAGAGTGTTGCAGCGGAAAGTGGCTCCTTCCGTCCCTTTCACCGGCGGTGGTCATCGTAGAAGCGGCGGCGAGCGATCGAGGCCCTCTCCCTTCTTCCTCTTGGTTTAATGGCCGTCCCCCATCTCCGACCGTCAGCGGTGGCGATGGCGGGCCGCGACTGCGAAGGGGCCGAAGGTGAGCCGACGGCGGGCCAAGACGATGGCACCCGCCACCATAGCTTCAACGGGCCTCAGGCCCAACAGGGCTTGAAGCCCAATCTCGCTGCCCTTTGAAAGGGGCTTTCCCATAATTTCTCCAAATGGCTTCAGGAGGTTCCTTGTAGGCTAGCCCTCGGAACCGATACTCTTATCGTCCATTTGGCCCAAGTGTTTATCACTTGTGGCTCTGTTTTAGGGACCGTCTCGGCCTTGCCAGTGGACGTGTTGCCCTTTGTTCTCGGACGCTCCCGGCCAAGGGGAGACTCTGCCAAAATTTCTTCAGAAATTACTTTTGGCACTGTTTGTCTTTCTAACTTTGTTACTTCTTTTAATTGCAGCCAATGGCTTCAACAACTTCTTCTGCAACCGGGCAAGGGACAAGTGGTTCCTCTGCAGTGCGGCCAGCAGTAATATGGCACAATGTGAACAAACTCGATCAAGGACGGGGCCGCCTGGCCATTGTTTCAGAATCGTTAGATTCAGAGATCGATTTGATGGGCGTCGATCGTCTGACCGTTTCTGACAAAGATAACTTCTCCTTCGATCGGAGTCAGAACCATCGGGTCGATTTTTCGAAGGACAAGCACTTGATGGCTTTCCTCCACGCTTTCAACTTAATGGGAAAGCATGATATCCTCATGGTATGAGCGGCCGAGTATAGTATTCTCTCAAGTCGAGTCAGCTTGATGAGTTTAGTAGTGAGAAATGACCCGATTTACTTCCGAGGATGATGTGAAACGAGGTCGAGGAAGGACTTCAAACGGTCAACCGAAGAGCAGGAAGGCGAGGTGACTAGAGAAGAATGGAGGAGCTCGGCCGGGGCCTCACACCCATCCCCATCTCAGGGACGACGCAGTCGCGCTCTTCAATTCTTCTCTGCGGTGACGGTGGTTGCAGGCGTTGCAGTTCGCATGGCGGTGGTGGCGGTGGTGATGGACGACGGCGGCGGTTTAACGGTGAAGGAGGAAGATCGTGGAGCTTCAATGGGGCTTCACACCCGTCCTCTTCTCGAAGATGATGCACCAGAGCTTCACGGATGACCTCCATGGCTGGGCGAAGTGGGGTTGGGCCTCTCACCCGGGGTTCTAAAAATATGGAAGAACACTCATAGCCATAGTTAAACTGGTTTTTTCTTCATTCCATTGCTTTAAATAAGGACTACAAGACTCTTTTTATAGACTTCACAAAGAAGATCAATGGACAAACTCTTAGACTCCTTAATGCCTAGAAATATGAAAAGACACCTATGACTCATTATAACTCCCTTAAAAACTCTAAGACTCTTTGATGCCTAGAAATGTGAAAAGACACCTATGACTCATTATAACTCCCTTAAAGACACTTAGGGATATCAAAAGACAAACTTCAAAGACCCTTATGTAAAATAAAAAAAAATTACAAATATTTTATGACGGAAGATCAAGTCCGATGTCAATGACGATCCCGTGAAACCCCTCCGCTTGGAGAAGGTTCGGCCTAAAACCTCGAATCTCGAATCATAGGACCCTGGCTTGTTGGGACAAACCGGACGACTTGCTCTGATACCATTTGATGTGAAATGAGGTCGAGGAAGGACTTCAAACTGTCAGCCGGAGAGCAGGAAGGCGAGGTGACTATAGAAGAACGGAGGAGCTCGGCCGGGGCCTCACACCAATCCCCATCTCAGGGATGACGCAGTCGCGCTCTTCAATTCTTCTCTGCGATAATGGCGGTTGCAGTCGTTGCAGTTGGCACGGCGGTGGCGGCGGTGGTGATGGACGACGACGGCGGTTGAACGGTGAAGGAGGAAGATCGTGGAGCTTCGATGGGGCTTCACACCCGTCCTCTTCTCGAAGATGATGCACCAGAGCTTCACGGATGACCTCCATGACGGGGCGAAGTGGGGTTGGGCCTCTCACCCTGGGTTCCAAAAATCTGGAAGATCACTCATAGCCATAGCTAAACTGGTTTTTTCTTCATTCTATTACTTCAAATAAGGACTACAAGACACTTTTTATACACTTCACAAGGAAGATCAAAGGACAAACTCTAAGACACCTATGACTCATTATAACTCTCTTAAAAACTATAAGACTCTTTAATGCCTAGAAATATGAAAAGACACCTATGACTCATTATAACTCCCTTAAAAACTCTAAGACTCTTTGATGCCCAGAAATATGAAAAGACACCTATGACTCATTATAACTCCCTTAAAGACACTTAGGGATATCAAAAGATAAACTTCAAAGACCCTTATGTAAAATAAAAAAAAATACAAATATTTTAAGATGGAAGATCAAGTCTGATGTCGATGACGATCCTATCACGGGAGACGTCAGGCAATGGGACGCCATTATTGGCGTGCTAGAACTGAGTCTAGAATAGGGCATGTTGAGTCGCACCCCTGAATTTACTCCGGCCAGGTTGGACCTATCAGCATGCATCGTTCACAAAGAGAAGCTAGTATTTGGCCTTTTCGTAGCCCCACTGAAGTGGGGGTTCAGAGAGGAGCCCTTTCTTTTAGATTGTTTGGCAGTCAGGTTCAAACATCAGATTGTCGTGGGCTTGTTTGCTGATTGTAAAGCCACCGATGCTCATGCCTTTAGAGACGGGGAAGTTGAATTTACTGAGTACGTGCTCCAAAATTACGATCCCATCCTGATGAAGGCCGGAGTGTACCAGAGTGTATATGCATCCCGCTTTCGCTATCCCATCTTGAAGGGCTTGTGCTGCGGCATGATGGAGACGTTTTGTCCCGAGTACAACACCTACTATACTGCGGAAGGGGAGACTCCCTTAGACTTGTGGAGTTTACATGAACTTTTTGGTCTTCCCATTGATGGCGAGCCGTATGAGGAAGTTTGCTGGCCTGACTGGATCAAAGACCGCACTGACGGCGAGGGCCGCTATTATATTGGGTTTGCCTATCGGTATGATGGGAATCAACACCGAGCACTAACTTTTTAGTTTGCATTTGTGTCCTTGTATTTGCATTTATATCCTTGGGAAAATGGGTTTGCAATTGTAAGGCTTTACAAGCCAATTTGTCATTCATTAAGGATGTTTGGGTTTATTTGTAAAAGTCCAGTAGGTCCAGCAGGGGGCCCCACCTTCTTCCCCATTGGTCCACCTAGGCTCTAGGGCCCATGTGGGGCTGGTCAAATGTCCAAGGTGGGCTTCCAGAAAGCTTAACCATTCAAGGGGACAAAGGGAAGAAAAAGTCCATATTTCATCCCCTTAAGTCAAGGGGGCGCCCCCCTTAGAATAGGATATTTTATTTTGTGTAAACACATGGGAGAATTAAATATGTTCTATCCCTTATATGCCCCTCCCCTACCTGGATCTGGGGATAGTTTAGGTCATTTTGTATTTCATATAAATACCTTGTATTTCTCATTTTGATGGAATTAATGAAGAAATTTTATGAAATTTGCCAAGAGCAAGGCCCAAGGGCGCCCTCCTCCTCTCTCCTGCCCTCTCTTGCAGCTGGATTGCTGTATTCTAGGGTGGATTCCCTGCAAGAACTTGGTGGATTCCAAGTCTTATCTCCTCCCGGAGTGTGAAGCTCTACCATCACTTCCGGTCGTGCCGCCATCGCACCGCCACCACCATCTCCGGAGTTCTGTCCAAATCAGAACATAGGTCCCTTGTCTGAATTTTTTCTCCCAAATCCCAAATCTGACGAAGCTGAGATTTTGAGGGTAGGATCCCCACATAAATCTCCATCTCCAAAAAAATTCCCACGATTTTAGACCTTCATTTCATTTTCGTTTCCCTTTAAGCTTCTAGACCCACACAGATCTGTCCCTGTGCAGATCTTGTTACATCAGCCCTGTTCTTCCTTTGTTCGACCCCCTTAACCATTTCTGATTGAGCTCAAATTTGGACTGGTGTTCTACCCATCAAAACCCACCTCCATAATTTTTTTCATGAATTTAGAAGTTCATTTACCCCTCTGGAAAATTAAAACTCAGGCCAAAATTTGTTATATCCTATGTAGTCCAGATCCGACCCCTGACCACCATAAAATCCATTTCACCTATCAAACCACCTTTAAAAAATCCAAAAAAAATATTGACGTCTTCCTTACTTCCCCCTCTATCTACCATAAAAATCCCATCCTCCAGATCTGACGTTTTCCCTTCCAGTCAAACCCCATTCTCAGAACCAACAGGTTGTAAATTTGACCAAGGCCAGTACAGAGACATACAAAATTTATTCTCTAGCCTGGCATCATAGCACTCTTAAAGAGCTTTCCAACGGCGCTAGTCTCGCATCAATCGGAGGTCAGGGCTGATCGCAGTAGCCGTTCTCGCTGGGTTACACGCTGTAGGAACAGAAGAACAGCTCGTGGACAGCAAGCAACAATCACCCCCGCGGCAGCCGCCTCGCCTTCCACAAGGCGAACCAGCATGTCACCTTCCCAGGGAACGTCCCTCCAGGAGCCACCGTCGTAGCAGTACAATACCCGGCGCACTCGGCCCACCAGCCAGGACGGGGACCCCACGGTTGCCGGCATGCGCTACCGCTGGAGCTGTCCAAGTTGCCGCCCGTCAACCCAAGATCGGTCCTCCCAGGCCCCACTTGTAGCCCTTTACCTCCCTAAGTGGAGTGGATAATAATATCACTACTGTAATTATTGTAATTATTTTTACCGGGAGTTACCGTACTTGGTCGGGTTCGTCTTCCCCACGCCCGGAGCATAGAGATAAATTCACCACTCTCTTATCACATTTGCTTATCTTGTATATTTTTGAATGCCGCTGCTAGAGTGATAGGAACTAGCTTGTTATATTTTTATATCGTCACTGTGAGAGAGAGAGAGCGAAACCCGTCCCGTGACCCAATCCTGGCTCAAAAGTGAGCCTACTACCCGACTCATCGTCGATTCCTCAACCGCGCACGATCCTGCGTTTCCCTCGCTAGGGACAACTTATGAGCTAGAGTCCCAGGTTCGCCGTCCGTCCCGCATCAAATTGGTATCAGAGCGGAAGGTTGAGTCTAGGGTAGTATTTGTTTAAAAATAAAAAAAAGAGTCATTTAAGTCTATGTCGAGTCTAAGTCAGTCCGAGGTTGCATTTGCATACCATTATTTGGTATATCAAAAGGTGTTACCCAAACGTTAGGTTACGCCTATCGGAAAGGCCGCACACTTGCGAGAGAGGATCTTCGGATCCCGTAACTCCGCCAAGTACCGTCTATTGGCTAAGTCTACGTGTGTAGTCGAGTCTGCATTCCAACTTGCATTGTCATTTTAGAGTCATGTCTAGTGTCTTGTCACCAACTGTCGGCATGGCCATCTTACAGCTCCCCGTGTCCCATGGATCCCCAAAAGCCTACATCTTATGCATGGTGGCGATACGCCCAAAGATGGGAAAACCAACCCCACCACCCCCGTAGGCCCGAAGCCTGGGACTTCTATGGCTCCAAAGTCCCGAGCGACTACCTAGAGTGGGAAGTCGCTATGGACACATACTTTGAGTGTTACGTTATGTCTGATGCCATGCAAGTCGACTTAGCCACAAGGCAACTTTTTTATGAAGCCGTCGAAACATGGAGGGACATAGAATACATGAGAAAAATTAGGAGGCAGTGGCATGTCAAGTCGTGGCGGGAGATGAAGGATGAGCTTAGAAAGATCTACTTGACCCGCCTAGTCGCCTCCAACCAGCCTCACCTTGGCACCTCCAACCGACCCCACCAAGTCACCTACAATCAAGTGGGTCACACCCCCAGCCGACCCCACCCAATCATCTCCAGCCAAGTGGGTCATAGCCGGAGGCAAGAAGCCCTCATGTAACCGAGCCTAGGTCCACACACAGGCCAAGAGACGATGAGCGAGTCCACCACGATGCCCCTCCTCTAACCCGCACCTTTGTCGAACTCTCGAAAATGTTTTCGGACCGGTTAGATAGGATGGATAGGACACGTGCTCATATTGACGGACTCCTACCCGAGCCTAAGGAGGTCATTGCCGTTAGTCTTAACCCAGCACCATCCACGGAGTCCCCAGGTCCTCTCCCCATCGTGGAGGACATCCTCTCCCCATTCGAGGGAGATGTCACACCACAGCTTTTGCCTTCCGATCTTTACTCGGAGCCACCCCAGCCAGAGCCACCCTACTTCTAACGGGGGAGCTACTCATAGCCGAGCCACTTCTTAGCTGTCTCAGGATAGGCTTGGTCCGTAGACCATCATGCTACCCATCCATGGACCCCGCACTATTCCCGTCAACTCATTCCACACGACTTTCCGGTCAAGTCATTATGTTGATACATTGGATGACCTCATTATGGGATTAGACTGGCAAATGAAGCTGACGTGTATGTGGGCCCGAGGCTTCGACCAACCCACAAGTCGTAGCTTCACCCACCCCGCCTTAGAGTCTATTACCTCTGTGTGCACCGTGGGTCATGTCACCACGGAGGTTCTTTTGTTCCTCCCCATGTCGGTTGAGCCTACCTTCATTCCATTTGTCCCAAGGGAGGACCCTTATCTGCTATATGAGGCCGTTGTCCCCTTAGCCACAACGGAAGAAGATGACCATCAACACCTTCTAGAATTCCACACATGGGACCTTGAGTTGAGGGAATCCATATCGAGGGGTCACACATTCTTTGATCCCTTCGATCCCTTTCTTAGTGGGCCTCTTGGCCCACAACCTCCATTCCACCTCTTTAGGAAAGTCCCCTACCACACCCCTTCCCCACGGGTCGATCCACCTACGCTAAGTCCGCAGCCCGTTCATTGGCATGAGATACCCACATATAGGGGTGATGACGAAGGTAGTTCTGGATCTCCTAGCCCTCCCACAGCCAAGTCCCATAGGAAGTCAATGCAAGACTGGGACATACTAGGATGTCTAGGAGTTCCACATTCCACCAACCTCCGGTTACGTCAAATGCATGCGAGTCACACACTCGGATGTCCTGGTCCACCTTTGCATGGGTCTGCATAGCATTAGAACTGACTAGGATATAGAGTGTGCTTTTCCCTTTAATTATCCCATTTGTATAGAGTCTGCATGCATCTCTCGAGTCAGTCGTAAGCTCGCGATGTTAGTCCCTTTCGAGAATTTGGGATCAGCTCTACATTTCAAAGTCTCGGATCTAGTCACATATAGGGACATAGCGGTGATTCCTAGTGAGTCTTTGAGCCACCTCTGATGTAACACAACCTAGGACTTAAACAAACAAGCACAATCGCAATCAAACGGACCGATGTCGGTGACCGCTCACCCGATGCTCACTAAGACCCGGGGTAACTTGGCAATGCCAAGGAGAGGTTGTGTGGGCTAGGTCCTTGCTGGTAGAGGGCCAGCAAGGCCAAGGTTTGATTCCCCAAGGGTACGGCTGCCCAAATCAAGGATCCGATGAAGTGCCAAAGGGCACGGGTTCCACTCTCTTCCCACGATGATCACTTATAGCAAATGAGCTTAAGGATCGGGCTCTCGTCACGGCCAGCGGAGTTTATGAACTAATATTGAAAGAACAAGCATGAATTAGAGCAAAGTTTTGGAGCACTCACTCGACCGGTTTGAAGAAACTGGTCCCGCTCGGAGACGAGGGCGAGCGGGGAAGCGTGGGTTCCCCACACGCCGCGCCGGGGTAGCTTGACCTGTTTAAGCTATTACAACACTACACCCCATGCAAGGGGGGGATCGTGGGGAAGGGAAGATGATAGTTACATCCAAACACTACCTCCACACAGGGAGGGGCCTTCTGCCGGCCAAGCGGGGAGGGGAAACTAGGATTAAAAGCATTGATGATGAAGTCACCGGTTCTGCCTGCTCTCTCCGAACAGGGATAGATAGTCGATGTTTCTACTGTAGAACTCGCTCATAAATTTTGTTGGTGGCGAGACCTATGGGAAACTCTTTGGAACTGGTACTGGAACCCCTCAGAATTTTGTAGAATTCTTCTGGAGTCGCGGCTGGCCTGAGTGGAGGCTCGAACAGGAAAGTAGAATTTCGGACTGGCAGCTCCTGGTTTCCAACAGCAGGTTGCAGATGATGCCCCGGTAGCTCCCGAGCTCGGAATCAAGCACCGTCAAAGGCGTTGGAATCGTGGAAGAGTCCTCTTCGCATAAAAATTGACGGGGAGGCCAGACGATGCCGTAGAAGACCAGGGAGCTCTGAACACTGGTGACTTGTCGGTGCAGACTGTGGGTAGCAGGACGATGGAGCTGAGGGAGAAAAATGATAACTTATGCCACAGGATACTGAACGGGATTCCGCTTCTTGCTTATGAAATTAGACAGAAAGAATAAGAACTTTGTAGAAGAGCTTGTGGGCTGATTCCTCCGAGGTTCGTCGTGGCAGAGCTTCTAATCCGGTTCTGGTACTCAGCAGGGACAGTTCAGTGCCGTTGTGGAAGAACGAAGCTCCCGGGCAGCACACAGCTCGGATGAAGACGAAACCACTTCTGTTGTGAAGAGAACAAAGAGACGCTTCTGTGGATGCCTCTTATGCCTTCAAACTCATCCGGAGGAAGTCGGGGTGGCCGCTGCAAGTTGCTGGTTCACCTGTAACTTCTGGACAACAAACTGTAACTTCGAAGTAGCTTCCAATGACCAAGAAAGAAGAAGGGGAAGGGGGTAGATGAGTATGGGAGTGACCCCTGGTTGTAAGGGGGTCTTGGAGGGGGTGTTCTAAGGTATGGGAGGTGGAGAATAAGGTCTGGAAGAGGGTCCAATAGATGGTGGTAGTGGGGGCTGCGAATTTGGTTGGAATGGAGAGAGGGAAAGGATATTCGAAAATAGGTTTAAGGGTGGGGTTAATTTTTTGTCTTGGGAATGGGGGGGTTGTGTTGGGGAAGGGAAGGGGTGCTTGGGGTAGTGGGAAGGGTGCTTGGGAAAGTGGGAGGGGTAGTTGGGGGTTGGATGGTTAGGAGAGGATTGGTGGAGGGGGTCTTGGGAAGGGGTGGAGTATTGATGAGGGTTGTGGGGAATGGGAAGAGGCTTAAATGGGGTAGGTGGGGAGTGGAGGTGGTTGGGAAGGGAGGAGAGAGAAGAAAATTTGAATTTGGGTGTTGAGGAGAGAGAAAGTGGAGTGAAAAAGAGAGATTAAGAGAGGGAAGGGTGGGGAATCTCTCCCCTGGGGTTTCTCACCCAAAAAATTGAATCTCTCCACTAGATAATAAGTGTAAACTCTCAAAATGGCAACTTTTTTCATTCATTGATTCATTAAGTTGAAATGGGGGGGAATGGGGTCCTATATATAGGAAACCCACATTTCTACAAAAGTCCCTGACAATTGACTCAATGACAAATAACCGAGGGGGTAGGGGAGAGCCCTTGGGCCAAGCCCAATGAAGTGGGCCCAATAGCTAACTAGACAACCTAATGACACTCAAACTTAGGGAAATGAACACAAGACCTAGGAACATGACTCAAATAAAAGGGAAAATACATCAAATGACTCAAATAAAAATTACATAGGACTCAAAATTAAATGACTAGACCATGCCGGATGCAACCGGGGTGAGAAGACGAGCTGTGAATGTGGGCATGGGAGGTGATGTCCCCATCATACTCCCGGGGTGTGGAGAACTCGACTCCGTCGAGTAAGTGTCCTTCCCTTCTTGGAGGGTGTAGAAGTGGTACTGCCCTCAAATCTTCCGAACGAGGCCGATCCATCCACCTGCCAAGATAGCGCTCGTATACCTTGCTCCTGGTGGTAGTGACATGTTCATCCAATATTCGTTCAATGCGCTCACGCTGGGCTCTCTTGGCTGGTGGACTCTCCTCACGGGTGGGTGCTCTCTCAACGGAGGGAATAGGCTCAATATCCTCACTAGGTACCACCGTGGGTCCCTTGTATGGCACTAGGTCGGCGACACTGAATGTGGGACTTACCCCATATTCCTCGGGGAGATCTAACTCATAGGCATTTGCACCAATGCGCCTCAGGACCTGGAAGAGACCAGCTCCACGTGGCCTCAATTTGGAGATGGCTCCCAGGGAGAGCCTCTCCGTCCTTACCATCACAAAGTCACCCTCATGGAATTCTTGGTGACGTCGATGAGAGTCGGCTTGCCTTTTATAAGTCACATTCTTCTTGCTAATGTGCTTGCGGATCTCTTTATGCAATGTTGTGAATGCAGACATTCTAGGGGTGATGGGTGGACCTGGGCAACCAAAAGTAGACTTATCGTGTAATGATGCAGTGTAGACTTTGGTTAGCCTAGGTGGGCCGGGGCACCCATAGGTGGCCCTATCATGCAAATTAGTGATAAATATTGGGGGACCCGGACATCCGTAGATGCCTTTGACATGCTTAAGACCCATGATGAATGAAGGTGGACCATGACATCCGAATATGGACCACTCATACTTTCTACTTGACATGTGGGTGATATGAATGAATGGACCCAACATAGTGTTCATGCCAAGGGGTATGGTAAGCCTAGACACATGCATGCATTTCCCAAAGGTGACTTCCATGTGTATAGGTGTGGGACAACCTTTGAACTCCCATTGGAAAGGATCGAATGGATCTAAGAAGGTGGTCATCATGGGGTGGGGCACAACCTTATTACCTAGGGATATGTGGCTCAAGGTCATGGCTCCCAAGGTGTAACCCGGGTCTAGGATGGGGTGGATTGGGTCAAACATGGTGGATTGGGATAGGGAAAGGTAGGTGGTGGTTAAGGTAGTTGGGTCACCCGGGTTCCTTGACTCCCATTGTAATGGATCATAGGGATCATAAAATGGGTTACTAAGGGGAAGGATCTCCATGTCCTCGAGGTCCTCAAAAGGTGCTAAGTCATCCCTCTCAATGATAATTGGGTCAATGTTCTTGGTGAGTGGGTTGGCCATGAGGGGAGGGCTTGGCTCTCTACCCGATATAAAAAGCTCCAATTGGAGGAGAAGGTCGGGCTCATCGGGTGTGGGGAGGAATAGAAGGAGGTCGCTAGTGTAGCAACCAATGGTGCAAACCGAGGTGATAGACCCGATGCATAGGTGTAGGAGGCCAAGGCTCCTAGGTTGTTCGGCCATAGGGGTCAACATGCTAGTGAACTCAATTTGCCATGGTAGGCCCTTAAGAAGATCCCCTAAAGTTTCCACTTGGTAGGATGATTGGATGGTGGTGTGATAGGTGGAGAAGGGTACTATGGGGAGGTTTAGCTCCATGAGAGGGTAGACATTGGACGTGATGGGGTGAATTGGTTTCTCCTTTAGCCATCTAGCTAGGGGCCCATCTATGATTATGGTGCCATTTGTGAAGGTTTGTGGCTCTTGAAGACTCGGACAATCTGAAGTGGTAAAGGGTTGAAGCTCTTCCTCACCATTGGTGTGAACTTGGGTTTCCTCATGGGTGGGGAGAGGGTCTGGGCTAGCAACTATTCCTATGTGAGTGGGTGTGGCCTCTTTTCTTAAGGGAATGGGAGGGTCTTTTGGAGATGGGGTGATGATGGTTGGGGCATGGTGCACCCGGGGTGGTGAGTGAGGTCGAACTTGGGTTGGGAGTGGAAGTAGTGGTGGCTTAGGTTGGGGTAGGGTTGGGGTTGGAAGTGGAAGGTGGGTTGGTTCAGTTTGGGTTGATTGGGGGGGTGTACCCTTTTTAGGGGAAGATGGAGGGATAGTGGTGTGGACCAAGGGGAATTGTGGAGAGGTGGATGCTTGGTTTATTTGGATCTTAAGGGAGAGGACATGGTTGCGAAGTGTAGTTATGATGGTTCAGAGGTGATTTGTTGGGGTTGGTGGGGGTGGAGACCAAAGGTCGGTCTCAAGTTGGCCGGGTGGGGATGGAGGAGTGGTAGTGCTCCTCGGGTTAGGGGTGCTTGAGTAGGAGGGGTGGGAATGTTTGGGGATGTAGATCTTTCTAAGTTCTACTTTCATATCATCCCATGAGGAAATGGGCTCTTGCCTCCTAACCCTTCTTAATCCCTCTATGTGTTCCCACTTACTCTTGGCTTGACCCCGAAACCGTCCCTTGGCCCGTCGGACTCTCGCGGATCCATATACGCAAGTCTTTTCGAAGTACTTTTCTATCGTATCCTCCCACCTAAGATAGTCACTAGAATGTGATCCGTCAAAGGTAATATCCCTATCTAGGATGAAGTCCATGGGTGGCGAGTAGGCTAAGTAGGAGGCCATGATGATCGGGGGGATCAATGCAAGGGTCGGATTGATGATGAGTCCAATGCAAGCATGCCCTAGGACTTGACTTGATAGAGACAAGTCAATGACTTGCTCTGATACCAATTGATGTGACACAACCTAGGACTTAAACAAACAAGCACAATCGCAATCAAACGGACCGATGTCGGCGACCGCTCACCCGATGCTCACTAAGACCCGGGGTAACTTGGCAATGCGAAGAGGAGGTTGTGTGGGCTAGGTCCTTGCTGGTAGAGGGCCAGCAAGGCCAAGGTTTGATTCCCCAAGGGTACGGCTGCCCAAATCAAGGATCCGACGAAGTGCCAAAGGGCACAGGTTCCACTCTCTTCCCACGATGATCACTTATAGCAAATGAGCTTAAGGATCGGGCTCTCGTCACGGCCAGCGGAGTTTATGAACTAATATTGAAAGAACAAGCATGAATTAGAGCAAAGTTTTGGAGCACTCACTCGACCGGTTTGAAGAAACCGGTCCCGCTCGGAGACGAGGGCGAGCGGGGAAGCGTGGGTTCCCCACACGCCGCGCCGGGGTAGCTTGACCTGTTTAAGCTATTACAACACTACACCCCATGCAAGGGGGGGATCGTAGGGAAGGGAAGATGATAGTTACATCCAAACACTACCTCCACACAGGGAGGGGCCTTCTGCCGGCCAAGCGGGGAGGGGAAACTAGGATTAAAAGCATTGAAGATGAAGTCACCGGTTCTGCCTGCTCTCTCCGAACAGGGACAGATAGTCGATGTTTCTGCTGTAGAACTCGCTCATAAATTTTGTTGGTGGCGATACCTATGGGAAACTCTTTGGGACTGGTACTGGAACCCCTCAGAATTTTTTAGAATTCTTCTGGAGCCGCGGCTGGCCTGGGTGGAGGCTTGAACAGGGAGGTAGAATCTCAGACTGGCAGCTCCTGGTTTCCAACAGCAGGTTGCAGATGATGCCCCGGCAGCTCCCGAGCCCGGAATCGAGCACCGTCAAAGGCGTTGGAATCGTGGACGAGTGCTCTTCCCAGAAAAAAATTGACGGGGAGGCCAGAGGATGCCGTAGAAGACCAGGGAGCTCTGAACACTGGTGACTTGTCGGTGCAGACTGTGGGTAGCAGGACAATGGAGCTGAGGGAGAAAAATGATAACTCCTGCCACAGGATGCTGAATGAGATTCTGCTTCTTGATTCTGAAAGCAGACAGGAAGAAGAAGAACTTTGTAGAAGAGATTGTGGGCTGATTCCTCCGAGGTTCATCGTGGCAGAGCTTCTAATCCGGTTCTGGTACTCAGCAAGGATAGTTCTGCGCCGTTGTGGAAGAACGAAGCTCACGGGTAGCACACAGCTCGGATGAAGATGAAACCACTTCTTTTGTGAAGAGGACAGGGAGACGCTTCTGTGGATGCCTCTTATGCCTTCAAACTCGTCAGGAGGAAGTCGTGGTGGCCGCTGCAAGTTGCTGGTTCACCTGTAACTTCTGGACAGCAAACTGCAACTTCGAAGTAGCTTCCAATGACCAAGAAAGAAGAAGGGGAAGGGGGTAGATGAGTATGGGAGTGACCCCTGGTTGTAAGGGAGTCTTGGAGGGGGTGTTCTAAGGTGTGGGAGGTGGAGAATAAGGTCTGGAAGAGGGTCCAATAGATGGTGGTCGTGGGGGCTGTGAATTTCGTTGGAATGGAGAGAGGGAAAGGATATTCGAAAATAGGTTTAAGGGTGGGGTTAATTTTTTGTCTTGGGAATGGGGGGGTTGTGTTGGGGAAGGGAAGGGGTGCTTGGGGTAGTGGGAAGGGTGCTTGGGAAAGTGGGAGGGGTAGTTGGGGGTTGGATGGTGAGGAGAGGATTGGTGGAGGGGGTCTTGGGAAGGGGTGGAGTATTGATGAGGGTTGTGGGGAATGGGAAGAGACTTAAATGGGGTAGGTGGGGAGTGGAGGTGGTTGGGAAGGGAGGAGTGAGAAGAAAATTCAAATTTGGGTGTTGAGGAGAGCGAAAGTGGAGTGAAAAGAGAGAGATTAAGAGAGGGAAGGGTGGGGAATCTCTCCCCTAGGGTTTCTCAACCCAAAAATGGAATCTCTCCACTAGATAAGAAGTGTAAACTCTCAAAATGGAAAGTTTTTTTCATTCATTGATTCATTTAGTTGAAATGGGGGGGAATGGGGTCCTATATATAGGAAACTCACATTTCTATAAAATTCCCTGACAATTGACTCAATGACAAATAACCGAGGGGGTAGGGGAGAGCCCTTGGGCCAAGCCCAATAAATTGGGCCCAATAGCTAACTAGACAACCTAATGACACTCAAACTTAGGGAAATGAACACAAGACCTAGGAACATGACTCAAATAAAAGGGAAAATACATCAAATGACTCAAATAAAAATTACATAGGACTCAAAATTAAATGACTAGACCATGCCGGATGCAACCGGGGCGAGGAGACGAGCTATGAACGTGGGCATGGGAGGTGATGTCCCCATCAACCTCCCTCCTTTGAGAGTGACCCCACCCCGGAGTGTCAACCACTAAGCCTCATTCCCACAGCAGCGTGTGCATATCGAATATATATGAGATGAGCAGTTGATGATTACTTGGAGTGGAGCGTACTCCACGCTTCTTGGTCGATGACGGATCCGCCGGAGCCACACGAGCAGTCGCACCCCTTACTCGACGGGGTCGAGTTCTTCCCACCCGGGAAGAATTGATGGGAATCAACACCGAGCACTAACCTTTTAGTTTGCATTTGTGTCATTTTGTTTGCATTTATATCCTTGGGAAAATGGGTTTGCAATTGTAAGGCTTTACAAGCCAATTTGTTATTGCATAAGGATGTTTAGGTTTATTTGTAAAAGTCCAGTAGGTCCAGTAGGGAGCCCCACCTTCTTCCCCATTGGTCCACTTAGGCTCTAGGGCCCATGTGGGGCCGGTCAAATGTCCAAGGTGGGCTTCTAGAAAGCTTGACCATTCAGGGGGACAAAGGGAGGAAAAAGTCCATATTCCATCCCCTTAGGTCAAGGGGGCACCCCCCTTAGAATATGATTTTTTATTTTGTGTAAATACATGGGAGAATTAAATATGTTCTATCCCTTATATGCCCCTCCCCTAACCTAGATCTGAGGATAGTTTAGGACATTTTGTATTTCATATAAAACCTTGTATTTCTCATTTTGATGGAATTAATGAAGAAATTTTATGAAATTTGCCAAGAGCAAGGCCAAAGGGTGCCCTCCTCCTCTCTCCTACCCTCTCTTGCAGCTGGATTGTTGTATTCTAGGGTGGATTCCCTGCAAGAACTTGGTGGATTCCAAGTGTTATCTCCTTCCGGAGTGTGAAGCTCTGCTGCCACTTCCGTTCGTGCCGCCATCGCACCGCCACCGCCATCGCGGGAGTTCTATCCAAATAAGGACGTAGGTCCCTTGTCTGAATTTTCTCTCCCAAATCCCAGATCTGACGAAGCTGAGATTTTGAGGGTAGGTTTTCCAAATAAGTCCCCATCTCCAAAAAAATTTCCACGATTTTACACCTTCATTTCATTTTCGTTTTTCTTTAAGCTTCTAGACCCACACAGATCCGTCCCTATGCAGATCTTGTTATAGCAGCCCTATTCTTCCTTTGTTCGACCCCCTTAACCATTTCTGATTGAGCTCAAATTTGGACTGGGAGTTCTGCCCACCAAAACCCACCTCCACAATTTTTTTTCATGAATTTAGAAGTTCATTTACCCCTCTGGAAAATTAAAACTCAGGCCAAAATCTATTCTGTCCTGTGTAGTCCAGATCCGACCCATGACCACCATAAAATCCACTTCCCCTATAAAACCACCTCTAGAAAATTCACAAAACATATTGACGTCTTCCTTACTTCCCCCTCTATCTCCCATAAAAATCTCAGCCTCCAGATTCGACGTTTTTCCTCCGGTGAAACCCCATTCTCAGGAAGATCCAAATCTGTCTTGCCAGATCTGGTTTTATGAACCAGCAGGTTGTAAATTCGACCAAGGCTAGTACAGAGACATAAAAAATTTCTTCTCTAGCCTGGGTCGGAGCTCTCTGAAAGAGCTTTCCAACGGCATAAGTCTCACGTCAATCAGAGGTTGGGTCTGATCGTAGCAGCCGTTCTCGCCGGGTCACGCGCTGTAGGAATAGAAGAACAGCTCGTGGACAACAAGCAACAATCACCCCCGGGGCGACCGCCTCGCCTTACACAAGGTGAACCAGCATGCCACCTTCCCAGTGAACGTCCCTCCAGGAGCCACCGTCACAGCAGTACCATCCCCGGCCCACTCAGCCCACCAGCCAGGACGTGGATCCCACGGTTGCCGGCACGCGCTACCACCGGAGCTGTCCAAGTTGCCGCCCGTCAACCCAAGATCGGTCCTCCTGGGCCCTACTTGTAGCCCTTTACCTCTCTGCATGGAGTGGGAAATAATATCACTGCTGTAATTATTGTAATTATTTTTACCAGGAGTTACCGTACTTGGCCGGGGTCCTCTTCCCCACGCCCGGAGCATGGAGGTAAATTCGCCACTCTCTTATCACATTTGCTTATCTTGTATATTTCTGAATGCCGCTACTAGGGTAATAGGAACTAGCTTGTTATATTTTTATATCACCGCTGCGAGAGAGAGAGCGAATCACATCCCGTGACCCGATCCGAGCACGAAAGTGAGCCGACTACCCGACTAATCGTCGATTCCTCAACCGCGCACGATCCCGCGTTTCCCTGGCTAGGGACGAGTTGCGAGCTAGAGTCCCAGGTTCGATGTCCGTCCCGCATCACGGTACCTCATGAAGGTGTACCGTACACTGTGGCTATCCATTCAGGGTATTGCAGAGTCTTCTTCGTCGCATTCGCGCAAGGAGCGAAAACGGGTGCTCTTGGGCTTATGGCTGGAATACTTCTTCGAAGGCGAGCCGAAGTACAAAGACTTTCCTTCTGTCGGAATGGCTCCGAACAGACTGAAGACGCGGTCTCGTCGGAAGACTCACTTATCTTCTTCTCTTCGCAGAGGGCGCCAGAGCAGCCCTAACCCAGCGAGATTGGATCCCATTACTCATTGTGTAGCCTACTTGACATATTGGCTGTGCACATTTGCTATGCCACAAGGTGATGAAATAGTCATCCGTGCCGAAGCCATATATCTGGCGTGCTTAATGGCATGGGGTGTGAAGTTGTCCCTCTGCCCCGCATCATTATGTTTGATTTACAAGATGTTGGGAGATATCCACAATAGCCGCCTCCTAAGGACCTTACGGACTGTTGGCCCTCTTCATTTCTTCAATGCCTGGGTGTGTTCACTGTTTCCAGAGTTCGCTCCTAGGTCACTGTAGTCTCCAAACTTGTTTCTGAGAATGTTAGAGTTCGCCGATGCCAATCCACAGCAGGTGTCAGATCAACTTTTCTCAATCAGGGGGCAATTGACGAAAGTGCCAATGAATGCTCCTGGGGCCTTGCATTTTTTGTGTTTGGTTACTCATTCAAGCCCGTTGGCGAATCGGCTAAGAGAATGCAAATTTGGTGAAGTTGAGCAGTATGTTCACCCTATCTCGGGCAAGCTCAGTGATAAGCCGTCATTAGAGCAAGAGCTAGTAGACTGGGCATTGTCCATTAGACCTGGTGTTTTGGTGTTCAGAAAGGGCATCAGCGCTTACTTAGAGCCCTATTACCCCTTCAGGTTCAGCTGAAATTTTGGTTATGATCAACAGATTACTTCCTCTTTAGCACAGTTCCCATTGGAGAGTCGATCTAGAGGAGGATCATCCGCTGTCAAAGAAGCCCGTACATGGTGGGATTATTTTCATCGCTGTGAGGATGCTTCTTTTTGGATGCCAGTCCCTGGGCGTTTTCCCCGGGTGACCTCAGAATATATTAAATGGTGGAATGCTCGCACTGGCTTCTATCGACTTTCTCGGAACGATTGTTGGGACATTGCCGAGCGTCTGTTCTTAAGCTCCCAACCTTTTGCCGTGTTTGAAATTGATCCTTATCATCTGTGGAGGCTGAAGTCTCTTAAAGATGCTGAGGTATAGGCTTATTTGGCGGCATGGAAAGATATCAAACTGGAGAAGTCCAAGCTACGGCCGGTGCTTCTAGAGATTAATAAGGACAACTTCACAGAGACTCTTTGGGGCCTGTGTAAAGTTAGCAGCGAGAGTATTGCTCTTCAGCAGTTTCCGCTACCAGTGGAGGAGCCTATCACAGCCCCGGCTTCATGGCGCCCAGAGACTGATCGCCTATGTCCATATAGGAGTTTTATGAGGAAAGAAGATCGGGGTCCCTCCCTGTATAGCAAAACCTCTTGGCTTTTTGTTTTGTTGCACATTCACGGCCTTTCTATTGCTGACAAGGCCGAGGCTATATTGGAGAGGCCTCTCTTCATTGCCTTCAAGTATGCCGACGGATGGGGTATGGACCACCTCGGCTTGTACTACTGTCTTTCTGCTCGTGGCCATGGGGACCTAGCACCTCTAGCCGAACATTGTGCCAAAATTGGTGACATCTGCTGGCTGATTTGGGAGGGGGCCTCCAGGAATAAAGAGTCCTCCTTGTATTATTGGGCCCTCTCTCCATTGTATTCGGGCCCGCCAGGTATATGCTGTGTCATTCTTGCTTGTTCCTTTACCCATATATGCATCTTATTCACATAGCCACCCTACGAACGCATCATTTCTCTGTAGATTTCCCGGCCTCTAAAGTAACTCTAGAGTATCGGTCTTTAATTGCCAAGGCCCAGAAGACAAGCTATTTCGAATCTCCGCCTGTTGCCCCGACTACCATGCCTTTACCCACCAGGGGTTCTCGGAAGCGGGAGAGGTCTAACGTCAAAGGGGCAATTTCTCGGACTAAGAGGGCCCGGGCAAAAGTTGCAGTGGAAAAGAGGACTACGCCTGTAGAGCCTGTCATTCCATTGCCCAATATTCCGACCTTCCAAGAGTTCGAGAAATCACAAGAGCAGACGGTTCCTGCAGCAGATATATCTCCCTTGAACTCCTTTCCCGGGTATAACCCATGGGGCTTCGTCATTTCTGCACCTTTCATTTAAGTACCATAGTTTCCTCCATCCCAATTATTGAGGAAGTGGTAATTAGCGGCGGTGCGGAGGAAATTGGGGGCATTGAAATATCCGTCGCTCCGATCACCACGGACCTTCCTTCTCTAACGCCAAGTCATGGCGATGAAGGTAAGATTATAGCCCGCGGGACCCCTATTACAGGCACTTCATTTTGCTGCTTTTCTTCTCACACAATTTTTATCTGCTTAATCATTCAGATATTGTCCCTTTGGAACCTGTCGAAGTTCCTCCTGCAACATCTCCTGCCTAGAGTACCCGGCCAACCCGACGGTGCTCCGAACGGCTGGCCGTGTTAGCCCTTTAGAAAGTCTCTTCAGGGGCGTCACTTGACAGTTCAGTGCGCCTTACGGCCCCAGGCACGACGGCTCCAAAACTAGCTAAAAGTTCTTCTTCGGAAGAACTTGTGGACTATGAACCCTCCAGTGATGAGGATGAGCAAGATATAGTGTCGGAGGATAGCACTCCTTCCCTATCCTATGGAAGCGACTTTGCTGCATTCAGCCCACCCCGATTGGCATTGGGCCCCTCAAGCGCGCTAAGCCCCGGGCGGGAGATTTCCTCAACCTTGACGCGGCCAGACTTGGAAGCATCGGGGGCCGCTGGTTCAAGCCTCGTTTCTTTGGAGGTAATCCTTGCACTCTTTTATGTGAGCCTTAGTCATGTCTTCTAGCATTCATATCTGAAGGTCTGACATAGCTTCTTGGTTTGCTTCCTTTGTTCCTTTTCTCAGGAGCTCATGATTTCAGTGGGGTTGAATTTGCCAGTAATGACTGCTACCACCGCTTTCTCCCCTTTTCAAGCAATAGGGACGGCCTTCACTCCCATCGTGGGCATGGTGCCCATATTAAAGCCCATTGCTTTGAAATTCCCGGGCGGGCCTGGCTCTGTGTTGGACAGAGGTGAGTCTTTGGTAAAACAACTTCAGCTCCAGTCAGTGGAGTCCGGGCCAGAACCAGCTGATGTGGCCATTACCGAGGATGCATCAGGCGTGGAGTCTGTAGAGGAAACGGCCGAGGATGCCACTGCTTTGACCACCACGGCCAGCGTTGAATTGGAGCAGCTAGCCCCAGTAGGATAGCACGGACCGCCTTTCTCAGAAGGTGTAGGAATTCCTAAAGAAGTGGGCAGTGGGACAACGGTCCTGCCATCTGTAGTGGAGTCCGAGTCGGAGCAGGCGGCCCAGATTAAATGGCATGAAGAGCCTCCTTCAGAAAATATAGAGCTCCCGGGAGAAACAACCGTCCTATCTATCACCCCCGTGACCAAATTGAAGGAAATGCTAGAACCGACGGGGTAGTTGGAGTTTGCTTCTGAAAGTGCGGGCTTCGAGTCTGCAGACCTTGTCCCTAAGTTGGATGGAGGACTTGAAGTGCCTTCCTTGACTGCTATCGACTCCGCCGTGCAAACAAGAGAGCGTATAACACCCCTTGTCTCCCTGCCAGCATTGCCTGCATCTTCTTCGGAGCCCAATGATGATCTCTGGGCCGAAGTTGATAGCAGAGTAGAGTTTCATCTCCCTGATTCACCGTCATTTGGCCAGCAGTCTTCAAACGAGATGGTGTGGCAGAACTTGGAGACGCTCAAGCAAACTGTGCTGGCTCTTCGGGACTTATCTTACGCCCAGCTGAGGGGGCTGGCTGAGTCCATATCAGGCACCCTCATAGCCTTGGGTTGTCCCATGCAAGACTTGGTGCCACGAGTAACATTGTTACTTAAGTATGTAAACTGGCAAGAATTTGTTGAGTACGGCTTGAGGGACCAGCTGACCGCCCTGGCGCTTCAACGGCAAGAATGCCATACTGCTATACGGGCTTCCACAGAGTTCATTAGTGAGCGTAGGAATATTGTTGAGGGAGCTGCTGAACGAGCTTCCTTTTTGCGGCAACGAATTTCTGAACTCCATGCCGAACTGGCTCAGGCCGAAGAAGATCTGGCTTGCACCGAGCAACTAGGGGTGCGATGCTCGGGTGAGGCCGAGTTAGCGGAGAAGCGCGTTGGCTCTTTTCAGGAGGAGCTGCGGAGGCTGGAAGCCGAGGAACGTCGATTGCAAGATTTAGCTGCCCATCCTTCTGTCGGACTTCCGACGCTCGATGATATCTTTCGCCATCCAGTCCAATGATGTATATTTTTTTTTGTTTTGTCTTTTTTTTTCTTAGTATGTATCAGTGCTGGAACTTCATGCACCTTTTTCACGCAATGATATTTTCTTCAATCTTGGCTTACATACTTGTGCCGGGCCTTAGCTATGTATTTATTTTCCTTCCTTCCCCAATGTGAGCGGAGGTACAAGACTAGCTTCACCAATCTTGGGGTGTGTTAGCTGCTAAGATAGGAGAGCGCTCACCCCTTCAGAGAAGCGGTGAGGAGTTTGCTCCACTGCCACGCCACATCCCCCCAAAATCCAGGTTAGGCTAGATTGAGTGGAAAATATGCTTTTAGGCCGATGCCAGAGCATTATTATATTCACCGGCTGGATGAATATCGGGGCCAAGAGGTGGATTCTTCATTAAGGAGGACAAAGGGTCCATGTTAATGTCTTGTCCGCTGATTTTGTCAATGATGATGAAAATCAGGGTATCGTCGACATCGGGTGGAATGTCGAAGCAAAGAGGAGCTTTAATATCATTAACGAGGACGAAAGGTCCAAGCTAAGGTTTCAAGTATTGATGTCATCGATGTTGATGATGACCAGGGTAGATGTATTCATCGACATTGGGTTAAATGTCGATGCAAGAAATAGTTTTAACATCATTAACAAGGATGGAAGGTCCGAGTTAAGGTTTCAATCACTGATGTCACTGATGCTGATGATAATCAGGGTAGATGTATTCATCGACATTGGGTTAAATGTCGAAGCAAGAAATAGTTTTAACATCATTAACAAGGACGGAAGGTCCGAGTTAAGGTTTCAATCATTGATGTCACCGATGCTGATGACGATCAGGGTAGATGTATTCATTGATATTGGATTAAATGTCGATGCAAGAAATAGTTTCAACATCATTAACAAGGACAGAAGGTCCGAGTTAAGGTTTCAATCACAGACGTCACCGATACTAATGACGATCAGGGTAGATGTATTCAACGACATTGGGTTAAATGTCGATGCAAGAAATAGTTTCAACATCATTAACAAGGCCGGAAGGTCCGAGTTAAGGTTTCAATCACTGACGTCACTGATGCTGATGACGATCAGTGCAGATGTATTCATCAACATTGGGTTAAATGTCGATGCATGAAATAGTTTCAACATCATTAACAAGGATGGAAGATCCGAGTTAAGGTTTCAATCACTGATGTCACTAATGCTGATGATGATCAGGGTAGATGTATTCATCGACATTGGGTTAAATGTCGATGCAAGAAATAGTTTCAACATCATTAACAAGGATGGAAGATCCGAGTTAAGGTTTCAATCACTGACATCACCGATGCTGATGACGATTAGGGTAGATGTATTCATCGACATTGGGTTAAATGTCGATGCAAGAAATGGTTTTAATCGTCGAAACAGGCAGAAGGCCTATTCCGATTGGACTTTGCCGTATAGATGGTGTGTTTTCGGTGGGACATCTAGTGGTGATGTGACACAACCCCTTGGAGGTGGCAGCCACTTGACCAATGCACCTTGGACCTATATTTGCAAGAAGCAACAAGTTGGCGAACCCACTCTAGCGGGCTTACCCGTGTAGCGCACACTCGGATCCGTAGACGGACCGGCGATGGTGGAGAGGGTCCGAAGTGGGACCTCGCCTTTCTGGAGATTTGGGCTAGCTTGGGCTGAACCCCTAAGGGCCTGGGATGCCCAATTCCGTTGGCGGCCAGCACGCCAAGGGCATTGGTTGTAGGGTCGCTCTCTCAACTCGCTTCGCGGTGGTCGCTCAAATCGATGATATTTTGAGATCGGGCACTTACTCACCGACCGACGGCACTAAGATGCGATACTAAACAAGCAAAGTGATTCCAACAGAGAAGTGCAAAAAGGAGCTCACCTGATCGGCGTGAAGACGCCGATCCCGGCCGGAGACGAGGGCGAGCGAGGAAGCATGGGCCTACCCGCACGCTGTGCCGTTAAAGCTTCAGCCGAAGTCCTGCTAGTACATGCACTACGCCCTCACAGAGAGGGTGGACTAGGGGTAGGGATAATCAATTACAACCAAAAATACCTCCATGTAGGGAGGGGCGGTCAGCCGGCCAGGCGAGATCGGACGGCAAGCTAAAGGAGTCACCGAGTGAAGACTTCGCCGATTCTGTCTGCTTCTGGAACTGCTGGATAGGTAGTCGATGTTGATGCCGCCACGGGCTCTACCGGACTCAGAAGTCGCTGAAACCTATGCCGAATCCTCTCTGACTGGCCCGGGAGGACTCTTGAATTTTGGTGTACCTTCTGGATGTCGTCAGGGGCTAGGGCCGGCTCTGGTACTGGGCCACTTTGTTCTGGCTTGGACTGACTCCAGAATGCTACAGCCGGAGGATGAAGCTTCCACGAACACTCCTGAGCTCCGAAGGTGATGTAGCTTATATCGATACGACTGTGGGAAGGTCCTCTTTGAGAAGCAACAATAAAAAAGGAAAACAGAGGTCGGAGCAGAGAGATAGAGCCCGTAGAGTGAAGAGGTGTCTATTAGGCCCTGAAAGGACAGACCTGCGCACCTTGGGTAGAAAAATCTGAACTTTGTGCTTTGGGCTTCAAATGGTGCTCCGTTTCTTGGAGATGCAAGGGGACTTGTAGGAGGAGACTTCAGCCAAAGAATCACATCGAAACTCTCATAGGAGCGGCCGTGGTCGCTGTAGCAACCCTAATAAATGAATAATTGAAATGAATTAAAACATATATATTACAGAAGTAATATATAAAAGGAATAGGGTTAATTGGATGAAGTAAAATAAAATTAAAAATAACGCCTCTTATTAAGGCGTTAATTTATAAAGAAACGCCTCTATCCATGGCGTGACTAAAGAAAGGACGCCCACATATGCGGTCGTCAGTTCTCATACGACCAAATGGGTAAGTAAAAGAAACGCCCCTAGCTTGGGCGTGTTTTAAAACACGAAACGCCCTTTTGCAAGGCGCTTTTTAAGAAACGCCCTTATACAAGGCGTTAATTAAAGAATAGACGCCCTGACCAAAGTCGTTAATTCAGTTCGTGAACCGTTCGAACCCAGAACTTATCCAGGGTAAGTGATAAGCATTAGAAAGAGTTCAAACGTGGTAATGACTCTATCATAGAAGTATTGCTTCCACACAATCACTAACCCTAATAGGACACCCAAAATCCTATAAAAACTCTCGTTCGGCCAACCCTAAAAACTATTTGGACGAACTACTGCTGCAGGTACGTGAAGAACATATGTTCTTCTATTTTTTTCTTCTTCTGTTTACAGTCGCATGAAGAATATTGATTATTCTTCTTCTCTTATTAACAGGTTAAGAGGCTCGGGCGTTTGAGGAACAAGAGTTCTTCATCCGTGTGTAAGTACCCCTTCCTCTACCTACAGTCCATGGATTTCAAGGAAACTAATATCTTCAATCTATCCTCTGTAGGATTCATCCAACGTCTGCAGCATCATTGATTCTTACAAATCCCTCACGGTCATCTCCAAATCAACTCTTAAGGTAGGTTTTCTCAAGTTACTGTAGCCCAAATAATTTAAGACAAGACTTATATACGTATTGACATGACATGCATACGGTTTAATATGGTTTTATTATGTTTCTGCAATATTTTTGAAAGAGACGCCCCTGTCCAGGGCGCTAATTTACAAGACACGACCATGTCCAGGTCGTCAATTTCATATTTGACGCCCTGTACACAGGCGTTAATTTCATATAAATCTTAAGAACTGATTATCCATGCAATTACATGAAATCAAATCAATAATTGTTAATGGTTAAAAGTCAATAAACATGAAACATCAAATCTAATATACTGCATCTGAATTCCTGCCAATTTTCCTGTCATGACTATATGATTGTTATCCTTGATTATCGTGCAATTCCTGCTGATCATGTAAATTCCTGATATTTCTTGAATTCACGACCTAGACTAGGTCGTTTTCCATGTGGTAACGCCCCATCACAGGGCGTGAATTAAAAATAAACGCCCCTTACTAGGGCGTGTGTCTGTTAAAATCCTGAAATTCACATATTCTGTAAAATGGAATTAGAAAGTAACGCCCCTTCCAAGGGCGCGTTTTTGATAAATTTCTGAGAATAATTATATCCTGTCGAATATGTAAATGATGAGACGCCTGCTTCTGCAGTCGTCAACTTCTGAAGAAACGCCCCTTCCGAAGGCGCGTCTTAGATAAATTATTGAATTATTGAAAATTCTGCAAAACGGACCATATGTAAACGCCCTTCTGTTAGGCGTTAATTACTTGAGAAACGACTTGACCTAAGTCGTTATTTTACTGTAAACTGATTTTTCCTCTGATTTGCTAACCGATGGTTTATATATTATACATATATATATATATCGGCACTATTCTCCACTCCGTGAGTATAGTCCCACTTTTCACGGTGTTTTATCGATCACACTCAATTCTCATTGACATACAAGCTCTCCTTTGGACATTCCGTTCCTTTGGACTGGCGAGTTAGTCATAGAGACCTCCGTAAGACTCCTCGTAGCCTTGGATTCCCTCAAGGCCGACTGAGCTGGTTGTACCCTAAAAACCCATTACACGATCCTTGCCATGTCAATCTAAAGAAACATGGTATACCGGCCCTTATGATTATACAAAGAGTATATCATGAGAAATTCTTGATGGGATGATGATATCATGCCATATCGTGTCATTCTTGTAAACCCCAATTCTACGATAAGAATGAGGGTATCTTGCTTGATCCAATGTTCATGTGGACCTCAATTCTATATAAAGAATGTCCATATTGATTTGTCATGGTACCTAAGTTAAGGGAACCATATTCTACCTAGTTTTATCGAACTCGTGATTATACCATTATTATCGCCATTCTATGTCCTTTGTCATATTTTGGACTCTATTCTATCAAAGTTGTCCTACGTATCTACAAGCTTGATTATTGAAATTCTATATTGGCTATATAAACAAGAGTGGATGTCAAAACACATGATAAATGCCTGTGCATATAGGGCCCGATCTGGTCCTGGGAGGAGCACCCGAAAGTACTTGTGCCCATGGGAGTTAAAATGATAAGGTATCTGGCATTATACCGAGTACTTGACTTGCTTGATTGGACATTCCACACACATCTTGTACTTAAATCGTACTTGACTTTACATGAAATGCATGGCCCGAAAAAGGGTAATTTACTTGCTTGATACATGATAGCCAAAGTTCTTGACATGACTTGTTAAACGTACTTGCTTGAATACCTTGAATACACTTGTTATCTTGTTGGAAGTTCATGATTAAGTTCATCTTATTTCTTTGATATTACCTTCTCTCTATCTTGTCGTTTTATGCGAGCATGCATAGCTTTATTGCATTCATGAAAGATGTAATTACTTAAACCACTTGCTAGTACTTGAGATATAATTTCCTACTGAGCGTTCGCTCATTCCGTTTATCCCTTTGTACTTTTCAGGTAAGTCCGACGACGATGGAAGTCAATCGGATGGGAATGGTCAAGAGTGAAAGTGATAGAGCTTCTACAAGTGTCGTCTAGTCTTTTCTATAGTTTCTTGAGTCAACTATGTATTCTTTTCCTTTTTATTAAACAGAGTATTGGATTTGTAATAGTCTATCCATTATGAAATAAAGGATTGGGTTATCTTGCTATTTTGCGCATCTCTGTCTTTGAGTCGAATACACGACCACTCTGATTGACATGATTGATATAGACACGTCGCGCATCTCCGGGTATCTTCCGCGCTCGGGGCGTGACAGTCTTTGTGGTATCAGAGCCTAAGGTATTCAATTCCTAGGAAACCCAAGTCCAAGGATAGGTTTCAAAACCTTTAACCAAGTGAGAGTGGGTAGAACCAAGGGTTAAATGATCAATGAGTCCTTTATAAGATCATAGTGATATAATACTAACATAGCTGTTGTAATTGTAGGATAATGGCTGCCGAACGTGCTCAATGGCGCAACATGCAGCGTACCCTTCAAGGGATGACCCAAGTGCTACAACAGGTAGCACAAGGTGGTGCTCCACGAGCTGGAAGCTTACACCAAGCATTCAAGAATATGAATCCCCCAAAGTTCATGGGATCGACCAATCCAGACGATGCCGAGCATTGGGTTCGGGAGATTGAACGTATATTCCGTGTTATGCAATGCACGGATCAGGACAAAATCTTATTAGCTACTTTCCAATTAGAAAAGGATGCTAGATGCTGGTGGGAGTCGATTGAAGCTACTATTGACCCAACTCAAGTTACATGGGGTGAATTCGTTGAATATTTCAACGCCAAATATTTCTCTGATAGGGTCCAGGAAAAGAAGGCCGCCGAATTTGCCGCATTAAAGCAAAGATCTTTATCGGTGGCTGATTATGAAGCACAGTTCTCTAGACTGTCTAGATATGCTAAGCATTTAATTAGCACAGAAAAGATGAAAGTCCGTAGATTTCTTAATGGGCTTAGGCCCCACTACATTACTCAACTGGCGCCTATGGATATTCAAGTTTATACTGAAATAGTGCGCCGAGCTCAGTTGCTTGAAGATGCCACGGAACTATCTGATAGGATCCGTGGGAAAGACAAAAAGGAGCAAGTCACAAGTTCGGGTTCTTTTAAACCCAACTTTAAGAAGAGGCCCAATAATGGAGGTTCTTCCTCTCAAGATCAGAAGTACAAGAAATCCAAGCCTTTCTCTATCACCACTACCCCTTCAAACGTAGTATGCAAGCATTGTGACAAGGCTGGTCACAAAACAGAAGAATGCTGGAGGAAATTAGGAGCATGTCTCCGTTGTGGGAGTCGTGAACATCGGATTCCCGATTGTCCATTAATGAATGACCAAGACGGTGAGGGTAAACGCCCAGTGACAAGGAACGCGCGTCTTCATGCAATCCAAGAGACCGAACCAGAAGAAGAAGGCGGATTGGTGGAAGGTACATTAAAAATTTGTTCCAAATATGCACATGTCTTATTTGATACGGGTGCATCGCATTCCATTATTTCCAAGAAGTTTGCTGACCCATTACCTCTAGAACCAGAATGGATGAAAATAGTGTTGTCTACTCCTCTCGGAAACGAGACGGATATCACACATCATTACCAAAACTGTGAGGTGTTGGTTCGAGGAAAGAATTTTCCTATTGATCTTATCTGCTTAGATCTAAAGGAATATGATGTTATACTAGGAGCAGATTGGTTATCTAAGTACCAGGCAACGGTTGATTGCCGTGATAGCAAGATTGTTTTCAAGGAATTTCCGGAACTGACTTATACTAGTCCTAAGAGTCGAAGCAAATCCCCTCTTATCTCGGCTCTTCGAGCAAGCAAGCTCGTCAAGAAAGGATGTGTATCCTTCCTTGCTTTTGTCACTATTAAAGAAGCTAAAGAAACCAAGATAGAGGACATTCAGGTAGTGCGAGAATTTCCAGACGTATTTTCGGAAGAATTGCCGGGATTACCCCCTCAAAGAGAAGTGGCCTTCACCATTGACTTAGTCCCTGGTGCTGGTCCTGTTTCAAAGGCACCATATAGAATGTCCCCTGCTGAACTCAAGGAGTTGAAGGAGCAGTTGATGGAACTAATCCGAAAAGGGTTTATTAGACCAAGTACTTCCCCGTGGGGAGCACCAGTCTTATTTGTAAAGAAGAAGGATGGATCCATGAGATTGTGTATCGACTATCGACAGTTGAATCATCTTACTATCAAGAACAAGTATCCACTGCCGAGAATCGATGAGTTATTTGATCAGATTTCAGGATCCAAATATTTCTCCAAGATTGATCTCAGGTTGGGATATCATCAATTAAGAATCAAGGACGATGACATTCACAAGACTGCATTCAGAAGCAGGTATGGCCATTGCGA
This sequence comes from Amorphophallus konjac, assembly GCA_022559845.1. NCBI lineage: Eukaryota > Viridiplantae > Streptophyta > Magnoliopsida > Alismatales > Araceae > Amorphophallus > Amorphophallus konjac. Next base: position 201,743,070 of record CM040120.1, on the reverse strand, counting down.
ATTTGTTGTTATGTCTTTTGGACTAACAAATGCCCCTGCTGCCTTTATGCAGTTAATGAATAGCATATTCAGGCCTTACTTGGATCAATTCATAGTAGTCTTCATTGATGATATATTGATATATTCTAAGACTAAGGAAGAACATGAAGAGCATTTGAGGATTGCATTGCAAGTCTTGAGGACAAATCAATTATATGCTAAACTCAGCAAATGCGAGTTCTGGCTTGAAGAAGTGGCCTTTCTGGGACATGTCATATCCAAGGACGGTTTATCTGTAGATCCGTCAAAGGTTGAAGCTGTGAGAAACTGGGAAAGACCCACTAATGCAAGCGAGATCAGAAGTTTCTTAGGTCTTGCAGGCTATTATCGGCGATTCATCAAAGATTTCTCTAAGATCGCCGTGCCCCTTACAAGGTTAACTCGTAAGGAGATCCGATATGAATGGAGTGAGGAATGTGAAGGCAGTTTCCAAACTCTCAAAGATCATCTCACTACAGCTCCAGTGTTAGCTCTACCAACAGAAGGAGAGAAATTCGAGGTCTACACTGATGCTTCTGGCATTGGCCTCGGATGTGTCCTAATGCAACAAGGAAAGGTCATAGCATACTCTTCACGTCAACTGAAGAAGCACGAGGAGAATTACCCCGTCCATGACTTGGAACTGGCCGCGGTAGTATTTGCCCTAAAGATATGGAGACACTATCTCTATGGGGTACAGTTCACTGTCTACTCCGATCACAAAAGTCTCAAATATCTATTCTCACAAAAGGAACTAAACATGAGACAAAGACGCTGGCTAGAATATCTCAAGGACTTCGACTTCAGTATGCAATACCATCCCGGAAAGGGTAATTATGTGGCTGATGCCCTTAGTCGAAAGCCGAGAGCAAGGATAGCCAATTGTATGATACAGGAATGGAGGTTACTTGAACAATTCTCCGAGCTCAATATAAGCTTGGACACGGAATCCAAATTTGTCACACTATCCCATGTAAGCATACAGTCAGATTTATTATCTGAAATACAAACACTTCAGGATGATGATCCTATGTTAGTAGAAATCAAAGGCAGATTAAAAGGACAATCTGATTTTCAACTAACTTCTGATGGAAGATTATCGTTCAAAGATAGAACTTGTATACCCGATTGTCCGGAATTAAAGAAGAAGATCTTAGATGAAGCTCACAGATCAAGATACACTATTCATCCTGGATCAACTAAAATGTATCAAGATGTAAAGAGGAACTTTTGGTGGCCCAATATGAAAAGAGAAATAGCGGACTATGTATCACGCTGTCTCACATGCCAACAGGTCAAGGCGGAACACCAAAAGCCTGCGGGAAAACTACATCCTCTAGATATTCCTAAGTGGAAATGGGAGGATATTGGTATGGACTTCATCATGGGTTTGTCTAAATCTAAAGGAGGACATGATGGAATCTGGGTTATCATTGACCGATTGACTAAATCGGCACATTTCTTGCCAATCAAAAGCCGATGGTCAATTGATGTGCTAGCTGCACTATACATTAAAGAAATAGTCAGGATACATGGAATTCCTGTCTCAATCGTGTCTGACAGAGATCCCCATTTTACTTCTCATTTTTGGAAGGGATTACAACATTCGTTGGGAACAAGGCTCAACTTTAGTACTGCTTTTCACCCACAAACGGATGGTCAGACCGAGCGAACTAATCAAGTTGTTGAAGATATGCTGAGAGCATGCATTATTGACTTTGGAGGAAGCTGGCATGACCACTTACCTTTAGTTGAATTTGCATATAATAATAGCTACCAAGCTAGTATCCAAATGGCACCTTTCGAAGCCTTATACGGAAGGAGTTGCCGATCTCCCATATGTTGGAACGAAGTTGGAGAGAAACAACTATTAGGTCCAGACATGGTAAGGGATACAACTGAGAAGATACAGGTAATCAGAGAAAGATTACAAGTTGCTCAGACAAGGCAAAAGGCTTATGCTGATACAAGGAGAAGAGATCTTGAATTCCAGGTTGGAGATCATGTATTTCTAAAATATCCCTGGACGTGGCATCCGAAGATTTGGTGTTAAGGGCAAGCTTACGCCAAGATTCATCGGACCATTTGAGGTACTCGAAAGAGTTGGCGAGGTTGCTTATCGCATCGCGTTGCCTCCTCAGTTGTCCGAGGTACACAATGTATTTCACATATCTATGTTGAAGAAGTATGTGCACGATCCGTCACATATTATTGAGCATGGAGATCTGATGATCCAGAAAGATCTCACATATGAACAGAGGCCTTTAAAGATATTAGATCGAGAAATACGAGCTCTAAGGAATAAGGTTATTCCCATGCTCAAGGTGCAATGGAATAAGAATCCTGAACGCGAAGCGACATGGGAGACCGAGGAATCTATGAAGAAACGATTTCCCGAGTTATTCTAAGAGGTATATGTCCTACACTCTCCGCGTGTATAATTATATATATATTGAATTTGGGGACCAAATTCTTTTTAAGTGGGGGAGGGTGTAGCAACCCTAATAAATGAATAATTGAAATGAATTAAAACATATATATTACAGAAGTAATATATAAAAGGAATAGGGTTAATTGGACGAAGTAAAACAAAATTAAAATAACGCCTCTTATTAAGGCGTTAATTTATAAAGAAACGCCTCTATCCATGGCGTGACTAAAGAAAGGACGCCCACATATGCGGTCGTCAGTCTCATACGACCAAATGGTAAGTAAAGAAACGCCCCTATCTTGGGCGTGTTTTGAAACAAGGAACGCCCTTTTGCAAGGCGCTTTTTAAGAAACGCCCTTATACAAGGCGTTAATTAAAGAATCGACGCCCTGACCTAAGGCGTTAATTCAGTTCGTGAACCGTTCGAACCCAGAACTTATCCAGGGTAAGTGATAAGCATTAGAAAGAGTTCAAACGTGGTAATGACTCTATCATAGAAGTATTGCTTCCACACAATCACTAACCCTAATAGGACACCCAAAATCCTATAAAAACTCTCGTTCGGCCAACCCTAAAACTATTTGGACGAACTACTGCTGCAGGTACGTGAAGAACATATGTTCTTCTATTTTTTTTCTTCTTCTGTTTACAGTCGCATGAAGAATATTGATTATTCTTCTTCTCTTATTAACAGGTTAAGAGGCTCGGGCGTTTGAGGAACAAGAGTTCTTCATCCGTGTGTAAGTACCCCTTCCTCTACCTACAGTCCATGGATTTCAAGGAAACTAATATCTTCAATCTATCCTCTGTAGGATTCATCCAACGTCTGCAGCATCATTGATTCTTACAAATCCCTCACGGTCATCTCCAAATCAACTCTTAAGGTAGGTTTTCTCAAGTTACTGTAGCCCAAATAATTTAAGACAAGACTTATATACGTATTGACATGACATGCATACGGTTTAATATGGTTTTATTATGTTTCTGCAATATTTTTGAAAGAGACGCCCCTGTCCAGGGCGCTAATTTACAAGACACGACCATGTCCAGGTCGTCAATTTCATATTTGACGCCCTGTACACAGGCGTTAATTTCATATAAATCTTAAGAACTGATTATCCATGCAATTACATGAAATCAAATCAATAATTGTTAACGGTTAAAAGTCAATAAACATGAAACATCAAATCTAATATACTGCATCTGAATTCCTGCCAATTTTCCTGTCATGACTATATGATTGTTATCCTTGATTATCGTGCAATTCTTGCTGATCATGTAAATTCCTGATATTTCTTGAATTCACGACCTAGACTAGGTCGTTTTCCATGTGGTAACGCCCCATCACAGGGCGTGAATTAAAAATAAACGCCCCTTACTAGGGCGCGTATCTGTTAAAATCCTGAAATTCACATATTCTGTAAAATGGAATTAGAAAGTAACGCCCCTTCCAAGGGCGCGTTTTTGATAAATTTCTGAGAATAATTATATCCTGTCGAATATGTAAATGATGAGACGCCTGCCTCTGCAGTCGTCAACTTCTGAAGAAACGCCCCTTCCGAAGGCGCGTCTTAGATAAATTATTGAATTATTGAAAATTCTGCAAAACGGACCATATGTAAACGCCCTTCTGTTAGGCGTTAATTACTTGAGAAACGACTTGACCTAAGTCGTTATTTTACTGTAAACTGATTTTTCCTCTGATTTGCTAACCGATGGTTTATATATTATACATATATATATATATCGGCACTATTCTCCACTCCGTGAGTATAGTCCCACTTTTCACGGTGTTTTATCGATCACACTCAATTCTCATTGACATACAAGCTCTCCTTTGGACATTCCGTTCCTTTGGACTAGCGAGTTAGTCATAGAGACCTCCGTAAGACTCCTCGTAGCCTTGGATTCCCTCAAGGCCGACTGAGCTGGTTGTACCCTAAAAACCATTACACGATCCTTGCCATGTCAATCTAAAGAAACATGGTATACCGGCCCTTATGATTATACAAAGAGTATATCATAAGAAATTCTTGATGGGATGATGATATCATGCCATATCGTGTCATTCTTGTAAACCCCAATTCTATGATAAGAATGAGGGTATCTTGCTTGATCTAATGTTCATGTGGACCTCAATTCTATATAAAGAATGTCCATATTGATTTGTCATGGTACCTAAGTTAAGGGAACCATATTCTACCTAGTTTTATCGACATCGTGATTATACCGTTATTATCGCCATTCTATGTCCTTTGTCATATTTTGGACTCTATTCTATCAAAGTTGTCATACGTGTCTACAAGCTTGATTATTGAAATTCTATATTGGCTATATAAACAAGAGTGGATGTCAAAACACATGATAAATGCCTGTGCATATAGGGCCCGATCTGGTCCTGGGAGGAGCACCCGAAAGTACTTGTGCCCATGGGAGTTAAAATGATAAGGTATCTGGCATTATACCGAGTACTTGACTTGCTTGATTGGACATTCCACACACATCTTGTACTTGAATCGTACTTGACTTTACATGAAATGCGTGGCCCGAAAAAGGGTAATTTACTTGCTTGATACATGATAGCCAAAGTTCTTGACATGACTTGTTAAACGTACTTGCTTGAATACCTTGAATACACTTGTTATCTTGTTGGAAGTTCATGATTAAGTTCATCTTATTTCTTTGATATTACCTTCTCTCTATCTTGTCGTTTTATGCGAGCATGCATAGCTTTATTGCATTCATGAAAGATGTAATTACTTAAACCACTTGCTAGTACTTGAGATATAATTTCCTACTGAGCGTTCGCTCATTCCGTTTGTCGCTTTGTACTTTTCAGGTAAGTCCGACGACGATGGAAGTCAATCGGATGGGAATGGTCAAGAGTGAAAGTGATAGAGCTTCTACAAGTGTCGTCTAGTCTTTTCTATAGTTTCTTGAGTCAACTATGTATTCTTTTCCTTTTTATTAAACAGAGTATTGGATTTGTAATAGTCTATCCATTATGAAATAAAGGATTGGGTTATCTTGCTATTTTGCGCATCTCTGTCTTTGAGTCGAATACACGACCACTCTGATTGACATGATTGATATAGACACGTCGCGCATCTCCGGGTATCTTCCGCGCTCGGGGCGTGACAGTCGCACTTTAACTGGGCCTCTGGTCTTCTGCAGGAGTTGAGTTGCGCAGTCGAGGGAGAACGGCTCTCCCGGGCAGCTCCAAACTCGGATCGGGGCGGGATCACCTCGCCTGCGAAGACGACTGGAAGAGCTTTCCGAAAATATATAGTGTGACATCTAGAGCTTGGAGATGAGGACGGGGCAGACTCTGAAACCTGTGGATTCTCAACCCCTGGCGACGTGAGAACAGAGTGAGAGAGTAGAGTGTATGTGGAGGTGGGAAAGGGGAAGAAACTTGCAAGGGGTGGCTAAGGGAAGTTGTGGGAAGGGAAATGAAGGGATCTAGGGGTGATGTGAGCGAGTGGGGGGTGCAGGGGTGGCAGCTATCAGGGGGGAGAGGTGGAGTGCACAGGTTGCCTAGGTGGAGAGGTAGAGAGGGGGGGGGGAAACTCTCCCTTGGTTTGAATGGGTGGTTAATGGTGGGTGGTTAATGTGGCCTTGGGGATGGGAAAGGGTGTGTTGGGGAGAGGAAAGGTTGCTTGGGGTTGGTGAAGGGGTGTGTGGGAGAATGGGATTCTTCCTTGGGAGATGGAGGGGTGGCTTGGGAAGAGGAAGGGTTGCCTCGGAATGGTGAGAGGTGCTTGGGGCTTGGTGAAATTAATGGAGGAATTGATGGAGCCTTTGGAAGATGAAGGGTTGGGGCTGATGTGGAGGATGAGGTGGCAAGGGAGAGAGGAGAGAGAGAGGGAATTTCGTAATTGGGGGTGGGGAGGAGAGAGAATGGGGTTCGCCGCCTTTAGAGAGAGAGAGAAGAGAGAGAGAGAGAGAGGGGGGAATCCACCCCTTATAGAGAGAGAGAGAGATTCTCATAATTGTAGTGGAATTTCAAATTTTCTTTCAATCATTCATTAGCCCTCAAATGAGGGAATGGGGTCCTATTTATAGGAAACCCACATTTTACAGAAAGTCCCTGACTTTTGGACAAATAACACTAAACCAAGGGGAAGGGGGCGCCCCTGGGCCTAGCCCATATAATTGGGCCCATTAACCTATCAAACCAACATAATGACTCAAGACTTAGATAAATTACTACCTAACCTAGGTATTGGACTCAAATAAAAGGAAAATAACATGATAAGACTCAAATAAGCAAATGAAAAATACATCATATGACTCTAAATAAGGCGGCGAACAAGATGTAGCACTATCGGTGATCATCAGGAATCTCAAAAAATGTGGAGTGGTCGGAGATGTCCCCATCATACCCCCGGGGTGCGGAGAACTCGACTCTATTGATTATGGGTCCACCGGGGGGGAGTAGTCCTCCAAAGCAGCTTGGGGCGAACCACGACCTCCAAACTCAACCATGCATCCTAGTCGGGGGACGCCTCTTCAGCCTCTCAAGGTGGCTCAGGCACACCCTCTTACTGGCGATGGTACCCTGCTTGCCTAGTATTGCTTTCGTGTGCACACGTGAGACTCTCAGGTTGATATATGGAGGCTCTCTGAGGGTATCACTCACAAAGGTGGGGGTAGGCTCAAGGTGATCACTGGGTTCCACCGTGGTGCCCATATAGGGTGCTAGATCCGCCGCGCCGAAAGTGGGGTGTATCCCAAAACCCATTAGCAAGTCCAACCCATAAGCCGGGTTATCAAAGTCACTCTGTCACGCCCCGAATAAGGCAGAAATATCGGGACGTACAGTTAGAGACACGCTGGCAAGAGAGAGAACTAATCTAAAATAATACACAAGTGCTACAAGATGGAAATACTAAATGATCATTAACAAACCACAACTGATACAATAACCTCAAGTTCAACTTAATACAACTGGAATAATCAATCACTAAAGATCAATAACATGACTGAGACTAAATGCTCTCCAAACGCAACTAAAAGTAAGATAACACACTACTAACACACTAGAACTGATACACTCAAGACATCACTCCTGCCCTTCCCCATCGGTAAGTGCGTCACCTGAACAGCCTGGAAAAGGGGGAAAACACAACTATGAGCTGACGCTCAGTAGGAAATAACAGACAGGTATAAGTGATTAACCGTTTAATTACATTTTAAAATGTCATGCTACAAATGATAAAATAATAAAAAGATAACGATGATATCACGAAACAAAATTCAAAGATCTTGCAAGGTCAAGAAATATAATGAATAGAATGGTAAGACAAGAATTTACTACAGGAGATAACGATAAAAAGTTGGCCATATCAAGATAATTCAAGTCATGTCAAGCACGTATGTAATTTCATTTCCACGTCCAAGTAATCAACAAGTAAAGTAACAACAAGTAGAGTATAGAACAGTGAAGAGTGGAAAGTGAAAAGTAGTAGAAAGTAATGTAGAGAGTAGTGGACACTCCTAGATTTAACACATGTCAAGTACTGGTGCCAAATGCCACACCTAGTCATTCACCTCCCCGGGGGTACACGTAGTGTTCGGGCGCTCTTCCCAGGACTAGACCGAGCCCTTAATTGTTTGCCAGGCATTGATTTCTTTGGATCAAAGATCCCACGAATCTAGACTTCCACAGTTTATGGCCAGAATTCCAAGGTTTTAACTAAGTAGCAATAACAACTTCAAGTAGGAAAGAGATTCATTTCCAGAATTTCAAGGTAAGTATAATCATCAAGGAGATCGAAACCAAGTCACAACAAGAGTTAATCGTGCTGCGCTACTGTAAAACAGCAGCAATCAAACAAGCTAATCAACATATTAATCCTAATCACCAAGTTAAGATATCATGATTAACCATTATCATTTGTATTAGCCAAAGTGCCAACAAGCTAGAACAAGTTGTCGAGGTAAAGAACAAGCTCTCACAGCGGTGAAATAGAATGCATTATCAGGGGTTTTAGTTACACCATTAATCATTAATTATGTGAGTTTCTATTTAACCAATGTAAGTGTTGTAATGGAGATGGTAAACATCGTGTTTTGTACTATGTTTGCAAGAAAGGACCAATGCAAATTTGAAATCAAGGGGGGTACATGAATAGGTCAATTGTTCTTTAAAAATATAATTTCAGTGGGTCTAAGTTAAATGGGTTGATTCCCCACTGATTCGGATCCATCTTCAGGTCGAAAAATGTTAAAAATCGGGTTTCTGGTGTACGGGTCGACCCCTGAAAAACTGGGGTCTGGAAGGTGAATGGGTCGACCCCTGGGGTCGACCCCAGCAATTTCTGAAGATGGGTCGACCCCTGGGTTCGACCCCCACCATTTCCTTCAGATGGGTCGACCCCTGGGGTCGACCCCTACATTCCTGTGCAATGGGTCGACCCCCATGCAGGGAGCTGGATGGGTCGACCCTTGGGGTCGACCCCCATGCAGGAACAGGAGGGGACGACCCCTGGGGTCGACCCTCGGGCCTGCAAGGTTGCCCAGAAAATGGGTCGACCCCTGGGGTCGACCCCTGCAAGAACAGCAACGAATGTTGCTTCCGGAAACCACATAAACTCATCCAAATGGGGTCCAATTGAGTTGAAATCAAAACCACATGATCTAGGAATACTAATAGACATTCTAGGGTCATAAAACTACAATTTTGAAACACGAATTGTTACAGAAATTGATTGAATCTCAACTTATATATGGTAATTTCATGAAAAACCTAGTTCCTGACCCACTTCTACTAAATCATGCAATTCTCTTAACATACACAACGGAATTTAGGGCTTTTGGTGTCAAAAGAAAGCTGACTCGATTATGAATCCAACCATGTATGGTATGCTAAATGAAGATCAAGTTACAGGGCTCAAAATTAGCCCGAAATCAAGCTCTGACTTAAAGGAACACTATATGAAACATGTTCTAGATATGCTCTTACAAAAATTCAAAATTCAAGAGGCATGCTCAATGGAATTTGGGGCTTTTTATGTTAAATGAAAGATAATAACATGCCGATTACTTCATGTAAGTTAATTAGAGTTTGGTTGTTAGATCCTACCTCAAATCGGAGAGAGAAAACTCAAACCCTAGAATGAAGAACACTTGGACATCACCTTAGAAAACCTGTGATAACTCACTCCACACCTGATGAAAATTGGGGCTTTCAGTCCCAATGGATAGATCTCGACGAGATGCACAACTTGCTATACTCATGATCAAAATTTGGTTGAGAATTCCTACCTCAATCGATGGATCAAAGAAGGATGAAGGGAAGCCAACGGCCTACTGACCCACCTCCACAAATCGAGCTAGATCTCCCCAGATCTGAAACATCAGCGAACCCCATAGCAGCCAAATGAAAGAAGACTCGTAGGGCTTCATTTTGATAGCTCATAGAGAGCTTCTCGAGCCTTCGGAGTTGGGAGTATTCGCTGCTGCAAGCTACGTGTTTAGAGACGGCGCCGAAATCCTTGACTTGACCAAACTATGTCGGCAGCACGTTTTGGGGCTTGGTTTACCTCAAATTGATTGAGGGTAAATGTTCCTTACATTGTGGCCTTCCATTTGCCACTGATTTCAGTTCATTTGGTTGAGTATTCAGGTCGAATTTCGTGTTTTAATCTAAGGGTTAGGTATGGGTCAAAAGTGTGCACTTTTGGGTTTAAACTCTAAATAGATCTTACCACGGATTTACAATGGCCTAATGCCAGAAGGAAAAGTTGTTATCTACCTCTACCTTAATCTGTTTACAATTTTTATGGATTTTTATAAGGTAGTCGAATTTTCACTCATACTATTTCTAACGAATTAAATATTAATAAATCTGAAATTCAATTATTAATTCAATAAAATTCTATTCTCAATTAATAAAAGCTAAATAAGAAATATTGGGCTCAATTAAATAATTTAAGGTCTTACACCCTCCCCTACTTAAAGGAATTTGGTCCTCCAAATTCACTGCACTAAAACTGAGAGTAGAAAAAGATCACTCACCTAGAATAGATCGGGATACCGCTTTCGCATAGTCTCTTCAGACTCCCATGTAGCTTCTTCGGTCCCACGCCGACTCCACTGAATCTTGACCATCGGTATCGAACGATTCCGGAGTTGCTGTTGCTTCCGGTCCAGAATCTTGACAGGTCTTTCCTCATAGGTCAAATCTTCCTTCAGTTCAAAATCCACTTGCTGAATGATATGAGTGGGATCGTACACATATTTCCGCAACATAGACACATGGAAAACATTGTGTACGCCAGACAAATGCGGTGGTAAAGCCAGTCTGTATGCCACCTCTCCCACTCTATCTAGAATCTCAAATGGACCAATGTACCTCGGACTCAGCTTGCCATGAATGCCAAATCTTCGGATCCCTCTCGTCGGAGAGACCTTTAAGAACACATGCTCGCCAACCTGAAATTCTGGTGAGGACACACGGCGCTATCCTCGACGGAGCACCCGGCACACCGCTACTTCCTTGTGGCTCGGCGATGGCGGCATCTTCTAGCTATCTTCTCTGCTTGCTCAGGCCATGTGGGCCTTGTCTTTTGGTCCCTGCGTGGACACTTTATCTTATTTAGACACTTATTGGGCCATGTGATGGCTTATTGGGTTGCATTTAGGGATAATGGGTCTTGTAGTTGGTTCATGGGCATAATGGGGCTTGAAGCCCACTTATTGAGGGCCCATTAGGGTTAGGGTGTGGCCCCCTCTTCATGTAGAGAAGGTGGAGGCAGCCGCCCACCCTTCCTAGCCCTACTAGGGAAGGTGGGGGGCGCTCCCCTCTCCCTTTCCCCCTTTCCCCATCTCCTCCTTTCCACAACTCCACCCCTTCCTTCTCCCACTTAGATTCTTTCTTATTTTGCTAGACTTGCTGGAATATGGGCCGCCCTTCTCTCCTTGGAGCTAGGCGCACCCCTCCTTCTAGTAGAATTAGGGTTTTCTCCCCTCCCCTATAAGTAGTCTCCATCTTGTACTTGTTTCAGTTTACACATGAATTAAAATATTGAGCCATTGTGCAAAAGCCTTGTGCGCCCCCTCTCTCTTTCTCTCTTCTCCTGCGACGGGAGATCGGCGAGGTGCGACGCCTCAGCCCCCGGTGGACTCCGGGGTTCCTTCTTATCTTCTTCTTCTTCCTCGACGGTTCGTATTCGTGAATCAGATTTCTGCCCCGACTTGTAGCAGAGCTCGCGCCCCTCTCCTGTACGAGTTTCGCCCCAAGCTAAATTCTGGAGATACGTCGGCGGATCAGCTTCGCGTCGGCGCTGGTTTCGCGTCAATCGGAGGTCGGCACCGCCCGTACCGATTTTCTCCGTCGACCTGCGCCAGCACCCCCTTCTCTGCTCGCCCAGCAGGGAGACCCTTCTTGCGAATTTTCCCCAGGCCTCCACACTGCGCCTGTTACCCTGGTTTCTTCAGGGTTCGTAGATCTCCAGGTCTCCTGTCCAACGCCGCCGACGACGTCGCGTTTCGACGTCGTCACCGTCCGTGGCAGTCGTTCTCGTGGGGTTGCGCCGGCGTGCCTGCACAGTCCGGCCAGCGAATCAACACCAACTTCCAGCGGCTCCTGCGACTCGTACCGGCATCGTCTGCCCGCGCCGTTTGGCCGAGGGCTTCCTCTACCAGTCAGCTCTCATCTCCAACCGGCCCGGACCTGTTCGGGCACCGGACGACCGAGTTCCAGATTTTACCGGCGGTGTGCGCGGTTCTGCGACCACAGAACCAGACCTGGTTTTCAGCAGCACCCACGGCCACCACCGGCGCACCCAGCGCGTCCCCTCTGGCCGGAGCGTTCCTCCAGCAGTCAGCGACACGTCCTCTCTGACGGCGCCTCGATCGGACGTCGCATCAGCCCGTGGGACCCGTCTCCGTCCAGGCGCGCGCGACACCGATTCTGCAGCATCGTGCCCGTCACCGAGTGCGGCCCGTCAGCCCGTGCCCGGCAGCCCCGAATGCGTCGCTTGTAGCCTTTTACCTCCCTGCGAGGAGTGGGCCACTATTGGGTTGTATTTTATTGGTCTTCAGTGTATCGGGGTTGTTGGCCCACGGCCGGGGTTCCTTCCCCACGCCTAGGCGTGGAGGTACGCGTTCCGACTCCTCTCTTGTGCTTGCTCTTTTAGTATGCTTTTGATTATGCCGCGTGAGAGAGAGTAGGCGCCTAGCTACTTTGTTGCCATCACCGCGGATCGTGAGTGAGAGCACCCATCCCTTAGCACCAATAGAGCATCGAGCTAGAACGCGACTCCCCTTGTCTTTGGAAATCGACTTTACGCCTAGACACGTGCGCTTCCCTCCTTGGGACGGCCGAGGTCGGAGTTTCTGTTGAGAGACGTCCTTCACTCTGTGGGGTATCACGGTGGTCCGCCACTTGGCGACCCTTGAGCGTGCTACTGCTTGCCTCAGTTAGAGTCCTTGTGAGTCTTAGTCCGTGTCGGTCCCCGTGCCCCATCAAATTTTGGTATCAGAGCCAGGTTACCAACTTGTCCTTACAGGTTGGGTCTTAGGGTTGTGTTTAGGTTTTTGTCGTGTCTTGTTTGAGTCTTGCATCTCATTGCATTCGTGTCCCTCTAGGTCTTAGGGTGTTAGCCTCCTTTGCATGCCCACTCGGGGTGGTACGGACTACCACCGCCCGGACGCCATGGGTGACCAACACCCACCTCAGGGACGCCCATCTCTAGAGGATCTGATTGCCCAACTTATGGCCCGTATGGACAGGTCCGACCAGTCCATCAAGGAGTTGACTGAGCGTCTAGATGATCGTCTGAAGGTCATTGAGGATCGTGCCACCGTGTCCGATTTGGCCCTCCAGGGTCTTGTTGGCCGGATAGGGAGGGTAGATGAGGTGCACCGCCAGGACTCTCCTAGAGCCAACCAAGCTCCTCTTGTTGCTGCCGCTCAAGCCCCTCGGGCTCAGGAGCGACGTCCCCGAGCCCCCGACTTTGATGATTATGGGTCCGAGATGGATTTTGAGGGGAATGGACGCCAGTACCGTGGTCGTCGACCACACCAGGATGAGGATGATAGGGCCCTTAGGACCGTCCGTGCCGATCCACCCACTTTCGAGGGGTCTCTTGACCCAAAAGCCTACATAGACTGGGAGAATAGCATGGATAGGTATTTCGAATGGGTTGAGATGTCTGAGCTGCGGCAAGTCCGATTTGCCAAGATGAAGCTCATGGGGAGAGCCCAGACCTACTGGAGGAATGTCGAGAGTCTGATGTTACAGAGACAGGACCCACCCATAGAGACCTGGTTTGATATGCGGCGTAAGCTCCGCGAGAAGTATGTCCCTCCTTCTTACCGCCAGAGGCTCATTGACCGATGGCAGACCCTTAGTCAGGGCGATCGGTCCGTGACCGAGTACATCGCCGAGTTTGACGAGTATTATTTGCGATGTGGAGTTGTTGAAGAGAAGGGCATGCCTGTTTCTCGTTTTCGCCGTGGCTTGAGGCCCGAGTATCAGTATGAGCTCTATCGCCGCCAGGTAGACACTTTAGAGCTGGCTTACCAGGTTGCCCTAGAGTTAGAGCAATTTGAGTTGGAGTTTGGCCCCACCTTTCGTCCGGGGATGCCTAGTCAGCGGGGTCTTGACCCTCGCTCCACTTCCACCCAGTATGGTCGATATCCGGCGGCTCGACCCGCGGAGCCTCCTCGCCAGGACCCCACTGGTCCCAGGCCTCGTCCACCCCTTCCTAGGGATCCGCTTCCTCCACCTCGCCAGCAGCCGCCCTACCCCCCCACTCGCCCTACACTTCCACCTCCCGCGCACCCTGCGCGTTCCCAGCCTTTACTCCCCGCGCCCCGTCATGATGACAAGGGCAAGGGTCCTATGACCGCTGGAGCCTCATCCAGTGCGGGCGCTCGTACTTGTTACCGGTGTGGCGGATTTGGCCACTTTGCTGATAGATGCCCCACTCGAGAGAGGAAGGCCCTTGTCGTGGCAGACCCCACTTCCACTGAGTCCCCCACTGAGCCCATACCTGTTAGCTATGAGGTAGACCAGGACTTGGTTGAGGAGTTCTTCGATGATCTGCTCGAAGGAGAGCAGGATGGTGCCCAGGGTAGCCACTTTCAGGGTGACCCACAGTTAGGGGTAGTTAGGTGCATCCTAGCCCAGCCCCAGGTGAGTGATGACTGGCGTCGCACCACCATATTTCACACCTTCTGCAGGCTTGGGGGTAAAGCTTGCAAGATTGTCATTGACAGCGGGAGTTGCATTAACGCCATATCTACTGGCACTGTTACCCGCCTTGGGTTGACCCCAGTAGACCACCCTGCTCCCTATAGGGTTTCTTGGGTCGATTCCACCTCCATTCCTGTTAGGCTCCGTTGCCTAGTGTCCCTTCAGTTCCAGACCTATCAGGATGAAGTTTGGTGCGATGTTCTCCCTATGGAGGTAGGTAACATTATTTTAGGGAGGCCGTGGTTGTTTGACATGGATGCCACCCTACAGGGCCGTGCAAACACTTGCACATTTGATCATAACGGCCACAGGATCACCCTCCACCCAGCCCCACCTAGGGACCCTACTGTTAGGGGACCAGCCGGTCCGAATGCCACGACCACCCCTCCCCAGGGGAAGGTCAAGCCCCGCCACCACCACCTCCGGTGCCTGTTTCCACCCCCTCTCCTACCCTCACCATAGATGTTCCTCCTACGAGAAGGTTGATGATCATCAGTCCCCGAGAGATGGAGAGAGAGGTTACTAGTGGTGTCCCTCTTTTAGCTGTGGTTGTCAGGGAGACGGGTGAGGTAGTCCCCAGTCTCGAGGGAGTGACAGACCCTCAGTTAGTTGAGATGTTGCGAGAGTTTGCTGATATCTTCCCGGAGGACCTTCCCGAAGGCCTTCCACCTTTGCGTGACATCCAGCACGAGATTGATCTTGTTCCGGGCTCGTCCTTGCCCAATCTTCCACATTATAGGATGAGTCCCGCGGACCACGCTGAGCTACAGAGGCAGGTTGATGAGTTGATGAGTAGGGGTTCCCTTAGGGATAGCAAGAGCCCCTGTGCTGTTCCCGCCCTGCTAGCGCCGAAGAAGGATGGCACATGGCGTATGTGCATCGATAGCCGTGCGATCAATAAGATCACGGTTAAGTATAGGTTTCCCATTCCCCGGCTGGATGACTTGCTTGATATGATGTCGGGAGCCACGATTTTCTCAAAGATCGATCTTAGGAGTGGCTATCACCAGGTGAGAGTCAGACCCGGTGATGAGTGGAAGACTGCATTTAAGACCAAGGATGGTCTTTACGAGTGGTTGGTCATGCCCTTCGGGCTGACTAACGCCCCTAGCACCTTCATGCGGTTGATGACGCAGGTGTTGCGTCCCATGATTGGAGTGTTTTTGGTCGTCTACTTCGACGACATCTTGATTTATAGCCGCACTAGGGAGTTACACCTAGACCACATTAGGCAGGTGTGTGTTGTTCTGAGACGGGAGAGCTTGTTTGCCAACCCTAAGAAGTGTAGCTTCATGACTGACCAGGTTTCTTTCTTAGGGTTCATTATGTCCCGTAACGGAGTCTCCGCTGATCCGGAGAAGATCCGTGCCATAGTGGAGTGGCCCGAGCCCCGCTCACTCCACGATGTGAGGAGCTTTCATGGTCTGGCGACGTTCTATCGCCGTTTCATTAGGGGGTTCAGTTCTATCACCGCCCCGATCACGGATTGCATCCGTAAGGGGGAGTTTACCTGGACGAAGGCTGCTGCCACAGCCTTCCAGACTATCAAGGATCGCATGACCCAGGCACCTGTTCTGACACTTCCTGACTTTTCTAAGGTGTTTGAGGTTACATGTGATGCCTCAGGTTTAGGCATAGGTGGAGTGCTTAGCCAGGAGTCCCACCCTATAGCCTTTTTTAGTGAGAAACTCAATGATGCCAAACTGCGTTACTCTACTTATGACAAGGAATTCTACGCAGTTGTTCAGGCCTTGCGCTATTGGAGGCACTATCTCCTCCACCAGGAGTTTGTGCTCTTTTCTGACCATGAGGCATTGAAATTTCTCCACACCCAAAAGAAGCTGAATGCCCGACATAGTAGATGGGTGGAATATTTGCAGGAGTTTACATTCGTTCTCAAGCACAAGGCAGGTGCTGAGAACAAGGTGGCCGACGCTCTTAGTCGGCGGGTGATGTTGATATCCACCATGAATGTTCAGGTGGTTGGTTTAGAGAAGTTGAAGGAGGCCTACATTGATTGCCCGGACTTCGGTCCCATCTATTCTGCCCTTCAGTCAGGACCGTCCCGTGAGTTTAGCGAGTATGTCCTTCAGGATGGTCACTTATTTCGAGGTGATAGGTTGTGCATCCCACGGACTTCAGTTCGTGATTTTCTTACGTGGGAGCTTCATGCAGGAGGTCTTGCCGGCCACTTCGGCCGAAACAAGACCATAGAGGCTGTTGAGCACCGTTTCTACTGGCCCAGTTTGAAGAGGGATGTGGCCCGCATAGTTGCCCAGTGTCGTATTTGTGCCCTAGCGAAACAGAGGAAACAGAACACTGGCCTTTATACCCCTCTGCCTGTCCCTGATAGTCCTTGGCAGGATATCAGCATGGACTTTGTGCTTGGTTTGCCCCGTACAGCACGGCGGCACGATTCTATTTTTGTTGTGGTTGACCGCTTCTCCAAGATGGCCTTGTTTATTCCTTGTTCCAAGACATCGGATGCCTCTGGAGTTGCTAGGTTATTCTTCACCCACTGTGTGTCCAGGTTTGGGTTGCCGCGTACCATTGTTTCTGATAGGGATGTGCGTTTTACGAGCTACTTTTGGAAAACCCTTTGGCGGATGATGGGCACCCAGTTGAAGTTCTCCACCGCGTACCACCCCCAGACTGACGGTCAGACAGAGGTAGTCAATAGAAGTCTAGGGGATCTTCTGAGATGTTTAGTGCGTGATAGAGTTGGAGATTGGGATCTTGTCTTACCTTTAGCGGAGTTTGCTTATAATGATTCGGTCAATAGGTCTACAGGGTTGAGTCCATTTGAGATTGTCACTGGTCGTAGGCCTAGGAAACCGATTGATTTGATTCCCTCCCCCATTCAGTCCCGAGTCTCTGAGTCAGCTGAGTCTTTTGCTGAGCATATTAGACAGTTGCATGATCATGTCCGTCGTCATATTGAGGCTTGCAATGCACGTTACAAGGAGTCAGCTGATGCGCACAGACGCGCACGTGAGTTCCGCGAGGGAGAGTACGTCATGGTCCGGGTTAGACCGGAACGGTTTCCTTCGGGAGCCGTAAAGAAACTCCAAGACCGCGGTGCAGGACCATTCAGAGTGTTGAGGCGTATTGGGTCGAACGCGTATGAGATCGAGCTTCCAGACGACTACGGGATCAGTTCGACATTCAATGTTTCTGATCTGGTAGCTTATAAGGATCCCGCGGTGATACCCAGCGAGTTATTTGGGCCTGACCCTCCTGTTGTGAGTGATACACCTACTGAGAGCCCACCTCCTCCAGCCCCATTACAAAAACGCGAGCATATAGATTGCATACTGGATGAGCAGGTGACAACTACCAGGAGCGGAGCCTACCAACGCTTCCTAGTGCGTTGGAGAGGGCGCCCGGAGTCGGACAACACCTGGATTACACGCGGAGAGCTGGAGCGGATGGACCCGGACTTGCTGGAGCGGTACCTCAGCGACCGTGACCCTTACTCGACGGGGTCGAGTTCTTCCCACCCGGGGAGAATTGGTGAGGACACACGGCGCTATCCTCGACGGAGCACCCGGCACACCGCTACTTCCTTGTGGCTCGGCGATGGCGGCATCTTCTAGCTATCTTCTCTGCTTGCTCAGGCCATGTGGGCCTTGTCTTTTGGTCCCTGCGTGGACACTTTATCTTATTTAGACACTTATTGGGCCATGTGATGGCTTATTGGGTTGCATTTAGGGATAATGGGTCTTGTAGTTGGTTCATGGGCATAATGGGGCTTGAAGCCCACTTATTGAGGGCCCATTAGGGTTAGGGTGCGGCCCCCTCTTCATGTAGAGAAGGTGGAGGCAGCCGCCCACCCTTCCTAGCCCTACTAGGGAAGGTGGGGGGCGCTCCCCTCTCCCTTTCCCCCTTTCCCCATCTCCTCCTTTCCACAACTCCACCCCTTCCTTCTCCCACTTAGATTCTTTCTTATTTTGCTAGACTTGCTGGAATATGGGCCGCCCTTCTCTCCTTGGAGCTAGGCGCACCCCTCCTTCTAGTAGAATTAGGGTTTTCTCCCCTCCCCTATAAGTAGTCTCCATCTTGTACTTGTTTCAGTTTACACATGAATTAAAATATTGAGCCATTGTGCAAAAGCCTTGTGCGCCCCCTCTCTCTTTCTCTCTTCTCCTGCGACGGGAGATCGGCGAGGTGCGACGCCTCAGCCCCCGGTGGACTCCGGGGTTCCTTCTTATCTTCTTCTTCTTCCTCGACGGTTCGTATTCGTGAATCAGATTTCTGCCCCGACTTGTAGCAGAGCTCGCGCCCCTCTCCTGGACGAGTTTCGCCCCAAGCTAAATTCTGGAGATACGTCGGCGGATCAGCTTCGCGTCGGCGCTGGTTTCGCGTCAATCGGAGGTCGGCACCGCCCGTACCGATTTTCTCCGTCGACCTGCGCCAGCACCCCCTTCTCTGCTCGCCCAGCAGGGAGACCCTTCTTGCGAATTTTCCCCAGGCCTCCACACTGCGCCTGTTACCCTGGTTTCTTCAGGGTTCGTAGATCTCCAGGTCTCCTGTCCAACGCCGCCGACGACGTCGCGTTTCGACGTCGTCACCGTCCGTGGCAGTCGTTCTCGTGGGGTTGCGCCGGCGTGCCTGCACAGTCCGGCCAGCGAATCAACACCAACTTCCAGCGGCTCCTGCGACTCGTACCGGCATCGTCTGCCCGCGCCGTTTGGCCGAGGGCTTCCTCTACCAGTCAGCTCTCATCTCCAACCGGCCCGGACCTGTTCGGGCACCGGACGACCGAGTTCCAGATTTTACCGGCGGCGTGCGCGGTTCTGCGACCACAGAACCAGACCTGGCTTTCAGCAGCACCCACGGCCACCACCGGCGCACCCAGCGCGTCCCCTCTGGCCGGAGCGTTCCTCCAGCAGTCAGCGACGCGTCCTCTCTGACGGCGCCTCGATCGGACGTCGCATCAGCCCGTGGGACCCGTCTCCGTCCAGGCGCGCGCGACACCGATTCTGCAGCATCGTGCCCGTCACCGAGTGCGGCCCGTCAGCCCGTGCCCGGCAGCCCCGAATGCGTCGCTTGTAGCCTTTTACCTCCCTGCGAGGAGTGGGCCACTATTGGGTTGTATTTTATTGGTCTTCAGTGTATCGGGGTTGTTGGCCCACGGCCGGGGTTCCTTCCCCACGCCTAGGCGTGGAGGTACGCGTTCCGACTCCTCTCTTGTGCTTGCTCTTTTAGTATGCTTTTGATTATGCCGCGTGAGAGAGAGTAGGCGCCTAGCTACTTTGTTGCCATCACCGCGGATCGTGAGTGAGAGCACCCATCCCTTAGCACCAATAGAGCATCGAGCTAGAACGCGACTCCCCTTGTCTTTGGAAATCGACTTTACGCCTAGACACGTGCGCTTCCCTCCTTGGGACGGCCGAGGTCGGAGTTTCTGTTGAGAGACGTCCTTCACTCTGTGGGGTATCACGGTGGTCCGCCACTTGGCGACCCTTGAGCGTGCTACTGCTTGCCTCAGTTAGAGTCCTTGTGAGTCTTAGTCCGTGTCGGTCCCCGTGCCCCATCAAATTCTAATGCTCTTCTCCTGTGGTCGGCATAACTCTTCTGTCTTGACTGGGCTACTTGTAACCGGTCTCGGATAACACGGATGTTCTGTGATGATTCCGAAATAAGATCTGGTCCAAGCCACTGTTTCTCACCTACCTCGTCCCAACACAACGGGGAACGACAACTTCTACCATATAGTGCTTCAAAAGGAGCCATCTGAATACTAGACTGATAGCTGTTATTGTAGGTGAATTCAATTAATGCCAAATGCTCACTCTAATTACCACAGAAATCAATCATGCAAGCTCGCAGCATATCTTCCACTATCTGATTGGTTCTTTCAGTCTGTCTATCTATCTGTGGATGAAAAGTAGTACTGAAATTCAGACGAGTACCCAAAGACTCTTGCAGTCCCTTCCAGAAATGTGAAGTAAATCTGGGGTCTCGATCAGATACTATATTCACTGGGATATCATGCAATCTCACCACTTCCTTTATATACAAAGCAGCCAATACATCAATCGTCCACTTGGACTTAATTGGTAAGAAATGAGCCGACTTTGTCAATCGATCGACAATCACCCATATCGCATCAAATCCACCACGAGTCCTAGGTAGACCCATAATGAAATCCATGCCAATGCTTTCCCACTTCCATTGGGGTATGTCGAGTGGTTTCAATTTCCCTGCTGGTCTGAAATGTTCGGCCTTAACTTGCTGATATGCCAAGCATCTGCTCACAAAATCTGCAACTTCTCTTTTCATATTCGGCCACCAAAAGGACCTTTTCAAATCTCGGTACATCTTAGTGCCTCCAGGATGAATGGTATATCTGGATCTATGAGCTTCCTCAAGAATTTTGTTCTTTATTGTAGCCTCATCCGGAACTAAAGTTCTGCCTTTAAATAATAATCTACCATCATCGGCCAACATAAAGTCAGGTCTGCTGCTCAAGCTTCCCTTGATCTCTACCAACTCGGGATCATTATCTTGCAAGGACTTGATCTCTATCAATAATTCAGGTTTAAGTTGAATCTGAGCAATCAAGACTCGATCATTGTTGGAGAGGGGGATTTCCGCAGCCCACCACAAAGGCAGCCCAACAAGACCCACAAGGTCCAACCAGGCGAGCCCGCTCGAGTGATAGCCCACAGGGCCCACTTAGGGAAGAAAAGCCCAATAAATAAGACTCGAGGAACTAACTCTCCCCGGCGGCCTTCTAGGCTCGGAGGGCCCGAGACAATGGTCAGGTCCCAAGGAAGGTCCGGCCTAAAGCCCTCTCCCCGTCCGAGAGAGATAGGCTCCAGCCGACCTATCCGACCCCACCTTCGCCGGGCCATGCCTATCGCTGGGACATGAGCTAGCATCCCCGAGGCTCGGTAAGGCCGGTTGATTATCCACATGTGCAGCCGTTCAGAGTCCCCCGCCAGCGGGAGAGTATGGGGAGCCGCCGGACTCCGAGGGGATAACGTTCCCACGATTAGGCCATGAAAGCCCCCGTTAAAGACGTAACTCCCGCCGGAAATCCCTCAGCTTACAGGACTCCTGAAGGCAGCGCACTATTTAAGCAAGGGATACCCTCCGGAAGAAGGTAAGAGAAACAAGGCATTCACACACCCTTAGCTCCTGAGCACGATTCGCTTCACCCTCTGGTGGAGAGGATTCTCACGCATCAGCTCTCTCCTCCCCCCATTATTGCTTCCACCATAGCTCTACTGACTTAGCCATCGGAGGGTTTTCCCCCAGGGAGATCCCCTGGGCCCCCTGATACGTTTCCCTCTCTTGCAGATTCATTTTCTGGTGATCCATAGCCCGCTCAGGACTCAGCGCGAGATCTCGCCTCTTCATCTGGCGCCGTCTGTGGGAAACACACGAAGAGCCAAGATGGTGAGAAAAAGCTCAGGGAGGAGATCCGCCGGTGGCACGGGTAAGGCTGTGGCGGCGGCGGGAGGCGCCCCCTCTAGGGTCTCACAAAGCCCCCCCTCCAACGCCAGCATCCCCACCAACAGGCCACCACCCCCCCCGGGCAGAAACGGGGGCACCCCTCGACGGTGGTGCCAACGCCTTCCAGGCCCTCAACGAAAAGATGGACGTCCTCGTGGAGCTCATGAGGCCCCAGGCGGCCAGGGACGCAAGGTCCCGTGGCCCGTCAGGAAGTCCCCCTCGAAGGAGTGCGACGCAGCACACCGCCGGAGGTCGCTTCACCCTCCGCGGCCGACAGCTCCTCCGCAACGACGTCGGAGGACCCTCTCAAGCTCCGCCTACGGAGCAAGAGGCTTCCTCCACGCCGAGGAGAGGGAAGCAGGGAGCGAGGCCGCCGCGCCCGGGCACTAGTGCCCCGGGAGATCGCCAAGACGCCCCCCCCCCCCCCAGCCCCACGGTGCGACTGCAGCCAGACCTGTCCCTCCGGCTACGAGATTTCGAGAGACGGTTCGCAGATCAAGAGCGCGCCCTCCGCGCCCTGCAGAAGACCTCTCTCCCGGAGGACGAGGAGAAATCCCCTTTCCCCGAGTACATCTTGAAGGCAGAGGTCTCTCCCGGAGCCTCCATTCCAACCTTCAAACTCTACGACAGCCAGGGCGACCCAGCCGACCACTACGATAGCTTCGACGCCCTGGTGACCCTTCATGGAACGCCGGATCCCATCAAATGCCGAGCCTTCATGGCCACCCTGGTCCAAGGTGCTCAGGCATGGTTCCGGGCCCTCGCCCCTGGGTCCATTCGAGACTTCAGGCAATTCGGGCGAATTTTCAAGGAGAGTTTCACCGGTAGCGCCCCCCCAAGGTCAGTGGCGGGGCTCCTGGCTCTCAAACAGGCGCAAGGGGAGAGGCTCCGGACTTACGTCCATCGATTTAAATCGGAAGCCCTCAGGATCCCCCGCCTGGATGTGGCCTCAGCCACAACCGCACTGACCGGGGGCACCCGGGACGAGAATATCCGCCGCGAGCTTGTCCTCCACCCTCCCTCGACCCTTGCCGAGCTAGTGACTCTAGCACTGCGCCACGCCGAGTGCGAAGAAGTACTCAGCGCCTGCCGAGACGCAACCGGCTCGGGTCGGGAGGGGGACAAAATGCGGACCTCCGAGCCAAACCCTGGCTCGAGTAAGAAGCGCGATCGAGAAGGAGAGTGCAAGAGAAAGTACGAGCGGTACACCCCCTTTACCGCGCCAGTCTATGAGATCTATGAAGACATCAAAGACTCGGGACTTCTCCGCCAGCCCGAGCCAATGAGGTCGAAGAACCGCAAGCGGGACAAGCATTTCCTGTTCCACGGTGATCACGGGCACCGCACCGGAGATTGCCATCAGCTCCAGGATGAGATCGAGCGCCTCTTCCGTCTGGGGCATCTAGCCCGGTTCACGACCGGGCACAAAGAAGATCGAGACGCCGCAGAAGAGGTCGACAACGCCCCCCGAGGGGTCCACATCAACGTCATCTCTGGAGGAGTGGCATCGGGCGGCGACACCAGCCGAGGAAGGAAACGTCATGCTGAGCGAGCCTCAGAGCCCCCCAGAGGCCCGCCGATGGAGCCCCAGGTCATAGTCTTCTCCGACCAAGACCTGGAAGGGCTGAGCACCCCGCATGACGATGCCCTCGTTATCTCGGCCACGATAAATCACTGTAATGTAGAGAAGATTTTGGTTGATAATGGGAGCGCCCCCGATGTATTATCTTATGACTGTTTTCTCAAGATGGGGGAAGACCCATCCAAGCTCTGCCCGATCCGAACGCCCCTTTGCGGGTTTAATGGCCTGGCCACCTACCCCGAGGGAGCCCTAAGCCTGCCGGTCACTATCGGCACCCCACCCAAAACCGTTACGGTCATAGTGGACTTCATAGTGATTAAAGGTATGATAGCGTACAATGCCATTTTCGGCCGAAAAATTCTCAGCCGAACAAAGGCCGTACCATCTACCTATCACCAAAAAATGAAGTTTCCCACCAAAAACGGGTTGGGGGAAGTCCGAGGTAACCAGGCCACGGCTAGAAGGTGCTACAACATCTCGGTGGAAGCCTCAAGGCCAGACGGGAAGGATAAGGGCCCCAGGGGAGTCGAAGGAAAAGCCGTGACCACCGAGCCCGGTGGCGAGTTATTAACGGTATTCTTGAACGACGACCCGGCCCTAGGAGTAAGGATCGACGCCGACCTACCACCAGAGGAACAGTAGCAATACAAGGAGTTTCTTTCTGAGTACGTTCGGGTCTTCGCTTGGTCCGATGATCAACTCCCTGGTATACCAGAGGAAACTGTGATGCACAAGCTCAACCTCGATACCACCGTGAGACCCGTACAGCAGCGGAGGAGGAAGCATGCGCCCGAGAAACAGGCGATCATCAAGGCGCAGGTCACCAAGGGACAAGAGACTGGTCTTTTCAGACCGGTCCTGTACCCAACGTGGCTAGCCAACGTCGTCCTGGCGCCGAAGACCACAGGCAAGTGGCGAATGTGCGTAGACTTCACCGATCTGAACAAAGCCACCCCCAAGGACTGCTATCCGCTACCGAGCATCGACCAATTGGTTGACTCCACCTCGGGCAACTAGATACTCAGTTTCCTGGATGCCTATTCGGGTTATCATCAGATCTGAATGAACCCTGAAGATGTCCAGAGGACCGCCTTCATCACCGACTACGGCGTGTACTGCTACACCCGGATGCCCTTCGGATTGAAAAATGCTGGAGCCACATACCAGCGACTGGTCAACCATATGTTCGCGGGACAGTTAGGTCGGAACGTCGAGGCCTACATCGACGACATGCTCGTCAAGACCCCGAGGGCCCAAGACCACTTCACCGACCTCGCCGAGACTTTTGGCACCCTCCTGAAGTACAGCATGAAGCTCAACCCCGCCAAGTGCGCCTTTGGAGTAAGATCCGGGAAGTTCCTGGGTTTCCTGGCCACTCAGCGAGGGATCGAAGCCAACCCCAACAAGGTCCAGGCCATCCTGGACATGCGCCCGCCCACATGTATTAAAGACGTCCAGCGTCTGACGGGGCGTGTCACTGCTCTCAGTCGTTTCCTGTCCCATGCGGCCGAACGATGCTTGCCCTTCTTCAAGCTGATGAGGGGGCCCAAGGTAGCATCTGCTACGTTCGCATGGGATGAGGAATGCCAGACAGCATTCGCCGAGGTCAAAGAGTTCCTGGCTTCGCCCCCGATGCTTTCCAAGCCCGTCCCGGGCCAGGTCTTGTTGCTCTATCTCTCGGCGACGCCATCAACGGTCAGCTCGGTCCTAGTCAGAAATGACTCGGGAGTCGAGAGGCCGGTCTACTACACCAGCAAGGTGCTCAACGAGGCCGAGCGGAGGTACCCCGCAACCGAGAAACTCGTGCTAGCATTGGTTACCTCCGCAAAGCGCCTCCGACCCTACTTCCAGGGGCATCCCATCACCGTGCTAACCGGCGAGCCACTGAAGAGGATTCTGGCCCATCCCGAAGCCTCGGGGTGACTCGTTAAATGGGCCATCATGCTCGGGGCCTACGACATCTCGTATCGGCCGCGATCAGCTATCAAAGGACAAGCACTCACCGACTTCATCACCGAGAGCACCGTTCCGGTCGAGGACAGGCCTCCGACGGCAACCGGGCCAACCTGGGAGCTGTTCGTCGATGGATCGTCCAACTCGGTCAGTAGCGGCGCAGGGATCCTCCTAAAGTCCCCCGAAGGAATAGAGTTACAATACGCCCTAAAGTTCAACTTTCTGGCGTGCAACAATGCTTCCGAGTACGAGGCCCTTATCTCGGGAGCCCGCATGGCCCGACGGTTGGGGGCCGAGCAAGTCAGGATCCACACCGACTCCCAGCTAGTTGCAAGCCAGGTCAGTGGCGAGTACGAGGCTCGGGAGGCACCTATGATCAAATACCTCCAGTTGGTCCAGAGCTTGGCCCAGCAGTTCGAGGAGTTCGAGGTAGTCCGAATAGCTCGAGAGCAAAACTCTCGGGCGGACGCTCTCTCCCGACTGGCCTCCTCCCTAGACCCGGAAGGTACACGATCGGTCCTCCTAGAAGAGCTCGAGCACCCGAGCATAGACTTGGAGCTCCTCGCCGTTGACTCGGCCACTCCCGGTGACTGGTGCTCCCCCTACCTGTCCTGGCTACGGGACTCCCAGGAGCCCTCCGACCCTCGGGAAGCCCGCCGAATGAAGTACCAAGCTCGGTGCTTCGTCATCCTCGACAACGCTCTCTACCGAAGATCGTTCTCCGGGCCCCTTCTGAAGTGTCTCAGTCCCGACGAAGCAAGCCAAGCTGTTGAAGAGATTCATCAAGGCCTATGCGGAGCACATTCAGGAGGTCGGTCGCTGGCCAGAATCCTGCTAAGGCAAGGGTACTGGTGGCCGACCCTGCAGCGCGACTGCACGGCTTACGCACAACATTGCGACCGTTGCCAGCGGTTAGACCATTTGGTCCATCAGCCGGCCATGGAACTTATCACCCTGACCGAGCCCTACCCTTTCGCTCGGTGGGGGGTCGACATCCTCGGGCCATTCCCAACGGCTCAATCCCAGAAGAAGTTTATCATCGTCGCCATCGACTACTTCACCAAGTGGATCGAGGCTGAAGCTACAGCAAGGATCACCGAGACAGTCGTCTGGGGCTTCGTTTGGAAATCGATCATTTGTCGCTTTGGCATCCCCCGAGTGATAGTGAGCGATAACGGGCGGCAATTCGACTCTCGGTACTTCCGAGACAGATGCGCCGACCTAAATATCCGCAACCACTTCACTTCGGTCGCCCACCCTCAGGCGAACGGGCTGGTTGAAAATGCCAACAAGACCATCTTGAAGGGCATAAAAACCAGACTCGGCAAGGCTAAGGGTAGCTGGCTCGAGGAACTGCCTAGCATACTATGGTCGCACCGAACGACCCCCAGGACGGCAACCGGTGAGACCCCATTTCAGCTGGTATATGGCACCGAAGTCGTCGTTCCGTTAGAGATCGCCAATCCGTCTCTCCGAGTGATCAGCTTTTCGCCCGAGGTAAACGAGCAGAAGTTGCTCGAGAACCTCGACCTGGCAGACGAACTCCGAGAGATCGCGAACGTCCGAGCTACGGAATACCAGCGCCGCCACACTCGGTACTACAACACCAAGGTCCGAGGCAGATAATTCCGACCAGGGGACTTCGTCCTCAGGAAGACCGAAGCCTCTCGACCACTGGAGGCGGCGGGCAAGCTATCCCCCAACAGGGAAGGCCCCTACCGAGTGATCGAGACGCTCGGGAAAGGTGCGTACAGGTTGGCCACAATGGAAGGGGAACCCATTCCCCGGACATGGAACGCAACCACACTACGCAGATTTTATTTCTGAAAACTGTATCGACAAATCGGGTAAAATAAAACCCCCTTTTTTGCATTCATTCAAGATAACTATTGGTACATCAGAAAGGCAACTGCCAGTACATTACATAGTGAAAAGCAAAAATCCATCTAGCACCGCGGCAAACGGCCATCGCCCGGCCGACCCGGTCTTGACCTTCTCGCATCCAGCCACTGACTCTGCCTCGCGTAGAAACTGGCTCAGACAAGAGATGGTCGATCCAGTTGGCTCGGGTGGACCGTGACAAAGGTGACAGAGGGACAGCAAGGAGAAGGCCACCTTTCACGCGAGGAAGGCTACCTTCCAAGTTGGCAACAACCTGGAAAAAGGAGCGCCGTGAAGGTCTCCTCTCTGCCAATCTACCAACTCTTTGGAGGCGAACAGAAAGCAAGCAGCCCCCGAAGAGTGAAAGAAATGAAGAACAAAAGAGAGAGAAAGAGGCTACGGACAGAGGTGAGGAAGGAACTGGAGCCGCCTCCTCCCCTCCCACGGAGGGGAATGGCGGCCGGCATCCCTAACTCCCCCGTCCGCCCTCCATCTCGGCGTCCACCCGGAAGCCTCGTCGGAGCCAAGAGGAGGCAAACGGCGTACCCCCGCACGTCGAAGCCCTCTCCAGATCCGCGCGGCGACCGTCGAACCCGTCTCATGCACGCGCGGTGACCGTGGGACCCGACCGATATTCCAGGACAGCTGGAACCGGCCGCTCCCCGTCGTCTGTGGCGTCATCTTCTGAAGGGTCCTCCATGCTCCGATCGCGGCGGCGCAACGCAGAGCGAAAACGAGGGAACAAGAGCAGACCGCCGGCGAGAGTCCTAAGTGTTAAAAGGGAAGGAGCACCCTTCGGTCCTTTTTATAGGCCAAGGGAGGCCACGCGCCTCAAATGACTCCCCCCTCGAAAACACGCTACAGGACCTCCCCTGGAAGGTCACCTCCAATTCCTCGGCCCCCGCCCTAGCGGGATTCGCGAAGCGCCTCGACTTTCAAAGAATGGTGGAATGAAAGGACGCCCCGCCAGAAGTCTCCCGAATCGGTATGCGAAAACGGTGCAGAAAATATCGGCACCTTCCAACTGCCCCCGATACGCCAACCAAATCACGGCAAAGATAGCGATCAAACGAAGTAAGTCCTTTATTGCCTCCCATAAAGAAATCCTCTTACAGAAGGAAAAACAGACAAAAAGGGGAAGGGGCAAAATAAAGCAAAATACATCAGGCCTCGGGCCCACTTTGAAGCTCAGGAACAGCAGTAGGGGACGCGTCACCCTCGGTACCTTCGGTGACTGTCGGCCCGGACACTGACCTCGCCTGTGCGAGAACTGTCCCGGTCGTGAGCCCTCCTGGAGCCTCCAGAGTTGGTGACCCCGCTGGAGGTGACTCCTCTGGTTCTTCCCCGGTCGAGGATGAGGAGCTGGAAACTGACTCATCCGAGTCATAACTCTGGGCGTAAGGAAAATCACCCCCGGCAAGGTGCTCATTGGCATAGCTCATCACCCGGCGATAGCCCTTCCTAAATCCCTTTCGGGCACCCCGGCGGAGCGCTACCTCGTAGTAGGGGAGGGCAGCTTTAATCAAGTCGGCTGAGTAAGCCTCCGAGCCTTTGTACCGCTCGATCGCCTCTGCTTCAACCTGCCCTACCCTTCCGGCAAGCTCAACCCGAGCCCGCTCCGCCTCGGCCGCACGCTCTTCTGCCCTCGCCAGACGCTCCTCTAGCTCGGTCATCCTCCGCTCGGCTTCGATCGTCCGGCCCTCCGCCCGGGCTCGGGCCGCCTCGGCCTCAGCACGAAGGCGCTCCGCGTCCTCCGCCCGATCCTGCAGCTCGCCGCGCTCAAGCTCCCAGAGGCCATCCAGCTCGATGTGACGCTGACGCTCATCTTCCAGACGTTTGCTCTTCCTCTTGAGCGATTCTTGGGCCCTCGCTAGCTGCTCGGCCAGCGCCTCGGCTTCCCGTCGGCTCGACCGCGCCAACTCCCTGAATGCGAGGAACTCCCGCCGGAGCCCCTCATGCTCCCCCTCGAGCCGGGATAGTTTTCCTTCGCATCCACCAAGGGTCCAGACGAGCCTCGACCGTTCCGCCTCCGTCCGGGCGTGCGCCTCCGCCATCACGGCCGCTGTCCGAGCTATGACCAGGCCGCCCTCCATCAAGACATCAAGGACCCCGGCGGGAGTGCTGCACCTTTCTCCCCCCCTCGTCCTCTCGGCGACCGACCGGCAGAGCCGGTACAAGTCGCCCGAGATACCGAGCCTGTCCAGAGGTTCCGGCAAAGGGGACCGCTCCACCTTGGGCACCCCGCCAGAAGACCCTGTTCGAGCAGCAAAGCTAACCGCCACGCGCGCCACGGTCGGTTGGGATTGCGGCGCCTCCCCAGGCGAACCCCCACCCTCGACCGGCGCCGCGGGATCAACCGCACCAGAAACTGCCGGCCCTTGGGGTTGCAACGCCCTCGCGGGCGAACCCCCATCCGCGCCGACCGATCCCTCGATCCCGGCGCCAGCCACACCAGCATCGGCCCCCTCTGCCCCCACAGGGGGGAGAGCCGACCCATCACCTCCCTCTGAGGGGCCCCTAGTCTCCTCGGCCCCCTCTCGCCCGGCGGATGGGAGAGCCAGCCAGGAGAGGTCGGCCCCATCCTGCCCCCGAGGGGGGAGCACCGCCGAGCCAGAATCGCCCCCGACGGTGGTAGGAAAACCGGCTTTCTTGGCCCTTTTCCTGGCCTTCGCGGCCTCCCGCAGTTTCCCCGCCAGGGGATCTTTGCGCTTCAGGCCGGTCGATCGAGAAGGCCCCTGGGGGCCGCCCCCTTGCCCTTATCTCGGGCATGGACGTGACCCACCGAGGCATCAGGTTCATCGGCTGCCGAGTCATCTCCTAGATCGATGACCTCGGCCGCCTCCTCCAGAGGCTCCCGCCTCACGTCTGCAACAAGGAGAAGCCCCAGTCAGGAGGAGGAAAGAAGCTACCTCTCCAGAAAAAAAAAAGGAAAAAAGCCTCAAGAGCTGTACCTGTCAACGTCAACCGCGAGAGAAGACACTGTTCGATGTTCACCGGCGTCACCAGCTCCTCGGTCGATCGACGGTCCTCCAGTAGACGAGCCGCCTGCTGCTCCACGTGGGGAGGGAACTCCTCCTGGCGAGGGGCGGATGAAAGTTGGGCGAGGTTCGACATCTCCAGATCTCGTCCGTCGCCACCGCCTTCACCCAGAAGAAGTGGGTCTTCCACCCCTTGTGCGAGGAGTCCTTCGCCGCAAGCGAGATGCAGCTCCTATTCCTCTGCGCCTGGATGAAGTAGGAGCCTTTTCCCGCCGACGAGTGCGCTTTCAACTTAAAGAAGAAATGGAAGAGGTCCAAGGAAGGAAAAATGTCGTGCTGACGACAAAGAATCCGGAAGGCCGAGAGCAGCAGATATGATTTGGCTACCAACTGAATAGGCGCCAACCGGAAAAAATTAAGAAGCTGCAGCACGAAGGGATCGAAAGGGAGACGAAATCTACTCTTCCAAGCCAGAAGGAAGGTGCAAATGTGCTCATCACGATCATCCAGACTCGTCTCGTGCGGAGTGGCGGCAACAAAGATGTATCTGAGAGGCAGGCGAAAACGATGCTCCAGCCTCCGCACCTCCGCTTCCCCCAACTCACTACAGTTGGGGATGGGTTCCCGCCTCACCGGCACATGCTCCGGACCCTGATCCGCCATCGAGTAGGGAGGAGATCCCTCGTACGAGCTCGAAGACTCCGAGGGAGAAGGAAGTTGCCGGACCGCCTCTGCGGTTATCCTCGCCAACTCCTCGAACGCCGCCGCAAGGCTCCGCGTCTCCGCTGTGCTCTCACGGCGCATCAAGAAGCAAGGAAAGCCTAAAACCCTGGAAGCCTAGAACGATGAACAGCGCCCCCTAAAAACCCCTGAGGGTGGCGGCGCGCCGTTCCGTGCTCTGAGAAAAAGGGGGGCCCCTTCGTTTCGAATCCGTCAGGATCATCATTACGGGCCTCGGCGACCACTATAAGCGGCTCCATAACGCCAACGGAATTCCACCCACCTGAGCCACGCAGGTCCAAAGCCGCGAAAAACTACTCATCCGAGCCTCCTTGGCTCGGGAGTAGGAGGGGGACAAGTGGAGAGGGGGATTTCCACAGCCCACCACAAAGGCAGCCCAACAAGACCCACAAGGTCCAACCAGGCGAGCCCGCCCGAGTGATAGCCCACAGGGCCCACTTAGGGAAGAAAAGCCCAATAAATAAGACTCGAGGAACTAACTCTCCCCGGCGGCCTTCTAGGCTCGGAGGGCCCGAGACAACGGTCAGGTCCCAAGGAAGGTCCGGCCTAAAGCCCTCTCCCCGTCCGAGAGAGATAGGCTCCAGCCGACCTATCCGACCCCACCTTCGCCGGGCCATGCCTATCGCTGGGACATGAGCTAGCATCCCCGAGGCTCGGTAAGGCCGGTTGATTATCCACATGTGCATCCGTTCAGAGTCCCCCGCCAGCGGGAGAGTCTGGGGAGCCGCCGGACTCCGAGGGGATAACGTTCCCACGATCAGGCCATGAAAGCCCCCGTTAAAGACGTAACTCCCGCCGGAAACCCCTCAGCTTACAGGACTCCTGAAGGCGGCGCACTATTTAAGCAAGGGATACCCTCCGGAAGAAGGTAAGAGAAACAAGGCATTCACACACCCTTAGCTCCTGAGCACGATTCGCTTCACCCTCTGGTGGAGAGGATTCTCGCGCATCAGCTCTCTCCTCCCCCATTATTGCTTCCACCATAGCTCTACTGACTTAGCCATCGGAGGGTTTTCCCCCAGGGAGATCCCCTGGGCCCCCTGATACGTTTCCCTCTCTTGCAGATTCATTTTCTGGTGATCCATAGCCCGCTCAGGACTCAGCGCGAGATCTCGCCTCTTCAATTGCCGATATTAAGATCCAGACTAGATAATTATTCCAACAATCTCCATTCTTGTAACATGAGACTTGACAATCTAGCTACCGGCTTCCGGCTTAATGCATCTGCCACAACATTACCTTTGCCAGGATGATACTCAATCGAGAAGTCGAAGTCTTTCAAGTACTCCAACCATCTCTGCTGCCTCATGTTGAGTTCCTTCTGAGAAAATAAATACTTCAAACTCTTATGATCTGAAAACACTGTGAAGGTTTCTCCATATAAGTAATGCCTCCATATCTTCAAAGCAAACACGACTGCAGCAAGTTCCAAATCATGAACAGGATAATTATCTTCGTGCTTCCTCAACTGCCTAGAGGAATAGGCAATCACCTTCCCATGCTGCATGAGTACACAGCCTAAGCCAATACCTGAAGCATCAGTATAAACAACAAATCCTCCTTCACCAGAAGGTAAAGCCAAAACAGGTGCAGTAGTCAAACACTCCTTCAGAGTCTGAAAGCTTCGTTGACAATCATCTGACCAATCAAACTTATTTTCCTTGTGGGTTAATTCTGTCATAGGTACCGTAATCTTAGAGAAATCTTGAATAAATCTTCGATAATAACCTGCCAGGCCTAGAAAACTTCTAACTTCTGTCACACTAGTAGGTTGTTCCCAATTCTTCACTGCCTCGACCTTCGAAGGATCAACAGAAATACCGTTCTTCGTAATGATATGTCCTAGAAAGGACACCTCTTGCAACCAGAATTCACACTTACTGAACTTAGCATATAGTTGATGATCTCTCAATAGTTGCAATGCCATTCTCAGATGCTCAGCATGCTCCTCCTCATTCTTAGAATAAATCAGGATGTCATCAATAAAGACCACGACCCATTGATCAAGATAGGGTCGAAATGCATTGTTCATCAACTGCATGAAAGCTGCTGGAGCATTCGTTAGACCAAAAGGCATAACGACAAATTCAAAATGACCATACCTGCTGCGGAAAGCTGATTTATAGATATCCTCCTCCTTAATCCGCAACTGGTGATATCCAGATCGAAGATCGATCTTAGAGAAATATTGAGCTCCCGCTATCTGGTCAAATAACTCATCAATCCTCGGCAAGGGATATTTATTCTTGACAGTCTGCTGGTTCAATTGCCGATAATCAATGCACAGCCTCATCGAACCATCTTTCTTCCTGACAAATAGTACAGGGGCTCCCCAAGGAGAAGTACTAGGACGTATAAAACCCTTCTCGAGCAATTCCATCAGCTGCTGCTTCAATTCCTGCAGTTCCGTAGGAGACATACGATAAGGAGCCTTGGAAATAGGAGATGTGCCAGGAATAAGATCAATAGAAAAGATAACTTCCCGCTCAGGCGGAAGTCCTGGTAGTTCCTTCGGAAAGACATCAGGAAAATCTCGGACAACAGGAATGTCCTTGATCTCAATCTGCTACTCAGGAGTTGTACAGACAAAGGCTAGAAAAGTCTCACACCCATGCCTCAAAAGCTTATCAGCTCGAAGAGCCGAGATGAGCGGTACGGAGTTATGGTGCTTGACTCCCGTAAAAAATAAACCAAAATGTCCAGTAAAAGTCACTGAGCTAGAACTACAGTGAACATTGGCCTCATACTTGGCGAACCAATCTGCTCCTAGGATTACATCATAATCCTTCATATCCATGCAGACTAAATCAGCTGGAAAGTTCTGCTCACCAATCATAACCTTACTAGAAGGATAGAAATACTGGATTGTTGATCTAGTGCCAATAGGGGTTGAAATCTCTAACGGAGTATTCATCAAAACAGGTTCCACAACTAATGACTTAGCAAATCTCCGTGAAATAAAAGAATGTGTTGCACCAGTATCAAAGAGAGCAAATGCGGGCTTATCGATTATAGTAAGGGTACCTTCGACGAGTCCGCCATCATCAGAAATCCCAGTTTCATCTGCATGTAAAGCTTGAAGCTTGCCTTGTGGTTTCTTGAAGACTAGAGGTTTTGCCGGTGTAGCTTGCTCCGATATGAGAGGACAATTGGGGATACGGTGCTCCTTGCTTCCACATCGCAAACAGGCGCCTAGCTTGCGCCAGCACTCCTCTATCTTGTGACCCGGACGATCACAATAGTTGCACACGCCCTTGAATGGAACAATAGGGCCAGGCTTCTTGTCTTCATGCCTCGGCATCTTGCCCTTCCACGATCCGGACCCGCTCCACGAACCAGGTCCACTAACAGGCCTCTTCTTGGTATACCTGG
The DNA here is from genome assembly GCA_022559845.1 of Amorphophallus konjac. Classification (NCBI taxonomy): domain Eukaryota; kingdom Viridiplantae; phylum Streptophyta; class Magnoliopsida; order Alismatales; family Araceae; genus Amorphophallus; species Amorphophallus konjac. The sequence goes on along the minus strand of CM040120.1, from coordinate 201,708,442 downwards.
GTTTGACACTCCCGGAACCCGTAGGTAATTCTTTCTTGGTGCCTTTCCCACGGATTCTCTCCGTCATTTCAAGAGTATCCTCCAGAACTTGCGCTTTCCTTACCACCTCAGAATACGTGGAAATCTCCATCGGTGCCAATTGGTTGATATAATGAAGCTTCAATCCATTGAGAAAGCGCTTCGCCTTCATCTTCTCGGTGGAAATGAGATGTGTAGTATAACGAGAAAGCCGTGCAAATTGAGCCTCATACTCTGCCACGGACAAACCTCGCTGTTTCAGGGCTGCGAACTCTGCCGCTTTCTTCTCTTGCACTCTATCAGAAAAATACTTGCTGTTGAAGAATTCTTCGAACTCTTCCCACATAACTTGCCGATCACCGAGAGTTGCCTTGATAGAATCCCACCAAGTACGTGCATCATGTTCCAGTTGAAATGTGGACAAAAGGACACGCTCCTGGTTGGTGCATTGCATAACTTCAAAGATTCTCCCCATCTCATCTAGCCAGTGCTCGGCTTGGTCGGGGTCAGTCGAACCAGCGAATCTAGGCGGATTCATTCCGCAGAAGTTCCGGTATAGATCACCGGTGCCTTGCTGTGCCGCTCCTGCCTGAGCTACTTGCTGAAGGGCCTGAGTAAGGCCTTGAACCGTACGCTGTAGGTTCCTCCATTCAGTACGATCAGCTGCCATCTACACGAGAAATAGGTTACTTAGGTCCAATAAGATAAATAAAGCACGATTAAGGAACGAACTTAACCCAAGTTCTACCCAATCTCACAGGTCAGGTCTTAAACTTTCACAAGGTTAGGGATCTAGTGCACCTAGACACGACCAAAACTCAGTACCTGGCGGAGGTAATCGGTCCGAAGACCACTCGCGCAAGTGTGTGACCTTTCCGATAGGCGTAGCCTAACGTTCGGACAACACCTTTTGATATACCGATTATTGGGATGCAATGCAAGAAAACCTAAAACTTAGGGAACCTAGGAATGTGAAACCTAGGGCTCTGATACCAACTAAACTGTCACGCCCCGAATAAGGCTGAAATATCGGGACGTACAGTTAAAGACACACTGGCAAGAGAGAGAACTAATCTAAAATAATACACAAGTGCTACAAGATGGAAATACTAAATGATCATTAACAAACCACAACTGATACAATAACCTCAAGTTCAACTTAATACAACTGGAATAATCAATCACTAAAGCTCGATAACATGACTGAGACTAAATGCTCTCCAAACGCAACTAAAAGTAAGATAACACACTACTAACACACTAGAACTGATACACTCAAGACATCACTCCTGCCCTTCCCCATCGGTAAGTGCGTCACCTGAACAGCCTGGAAAAGGGGGAAAACACAACTATGAGCTGACGCTCAGTAGGAAATAACAGACAGGTATAAGTGATTAACAGTTTAATTACATTTTAAAATGTCATGCTACAAATGATAAAACAATAAAAAGATAACGATGATATCACGAAACAAAATTCAAAGATCTTGCAAGGTCAAGAAATATAATGAATAGAATGGTAAGACAAGAATTTACTACAGGAGATAACGATAAAAAGTTGGCCATATCAAGACAATTCAAGTCATGTCAAGCACGTATGTAATTTCATTTACACGTCCAAGTAATCAACAAGTAAAGTAACAACAAGTAGAGTATAGAACAGTGAAGAGTGGAAAGTGAAAAGTAGTAGAAAGTAATGTAGAGAGTAGTGGACACTCCTAGATTTAACACATGTCAAGTACTGGTGCCAAATGCTACACCTAGTCATTCACCTCCCCGGGGGTACACGTAGTGTTCGGGCACTCTTCCCAGGACTAGACCGAGCCCTTAATTATTTGCCAGGCATTGATTTCTTTGGATCAAAGATCCCACGAATCTAGACTTCCACAGTTTATGGCCAGAATTCCAAGGTTTTAACTAAGTAGCAATAACAACTTCAAGTAGGAAAGAGATTCATTTCCAGAATTTCAAGGTAAGTATAATCATCAAGGAGATCGAAACCAAGTCACACTAAGAGTTAATCGTGCTGCGCTACTGTAAAACAGCAGCAATCAAACAAGCTAATCAACATATTAATACTAATCACCAAGTTAAGATATCATGATTAACCATTATCATTTGTATTAGCCAAAGTGCCAACAAGCTAGAACAAGTTGTCGAGGCAAAGAACAAGCTCTCACAGCGGTGAAATAGAATGCATTATCAGGGTTTTTAGTTACACCATTAATCATTAATTATGTGAGTTTCTATTTAACCAATGTAAGTGTTGTAATGGAGATGGTAAACATCGTGTTTTGTACTATGTTTGCAAGAAAGGACCAATGCAAATTTGAAATCAAGGGGGGTACATGAATAGGTCAATTGTTCTACAAAAATATAATTTCAGTGGGTCTAAGTTAAATGGGTTGATTCCCCACTGATTCGGATCCATCTTCGGGTCGAAAAATGATGAAAATAGGGTTTCTGGTGTACGGGTTGACCCCTGGGGTCGACCCCTGAAAAACTGGGGTCTGGAAGCTGAATGGGTCGACCCCTGGGGTCGACCCCAGCAATTTATGAAGATGGGTCGACCCCTGGGGTTGACCCCCACCATTTCCTTCAGATGGGTCGACCCCTGGGGTCGACCCCTACATTCCTGTGCAATGGGTCGACCCCCATGCAGGGAGCTGGATGGGTCGACCCTTGGGGTCGACCCCCATGCAGGAACAGGAGGGGACGGCCCCTGGGGTCGACCCTAAGGCCTGCAGGGTTGCCCAGAAAATGGGTCGACCCCTGGGGTCGACCCCTGGGGTCGACCCCTGCAAGAACAGCAACGAATGTTGCTTCCGGAAACCACATAAACTCATCCAAATGGGGTCCAATTGAGTTGAAATCAAAACCACATGATCTAGGAATATTAATAGACATTCTAGGGTCATAAAACTACAATTTTGAAACACGAATTGTTACAGAAATTGATTGAATCTCAACTTATATATGGTAATTTCATGAAAACCCTAGTTCCTGACCCACTTCTACTAAATCATGCAATTCTCTTAACATACACAACGGAATTTAGGGCTTTTGGTGTCAAAAGAAAGCTGACTCGATTATGAATCCAACCATGTATGGTATGCTACATGAAGATCAAGTTACAGGGCTCAAAATTAGCCCGAAATCAAGCTCTGACTTAAAGGAACACTATATGAAACATGTTCTAGATATGCTCTTACAAAAATTCAAAATTCACGAGGCATGCTCAATGGAATTTGGGGCTTTCTACGTTAAATGAAAGATAATAACATGCCGATTACTTCATGTAAGTTAATTAGAGTTTGGTTGTTAGATCCTACCTCAAATCGGAGAGAGAAAACTCAAACCCTAGAATGAAGAACACTTGGACAGCACCTTAGAAAACCCGTGATAACTCACTCCACACCTGATGAAAATTGGGGCTTTCAGTCCCAATGGATAGATCTCGACGAGATGCACAACTTGCTATACTCATGATCAAAATTTGGTTGAGAATTCCTACCTCAATCGATGGATCAAAGAAGGATGAAGGGAAGCCAATGGCCTGCTGACCCACCTCCACAAATCGAGCTAGATCTCCCCAGATCTGAAACTTCAGCGAACCCCACAGCAGCCAAATGAAAGAAGACTCGTAGGGCTTCATTTTGATAGCTCATAGAGCTTCTGGAGCCTTCGGAGTTGGGAGTATTCGTTGCTGCAAGCTACGTGTTTAGAGACGGCGCCGAAATCCTTGACTTGACCAAACTATGTCGGCAGCACGTTTTGGGGCTAGGTTTACGTCAAATTGATTGAGGGTAAATATTCCTTACATTGTGGCCTTCCATTTGCCACTGATTTCAGTTCATTTGGTTGAGTATTCAAGTCGAATTTCATGTTTTAATCTAAGGGTTAGGTATGGATCAAAAGTGTGTACTTTTGGGTTTAATCTCTAAATAGATCTTACCACGGATTTACAATGGCCTAATGCCAGAAGGAAAAGTTGTTATCTACCTCTACCTTAATCTGTTTACTATTTTTATGGATTTTTATAAGGTAGTCGAATTTTCACTCATACTATTTCTAACGAATTAAATATTAATAAATCTGAAATTTAATTATTAATTCAATAAAATTCTATTCTCAATTAATAAAAGCTAAATAAGAAATATTGGGCTCAATTAAATAATTTGGAGTCTTACACACTCGAAACTTGACAAGGTCCAAGTCCTCGTGCCCTCAAGTTGGAGGTGACACTAGGGTAGAGCCACTCCAATGTCATCATCGATAGGTTGCCTATTTGGAATTCCAAGTGGTGCTTGCGAGTCTTTGCCCGCTCTTTGTGAATCTCACCGCCCGTTGCTAGATGCTTGCTTGAATGAGTATGCCATGAGGTACGGTGTGGTGTGGGTGGGAAGTGTGTGGTATGCAAAGGGGGACCGGGACAACCATATGTAGACCTATCATGCAATGATGTCGTGTAGACTTTGGTCGGCCTAGGTGGGCCAGGGCACCCGTCGGTGTACCTATCATGCAAAGTGGTGATAAATATCGGGGGACCCGAACATCCGTAGATGCTTTTGACATGTGTATGACCAATGTTAAATGAGGGAGGGCCGATACACCTAAATATAAATCAATCATGCATCCTACTTGACATGTGGGTGATATGAACGAGTGGACCCGACTTAAGAATCATGCCAAGTGGTGTTGTATGCCAAGACATATGCACTTTTGTACCAAAGATGTCTCCTATGTGTGGGCTTTTGGACTTCCATTGGAATGGGTCAAAGGGGTCTAGGAAGGTTGATATCATGAAGTGGGACACTTCCTCGATCCCTAAGTGTATATTGCCCAAAGTCATGGCTCCCATGGTGTAATCTGATTCTTGGAAGGGAGGGGTTTGGCCCAACATGGTGGGTGGGGGTAAGGTAAGGTGGGTGGTGAGTAAGGTGGGTGGGTCACATAGGGAACTAGACTCCCATAGGAAGGGATCAAAGGGGTCGTGGAAAGGTCTTCCTAGAGGGAGGCACTATATGTCTTCAAGGTTCTCAAATGGTGAGTCATCCTCCTCCAAGGTAATTGGGTCAAGGTCTCTAGTGGGTTGGCCAATCAAATCAATTGGAACCTCAAGGGGTGGGGAGTGGGACAAGATGGGTTTCTCATCCTTGGGGAGAAAGAGGAGGATTTCACTCGTATAATGGCCACTAGTGTAGATGGAGGGGATGGAACCAGTGGTGGGGTATGCTAGGAAGATGGTGCTAGACTCTGATGGTCCTATGGCTAGCATTTCGGTCAGGTGGACTTGCCATTGTAAGCAGTCCACTAGGTCCCCTAAGTCTCCCACAAGGTAGGGGGTTTGAAGTGTGGCATGGGAAGACCGGGTGGACACAATTTGGGCTTGATACCCCAAGGGTGAGAGGTAGGGTGGTAAGCTAGGAATGGTGGGGCCTCGCTTGAGCCATTGGATTATGGACTCATTCATGGTGAGGGTGTGCGGCTCATGAGGACCCGGACTAGGAGAGGTGGGTGGAAGTGGGGGGTCTAGGATGTTCTCTATGGTGGGAGGTGGATCCTGATCTGCATTCATCTCCACCTGGTTATGTGTGTGGGCCACAACTTCCAAGGATAATGGGGTAGGAAAGTCTATGGTGGGTGGAGTGATAATTGTCGGTGCATGGTACCCTCGGGGTGGTGAACATGGGTGGACTTGGGTTGGGCTTGGTCGGGGAAGCTCTTGGGTTGGAGTTGGGGTCGGGGGTGGAAGATCGGTTGGTTGAAGAGGTTTGGATTGTGGTGCGTAGATCTTTCTAAGATAGACCCTCATTTCATCCCAAGATTCAATGTGTGCTTCCCCTTTGGCTTCTCTCAAACCTACAATATTCTCCCATTCTTTCCTAGCTTGGCGCCAGAGCAAACTCTTGGCATAGTTGACTTGTATAGGCCTTGATAGAGTGAACCTCCCAAAGTGTCGATCTATGTAGTCCTCCCACTCTAGATATATACTAGGATGGGTTCCATCCAACACAAAGGCTTCTAATGGGCCTAAGAGTGGCGAATATGCCAAGTATGAGGTAGTCATGATGAAGAACAAGGGTGATGCATGCAATGGCCCTAGGACAAGACTTAGTAGAGACAAGTCTAGAACTTGCTCTGATACCAATTTGATGTGACACAACCCCTTGGAGGTGGCAGCCACTTGACCAATGCACCTTGGACCTATATTTGCAAGCAAGCAACAAGTTGGCGAACCCACTCTAGTGGGCTTACCCGTGTAGCGCACACTCAGATCCGTAGACGGACCGGCGATGGTGGAGAGGGTCCGAAGTGGGACCTCGCCTTTCTGGGGATTTGGGTGATGGGGACATCACCTCCCATGCCCACGTTCACAGCTCATCTCCTCGCCCCGGTTGCATCCGGCATGGTTTAGTCATTTAATTTTGAGTCCTATGTAATTTTATTTGAGTCATTTGATGTATTTTCCCTTTTATTTGAGTCATGTTCCTAGGTCTTGCATTTATTTTCCTACGTTTGAGTGTCATTAGATTGTGTAATGTGCTATTGGGCCCAATTCTTCGGGCTTGGCCCATGAGCCCCCCCTACCCCTTCGGTTATTTGTTATTGAGTCTTTTGTAAGGGACTTATTGTAAAATGTGGGTTTCCTATATATAGGGCCCCATTTCCTTCATTTGGAGGTAATGAATGAATCAATGAAAAACTTGCCATTTTGAGAGTTCAAACCTCTTATCTAGTGGAGAGATTCCATTATTTGGGTGAGAAACCCTAGGGGAGAGATTCCCCGCCCATTCCTCTCTTAATCTCTCTCTTTCACCCCTCTTTCTCTCTCCTCTACACCCAAATTCGAAAATCTTCTCTCTCCTCCCTTCCCAACCACCTCTCTCCCACCTACACCCATTAAAGACCACTCCCCTTCCCCACACATCCCATTACTCCACCCCCTAGTCCCAAGAGAGCTTCCACCAATCCTAGCTCCACCTCCCAACCCCCAACTATCCCACCCACTTCCCCAAGCACCCTTCCCACAACCCCAAGCACCCCTATTATGTTCCCCACACACCTCTTCCCATCCCCCAAGACCAAAATTTAATCCCACCCTTAAACCCATTTTCAAAGACCCTTTCCCTCTCACCCACCTTCCCAAATTCGTAGCTCCTCCTCCCACCACCTGTTAGACCCCCTTCCAGACCCCATTCTTCCCTTCCCCCACCTTAGAACATCCCCTCCTAGACCCCCTCACAGCCCGGGCTTCCCCCACACTCATCCACCCCTATTTCCCCTCCCATATACCCCATTCCCCCCCATCATCTTCAACCTACAGCTCTCAACCGAAGATCTACAAAAGAGCAGCAGCTTGCAGAGGCGACCACGGCTTCCCCCAGATGTTTCTGAAGGATCAAGAGCCATCATTGGAAGCGGCTGCCTGTCCTCTTCGCAACGAAAGTTGGTTCGTCCTCATCGGAGCTCAGTGCTGCCCGGGAGCCCCGTTCTCTCACGACTGCGCAGGTCGGCCACTGCAGAGTTTCAGAACCAGAGGAAACGCTTCACCACGACGAGCCCTGACGGAATCAGGCTTCAGGGTGTTCTGTAAAATTCTTCCTCGGCCTGCATACTTTCAGAATCAGGAAGCGGAAGTCCATTCAGCATCCGAGAGCAGGAGTTACCAATTTTCTCCCACAATCGCGCGACTCTACTTTCCACAGTCTGCACCGACCACTCTTCACTCTTCTAGTTCCACAGATCATCTCCGGCATCTTTTAGGGTCCCCGTTTTGTTTGCTGCAAAGAGGACTCTCGCACGGTTCTAAAGGCGCTGACAGCACCTCATTCAGAGTTCAGGAGCGGTCAGGACAGCCTCATCTTCCTACTGTTGGTGACCTGCTACTGCCAGTCCAAAAATCAGAGGCCTTGTTCGAGCTAACGCCCCGACCGGCAGCGACTCCATAAGAAATTAAGAAAATTCTGAGGCAATCCCCTTCCAGCTACGAAGGTTTTCCCTTTAGTCTCGTCGTCAACAAAATTCCTGATCAAGATCTAAAACAGCAACACCGACCCTCTATCACGACTCGCAGACAACAAGCAGATTCGGCGTCCACCCTTATTCCTCGTTCTTTGCTATAGTTTCCTCACCCCGCTTGGCCGGCTGAAGGTCCCTCCCTGCGTGGAGGTAGTATTGTCTATAATTTCATTAACCCCCACCCCAAGATCCCCCTCCTGCGAGAGGTGTAGTGGTGTACTTTGTTTGGGCAGGTCAAGCGACACCGCCGCGGCGTGTGGGGATCCACTCGCCTCCCCGCTCGCCCTCGTCTCCGACCGGGACCGGTTTCTTCAAATCGGTCGAGTAAGTGCTCAAACCTTCACTCCACTTAGTGCTTGTCTTTCAATATTAGTTCTAATTCCGCTGGTTATGCGAGTGAGAGCCCGATCCTCAAGCCCCATTGCCTTGAGTGATCACTGTGGGAAGAGTGCAACCGGTGCCTTCGGCACTTCGTCGGCCCCATTGAATTGGGCTTCCAAATCTATTGGGAATCAAATCTTGGCCTTGCTGGCCCTCTACCAGCAAGGGCCCAACCCCTCAACCTCACCTTGGCATTGCCAAGTTACCCCGGGCTTGGGTGAGCGACGAGAGAGCGGTGGCCCAATTCGGCCCATTTGAATGCGATTGTTCTTGCTTGCATTAGGTCCGAGGTTGTGTCACATCAATTGGTATCAGAGCAAGTCATTGACTTGTCTCTATCAAGTCAAGTCCTAGGGCATGCTTGCATTGGAGTCATCATCAATCCGACCCTTGCATTGATTTCCCCGATCATCGTGGCCACCTACTTAGCCTACTCACCACCCATGGACTTCATCCTAGATAGGGATATTACCTTTGACGGATCGCATTCTAGTGACTATCTTAGGTGGGAGGCTACCATAGAAATGTACTTTGAAAAGACTTGGGTATATGGATCCGCGAGAGTCCGAAAGGCCAAGGGACGACTTCGAGGTCAAGCCAAAAGTAAGTGGGAGCACATAGAGGGATTAAGGAGGGTTAGGAGGCAAGAGCCGATTTCCTCATGGGATGATATGAAGGTTGAACTTAGGAAGATCTACATCCCCAAATATTCCCACCCCTTCTACTCAAACACCCCTAGCCCGAGGTGCACTACCACTCCTCCATCCCCACCCGATCAACTTGATACCACCTTTAGGCCTCCTCCCCCACCACTCCCAACAAATCACTTCTCCACCATCATAACTTCACTTCGCAACCAAGTCCTCTCCCTTAAGGTCCAAATAAACCAAACATCCACCTCTCCACCAAATCCCCTAAGGGTCCCCACACTCCAACCAAAACCCCCTTCTGCAAACCTCACTATCCAAACTCAATTGGCCCCCACTTTCCCCCCTCCACAACTGGCCGATCCCAAGGGGAAGAGACCCCTAACCAACCCAGTTTTCCCAATAAGGACTACCACTCACCCTATTCTCACCATTCAAATCCAAGTGGACCCCATTTCCATCCCTCCACCTAGAACCATGTCGGCCACCACCACCCAACCCAAATCCCATCACCCGACCCACCTTCCACTTCCAACCCCAATCCTATCCCAACCTAAGCCTCCAATACTTCCACTCCCAAACCCCACACTACCAATCCCAAACCAAGTTTCCCTTTACCCTCCACCCCGGGAGCACCACACACCAACCCTCATCACCACAAAAGACCCTCTCACCTCCTTGGTAGAAGAACTCATATCCAATTCAATAGTTGAGGACACTCCAAACCCACTCCCCACCTTGGAGGAAACCCAAGTCCAAGTTGAGAAAGAAACATCACACGATGGTCCTCACCTTACATCACCCTCTCTAGTTGGGACCAAGATCATCTTAGGAGAACCCATTGTTAGTTGGCTAAAGGAGAGCCCAATTAGAGAGATCCGGGCCCATATTTTCCCTCCCATAGAACAAGACCTTCCCTTAGTGCCCTTCTTCTCCTATCATACCACAATCCAAGCATCCTATCAAGTGGAGACCTTAGAGGACCTTCTCAAGGGCATAGCATGGCAATTAGAGATGACTAGCATGTTGACCCCTATGGTAGAACAACCTAGGAGCCTTAGCCTCCTACACCTATGCATAGGGTCTATCACCTCGGTTTGCACCATTGGTTGCTACACTAGCGACCTCCTTCTATTCCTCCCTACACCCGATGAGCCCAACCTTCTCCTCGATTTAGAGCTTCTTATCTCGGGTAGAAAGTCAAGCCCTCCACTCATGGCTGACCCACTTGCCAAGAACATTGGCCCAACTATCATGGAGAAGGATGACTTAGCACCTTTTGAGGATCTTGAGGACATGGAGTTCCTCCCCCTAGGTAACCCATTTTATGATCCATATGATCCATTCCAATGGGAGTCAAGAGACTCGTGTGACCCAAACACTTTATCCACCACCCACCTTTCCCTAAACCAACTCATAATGTTTGACCCAATTCACTCCATCTTAGACCCGGGTTACACCTTGGGAGCCATAACCTTGGACCATATATCCCTAGGTAATAAGGTGGTGCCCCACCCCATGATGACCACCTTCTTAGATCCATTCGATCCTTTCCAATGGGAGTTCAAAGGTTGTCCCACACCTATACACATGGAAGTCACTTTTGGGAAAAGTATGCATGTGTCTAGGCTTTCCACACCCCTTGGCATGAACACGATGTTGGGTCCATTCATTCATATCACCCACATGTCAAGTAGAAAGTATGAGTGGTCCATATTCGGATGTCATGGTCCACCTTCATTCATCATGGGTCTTAAGCATGTCAATGGCATCTACGGATGTCCGGGTCCTCCTATATTTATCACCAATTTGCATGATAGGGCCACCTACGGGTGCCCCGGCCCACCTAGGCTAACCAAAGTCTACACTGCAACATTACACGATAGGTCTACTTTTGGTTGCCCAGGTCCACCCATCACCCCCGGAATGTCTGCATTCACAACATTGCATAAAGAGATCCGCAAGCACATTAGCAAGAAGAATGTGACTTATAAAAGGCGAGCCGACTCTCATCGACGTCACCAAAAATCCCATGAGGGTGACTTTGTGATGGTAAGAACGGAGAGGCTCTCCCCGGGAGCCATCTCCAAATTGAGGCCACGTGGGGCTGGTCCCTTCCAGGTCCTGAGGCGCATTAGTGCACATGCCTATGAGTTAGATTTCCCCGAGGAATATGGGATAAGTCCCACATTCAGTGTCGCTGACCTACTGCCATACAAGGGACCCACGGTGGTACCTAGTGAGGATATTGAGCATATTCCCTCCGTTGAGAGAGCACCCACCCGTAAGAAGAGTCCACTAGCCAAGAGAGCCCAGCGTGAGCGCATTGAACGAATATTTGATGAACAGGTCACTACCACCAGGAGCAAAGTATACAAGCGCTATCTCGGCAGGCGGATGGATCAGTCTCGTTCGGATGACTTGAGGGCAGTACCACTTCTACACCGTCCAAGGAGGGAAGGACACTTACTCGACGGAGTCGAGTTCTCCGCACCCCGGGAGTATGATGGGGACATCACCTCCCATGCCCACGTTCACAGCTCGTCTCCTCGCCCCGGTTGCATCCGGCATGGTTTAGTCATTTAATTTTGAGTCCTATGTAATTTTATTTGAGTCATTTGATGTATTTTACCTTTTATTTGAGTCATGTTCCTAGGTCTTGCATTTATTTTCCTAAGTTTGAGTGTCATTAGATTGTGTAATGTGCTATTGGGCCCAATTCTTCGGGCTTGGCCCATGAGCCCCCCCTACCCCTTCGGTTATTTGTTATTGAGTCTTTTGTAAGGGACTTATTGTAAAATGTGGGTTTCCTATATATAGGGCCCCATTTCCTTCATTTGGAGGTAATGAATGAATCAATGAAAAACTTGCCATTTTGAGAGTTCAAACCTCTTATCTAGTGGAGAGATTCCATTATTTGGGTGAGAAACCCTAGGGGAGAGATTCCCCACCCATTCCTCTCTTAATCTCTCTCTTTCACCCCTCTTTCTCTCTCCTCTACACCCAAATCCGAAAATCTTCTCTCTCCTCCCTTCCCAACCACCACTCTCCCACCTACCCCCATTAAAGACCACTCCCCTTCCCCACACATCCCATTACTCCACCCCCTAGTCCCAAGAGAGCTTCCACCAATCCTAGCTCCACCACCCAACCCCCAACTACCCCACCCACTTCCCCAAGCACCCTTCCCACAACCCCAAGCACCCCTATTATGTTCCCCACACACCTCTTCCCATCCCCTAAGATCAAAATTTAATCCCACCCTTAAACCCATTTTCAAAGACCCTTTCCCTCTCACCCACCTTCCCAAATTCGTAGCTCCTCCTCCCACCACCTGTTAGACCCCCTTCCAGACCCCATTCTTCCCTTCCCCCACCTTAGAACACCCCCTCCTAGACCCCCTCACAGCCCGGGTTTCCCCCACACTCATCCACCCCCATTTCCCCTCCCATATACCCCATTCCCCCCCATCATCTTCAACCTACAGCTCTCAACCAAAGATCTGCAGAAGAGCAGCAGCTTGCAGAGGCGACCACGGCTTCCCCCAGATGTTTCTGAAGGATCAAGAGCCATCATTGGAAGCGGCTGCCTGTCCTCTTCACAACAAAAGTGGGTTCGTCCTCATCGGAGCTCAGTGCTGCCCGGGAGCCCCGTTCTCCCACGACTGCGCAGGTCGGCGACTGCAGAGTTCCAGAACCGGAGGAAATGCTTCACCACGACGAGCCCTGAAGGAATCAGGCTTCAGGGTCTTCTGTAAAGTTCTTCCTCGGCCTGTATACTTTCAGAATCAGGAAGCATAAGTCCATTCAGCATCCAAGAGCAGGAGTTACCAATTTTCTCCCACAATCACGCGACTCTGCTTTCCACAGTCTGCACCGACCACTCTTCACTCTTCTAGTTCTACAGATCATCTATTGCATCTTTTGGGGTCCGCATTTTGTTTTCTGCAAAGAGAACTCTACCACGGTTCTAACGGCGCTGACGGCACCTCATTCGGAGTTCAGGAGCGGTCGGGACAGCCTCATCTTCTTACAGTTGGTGACCTGCTACTGCCAGTCCGAAAATCAGAGGCCTTGTTCGAGCTAATGCCTCGACCGGCAGCGACTCCAGAAGAAATTAAGAAAATTCTGAGGCAATCCCCTTCCAGCTACGATGGTTTTACCTCTGGTCTCGTCATCAACAAAATTCTTGATCAAGATCTACAGGAGCAACACCGACCCTCTATCTTGACTCGCAGACAGCAAGCAGATTCGGCGTCCACCCTTATTCCTCGTTCTTTGCTATAGTTTCCCCACCCCGCTTGGCCGGCTGAAGGTCCCTCCCTGCGTGGAGGTAGTATTGTCTATAATTTCATTAACCCCCACCCCAAGATCCCCCTCCTGCGAGAGGTGTAGTGGTGTACTTTGTTTGGGCAGGTCAAGCGACACCGCCGTGGCGTGTGGGGATCCACTCGCCTCCCCGCTCGCCCTCGTCTCCGACCGGGACCGGTTTCTTCAAACCGATCGAGTAAGTGCTCAAACCTTCACTCCACTTAGTGCTTATCTTTCAATATTAGTTCTAATTCCGCTGGTTATGCGAGTGAGAGCCCGATCCTCAAGCCCCATTGCCTTGAGTGATCAGCGTGGGAAGAGTGCAACCGGTGCCTTCGGCACTTCGTCGGCCCTGTTGAATTGGGCTTCCAAATCTATTGGGAATCAAATCTTGGCCTTGCTGGCCCTCTACCTGCAAGGGCCCAACCCCTCAACCTCACCTTGGCATTGCCAAGTTACCCCGGGCTTGGGTGAGCGACGAGAGAGCGGTGGCCCAATTCGGCCCATTTGAATGCGATTGTGCTTGCTTGCATTAGGTCCGAGGTTGTGTCACATCATTGGGCTAGCTTGGGCTGAACCCCTAAGGGCCTGGGATGCCCAATTCCATTGGCGGCCAGCACGCCAAGGGCGTGGGTTGTAGGGTCGCTCTCTCAACTTGCTTCGCGGTGGTCGCTCAAATCGATGATATTTTGAGATCGGGCACTTACTCACCGACCGACGGCACTAAGATGCGATACTAAACAAGCAAAGTGATTCCAACAGAGAAGTGCAACCAGGAGCTCACCTGATCGGCGTGAAGACGCCGATCCCGGCCGGAGACGAGGGCGAGCGAGGAAGCGTGGGCTTACCCGCACGCTGCACCGTTGAAGCTTCAGCCGAAGACCTGCTAGTACAAGCACTATGCCCTCACAGAGGGGGTGGACTAGGGGTAGGGATAATCAATTAAAACCAAAAATACCTCCACGTAGGGAGGGGCGGTCAGCCGGCCAGGCGAGATCGGACGGCGAGCTAAAGGAGTGGCCGAGTGAAGACTTCGCCGATTCTGTCCGCTTCTGGAACTGCTGGATAGGTAGTCGATGTTGACGCCGCCACGTGCTCTACCGGACTCAGAAGTCTCCGAAACCTATGCCAAATCCTCGCTGACTGGCCCGGGAGGACTCTTGAATTTTGGTGTACCTTCTGGATGTTGTCAGGGGCTAGGGCCGGCTCTGGTACTGGGCCACTTTGTTCTGGCTTGGACTGACTCCAGAATGCTACAGCCGGAGGATGAAGCTGCCACGAACCCTCCCAAGCTCCGAAGGTGACGTAGCATATATCAATACGACCGTGGGAGGGTCCTATTCAAGAAGCAACCAGAAAAAATGAAAACGGAGGTCGGAGAAGAGAGATAGAGCCCGTAGAGTGAAGAGGTGTCTGTCAGGCCCTGACAGGATAGACCTGCGCACCTTGGGTAGAAAAATCAGAACTTTGTGCTTCGGGCTTCAAATGGTGCTCCGTTTCTTGGAGATGCAAGGGGACTTGTAGGAAGAGACTTCAGCCAAAGAATCACGTCGAAACTCTCACAGGAGCATCCGTGGTCGCACTTTAACTGGGCCTCTGGTCTTCTGCAGGAGTCGAGTTGCGCGGTCGAGGGAGAACGGCTCTCCCGGGCAGCTCCAAACTCGGATCGGGGCGGTATCACCTCGCCTGCGAAGACGACTAGAAGAGCTTTCCGGAAATATATGGTGTGACGTCTGGAGCTTGGAGATGTGGACGGGGCAGAATCTGAAACCTGCGGATCCTCAACCCCTGGCGACCTGAGAACAGAGTGAGAGAGTAGAGTGTATGTGGAGGTGGGAAAGGGGAAGAAACTTGCAAGGGGTGGCTAAGGGAAGTTGTGGGATGGGGAATGAAGGGATCTAGGGGTGATGGGAAGGAGTGGGGGGTGCTGGGGTCGCAGCTATCAGGGGGGAGAGGTGGAGTGCACAGGTTGCCTAGGTGGAGAGGGAGAGAGGGGGGGGAACCTCTCCCTTGGTTTGAATGGGTGGTTAATGGTGGGTGGTTAATGTGGCCTTGGGGATGGGAAAGGGTGTGTTGGGGAGAGGAAAGGTTGCTTGGGGTTGGTGAAGGGGTGTGTGGGAGAATGGTATTCTTCCTTGGGAGATGGAGGGGTGGCTTGGGAAGAGGAAGGGTTGCCTCGGAATGGTGAGAGGTGCTTGGGGCTTGGTGAAATTAATGGAGGAATTGATGGAGCCTTGGGAAGATGAACGGTTGGGGCTGATGTGGAGGATGAGGTGGCAAGGGAGAGAGGAGAGAGAGAGGGAATTTCAAAATTGGGGGTGGGGACGAGAGAGAATGGGGTTCGCCCCCTTTAGAGAGAGAGAAGAGAGAGATAGGGGAATCCACCCCTTAGAGAGAGAGAGAGATTCTCACAATTGTAGTGAATTTCAAATTTTCTTTCAATCATTCATTAGCCCTCAAATGAGGGAATGGGGTCCTATTTAAGGAAACCCACATTTTACAGAAAGTCCCTGACTTTTGGACAAATAACACTAAACCAAGGGGAAGGGGGCGCCCCTGGGCGTAGCCCATATAATTGGGCCCATTAACCTATCAAACCAACATAATGACTCAAGACTTAGATAAATTACTACCTAACCTAGGTATTGGACTCAAATAAAAGGAAAATTACATGATAAGACTCAAATAAGCAAATGAAAAATACATCATATGACTCGAAATAAGGTGGCGAAGAAGATGTTGCACTGCCGGTGATCATCAGGAATCTCAAAAAATGTGGAGTGGTCGGAGATGTCCCCATCAAGTGGTGTCTTGCTTATGAGGATGTCTTGGGAGAAAATATCTTTATTTTCAAGTGTATATATATATTTATATATTTTCCCTTTTTTTTCTCTTTTTTTTAACCACATTATTGATGCAAGCGCCCTTTTCGGGTTTTCACCGGCATCGGCCTCCTCTTGCTTTTGCCCACGCGCCCTTTCGAGTCTTCATGTGGTGGGGTATCCGATTTTGCTTGCAACGCCCTTTTTGGTATTCACTGCAGCTGGGCTATTGCCCTTTTTACCCTTGTCCTAATGAAGGAACAAGTCTGGCAGGACACCTCTATTTTAAGCCCCATTTTTTTTGTTTTCTCTTCCTTTTTTGAGATGACCACTGAGGACGATAGGTGATTGTTGGCTCGGACACAGAGTCTTTCGCCGCTAGAGGGTTTGCTCGTTGGCAAAGACGGATGCCAACGCAAGAGAAGGAATTAGTGCTGATTCAGACGTAAGGCCTGCAATGGCAACCTTGCGTATATGAATGGCTAGGGCACGAAGCCTTGCGCTGGCGAGGGGTGTATTCATTGACAAGCTCAAATGCCAACGCAAGGGGTAGAATTAGTGCCGATTCGATCAGAAGGCCCACAATGGCAATGCTGTGTATATATAGTTGGCTAGGGCCCGAAGCCTTGCGCCAAAGAAGGATTTGTGCGTTGACAAGGGCGAACGGCAACGCAAGGAGTAGAAGTTTCACCGATTCGGGCATAAGGCCCGCAATGGCATCACTGTGTATATGCGAATGGCTAGGGCCCGAAGCCTTGCGCCAAAAGGGGCTTATTCGTTGGCAGGATCAAATGCCAACGCAAAGGGGGGAATATCCGCCGATTCGGGCGTAAGGCCCGTAATGGCAACATTGTAGACAGAGTTGGCTAGGGCACGAAGCCTTGCGCCGAAGAATGGCTTATTCATTGGCAAGGACGAATGCCAATGCAAAGGATAGAATTGGTGCTGATTAGGGCGTAAGGCCCATAATGGCAATATGACATATGAGCTGGCTAGGGCACGAAGCCCTGCGCCACTAAGCTGTGTATTCACAGACATGGGGTTAATGCATGTGCAAAGAAAAGAGTTTTCTTTACCCTCACGGGAATAAGGTCCATCGAGGGCATTTATGGAGGTAGTATTCAAGGCGTGGTCCTTTTCATCCATACGGACGTAGGGTCCGTTGGATGTCTTGAAAATAGTGTTCACAGGCATGGGTTTGATGCCTGAGGAAAGAGAGAGTTTTCTTCTTCCGAACGGACGTAAGGTCCGTTGGAAGTCATGTACGTAAGATTCACGGGTATAGGGTTGATACTCGAGCAAAGAAGAAGTTTTTCTTTACCCAAACGGATGTAAGGTCTGTTGGAAGCATTGCGACCCGGCGGGATTATGGTTGGACCATGGGTGTTTTTAGTCTTCAGGTGTCGGCGCAGCTGCCCGGTATAGCTTCATATGCTTCACGTTGAGAGGGGAGAACTGGACTGCGCCCTTGTGATCTACAAGGACATAAGCGCTTCCTTTATAGACCCGATTGACAATATACGGTCCCACCCAATTTTCAGTCAGTTTTCCCTTGGGGTTGGCTGCCATAACTTCTCTTCTCTTGACCATAACAAGGTTGCCTTTTTTGAATTGTCGCTCTTTGACCAGCTTGTCAAAAGCACGGGCCATGCGAGCTTGGTATAGCTGAATATTCTGTTGTGCTCGGAGTCACTTTCCTTCCAAATCGGCAAGCTCCTCTAATCTTCTTTCCACATTGGCTTGTTCACTATCGACCAAACCATGCTGAATGGCGACCCATAGTGACGGTACGTCCAATTCAATTGGTACTACCGCTTCTGACCGTACATGAGGGAGAATGGTGAGCAGCCAGTTAGGGTTTTATAAACTGTACGATAAGCCCAAAGTGCTTCGTACATCCTTTCTTCCCAATCTCTCTTACTGGAGTTAACGATTTTCACCAGCAATTGAAAGCTTCTGTAAGCCCATTAGCTTGAGGGTTGTAGCGAGACAAACTCCTCCAATCAATTTTATATTTATCAGCCAACCGGTATATCTTCTAGTTCCTAAAATGGCTGCCATTGTTAGAGATGATTCGGTTGGGGACCCCAAACCAGAATATTATATTTTGGCAGAAGAACCTGGCGACCAACTCCCCTGTTACTTCTCTTAATGCCACCGCCTCTGCCCATCTGGAGAAGTAGTCCATGGCTGCCAAGATGTATTTGCATCCAGAGGAGGTGGATGGCAGAGGACCTACCACGTCTGTGCCCCATTGAGCAAACGGCCAACTTGGGATGGTAGCATGTAGTGGTGCCAGAGGCCTCCTAGGGATGTTAGTGTTGGGTTCTGTGCGCCCCCTTGTTGTCTCTGACAATGGTTTTGATGATTCTAATATATTGTGTGTTTTATGCTTAAATGGCGTTTGCACAATAAACAAGCTAACACTATAATATCTTGTTTTGCAGGTGGTTCAAACACAATGGTCCTTCATGCACACATCCTTAATGTAGATGGTCACATTGGTGACTTCATGGAAACATTATATTGGTGTTCTTAATGAATTGACAAATGCGTGATATCTTGTTGCCCATGGTTTTACATGCTCTGAACTCCATTTATAATTCATTCTTATTCATGTTTATGAACGGATTATGCCTCACATGAATGTTTGTTTTGAGTTGCTCTGAAATGCTTCATTTATTTTCAAAGTCTATACATTGCTCTCTTGCACAAGGAAAGTCTATACATTGGCCTTCTTACATACAAGTCTGTACATTGGCCTTCTTTAAAAGTATGTACATTGGCCTTCTTACATACAAGTCTATACATTGGCCTTCTTACATTCAAGTCTATACATTGGGCTTCATATTTCAAAGTCTGTACATTGGCCTTTGGCCACCAAGTCTATACATTGGCCTTCATACTTCAAGTCTATACATTGGGCTTCATATTTCAAAGTCTGTACATTGGCCTTTGGCCACCAAGTCTATACATTGGCCTTCATACTTCAAGTCTATGCTTCATATTTCAAGTCTGTACATTGGCCTTCATCAGCCAAGTCTGTACATTGGCATTCATACTTCAAGTCTATACATTGGCCTTCATATTTCAAAGTCTGTACATTGGCCTTCATCAGCCAAGTCTGTACATTGGCCTTCACCAGTCAAGTCTATACATTGGCCTTCATCCTCCAAGTCTACACATTGCCTTTTGGAATCAAAGTCTATACATTGGCCTTCATACTTCAAGTCTGTACATTGGGCTTCATATTTCAAGTCTGTACATTGGCCTTCATCAGCCAAGTCTGTACATTGGCCTTCATACTTCAAGTCTATACATTGGCCTTCATGTTTCAAAGTCTGTACATTGGCCTTCATCAGCCAAGTCTGTACATTGGCCTTCATCAGTCAAGTCTATACATTGGCCTTCATCCTCCAAGTCTACACATTGCCTTTTGGAATCAAAGTCTATACATTGAGAGCTTTACCTACGTTACTTTCATCAAGTCTATACATGGGTTGTTTTCATGAACACCTTCTATGAGGTGTTATTGGATTAAATGTGTTTCATGCATTATTAAGATGAGGTTTTTGAGTTTTTTAAGTTATGCTCTAAAAATCATGAAAGACAAGGTGAGAACTTATTTTAATGTAATTCATGTTTAATCACATTGGGTTGCACTTTTAGATCATTGGGAATGCTTTAAAATATCATTTCATGAGGTTTCAAGGTCAATGGGTCGACCCCCCCACTCAATGGGTCGTCCCCTGGACTGAAAACGGGCTAAACATCACCCTGTCTGAAAGTGGGTCGACCCCCCTCACAAAGTGGGTCGACCCCCCTGTAACATTTCTGCTGAAAACAGCTTCTGGGAGCAAGTGGGCCGACCCCCCTATGAAAGTGGGTCGACCTCCCCATATTCGCAGCTCCACGCGAGATTTTCGTGGGTCACCAAAACCCTATGAAACCACTTCCGATTGGGGTGAAATTTTACCCTAATACCCTTGGGTCATTAATGAACATATTAGGGTGGTTTTGCTAGGGTTTTGCAAGGGTATTGTGGTCATTTGCACAACTTATCCTCATGGTATATATATGTTGCGAATTTGGAAGAAACAGGAGAGGAGCTCTAATCTCTCTATCTGTTTTGTAGGAGAACGAAGGGAAGAAGGAGGAAGGCTGAGGAAGAGCTCAAGATTCATCTACTTCCATCCATTTCTAGAGCTCGTGATTGAAGAAAGAAAGGAGCGGATCGAGAAGAGGAACGCGTGGACGTCCTCAACATTGGCATTCGGCTATCCTCCGACCCGAGCATCAGAGATTATCATCTACACCTCGTTTCTTCTCATGGGGAACTACTTCTATATCTTGTTTACATCTATTAATGCCATTTGCTTTTGAGTTGTGGGGTTTGCATTGATCATATCTTGTATTTCTGAATTCTAGATATATTCTTGTGTGGACCGTCTGTGGACGGGTGTTTGTGTGAAGGCAGAGCTGCATCTCCATGTGTTGGGTTTTATTGTGGGAAAGTTTCCCTGTGGTTGGTTATGTATTGTCGGAGCTGTGACTCCGTGTGGATTTAGTGTCCGGGGTGTGTTCCCCGATTCTGTGTGTGGGTGTGTGCTGCGGTGGCAGCATGTTGGGGATTTTCCCCATGTGTGGACATTGCTGCGGAAGCAGCGTGTGTGTGTGTGGTTGGGGTTCGTTCCCGTGTTGCTACGAAAGTAGCGTGTAGTGAAACCTCACCCGGTTGGGTGAGGGGTGGACGTAGGGAGCCCTTCGTGGTCCCGAACCACCTAAAAATCTTCGTGTCCTTTGTGAATGCCTGTGCGATTGTCCATTTCTCCTATCTCCATTCACAGGTAGATTTATAGATTTTTATTCACTACTCCACTACACACTGCTACCTTTGCTATTTGTATTTGAGCACAGTTAACTCATTCTCTGCATTGCATATCCGTGTGAGATCGTAAAGATTGAGAGCATTCTTCTAATCTCACTTGAGTTTATGCTAATTAACGTAGTTAATTTTAATTCCACCGTGATCAGTTTAGATTGTTTTTAAAATCCGTCATCTAAGTCAAGGGGACAATTCAACCCCCCTTCTTGTCCGCCATCTAGTCTGGGCCAACAATTGATATCAGAGCCCAGTCTCTGATTTTTATTCAGCGGACCTCACGGTCTAGGAGAAAAGATCATTTTCATGATGGCTAGCTTAGATTCTATTCCTGTTTTCAATGGTTTTGATTTTACATCATGGCTTGGAAAATTGTGTGTTTAGATTTATGGTATTGATCCTAAGCTTATGAAATTAATAACTCAAGGTCCTCATGTTTTACCAAAAAATGAGTCAAGATGGACCGATGAACATAGGAAGATGAACTCTGATAATCTTTTTGTTCTGAATGCTCTTAAAGCTGCAGTATGCATTGACAAATTTTCATTTTGTTCTGATTGTAGATCTGCCAAAGATATCTTGGATGGGCTAAGCAAAGCCCAAGAAGAAAGTTGGAAGGATGAGTGCCTCATGGCAAACAAAGAAGATGAAAGCCAAAGCGAGGTAAACTCTGATTCCGAGGAAGAAGATGAACTGAGCTATGATGAGTTAATGAATGCCTATGATGAATTGTTTGAAAGATACAAAAAGATTAAATCTGAAAATAGAAAATTGAGAAAGAAAATTGAAAACATTCATGTTAATGATCTCACTTGTGGAAAATGCATTGAATTTGAAAAATCAATTGAATCTCACATGCTTGTTGAAAAAGAACTCAAAGAATTGATTGCAAATCTGAAATCTGAAAATAAATCTTTACAGGATAAAATTTCAGAATTTCAACTCATTGAGAAAGATAATGAGAAGCTGAAAATATTGAACAACTCTCTGTCTGAAAAAGTCCTTCTTTTGAAAAAAGGAAAAGTAAATCCGAATGTTGACAAGACAAATGAACTAGAGGAACTTAGGAAGGAAATAGAAAGCTTCAGGAATTTGAATGACCAATTTGAAAACAATGAAACAATGGGTAGAATAGTTGGTGACAATGCGAATTTTCAAATGAATGAACTTGAACATATCTCCATGAATGAAAATTCATTTGAAAAACTTCAAAATAAAAAACTTGCTGAAGAGATTCAGAAATTGAAAAATCAAAACTGTCTTCTGGTTGATAAAATCCACATATTTGAAAAAGGAAAATATGTAGCTATGGATAATCTTGAAAACTCTCAAGTTTTAGAAGAAGAAATTGCAAGCTATAAAACTGTTAATTCCTTGTTGAATGAGAAGCTTGCATTGTGTGAGAAAGAAATTACTGAATCTAACTTGCATATCTCATTATTGGAAGATGAGATCAAAAATTTGAATGAATCCATGTTGTTGTGTGATAAGCAAAATGAAAAACAGAAAAAGGATGTTGATTGTTCTTGTATGCATGCAGAACCCTCATATGATAAACACAATCATGCTTCAAGAAAAAGAAGAAATGTTTCATGCTATTATTGTGGATAATATGGACATGACATGTATGATTGTTCCTTGATGGAATTTGATGATAATGAAGCATTAAAGTCACAATTGAAAATTGTTGATAAGCCTAACAATCTTGATAAACCAATGAAGAAAACCTTCAATGCTCATTGTTATTACTATGGATTGCATGGACATGTTTTTGAAAATTGTTTAACAAAGAGAAATGATGATGAGTGGTCCTTCATGAAAAATATTTCTTGTCATTACTGTGGTGGCCTTGGACACAAGATGAACAATTGTTCTTTAATGGAAAATGATGAAAAAATGTCCATGAAAAGAAAATCATCTCATTGTTTTTATTGTGGCCTGAATGGACATTCTATGGACGATTGTACCATGATGAGGGCCGATGATGAATAGTTTGCTAGGAAAAATAGGAGTTCATCTGTTAGTGTAAGAACTAACCCCTCGGGACCCAAGATGACTTGGGTACCCAAATTGCCAAAATGAGAACTTATCTTGCAGGGGCGCCTTGAGGTCAAGAAACATCAACAAATAAAGGACCCTCAAGGTGAGAAACAAAATGGCTTGATTTGAAGTTTGTTTCACCTATGTTTACCTTGACAAATCTGAAAAGGTAAAAAATTTCATTTGAAGAAAAAGGTTGTAATTATGAAGTTACATTTCTGTTTCACTGACTCTTGTCAAGTTCTAAAATGTTGAGATCCTTCAATTTTGATGAGTACTTGACTTGAATGATTTTTGGTTGAACATCTTGTAAATAATCATAACTCTTGAATGCTTAACCTTGGGCATATATGGCTCTTAGTACACACATTCTCTTTTACTTTCAAAATAAATTTGGCTTTGTATGCTTTACATTGTGCATAGAGTCCTTCAGACTCTTACTTACTATTTACAAATAACAACTCACATGTGCATACATAGAATACATACTTAGCTTCATGATACTCATTGCACATATCATACACATCTTTGCATACTGTTGAATAGGAATAATTTTTTCAATCATCCTTTTAGGTTACATGCATACATTTGCATGTCATTGCATACTCGTGTGCTTGAATGTCATGATTATTTGGTATATCAATGGCGATAGTGGAAGGTTGGATTATGTCCAACTGGAAGCTTTTCTCATGTGTGATGGTGGTCTTCGGACCAATGTACTCCGCCAAGTACCAATAATCATTTGCTTGAAAACATTGAAAGATCCCTGGTTGAATGCATGTATATACTTTATACCCATCTTTTTGACTTCTTCTATGACTCATCCATTGCTAAATGAAATTGCATTGATTTAGACATGTTTGTTACATGGCACATATTAAGGGGGAGAATTTTTATAACCGTGCATACATTTAGGGGGAGACATTACTATGATAAGGCTAATTCATCTTCTTCATTCAATACAACCACCCACACAAAATGCATCTTTTTGAGACAATGATTCAATTTAATAAGGATTACTATTTTCTACTATACACTTTAGAGGACTATCGATTCTATACATGAAAATCACATATCTCGTGAGGAAAAAGCTGTTTACCCCACCAAAAAGTCGTATAAGTGGAACGTGGATCCGAGTAGCCGGGGATCCCCCCTGAAACAAAGGAGGAAACTCGCGTCGAAAGGAGAAACTAATCCACACTAAAATAAGTGTGATTTGCCACCGAGTAGCCGGGAAGTGTCCCTGAGACAAAGGATACAACTCGCGTCGAAAAGTGTCTCATCCACATCATAAAAAGTGACGAAACTGAGTAACCGGGAATTACCCCTGAAACAAAGGGCATGACTCGCGTCAAAGGTTAGTCACGCCATTTATAGTACTTTAAAGAAAAAATTTGGGGTCATACGTAGCTACCAATAGTCGAGCATTGTGTTGAAAGTGTATGGATGATAAGTACTTTGTAGTGTTCTTTAGAAAATCTGACTTTCCATATTGACTTGAACTTCATTGCTCAATTTTCACATTTGCACCTTGGGTTTGATTGTTTGAATGTTCCTTATGAATCTGTCGCTTATTATGGTTTATGCAGTACTTACTTATGTAAGCACGACCTTCTTAGTATTGTACATGCACATCATGTTCTATAATCGATTGCATAATCCTTACACCGTCCCGAAGGGACTTGTATGAGTCTATATCTTATTATGCATGCTTGAATGCTTGAATGCTTGATTCAGTTTGTTCATATCACACTTCATCTTGATGCATCTTTAGCTTATACTTGCAAATAACATGTTAAATAACCCATTGTCAGTTGGTTTTTGTTCTTGACAATTGGGGAGAATAACGTGCTCTTGAGCACTATGCATTCTGTGCATATTCAGTTTTCAGATTTTGCATATAGGATAGTTAGATCATACACTTGTGCATAGTTCAATCACACTCACTGCTTATAGTTCAAAATTTGCACATTTGGACATAATCTCACGATCTTGCAAAATGCACATACAGTCTCATTTTATTGCTTCGAATTTGGTTTGTACACCTTCCTCATGTAGAAGGTTCATTGCTGGGTTCGTGCGTTCATGTCTAATTCATCATTGGAAGGTTTCCAGTTACTTTTTAGTCCCTCATTTTTTTGATAATGCCAAAGGGGGAGAGATATTTGAATTTGAATTTAAATAGTCACAATATATTGTCATCATCAAAAAGGGGGAGATTGTTGGGTTCTGTGCGCCCCCTTGTTGTCTCTGACAGTGGTTTTGATGATTCTAATATATTGTGTGTTTTATGCTTAAATGGTGTTTGCACAATAAATAAGCTAACACTTTAATATCTTGTTTTGCAGGTGGTTCAAACACAATGGTCCTTCATGCACACATCCTTAATGTAGATGGTCACATTGGTGACTTCAAGGAAACATTATATTGGTGTTCTTAATGAATTGACAAATGCGTGATATCTTGTTGCCCATGGTTTTACATGCTCTGAACTGCATTTATAATTCATTCTTATTCATGTTTGTGAACGGATTATGCCTCACATGAATGTTTGTTTTGAGTTACTCTGAAATGCTTCATTTATTTTCAAAGTCTATACATTGCTCTCTTGCACAAGGAAAGTCTATACATTGGCCTTCTTACATACAAGTCTGTACATTGGCCTTCTTTCAAAGTATGTACATTGGCCTTCTTACATACAAGTATATACATTGGTCTTCTTACATTCAAGTCTATACATTGGGCTTCATATTTCAAAGTCTGTACATTGGCCTTTGGCCACCAAGTCTATACATGGCCTTCATACTTCAAGTCTATACATTGGGCTTCATATTTCAAAGTCTGTACATTGGCCTTTGGCCACCAAGTCTATACATTGGCCTTCATACTTCAAGTCTATACATTGTGCTTCATATTTCAAAGTCTGTACATTGGCCTTTGGCCACCAAGTCTATACATTGGCCTTCATACTTCAAGTCTATACATTGGGCTTCATATTTCAAGTCTGTACATTGGCCTTCATCAGCCAAGTCTGTACATTGGCCTCCATACTTCAAGTCTATACATTGGCCTTCATATTTCAAAGTCTGTACATTGGCCTTCATCAGCCAAGTCTGTACATTGGCCTTCATCCTCCAAGTCTACACATTGCCTTTTGGAATCAAAGTTCATATATTGGCCTTCATACTTCAAGTCTATACATTGGGCTTCATATTTCAAGTCTGGCCTTCATCAGCCAAGTCTGTACATTGGCCTTCATACTTCAAGTCTATACATTGGCCTTCATATTTCAAAGTCTGTACATTGGCCTTCATCAGCCAAGTCTGTACATTGGCCTTCATCAGTCAAGTCTATACATTGGCCTTCATCCTCCAAGTCTACACATTGCCTTTTGGAATCAAAGTCTATACATTGAGAGCTTTACCTACGTTACTTTCATCAAGTCTATACATGGGTTGTTTTCATGAACACCTTCTATGAGGTGTTATTGGATTAAATGTGTTTCATGCATTATTAAGATGAGGTTTTTCAGTTTTTTAAGTTATGCTCTTAAAATCATGAAAGACAAGATGAGAACTTATTTTAATGTAATTCATGTTTAATCACATTGGGTTGCACTTTTAGATCATTGGGAATGCTTTAAAATATCATTTCATGAGGTTTCAAGGTCAATGGGTCGACCCCCCCCACTCAATGGGTCGTCCCCTGGGCTGAAAACGGGCTAAACATCACCCTGTCTGAAAGTGGGTCGACCCCCCTCACAAAGTGGGTCGACCCCCCTATAACATTTCTGCTGAAAATAGCTTCTGGGAGCAAGTGGGTCGACCTCCCCCCATATTCGCAGCTCCGCGCGAGATTTTCGTGGGTCACCGAAACCCTATAAAACCACTTCCGATTGGGGTGAAATTTTACCCTAATACCCTTGGGTCATTAATGAACATGTTAGGGTGGTTTTGCTAGGGTTTTGCAAGGGTATTGTGGTCATTTGCACAACTTATCCTCATGGTATATATATGTTGCGAATTTGGAAGAAACAGGAGAGGAGCTCTAATCTCTCTATCTGTTTTGTAGGAGAACGAAGGGAAGAAGGAGGAAGGCTGAGGAAGAGTTTAAGATTCATCTACTTCCATCCATTTCTAGAGCTCGTGATTGAAGAAAGAAAGGAGCGGATTGAGAAGAGGAACGCGTGGACGTCCTCAACATTGGCATTCGGCTATCCTCCGACCCGAGCATCAGATATTATCATCCACACCTCGTTTCTTCTCATGGGGAACTACTTCTATATCTTGTTTACATCTATTAATGCCATTTGCCTTTGAGTTGTGGGGTTTGCATTAATCATATCTTGTATTTCTGAATTCTAGATATATTCTTGTGTGGACCGTCTGTGGACGGGTGTTTGTGTGAAGGCGGAGCTGCATCTCCGTGTGTTGGGTTTTATTGTGGGGAAAGTTTCCCTGTGGTTGGTTATGTATTGTCGGAGCTGTGACTCCGTGTGGATTTAGTGTCCGGGGTGTGTTCCCCGATTCTGTGTGTGGGTGTGTGCTGCGGTGGCAGCGTGTTGGGGATTTTCCCCATGTGTGGACATTGCTGCGGAAGCAGTGTGTGTGTGTGTGGTTGGGGTTCGTCCCCGTGTTGCTACGAAAGTAGCGTGTAGTGAAGCCTCACCCGGTTGGGTGAGGGGTGGACGTAGGGAGCCCTTCGTGGTCCCGAACCACCTAAAAATCTTCGTGTCCTTTGTGAATGCCTGTGTGATTGTCCATTTCTCCTATCTCCATTCACAGGTAGATTTATAGATTTTTATTCACTACTCCACTACACACTGCTACCTCTGCTATTTGTATTTGAGCACAGTTAACTCATTCTCTGCATTGCATATCCGTGTGAGATCGTAAAGATTGAGAGCATTCTTCTAATCTCACTTGAGTTTATGCTAATTAACGTAGTTAATTTTAATTCCACTGTGATCAGTTTAGATTGTTTTTAAAATCCATCATCTAAGTCAAGGGGACAATTCAACCCCCCTTCTTGTCCGCCATCTAGTCTGGGTCAACAGTTAGCATGCTCCTGGCATTTCTGCCAAGTCCCGGTGAACCTGTAACAGTAACCAAACATGGTGGGCCAGTAATAGCCCAGCTTCTTTATCTCGATTTTCATTTCAGACCGGTCCGATGTGCTCCAGCTGACCCAGCATTCACCTCATGCATGACTTGCATGGCTTTGTCAATGGACAAGCAACACAGCAGGATTTTATTTCTGGCATTCGCCATTATTCGGAACAGAGTTCGATTTCTCATTTCATAAGAATCTTTGATTCTTATTAATTTCATTCTATGTTCTTTTTCTTTCGGCAGTTGCTGGCGTTGAAACCATTGTAGCATATGCTCCCGCCAATCAGGTTGTCGAGCTTCTTCTATGGCCATTACTTCATTTTCTTCTCCTGTAACTGGAATATCCATCACACTCGGCACTTGTCGCCTATTGATGATGGTCACATTCAGGCTCTCATCCGGCGGGACTGCCAGGGAACTAGCTAGCTTTGCGAGGGTGTCTGCCTGAGCATTATGTCCTCAGTTGATGTGCTTTATTTGTGAAGAGGGGTGATCTCGTGCTGCTCCTGAGCGGGGAAGAGGATGACCACGTACACTTGAAATGTGAACTGCAAGAAGGGAAACGAGTCAGAGGTGCCCAGGGATAGATCCCCAGGAAGACCCTCTGATGGTTAAGTCAGAAAAATAGTAGAGCTCTAGTGCAAAGGGAATAGTGAGGAGGAAGATGGGAGCGCGAGATCCCTCTCCACTAAAAGGTGAAGTGGTTCCTGCTCAGGGTTTTTAACTCTTGCCTTGCTTACCTCCCTATAGTAGGGCTTTTCCAGTTTAAATAATGGCCCATTGTGCGAATGATCCCTGTAAGCGGAGGAGTCTCAGGGGGGTTACGTCCTTCATGTGGGCTCTTTATAGCACGCGGACTCTTGGTCTCCCCTATCCCCTTGAGCTTCCTGCCATTAAGGGACTCGCAACGACCGTGCCAATAAGCTTCCATCAGTGAGCCCAAGCGATAGGCACTTGCCGATGAGTGGTCTCCCGAGCAATGAGTGCATGGTCGGGACAGGGAATAGGGGGCTCCGGGGGAGCTTTCCCGATCGAACTGATGCTCAGACTTCCTAACCCGAAGGCCGTCTAGGAAGCGCTTGTTCTGAGTGAGTTTTTGGGCTTATAATAAGTGTGCCCGGGGGCTGTCACTTTGAGGAGTTGGACCTCATTCGGTCAGATTTAGACCTCGTTTGGCCTCTCCATACGGGCGATGAGATTTCCCCTCTCCACTTGTCCCCCTGGTACTTCCGAGCCAAAATTAGGCTCGGTCGAGTAGCATTTATGCTGGACTTTTTGTGGCTCTAGTTGGGTAGAGATTTCTCTTTCTGGTAGGGGCCACAAGACTGGGCTCGCCTTGAAAACATGCCCATTATGATGAATAAGATAAGGCCCCTCCCCGGGAGATCGGAACGCCACGCTGCCTCCCGCTAGGGGTTATAAGCATTACACGTTTTACGTCTCTTTATCACCAGGGTTTAGGGTTTTGCCTCTCTTTGTATTTATATTTGAGGGGGGATCCTGCGTTGTGAGAGCAGTTCGAAAGAGTGGAGGATCGTTGCGGCCATCGGAGCTAGGAGGGCATCCTGAGGCGGCGATTCGTCAGCTTCCTTCTCCTCCGGAGTCCTCTGATTCAGAGCTTTCCCCTTCCTTCTTCCAGTTCTTCTCTCTGCTTTATGGCGGACCATCATCAGTAGGCCGAGGGGAGGCAGAGAGATCAGGCCCCAAGGGTTTTCATGGTACCGTCGGAGCCTCTCCGCAGTGAGCTGGGGGAGACTGATGTGAAGCGACTGGAGAACCAATATGGGCTACCTTGGCAGTTCCAGTTCCTGGCGCCTGAGCCTCATGAGTCTAGCCTGGCCACTCGTTCCGGCCTCTTTTGTTCCTTCCTCTTGGCTTGGAAGTGTGTCTTTCATCTGCCCCTACATCCCTTCGCTACTGAGTTGCTTCGGTTCTACCGGCTGGCTCCTATCCAGCTGGTCTCCAACTCTTATACCTTCATCTTCTCCTTCATTTTCCTTTGTGGCCAGTGTGGGGTGCTCGCCTCGCTGGACCTCTTTCATTATTTCTTTGAGTTGAAGGAGAATCCTCAAGCGGGGAAGGGCTTCTTCTTTATTCAGGCGAAGCAGGGGAGAAGTTGTGTGTCCCTATCTGTGAAGGATTCCTCTCATAAGGGGTGGAAGACCCAATATTTCTGGGTGGGCGCGTTGGTGGTCGGTGTGGTCCGGAATTTCCTGACGGTGCCCAATTTTCACCCGAATATCCCTCCGAAGCAAACCGTGGTCTCCCCGGAGTTGGAGAAGGAGGCTGCCATCCTTCGACAGAGTTGCCGAGAGACTGTTGATTTGGTGAGCTCGTCCAACATCGAGGGGTACCTTTCTCGAGTGCTGTTGTCGACAGGTAAGGAGTTCAGGGACTTGCTATCTTTCTTGTCAAGTAAGGGGCCTTCCTTCTCTCAATTTGCTCTCCTTGGTTTAG
The DNA here is from genome assembly GCA_022559845.1 of Amorphophallus konjac. Lineage (NCBI taxonomy): Eukaryota > Viridiplantae > Streptophyta > Magnoliopsida > Alismatales > Araceae > Amorphophallus > Amorphophallus konjac. The sequence continues at coordinate 201,677,753 of CM040120.1, read as the reverse complement.
ATGCGAGGCGAACGGTTGAGGAGGAGGCACCGTCAGCTGAGTCAAAGGTCATCGACTTGGACGAGATGCCGGCTCCAAGTGAGCTTCAATCTTCGGAGAGCTCATCTCGCGCCCGGGATAAGGGCAAGCGGGTGGCCCGAGATGATGCTTTCGAACGTCGGGGGGTCAAGCGTGAGGATCCCGTGGCCAAGTTGTTGTGGTCTTCAATGAAGGCTCAGTCTGCCAAGAAGAAGAGGGCAAGGAAGGCGGAGGTCGCCCATCCATCCGAAGAGGATTCACCGTCGGCTCTCCCCTCTACCGGCAAGAGGGGGCTGACGATGAAGGGTTCACGGCCGATGTCGAGGCACCGAGCGAAGCAGAGGGGCCATCAGACGAGGGGGCCCAGTCTGAGCCGATCGAGGCCGGAGGGTCGCATGAGGAAGCGACTCAATCTCAGCCGACCGAGTCCGGGGAGGTAGGCGGCGGGGCCGCTCATTTCGAGCCAACCGGTGGGGCCCCCGGGACGGGGTTGCCCTGGGGAGGTGCCCCAATCCCGAACACTCCGGTGAGAGTTTCCCCTCCCTTGACCAGTGCCTTCAGCATCTGGGCTCCTCTGTACCGGGCATGCCATTCCCTGGCTTCGCGAGACTTGCGGGAAAAAGTCTAGAAGGGTCCCCCCTCCTCGCTTTTTGAGTAAATTATAGAGGGCTGGCTGGTCTTGGGCCAGCTGGGGGCGGAAGTAGTGGATGCGTACGCTCGGGTGGAGTCAGAGCGGGAGACTCTTTCGTGGGCTCGCGGTGCGCATGATCGGAAGGTCGAGCATCCGACCATTGATCTTAGGGACCTTCGTCGGGAGATGTCCCCACTCCGGGTGATGCAGGATGCTATGCCAGCTGAGAATCTACGTGATGTCGGGACTAAGCAACAACTATGACCAGCAACGTCAATAATTCGAATGGCATAGACTCGAGCACCTAACGTTCCCAAGAGAGCAACTACGCCAAGTAACAAGCAACTTAAAGCTCGCAAGCGACCGAAAGAGGGAAGTGCGCCGATCTGCACGGTTGAGAAACCGACATGGTCTAGGGTGGAAAACTCCACACTCGTGACTCGGATGAGTCACGGGATGGTCACACTCTCTCACTGCGGCAGTGATATAACAAATATAAGAGCTAGGCACCTATGATCTAACAAGCAGCGGCGTCAAGAAACTATACTAAATGAGCAAGTAATGCAAAGGGGGAGCAGATGCATACCTCCAAGCTCGGGGCATGGGGAAGAAGCCCGACCAAGTCACACAACCACCCGGTACTACAGCTAAACCAGTACAAGTCAAACACGGCCCACTCCTCGCATGGAGGTAAAAGGCTACACCGAGCTATCCGAGGGTCCTGCGAAGTGATGGGGGTCTATGAACGATCTAGAGGGGGGTGAATAGATCAGTCGCCCAATAAAATCTACTGCAACAGTTTATAGTGCGGAAATAAAACAAACTACTGCTGGACGGTAGAAATGTAAAAGAGTGCAGTCACAGAAATCCAACTATAGTAGATCTGAACTTAAACGGACCTAAGCATGCATCTATAGCGTATAGTGGAAATGATCATGATACACAACAATTCACACAGGAATCACACAGGAGACAGGAAGTTTTTAAGGTGGTTCGATCTCAAACCCGAGATCTACGTCCACCCCACACTCCAACCTGGAATGTGGCTTCAACCGCTGATTCACAGCTTCAACTGTTGGGCCTCACAGCTTGCCTACAATCACTGACTAATAGCTTGACCGCTGGGCATTACAGCTTCGCCAACCACTGGGGACTACAGCTTAACCCGTCTAGAGGAATCCTCCTCTGCCCACTGATCAATACAGCTTAGCTCTGCTGACTAACAGCTTGAAAATAAGGTTTCAGAAAACAAATCAGAAACAAACGAAAAACAAGAAATCTCAAATGGAATGTAGCTCACAATGAGCATTCTCAGTTCCGGTATCTGAACCAAGAAACTGATGAACAATCATTCAGAGAAAGTCTCTCAGACTCCTCTCACTCAACTATCTTTTTCTCTTCTCTCTGGATCGTTTCTTTTCTTCTCTGCTGCACTCACTCTTTTTCTTCTGTTCTCAATAGCACACACAGATCTTCTTGCACGATCAATTTCTCCAGATGGAGAAGTCTTCTATTTATAGCATCAGAGTGGTGGGCGTGTGTCCTCCACAATTCCTGCCCAGAGCGCCTTGACCACGTGGCAGCATTTCAGTTCACTGCGTTACACGTGTCACGATCTTGGCACATCCTTCATTCTTGGATCACGTGCCCTTCTTAATTTCTTCGAGCAGATATCCTGCAAAGGTTAGAGCACAGAGTTGGTTTGAGATTTGATCTAAGCCTGTACATACTTGATGCACATAATGTAGTATGCATATTAGAAAGTATGTACAATGAAGGTGAATGTACGGACATGCCACCAGAGAATGTATAGACTTTGTGTGTAATGTACAAGACGATGTACATACTTGCTGGCTTGTAATGCGATATGCATATAGGAAAGTATGCACATTGAAGATGAATGCTCAGGCATGCCATCAAGGAGTGTATGGACTTAGTGTGCATGCGACAACGATGTGCAGACTTGCTGGTGTGATGATGCATGAACTTAAACGCTCGTACCAGAAACGGTTGTACAAACTTATGAATTAATGCATGAACTTAATTTCTAGTATCACCACAGGTTGTACAGACTTTGTGTACTTGTGTATGCATAAGGAAACGTGATGCACAGACTTTGCATATGCATGAAGAACACTGGCTGTACTGACTCGATCGAGTGAAACAACGGAGGCTGTACAGACTAGCCACCAAAGAATGTACAGACTTTTATGAGAAAGATGCACACATGCACAATGAACACGGATGCACTGACTAAGCCATGAGCTGAGTTAACGGATATATAGACTTGCTCAGTCATCAGCTAATGGATGTATAGACTTGCTCAGTCATCAAACCAACCGTGTGCAGACATAGTGTACGCGTGAAACAAACGAGTGCACTGACTATGGCTAACACATGCAAACACGCATCGATCAGTGATATGCAAGAGATGGTCAATGCACTGACTATGTGGCGTGCAACTATAATTAATGCACCAATGCAAGCTATGCACGAACTAGAATAGACCTGATGCAGAGAACAGACAATGCACCGTATAGCTGCGTCAACGCAATGCCCATACTGTGTTAACGCACACCCCCTTTCCTCTTCATGCATGAAGTATATATGCTGAAGTATGAAGAACGATGAAGCATGCAGAACATTTACTAGTTCTAATCTTACATGATTCATTAGTGATTGCTATCATCAAAACTATATAACATCATCAAGGCATAGGGGGCACAACAATCTCCCCCTTTTTGATGATGGCAACACAATGAATAGATGCCATGAGATCAGTTCATGCATGCACAGACTTATGCACTAATAGATGTACAGACTTATGCACTGATAGACGTATGCACTAAATGAGATAGACGTATGCACGAAATGAGACTCCTATCCCATCTCCCCCTGTCCCATCTCCCACTCCCCCTGCACATTCTCCCCCTTTGCCATCAGCAAATAAGGAGGAAAGACAGGAGCAACGTTCTATGTGGCAGTTCAGAATGTGAGCACATTATGACGCAATCCTTAAAATATAAGAATTGAGCAATGGCTTTCTTGATGCCAATTAGGTTTAACAGTGATAGAAGATGAGGAGAAAGAACTGGCTTTCTGAGATAGGATCATATGATTCAGTTATAGCAATGAACTTAAGTCACATGGCCATAATAGTCTAGGTCGATACAATACCCTAGTTACTTCAGAGAAAGTGAAAGGCAAGGAAAGTCACCTGAACTTGTATTGAGATTAAACAATTGACACTCAATGATATTTGTTTTCTAAGGGTTACAGAAATTTCATTCACATGCTTCTGAAACATGAACTTATTGAACTGACAAGTATCATTTATGCCGTTGACATTAGGTGTATACCTTGATCAGAGGCTGATACCCCCTAGTTACTAAGCACAAACTACTATATCAATTTCTGATCAAAGCTACAGGAATAATTTGCACCTTTGACGTTGAGGGTATACCTTGATCAGACGCCAATACCCCTAGTTACTCAGTGAAATCTCTCTTGTAGATTTGACCGAATGAACAGAGATAACCTGAGTCACTTCATGACATAAGGTACTCTCCATTTCTTTGATGGAGACCTCAGTTTCTCAGTGAAACTCAGTCATTGCTCTGCCACTTTGTTCACTTCTTTTTATTTGATGATCTTAAATTTAGCTGCCCTTGTGATTTTTGGAGAGACTTGTTTAAGAACAATACACGATTCTTGGTTTTCAAACTTTAACCAACATTAAATCTGTCATGTTCAGGTACTGTGAGGACTTGTTCTATCATAATCTTGAGATAGAGGTTAAGAGCTATAAATGCTTTCTATCATCTTATTTTCAGAAGACAATCTTTTAAACTTTACAGTCTATTAAGGTTAAACCTTAGTTTCAATCAGTAAGCCCATGTGATTCTTATAACAGAAGGGTTGTAGTAATTTCAGCTCACGATAATGAACCAATCATTAGAATATTATCCATTCTGTGAAGGGGTTGAACTTAGTTCTGATAAGTCAAACCTCCCCCTGACAACAATATGCATTTCTAAACTATGCAATGATTTGACCTATCATGTAGTTAAAACATTGAATGCATAGACTATGAGTAGAGCATGTTTCGACATGAGGTCTATATAATGCAATTGATTGACTACATGTGTAACCATCCGTCGATTATATGTCCAACTATGCATTGACTCCAACTCATGATACCAACAGATGATGTGCATCAACTTAAGTACTCAGTCCACAAGATATTATTCTATCATCAAACAACTTTATCCTCAAGTTTAAGAACATGCACCCAATTATTGCAAGCATTCTAAAAGATATCTCAAGAGAGAAAGATTAGTCATTTTCCTGTTGAAATTTACAAAGCCCTAGTTCTCTTCTTAGATATTTAAATCTTTCATTTCCAAGAGGTTTTGTAAAAATATCAGCAACTTGTTTTTCAGTTTCAACAAAGACTAATTCAATTTCACTCTTGCCCACAGCATCTCTAAGAAATTGATGTTTAATATCAATGTGCTTAGTCCTAGAGTGGTGAACAGGATTCTTGGTAAGGCAGATGGCACTTGTGTTATCACATAGAATAGGAATGCATCCCAGACTTATCTGATAATCTGAAAGCTGATGTTTAATCCATAGTACCTGGGCAGCACAATTCCCTGCAGCAACATATGCTGCCTCTGCAGTGGAGAGTGCTACAATGTGTTACTTTTTAGAGGCCCAAGATACTAGGCAACCACCTAGGAATTGACAATATCCACTAGTGCTCTTCATATCTATCCGACACCCAGCATAGTTTGCATCAGTATAAGATATAAGCTCGAACTCACACCTAGCAGGGTACCAAAGACCAAGTTCTTGGGTGCCTGACAGATACCTCAAAATCCTTTTCACTGCACTAAAATGAGACTCCTTAGAACTAGCTTGAAATCTAGCACATAAACATACTGCAAATTGTATATCAGGCCTAGATGCAGTGAGGTACAAAAGGGATCCGATCATACCTCTATACGGCTTTTGATCCACTGGGTTACCTTTTGTATCTTGATCAAGACTTGTGGAGGTACCCATTGGAGCTGCAATGTCCTTGAGGTCTTCGAGCTTGTATTTCTTCAGGAGGTCCCTAATGTATTTGGACTGGGTGATAAAGGTTCCATCTTTTGTTTGAGTCACCTGCAATCCAAGGAAGAGTTTCAGCTCACCCATTGAGCTCATTTCAAACTCTTGTGTCATTAAGTCAAAAAATTCCTTACACATCTTTGGGTTAGTTGAACCAAAAACAATGTCATCTACATAAATCTGAACAATAAGTATGTCAGGGTGACTTACCTTTGTAAACAATGTTTGGTCAATCTCACCACTTGAGAACTTCTTGTCGGTAAGGAATTTGCTGAGCTTGTCATACCAAGCTCTAGGAGCTTGCTTCAAACCATAGAGAGCTTTATTCAACTTATATACATAAGAAGGGAAGTCTGAGCATTCACAGCCAGGAGGTTGATGAACAAAGACATACTCCTTAATTTCCCCATTGAGAAAAGTAGATTTTACATCCATCTGCTGGAGATTTATTCTATGGGAGCATGCATAAGCTAACAAAATTCTAATAGCATCTAACCTGGCTACAAGGGCAAATGATTCTTCAAAATCAATTCCAAATTCTTGGTTATACCCCTGAGCAACTAGTATGACCTTATTTTTGACAACATTATCTTGCTCATCAGTTTTATTTCTAAAGACCCACTTTGTCCCAATGACATTTCCATCAACAGGAGGTGGAACTAGATGCCACACCTTGTTCCTGTCAAACTGATTAAGCTCCTCGTACATGGCATTGATCCAATGCACATCCTTTAGGGCAATGTCAATGGACTTGGGTTCTACATGCGAAACCAATGCATATGCATTTAATTCATTTTGAGCTCTAAGAAAACCTCTAGTCCTAGGAGGTTCATGCAAATCACCAATGATGTTCTCAATAGGATGGTCTCTTAAGAATCTGACATTGTTAATTTGGTTACCTTGATCTTCATTTACCTCCCCCTGAACAGCAGGCTCTTCTGCATTGTTTTCTTCTGGCTCTTCTTCTTGATCTGATTGGTCTGCAGATTGTCTTTCATTTAATATTTCTCCATCATCTTCTTTCCTGAACAGACCATTTTCACATTTAGTCAGGGATTCATCAAAGACAATATGTGGAGATTCCTCAACAGTTTTAGAATTAAGATTGTACACTCTATATGCTCTAGTGTATTCAGAATACCCAAGAAAAATTCCTGGATCACTTTTAGGTTCAAATTTATCAAGATCTCTTTTATCATTAACATGAATGAAGCATTTACAGCCAAAGACCTTGAAATAAGAAATTGAAGGCTTCTTACCTTTTAGAATCTCATAAGGAGTTTTCTGAGTGAAAGGTCTTACCATGGCTCTGTTGATTACATGGCATGCAGTATCAACTGCTTGATAGGATCAGTGCGATGGATTCAGAGGGGGGGGGGTGAATGAATCCCACCCTTAAAAAACTTTTCGCTCAATAAAAGACTAGAACACTATCAAGGCAAATAGATAATCTAAAGAACAAGTTAAGTTCTCTTTTAAACCACTGAGCAAATATATAAGGCGCGCCTAAACAAGCAACTAGCGGAAGCAGCACAGATAGAAACGAGAGTGCTAAGGCAACCTATGAAGGAGATAGAAGACAAGGAGCAAAACACAACCACACTGCACAGAGGATTTTTATGTGGTTCGGTCACCAAGACCTACGTCCACCCCTCACTCCCAACCGGAGTGAGGCTTCCACTAGCAACGCTAGAACAACAGACTCAGTCTGCAAACACTTGCTGCCAAACAGCTTGACCAGGGGAACAACCTCCCCTCTTCCTCCCAACCGGAGGGACACCCGAAGTGACTCCCAACCACTTGGAACCAGAGACTAGGTCTCTCTTCCTCCAGACCATGAGGGAACGCACCAGTGACACCCAGTCACTGGCAACCAGAGACACAAGTCTCTCTTCCTCCAAACCGGAGGGAACACCTGGACTTGCAACCCACAAGACCAGAACCGGAGATGAATCTCCCTTCCTCCAAACCGAAGGGGAACCCACAAGTGACAACCTGTCACTTACAGACCGGAGACAAGTCTCCCTTCTCTTGCGACCACAAGAGGAACACCGATCTCTAACCAGAGAGTCGAAAGCACAGAGGATCAAATAAAAGGAAAACAAGAAATGAAGATACAGCAATCGGAAAGCTGGAAATGCAATGCAAAATGTAGCTCTCGCAGGAGCAACTAGATTGGATCTGATCTAAGTCCAGTAGATAGATCTTCAATAAAATCTTCTTTCTTCTTCTCCACAAACTCTCTCTCTTTCTCTTCTTCTTCTTCTGCTTTCACTCTCTGCCTCTCTGCTCTTTTTCTTCTTCTTCTGCTCACTGCCTCTCTACTGCTCTCACTTTCTTCTATCACTCTCTCGATCAGCCCTCTTTTATCAATCTACTGCGGATGAAGAAACTTCACATATATATATCAGTAGCAACTAGGGCATGTGCCCCCTTTAACTAGAGGACACCTCGGATCACGTGCCAGGTGCCTGTTGTGCCCCTGTGGTTTTGATGATGGTTTTGATGATTGGGTGTTGATATGAGTCAATCAAATGTTCAGTCATCTTGCTGCTGATGCTCAGTCATGTTACATGCTAAACTGATGCAATAAAATATTCATTGCTGTGGTTTTGATGATTGGGTGTTGATATGAGTCAATCAAATGTTCAGTCATCTTGCTGCTCAGATTAGATTAACATATTTGATGCTCAGTCATGTTACATGCTAAACTGATGCAATAAAACATTCATTGCTGTGGTTTTGATGATTGATTTGGTTTTGATGATTGCTGTTTGATGTGAGTCACTGTGAGTCATCTTGCTGAAATGAGTCATTATCCTTCATATGCTCAGTCAGTTTATCTGCTTACACTGTGAGTCATTGCAATTGAGGTTTCAGACTGTTATCTGCTACATAAAGCTTTCATATGCATTTACAGTCTATGCATTGAAATGAATGGGTCAATGTAAGTTTTGTTAAGCTTGCATGCCTCATAGTTCGTGCACGTTTCATCAATCACAGGTTCGTGCACAAGTAGGCTTGGCAAGTCTTCAGGTAAGAGAGCTATAGAAGCTCGTGCAGGCTCTGGCTTAGGCTGATTCGTGCATACTTAACCCCGTGCACATTTTTGGTTGCCATAAAGTTCGTGCATTTCTTGCTTTGAACAATGTCCGTGCACAGTCTGTCCACCTCGTGGTGTTTTCACAATTGTGTCTTCATAGAACATTGTGTATCTGTTCTACGTGTTGTCTCTCCTCACAAACACGAAAAGACTTCGTGTCGTTTAAGTTTATAACACTTCGTGTTGATCTTGTCTATTACCAAGAAATCTGCTAAGAGGTAGTACATTGTGTGTCTGTACTGTTACTGTCTTCCTGTTGGTTGGCACTTCGTCTTGTTTGAGTATAACACCCAGTGTTGTACTGCTTGTCTTCATGTCGTGTGTCCATTTTGTCTCCACTATATCTCGTATCACTTACTGTAGTTCCTCGAGTCGTTCGTAAGTTCGAGCAGTCCTTTCCTCGAGTCGTTTCCCAGTAAACCCCGTGTCGTTTTGACTCCGTATCAATGACTGTTTCTATCTTTGTTTTTGTCTTCAACACGTGTTAGGTCTGTTCAGTTCGTGTCGTTGTCAGTCATTGTTGTTTTCATCGCGTGTCATTTACTGTTGCTCTTCGTGTCGTTTTTTTCTTCTCAGGTCTTCGTGTCGTGTTCCTGAAGCTGCTCTAAAAGTTCTGATGAACTTCGAGTAGTTTTCCTGTAGACCTCGAGTCATTCCTACTTAGTAACCACACTTAGTGTCGGTCACTGTTTGTCCACGTATTCGTGTTGATACGTCTTCGTGTCGTTTTTCACTCCGTGTCGTTTTTGTTTCACTGCGTGCAGAACATTGCAGCACTTCGTGTTGCTTTCTGTGCCACCACCTTGTGTCGTTCTCTGTGTAGTGTGTGGTTTTGTCACCACTATACTTCGTGTCGATTGTTCTTCACTTCGTGCTGTTCTTACCGTCTTCGTGTTGGTCCTTCTCACTAGACCTCGTATCGTTCTTGCTTTGACCACACTTTGTATAGTTCTCTTTGAAGTATTATCTCTGTCATAGTGTGTATCTCGTGTCGTTCTCTTCATTAGGTCTGTTCTGTCACAGCATACCTCGTGTCGTTTTATGTGTGAACCTTGTGTCGCTTCTCTCTGTCCTCTAGTTGCATCTCGTGTCATCTTTCTTGTTGTGTTAGCCTTGTTCATTGTATCACAGTTCGTTCACTTCCAACCTCGTGAAGTAGTCACCCTGTGTTGACATTACATACCTCGTGCGCCTTAGCTTTAAATAAGCATGCAGCGAACTCTGATTGACTAATGGTGTTAATCTCATTACAGGTCCGAGGAAGAACATTTCACACACCTGGGCTGCACGTGATCCAAGACAAGAGGAACAAAATGCAATGAAGGCACGTGGCAAGAAAGTTCTGGATCAAGCGTGGGAGGCACACGCGTCTTGTGCCCTATTCACCTGCTGCTGATGCTATATAAGGTAGCCTTCGTCCACAGATGAAGGTTGATCGAGTTGGCGAGAAGAAAATCTCATACAGAGAGCCACGATCCAGATAGAAAAAGAAAAGAGAAAGAAGAAGAGCAGAAGGAGAAGAAGAGAGGTAGAGAGCTCGAGAAGAGTGTGAAGAGAAGAAGAAGCAGAGAGTGAGAGAAGAGCAGAAGAAAGAGAAAGAAAGATAGAGAGTGAGCGAGAGAGCTCGTGGAGAAGAAGGAAGATCTTACCTGAAGATCCGTCTACTGGACCGTGGATCAAATCCAGGCCAGTCAGCTCCGTTGAGAGCCACATTGTGCATTTCGTTTTTCAGCTTTCTGTTTTGCTGAAGTCATTTTTCGTTTATTGTTCTTTCCTTTGTTTTCTGGTTTGCTGTGTTTCGATACTCTGTAGAGTGGTCGGGGTTCCTCCTGTTAGTTCAGGAGAAGGGAGATTGACATCTCCGGGTGCAAGTAGCTAGGTGCTACTTGTGGGTTCCCTCCGGTTTGGAGGAAGGGAGATCTGATCTCCAGTTGCAAGTAGTTGGGAGCTACTTGTGGGTTCCCTCCGGTTTGGAGGAAGGGAGACTTGTCTCCGGTTCTGGGCTTGTGGATTCAAGTCCAGGGGTTCCCTCCAGGTCTGGAGGAAGAGAGACCGTGTGTCTCTGGTTTGCTAGTGATTGGTGTCACTAGTGGTTCCCTCCGGTTGGGAGGAAGAGGGGAGGCTGTTCCCCTGGTCAAGCTATTTGGCAGCATTTGTTGCAGACTGAGTCTGCTGTTTCTAGCGTGAGCTAGTGGAAGCCACACTCGGGTTGAGTGTGGGGTGGATGTAGGTCTGAAGGACCGAACCACCTAAAAAACCCCTTGTGCATTGTGGTTTGGTTTATCTGCTTTTGCTTCCGCTAGATGATTGCATAGGGGAGCTCTAAGCGTTTGGCTTCTGTTTGAGCAGAAGTGTTGATTGGTCTTCTTAGAATATCTTAATCTGTCAAGAGAGCGAAATTCCAATTGAGTTTTAGATTGTCGAATCTGTCTTGTTTTATTCTAGGTTTTTAATTGGGTGAAGGTTGATCAAACGGGCTATATTCATTCACCCCCCCTCTGAATACTTGCACCGAACCTATCAATTGGTATCAGAGCAGGTTCCCTAGCTCAACAGATCCAACGATCTGAAGGGGATCCTGCCATCGTGTGAAGCTTCTTATCTGTGTGTGTGTCTGTCCTGCTGCTTGGATCTCTCATCGAACAATTACTGTTCTAAAACTGTTTATTTAAATGTCTTCTCTCGTGATATTTGATGGTTCAAATTACAGCAGTTGGTTGGGCGGCATTGGCATTCACCTGAGTTCCATTAATCCTAAATTATGGAATCTCATATCAAAGGACCCACACAAAGTGACTCAGGATGAGGCCAGATGGTCTAGGAGGGACATGAGGAAGTTTAAAGAGAATACTGAGGCCTTTAATATTCTGAGAGACTCAGTAAATATTGACATGTTTCCTTGTATTGCAGGTTGCTCAACAGGAAAAGAAATCATGGCTCAAGTGAAAGCCATACATGAGGAAAAAGGTGGACTGTGCTTAGTCAGAAATGGAGGAGACTATAGTGACAGCCATAATCCAGAAGATGATAATGGCAAGGCAAGCTCAAATGATCAGGAAGAGGATAATGATGAGGAGGTAAACATCTTCGAAAACTTCTCTTTAGATGATTGGGAGAATGCATACGCTGAGTTGTTCGAGTTTCATGAACAATTAAGAAAACAATACAAGAAATTGAAAAATAAAAGTGATCGAAGTAGTTCTACTCCACAATGTGAAAACTGTTCAAATATGCAGAAATCTCATGACGTTTATTTATCTGACTTCCATATGCATAAAAACCAGAATGAAAAATTGATGAAAAAACTTGAATGTGTTAGCTCTGAATTGGATATTGTGAAATCCGAAAATGAATGCCTTAAGAAACAATGTGAAAAACTTCAAGCTCAAACAAAATGCTCTGATAATTCTGCTTGCAATGAATGTGCATTCTTGAAGGAATTGATTGAAGATTTAGACTCTGATGATAATATACAGAAGAAACTAATCACTTCCTTGAAGAAAGAAAATGATTCACTACTTATTCAGAAGAAGGAAACCGATAAATTACAAGATAAGCTGATTGAAGAAAACCTTCATCTGAAGGAACAAAACAAAAAGCTAATGGTTCTTAATACTATTTCTTCTGAAAAATGGCTGACAGTTGAAAAAGGGAAATCTATTCTGAAAGAAAATGAAGTGAGTAATGAATTCACATTGACACTGGAAAATGAGACTCTGAAAAGTCTGAACGATGAATTGCAAAATCAACTTATGTTGTGTGAGGACCACATTGTGTCTTTAGAAAGAGAAATTGAAGATCTAAGAAACTCCCTGTCAAAATTTGTTAAGGGAAGAGACAATCTGAATAAGCTCCTTGGTGCGAATGTGAATTTTCAGAAGGAGGGACTGGGTTACAGTCCAGACATGAAGAAGTCTTTTGGAGAAAAATTGAAGACTATTTTCGTTAAAAGTTCAGAACAAGAAAAGCCCTCTACCTCATTCTCACCTCAGTACAAAAATCAGAAAGAGAATGAAAAATAGAAAACAAATAGAAATAACTCTTCTATGCATATTGATCACAGTCCTCACCCACACTCGCATACATCTAGAAAGAAAATAATCTGTCACTACTGTCACAAACACGGACATTTGATGCATGATTGTAATTTGATGGAAAAGGATGACCTAGCAGCTGCTCAAAACAATCAGGCTAGAAAGCATGTCCCGTGGGATAAGAAAATTGATTGTTATAACTGTGGAAAAATAGGACATGTTGCTGCACAATGCTGGTCAGGGTCGTTTAGAAGAAACTCCCTTCAATGTTCTCATTGTAGAAAGCATGGCCACACAGTCAAAGACTGTTGGCATATCCAGGGTAGGAATGTCAATTTCAAATATGCTAAATTTCCTACAAAGAAAAATGATTTTGGAAGAAATAAAGTTGCATATAAAAGAAAGATTTCTACATGTTCTGAATGTGGTAAGCTAGGCCACAAAGCTGCCAACTGTTGGCTAACTGATTATGGAAAGAAAAATTTTCATCATAATCAAAGAAATACTCATGCTCATCTACATAGGCATCATACTTCAGCTAATTCAGGACCCAAGACTGCTTGGGTTCCTGCAGGATCAAAATAATTAATCTTTGCAGATGTGTCTTGGAAATGAATAAAGGGGGCTAATCAACCAAGGCACTCAAGAATGAAACCCCATGACTACATTTCAGGTTAGCTCTGAAAAACTCTGCTTAAATTCTGTCTTCTGAATTTGGGTGCTCTAAATGCCTGCATATCATGTAATTCCTGAAAATCTGAACTGAATGTGAATGCTGTCTGAAAACTATCTGTTGCATAATTCATTGAAAAAAAACCTGAATTGCATATAGGACTGTTGAGTTTACCTTGTTATTCATGACCTCGATGGTATATCAAATGGTAAGCTTCCTAAAGGCAGGGAAATCTGTCCGGAGGTCCTTACTATGTGAGAGCTGGTCTTTCAGACCAAGTGCTCAGCCTAGTACCATGGGTCATGTTGCTTGATAGGGCAGTCAGAATGTGCATGTACCATTTGGAATCAGATGTTCAGTTTTCAGTACAAGCATTGCATGTTTTCAGGGGGAGTCACTTGTATATCTTTGCATAACAATTCAATGTAGAGTCTTTGCATGTCCCTGCATGCATATAGTGCATTGCATCTCCCTATTTTGGAAATGCCAAAAAGAGAGTTCGAATGCATATTGTGAGGGGGAGTCATTGCAATTGCATAAAGATTGTCAAATGCATACATGGGTCAGAACTCATTGCATATCCTCTCTTACTGATTTTGTTGACAAGCCTTGATCATAATTTGAAAACACTAAGCTTCAAAATCTCTCCTATCAATTGGTAACAATTGGTATCATTTGGCTTCAGAATTCTATCAGTCTTTCATGAAGATTTCAATGGACTATCTCGATCGTAAATCTGAAAAAAAAAAAAACTCTTGAACTAGAAATCTTCTATTATACATTCTTATGAATATCTGAAATAACTCATGTGGTTTAAGCTTAATGTATTCATGGAGCTTAACTTCAAAATCTCTTAACATATCTGAATCATGCTTAATAAATCTTAACCAACTGGTTCATACTAAGTCTTGCAAAAACTTCTGAAATCTGCACTTTTGAATACATGACTTCAACTGGTTAAGTACATGAAACTATTATTGATTTGAAGCAAATGAATGTTTTTTTTTGGGGTTATTGTCAGAGTAATGACATTGGTCACTGAGAAACACAAGTCAAAAGGACTGTGTCATGAGGTGCCTTAGTTAACTCTGAAAAATAAGAATTCATTGAAAATCAGGTAGAGCAATGGCATGCACACTGAGAAATATAACTCACTCATCAAGAAATGATTTGGAGTGTGTCATGATGTGTAAATGCTATCTCCGTTCATATATTGCATGACAGTTAGTCACACTAAGTGCTTAGGGATATTGGCCTGTATCAAGGTATATCCTCTAGTTACAAGGTGTGCACTGAACTAGAGTGCTCGTAAAATTTGTAGCATAAAAAAAAAAATTGTTGAATGAATTGAAATATCTGAATATTGATGCTAAAATCAAATTGCTACAACCCTAGACAAAGTCATATGACTTCATAATTGCTTGATTTCAATATTGATGCATGTAATTCCGAAAGAAGTTAATAAATTTGATTGTGTAAGAGAAAGGGAGTCTTATCAAGATAAATATGAGGGCCTGGTTCATTTTTATTCAACCATGGTTTCAGATATCAATACAGAATTTTATTGATAAACTCTACATACATCATGTTTAAAACATGCTATTCAATAAATGTCATTCATAAGCCCTTATGATAGAAGACTTTGAAAACTTATGCTTTAGATTTATGAGATTGATATCTCTTTGAAATCAGGCTGAACTTCTTGTGTTTGGAACATCCTTGAAAAATCTGTTAATTGAAAAATCTGTTTGCCCCTGTGGTCTCCTTCTCATAAGAGTCCACTTATTGAGGGGGAGCTTCCATGTCATGCATCACTTGCATATCAATTGGCATCTCCTCAAGGGGAGCATTCCTTGTCATGCTGAATCATGTTCATATCATTTGTGACCTTGCATTCATATACTCAGGGGGGAGTATTGAATTTCTTGTTGCATCTGCATTTTTGCATTTAACCCTTCCCATCACTTTGATCTTCTCTAACTCATGCTTTTGCTGAAACTATTAAAGGGGGAGAATCATGTTCTTGCAAGGGGGAGATTTTGACTGAACTTTTATACATGCTATATTTTCTCAAATTATTTTTCTTTTTGATGAAGTCAAAGGGGGAGAATAATTTGAGTCTTTAGAATGCCTCACATCATCAGAATGACTCAATGTATTGAGAGTGTTGCCATCATCAAAAAGGGGGAGATTGTTGTGCCCCTGTGGTTTTGATGATGGTTTTGATGATTGGGTGTTGATATGAGTCAATCAAATGTTCAGTCATCTTGCTGCTGATGCTCAGTCATGTTACATGCTAAACTTATGCAATAAAATATTCATTGCTGTGGTTTTGATGATTGGGTGTTGATATGAGTCAATCAAATGTTCAGTCATCTTGCTGCTCAGATTAGATTAACATATTTGATGCTCAGTCATGTTACATGCTAAACTGATGCAATAAAACATTCATTGCTGTGGTTTTGATGATTGATTTGGTTTTGATGATTGCTGTTTGATGTGAGTCACTGTGAGTCATCTTGCTGAAATGAGTCATTGTCCTTCATATGCTCAGTCAGTTTATCTGCTTACACTGTGAGTCATTGCAATTGAGGTTTCAGACTGTTATCTGCTACATAAAGCTTTCATATGCATTTACAGTCTATGCATTGAAATGAATGGGTCAATGTAAGTTTTGTTAAGCTTGCATGCCTCATAGTTCGTGCACGTTTCATCAATCACAGGTTCGTGCACAAGTAGGCTTGGCAAGTCTTCAGGTAAGAGAGCTATAGAAGCTCGTGCAGGCTCTGGCTTAGGCTGATTCGTGCATACTTAACCCCGTGCACATTTTTGGTTGCCATAAAGTTCGTGCATTTCTTGCTTTGAACAATGTCCGTGCACAGTCTGTCCACCTCGTGGTGTTTTCACAATTGTGTCTTCATAGAACATTGTGTATCTGTTCTACGTGTTGTCTCTCCTCACAAACACGAAAAGACTTCGTGTCGTTTAAGTTTATAACACTTCGTGTTGATCTTGTCTATTACCAAGAAATCTGCTAAGAGGTAGTACATTGTGTGTCTGTACTGTTACTGTCTTCCTGTTGGTTGGCACTTCGTCTTGTTTGAGTATAACACCCAGTGTTGTACTGCTTGTCTTCATGTCGTGTGTCCGTTTTGTCTCCACTATATCTCGTATCACTTACTGTAGTTCCTCGAGTCGTTCGTAAGTTCGAGCAGTCCTGTCCTCGAGTCGTTTCCCAGTAAACCCCGTGTCGTTTTGACTCCGTATCAATGACTGTTTCTATCTTTGTTTTTGTCTTCAACACGTGTTAGGTCTGTTCAGTTCGTGTCGTTGTCAGTCATTGTTGTTTTCATCGCGTGTCATTTACTGTTGCTCTTCGTGTCGTTTTTTCCTTCTCAGGTCTTCGTGTCGTGTTCCTGAAGCTGCTCTAAAAGTTCTGATGAACTTCGAGTAGTTTTCCTGTAGACCTCGAGTCGTTCCTACTTAGTAACCACACTTAGTGTCGGTCACTGTTTGTCCACGTATTCGTGTTGATACGTCTTCGTGTCGTTTTTCACTCCGTGTCATTTTTGTTTCACTGCGTGCAGAACATTGCAGCACTTCGTGTTGCTTTCTGTGCCACCACCTTGTGTCGTTCTCTGTGTAGTGTGTGGTTTTGTCACCACTATACTTCGTGTCGATTGTTCTTCACTTCGTGCTGTTCTTACCATCTTCGTGTTGGTCCTTCTCACTAGACCTCGTATCGTTCTTGCTTTGACCACACTTTGTATAGTTCTCTTTGAAGTATTATCTCTGTCATAGTGTGTATCTCGTGTCGTTCTCTTCATTAGGTCTGTTCTGTCACAGCATACCTCGTGTCATTTTCTGTGTGAACCTTGTGTCGCTTCTCTCTGTCCTCTAGTTGCATCTCGTGTCATCTTCCTTGTTGTGTTAGCCTTGTTCATTGTATCACAGTTCGTTCACTTCCAACCTCGTGAAGTAGTCACCCTGTGTTGACATTACATACCTCGTGCGCCTTAGCTTTAAATAAGCATGCAGCGAACTCTGATTGACTAATGGTGTTAATCTCATTACAGGTCCGAGGAAGAACATTTCACACACCTGGGCTGCACGTGATCCAAGACAAGAGGAACAAAATGCAATGAAGGCACGTGGCAAGAAAGTTCTGGATCAAGCGTGGGAGGCACACGCGTCTTGTGCCCTATTCACCTGCTGCTGATGCTATATAAGGTAGCCTTCGTCCACAGATGAAGGTTGATCGAGTTGGCGAGAAGAAAATCTCATACAGAGAGCCACGATCCAGATAGAAAAAGAAAAGAGAAAGAAGAAGAGCAGAAGGAGAAGAAGAGAGGTAGAGAGCTCGAGAAGAGTGTGAAGAGAAGAAGAAGCAGAGAGTGAGAGAAGAGCAGAAGAAAGAGAAAGAAAGATAGAGAGTGAGCGAGAGAGCTCGTGGAGAAGAAGGAAGATCTTACCTGAAGATCCGTCTACTGGACCGTGGATCAAATCCAGGCCAGTCAGCTCCGTTGAGAGCCACATTGTGCATTTCGTTTTTCAGCTTTCTGTTTTGCTGAAGTCATTTTTCGTTTATTGTTCTTTCCTTTGTTTTCTGGTTTGCTGTGTTTCCGATACTCTGTAGAGTGGTCGGGGTTCCTCCTGTTAGTTCAGGAGAAGGGAGATTGACATCTCCGAGTGCAAGTAGCTAGGTGCTACTTGTGGGTTCCCTCCGGTTTGGAGGAAGGGAGATCTGATCTCCAGTTGCAAGTAGTTGGGAGCTACTTGTGGGTTCCCTCCGGTTTGGAGGAAGGGAGACTTGTCTCCGGTTCTGGGCTTGTGGATTCAAGTCCAAGGGTTCCCTCCAGGTCTGGAGGAAGAGAGACCGTGTGTCTCTGGTTTGCTAGTGATTGGTGTCACTAGTGGTTCCCTCCGGTTGGGAGGAAGAGGGGAGGCTGTTCCCCTGGTCAAGCTGTTTGGCAGCATTTGTTGCAGACTGAGTCTGCTGTTTCTAGCGTGAGCTAGTGGAAGCCACACTCGGGTTGAGTGTGGGGTGGATGTAGGTCTGAAGGACCGAACCACCTAAAAAACCCCTTGTGCATTGTGGTTTGGTTTATCTGCTTTTGCTTCCGCTAGATGATTGCATAGGGGAGCTCTAAGCGTTTGGCTTCTGTTTGAGCAGAAGTGTTGATTGGTCTTCTTAGAATATCTTAATCTGTCAAGAGAGCGAAATTCCAATTGAGTTTCAGATTGTCGAATCTGTCTTGTTTTATTCTAGGTTTTTAATTGGGTGAAGGTTGATCAAACGGGCTATATTCATTCACCCCCCCTCTGAATACTTGCACCGAACCTATCAGTGCCAACCTCGGATCACGTGCCCATTCATCAGCCTGTACAATGACAGAGTTACTTCAGTCGATCAGTAAAGAGTGTATAACTTAATGAAGTAATGCATTAGCGTGTACAGACTTTAGATGCAGCATTTATGCAAGTATGTACAATGTGAGAATGTGTAGACTTGAAGCCCTTCAAGCGACCTCAGTGTACAGACTTGCAGAATGATGCATTAACATAACAGAGTGGAATGTGTAGACTTCTGTGTAAAGCATGAAGCAATCGAATGTGTAGACTTTAGAAGCAGCAGTTAAGCAAGTGTGTACAATGTGAGAGTGTGTAGACTTGAAGACCTTGAAGCGACCTCAATGTACAGACTTGCATGGGTAAGATGCATGAACAAGCCATAGCCAGTGTATAGACTTAACCGATGCATGAACAGTGCGTCGATCTATAGACTTGGAGAACTGATGCATGAACAGTGCGCCGATGTATAGACTTTGAGAGACAAGCGAGTGTATAGACTTGATGAACCAAGCGAGTGTATAGACTTGATGAAACACTCACGAGTGTATAGACTTCATGAACCAAGCGAGTGTATAGACTTGATGATGGGGACATCACCTCCCATTGCATCCGGCATGGTCTAGTCATTTAATTTTGAGTCCTATGTAATTTTTATTTGAGTCATTTGATGTATTTTCCCTTTTAATTGAGTCATGTTCCTAGGTCTTGTGCTTATTTCCCTAAGTTTGAGAGTCATTAGGTTGTCTAGTTAGCTATTGGGCCCAACTCATTGGGCTTGGCCCAAGTGCACCCCCCTACCCCCTCGGTTATTTGTCATTGAGTTTTTTGTCAGGGACTTATTGTAAAATGTGGGCTGCCTATATATAGGACCCCATTCCCCCCATTTCAACTTAATGAATGAATGAATCAATGAAAAATGCCATTTAAGTATCCAAAGCTTAGTTTAGTGGAGTGATTTCAACATTTTTTGGGTGAGAAACCCTAGGGGAGAGATTCCCCACCCTTCTCTCTCCTAATCCCTCTTTTTCACTCCACTTTCTCTCTCCTCAACACCCAATTTCGAATTTTCTTCTCGCTCCTCCTTTCCCAACCACCTCAACCCCCACCTACCATCATTAAAGCCCTCCACTTCCCCATGGCCTCCATTACTCCACCCCCCTAGTCCCAAGGAGATCCCTCACCATTCCAACACCATCCTCCACATTCCAACATCACTTTCCCCATTCCAACACAATCAACCCCTTCCCCACACAACCCCACAACTTCCAAAGCTTATTTGAATTTGAAATCCACCCTTCCCTCCACTCACTTGTGCCCCCCCTCACCTTCTCCTCTCACCCACCTTCCCAAATTCGTAGCTCCACCTCCCACCACCTGTTAGACCCCCTTCCAGACCCCATTCTTCCCTTCCCCCACCTTAGAACACCCCCTCCTAGACCCCCTCATAGCCCGGGCTTTCCCCACACTCATCCACCCCCATTTCCCCTCCCATATACCCCATTCCCCCCCATCATCATCAACCTACAGCTCTCAACTGAAGATCTACAGCAGAGCAGAAGCTTGCAGCTACCACGACGATCACCTCCGGACGAGTTTGAAGACCCAAGAGCCATCGTCGGAAGCGTCTGCCAGTCGCCTTCGTAACCGAAGTGGTTTCGTCTTCTTCCGCTCTCTGAGCCATCCTGGAGCTCCATTCTTCCACAGCTGCACAGTTCTACCTCGGCTAAGGACCTAAACCAGCTTAGAAGCTCTACCACGACGGACCCTGAAGGAATCAGTCTTTAAGTTCTTCTTTAAAGTTCCTCTTTGGCCTGTCCAGTTTCATATTCAATAAGCGGAAGTTCATTCAGCATCCGGGAGCAGAAGTTACCAATTTTCTCCCCCGAACGCGCGGTTCTACCTTCTATAGTCTGCACCGACCCCTCCTCACTCTTCTGGTTCCACAGATTGTCTGTGACCTCTTCTGGTGTCCCCGTTTCTTTTGCTACAAAGAGGACTCACCCACAGTTCTAACGGCGCTGACGGCATCAAATTTGGAGTTCGGGAGCGGCCAGGACAGCCTCTGTATCCTACTGTTGGTGACCTGCCCCTGCTAGTCCGAGAAACAGAGGCCCTGTTCAAGCTCCTGCCCCGACCAGCAGTGACTCTAGAAGAAATTAAGAAAATTCTGAGGCATTCCCCTTCCAGCTATGAAGGTTTTCCCTCTGGTTTCGTCGTCAATAAAATTCCTGATCAAGATCTACAGCAGTAACACCGACTCTCTGTCCCGGCTCGTAGATAGCAAGCAGATTCGGCGTCCACCCTTATTCCTCGTTCTTTGCTTTAGTTTCCCCACCCCGCTTGACCGGCTGAAGGTCCCTCCCTGTGTGGAGGTAGTATTGATTATAATTTCTATTAACCCCCACCCCAAATCCCCCTCCTACGTGAGGTGTAGTGTTGTAACTTGTTTGGGCAGGTCAAGCGACACCGCCGCGGCGTGTGGGGATCCACTCGCCTCCCCGCTCGCCCTCGTCTCCGACCGGGACCAATTTCTTCAATCCGGTCGAGTAAGTGATCAAACCTTCACTCCACTTAGTGCTTGTCTTTCAATATTAGTTCTAATTCCGCTGGTTATACGAGTGAGAGCCCGATCCTCAAGCCCCATAAACTTGAGTGATCACCGTGGGAATATTACAACCGGTGCCTTTGGCACTTTGTCGGCCCCCTTGATTTGGGCATCCCCACCCTTTGGGAATCAAGTCTTGGCCTTGCTGGCCCTCTACCAGCAAGGGCCCAACCCCACATCCTCCCCTTGGCATTGCCAAGTCACCCCGGGCTTGGGTGAGTGATGATAGAGCGGTGGCCCAATTTGGCCCGTTTTGAATGCGATTGTGCTTGCTTGCATTAGGTCCGAGGTCGTGTCAAATCAATTGATATCAGAGCAAGTCATTGACTTATCTCTATCAAGTCAAGTCCTTGGGCATGCTTGCATTGGAGTCATCATCAATCCGACCCTTGCATTGATTTCCCCGATCATCATGGCCACCTACTTAGCCTACTCACCACACATGGACTTCATCCTAGATAGGGATATTACCTTTGACGGATCGCATTCTAGTGACTATCTTAGGTGGGAGGCTACCATAGAAAAGTACTTTGAAAAGACTTGGGTATATGGATCTGCGAGAGTCCGAAAGGCCGAGGGACGACTTCGAGGTCAAGCCAAAAGTAAGTGGGAACACATAGAGGGATTAAGGAGGGTTAGGAGGCAAGAGCCGATTTCCTCATGGGATGATATGAAGGTTGAACTTAGGAATATCTACATCCCCAAATATTCCCACCCCTTCTACTCAAACACCCCTAGCCCGAGGTGCACTACCACTCCTGCATCCCCACCCGATCAACTTGATACCACCTTTAGGCCTCCTCCCCCACCACTCCCAACAAATCACTTCTCCACCATCATAACTTCACTTCGCAACCAAGTCCTCTCCCTTAAGGCCCAAATAAACCAAACATCCACCTCTCCACCAAATCCCCTAAGGGTCCCCACACTCCAACCAAAACCCCCTTCCGCAAACCTCACTATCCAAACTCAATTGGCCCCCACATTCCCCCCTCCACAACTAGACGATCCCAAGGGGAAGAGACCCCTAACCAACCCAGTTTTCTCAATAAGGACTACCACTCACCCTATTCTCACCATTCAAACCCAAGTGGACCCCATTTCCATCCCTCCACCTAGAACCATGTCGGCCACCACCACCCAACCCAAATCCCATCACCCGACCCACCTTCCACTTCCAACCCCAATCCTATCCCAACCTAAGCCTCCAATACTTCCACTCCCAAACCCCACACTACCAATCCCAAACCAAGTTTCCCTTTACCCTCCACCCCGGGAGCACCACACACCAACCCTCATCACCCCAAAAGACCCTCTCACCTCCTTGGTAGAAGAACTCATACCCAATTCAATAGTTGAGGACACTCCAAACCCACTCCCCACCTTGGAGGAAACCCAAGTCCAAGTTGAGAAAGAAACATCACACGATGGTCCTCACCTTACATCACCCTCTCTAGTTGGGACCAAGCTCATCTTAGGAGAACCCATTGTTAGTTGGCTAAAGGAGAGCCCAATTAGAGAGATCCGGGCCCATGTTTTCCCTCCCATAGAACAAGACCTTCCCTTAGTGCCCTTCTTCTCCTATCACACCACAATCCAAGCATCCTATCAAGTGGAGACCTTAGAGGACCTTCTCAAGGGCATAGCATGGCAATTAGAGATGACTAGCATGTTGACCCCTATGGTAGAACAACCTAGGAGCCTTAGCCTCCTACACCTATGCATAGGGTCTACCACCTCGGTTTGCACCATTGATTGCTACACTAGCGACCTCCTTCTATTCCTCCCTACACCCGATGAGCCCAACCTTCTCCTCGATTTAGAGCTTCTTATCTCGGGTAGAAAGTTAAGCCCTCCACTCATGGCTGACGCACTTGCCAAGAACATTGGCCCAACTATCATGGAGAAGGATGACTTAGCACCTTTTGAGGATCTTGAGGACATGGAGTTCCTCCCCCTAGGTAACCCATTTTATGATCCATATGATCCATTCCAATGGGAGTCAAGAGACTCGTGTGACCCAAACACTTTATCCACCACCCACCTTTCCCTAAACCAATTCACAATGTTTGACCCAATTCACTCCATCTTAGACCCGGGTTACACCTTGGGAGCCATAACCTTGGACCATATATCCCTAGGTAATAAGGTGGTGCCCCACCCCATGATGACCACCTTCTAAGATCCATTCGATCATTTCCAATAGGAGTTCAAAGGTTGTCTCACACCTATACACATGGAAGTCACTTTTGGGAAAAGTATGCATGTGTCTAGGCTTTCCACACCCCTTGGCATGAACACGATGTTGGGTCCATTCATTCATATCACCCACATGTCATGTAAAAAGTATGAGTGGTCCATATTCGGATGTCATGGTCCACCTTCATTCATCATGGATCTTAAGCATGTCAAAGGCATCTACGGATGTCCGGGTTCTCCTATATTTATCACCAATTTGCATGATAGGGCCACCTACGGGTGGCCCGGCCCACCTAGGCTAACCAAAGTCTACACTACAACATTACACGATAGGTCTACTTTTGGTTGCCCAGGTCCACCCATCACCCCCGGAATGTCTGCATTCACAACATTGCATAAAGAGATCCGCAAGCACATTAGCAAGAAGAATGCGACTTATAAAAGGCGAGCTGACTCTCATCGACGTCACCAAAAATCCCATGAGGGTGACTTAGTGATGGTAAGAACGGAGAGGCTCTCCCCGGGAGCCATCTCCAAATTGAGGCCACGTGGGGCTGGTCCCTTCCAGGTCCTGAGGCGCATTAGTGCACATGCCTATGAGTTAGATTTCCCTGAGGAAAATGGGGTAAGTCCCACATTCAGTGTCACCGACCTAGTGCCATACAAGGGACCCACGGTGGTACCTAGTGAGGATATTGAGCCTATTCCCTCCGTTGAGAGAGCACCCACCCGTGAGGAGAGTCCATTAGCCAAGAGAGCCCAGCGTGAGCGCATTGAACGAATATTGGATGAACATGTCACTACCACCAGGAGAAAAGTATACAAGCGCTATCTCGGCAGGTGGATGGATCGGTCTCATTCGGAAGACTTGAGGGCAGTACCACTTCTACACCGTCCAAGGAGGGAAGGACACTTACTCGACGGAGTCGAGTTCTCCGCACCCCGGGAGTATAATGGGGACATCACCTCCCATTACATTTGGCATGGTCTAGTCATTTAATTTTGAGTCCTATGTAATTTTTATTTGAGTCATTTGAAGTATTTTTTCTTTTAATTGAGTCATGTTCCTAGGTCTTGTGCTTATTTCCCTAAGTTTGAGAGTCATTAGGTTGTCTAGTTAGCTATTGGGCCCAACTCATTGGGCTTGGCCCAAGTGCACCCCCCTACCCCCTCGGTTATTTGTCATTGAGTCTTTTGTCAGGGACTTATTGTAAAATATGGGTTGCCTATATATATGACCCCATTCCCCCCATTTCAACTTAATGAATGAATGAATCAATGAAAAATGCCATTTGAGTATCCAAAGCTTAGTTTAGTGGAGTGATTCCAACATTTTTTGGGTGAGAAACCCTAGGGGAGAGATTCCCCACCCTTCTCTCTCCTAATCCCTCTTTTTCACTCCACTTTCTCTCTCCTCAACACCCAATTTCAAATTTTCTTCTCTCTCCTCCTTTCCCAACCACCTCAACCCCCACCTACCATCATTGAAGCCCTCCACTTCCCCATGGCCTCCATTACTCCACCCCCCAAGTCGCAAGGAGATCCCTCACCATTCCAACACCATCCTCCACATTCCAACACCACTTTCCCAATTCCAACACAATCAACCCCTTCCCCACACAACCCCACAACTTCCAAAGCTTATTTGAATTTGAAATCCACCCTTCCCTCCACTCACTTGTGCCCCCCCTCACCTTCTCCTCTCACCCACCTTCCCAAATTCGTAGCTCCTCCTCCCACCACCTGTTAGACCCCCTTCTAGACCCCATTCTTCCCTTCCCCCACCTTAGAACACCCCCTCCTAGACCCCCTCACAGCCCGGGCTTTCCCCACACTCATCCACCCCCATTTCCCCTCCCATATACCCCATTCCCCCCCATCATCATCAACCTACAGCTCTCAACTGAAGATCTACAGCAGAGCAGCAGTTTGCAGCGGCCACCACGATCACCTCCGGACGAGTTTGAAGACCCAAGAGCCATCGTCGGAAGCGTCTGCCAGTCGCCTTCGTAACCGAAGTGGTTTCGTCTTCTTCCGATCTCCGAGCCATCCTGGAGCTCCATTCTTCCACAGCTGCGCCGTTCTGCCTCGGCTAAGGACCTGAACCAGTTTAGAAGCTCTGCCACGATGGACCCTGAAGGAATCAGTCTTTACGTTCTTCTTCAAAGTTCCTCTTTCGCCTGTCTAGTTTCAGATTCAAGAAGCGAAAGTTCATTCAGCATCCGGGAGCAGAAGTTACCAATTTTCTCCCCCAATCGTGCGGTTCTGCCTTTTACAGTCTGCACCGACCCTTCCTCACTCTTCTGGTTCCACAGATCATCTCCGACCTCTTCTGGTGTCCCCGTTTCTTTTGCTTCAAAGAGGACTCACCCACAGTTGTAATGGCGCTGACGGCATCAAATTTGGAGTTCGGGAGCGGCCAGGACAGCCTCTACATCCTACTATTGGTGACCTACCTCTGCTAGTCCGAGAAACAGAGGCCCTGTTCAAGCTCCTGCCCCGACCAGCAGCGACTCCAGAAGAAATTAAGAAAATTCTGAGGCATTCCCCTTCCAGCTAAGAAGGTTTTCCCTCTGGTTTCGTCATCAACAAAATTCCTGATCAAGATCTACAGCAGCAACACCGACTCTCTATCCCGGCTCACAGACAGCAAGCAGATTCGGCGTCCACCCTTATTCCTCGTTCTTTGCTTTAGTTTTCCCACCCCGCTTGACCGGCTGAAGGTCCCTCCCTGTGTGGAGGTAGTATTGATTGTAATTTCTATTAACCCCCACCCCAAGATCCCCCTCCTACGTGAGGTGTAGTGTTGTAACTTGTTTGGGCAGGTCAAGCGACACCACCGCGGCGTGTGGGGATCCACTCGCCTCCCTGCTCGCCCTCGTCTCCGACCGGGACCGGTTTCTTCAATCCGGTCGAGTAAGTGCTCAAACCTTCACTCCACTTAGTGCTTGTTTTTCAATATTAGTTCTAATTCCGCTGGTTATGCGAGTGAGAGCCCGATCCTCAAGCCCCATAAACTTGAGTGATCACCGTGGGAATATTGCAACCGGTGCCTTTGGCACTTTGTCGGCCCCCTTGATTTGGGCATCCCCACCCTTTGGGAATCAAGTCTTGGCCTTGCTGGCCCTCTACCAGCAAGGGCCCAACCCCACATCCTCCCCTTGGCATTGCCAAGTCACCCCGGGCTTGGGTGAGTGACGATAGAGCGGTGGCCCAATTTGGCCCGTTTTGAATGCGATTGTGCTTGCTTGCATTAGGTCCGAGGTCGTGTCACATCACTTGATGAAACACTCACGAGTGTATAGACTTCATCTTTGAAGGAGATGCACATGTGCACTGAAGTGTGTACAGACTTGGCGTGTAGGCTGCTGGACGTAATGTATAGACTTTGCGTGCAGGCCGCTGGACGCTGTATAGACATGATGTGCAGGCTGCCATACTATGTATAGACATGTTGTGTAGGCTGTGGGGGAATGCGTAGAATCTGCGTGAAGGCAATGCATGTACAAGTGATGCAATGTTTAGACTTCATGTATGCAGGACTGTGGCGTGTACACACTTTGTAAATGTAAAGCTATGGCGTGTATATAATTCGTGCATGCAATGCTATGGCGTGTACAGACTTCGTGTATGCAAGACTGAAGCGTGTACAGACTTGTGAATGTGATGTTGAAGTATGTACAGACTTCACGTATGCAGACTATGAGCATTATAGATGGTTATACAGACATGCCAAATGAGTATGCAGACTTAGTGTGCACCATTGTGTAGACTTTGTAACATGCAGTATGAGCATAGCAACACAATGTGCAGACTTCGTTCACTCCATGAAGCAGTGTATGCAGTGTATAGAGTTGGAGTCCAATGTGCAACCAACCGATGTATAGACATAGTTAAGACTGTCTAGACTCTGCAAGTGAGCTATGGCGATGTATAGACTTCCTAACAAGGTGTTGTGCAGACTTGCTTACCACAATGTGCAGACTTAACAATGCACGATGTATAGACTTCAAATTAAAGGAGATGGTGGATGTACATACTTTAAGTTCAACTGAGACGGTGCATGAATATACTTGACACTGTATAGGCTGTATAGACTTGGCATGAGACGCAAGTTGAGACGATGGATGATGTACAGACTTAGCCAGACTTTAGCTCGATGTACAGACTTCATGAACGATGCATGCAATGCACTAGACGATGTACAGACTTTCTATATGCTCAAGACCATGCACAACGAATGTATAGACTTGCTGTAAGGAATGTGCAGACTTGAACTGAATGCAAGAAGTGTATAGACTTTGTGCCCAAAGGCAATGTATGGGCTTGCACAGTTCAGCTGCCAATGTATAGACTCTGATGCCCAAAGGCAATGTATAGACTTGCACAGTTCAGCTGCCAATGTATAGACTTGGCGATGCAAAGTTCACACTCACTTAGACGCTGAGTGAGACGATGGATGTACAGACTTGGGCTGTACAGACTTCAATGACTCATGCAAGCTACAGGACAGTGTGAAGACTTGAGTTCTGAACGTAGGTAAAGGAAAGGAATGTATAGACTTGCTCAGTTCAGAACGTAGGTAAAGATGGGAAGCAATGTATAGACTTTAGATGTGTGAAACACACTGACTGTAGAGACTTCACCGATGTATAGACTTGGAAAGTTCAACGGTGGATGTACAGACTTCAGCTAAGCAAGCTACAGGGCAATGTATAGACTTTGTGCCCAAAGGCAATGTATGGACTTGCAGAGATGATGCACCTATGCAATGTATGCACATAGCAGATATTGAACTGAAGCAATGGATGTATGACTTGAGTATGATGTGCAGACTTTGATGAACATTCAAGTGAGCGATGTGCAGACTATGTAGCATGCAGTGTATAGACTTCATATTAAGGAATGCACAATGTCTAGACTTGATATGAAGAAATGCACTGGCTGTACACACTTGAAGTAATGCATGCATGAGATGATGTACAAACTTCCTATATGAAGACAACCGCTGTACAGACTTCGTGAGCAATGGCCAAACAATGTGTAGTCTACAGGCAATGTGCAGACTCTATTTTGCAAGCAAAACAGTGCATGGCTGTACAGGCTTGAATGCATGTCAGACAGATATAAAGAAATGTCATTAACAAGTACACATTCACAAATACATGAACACATATGAATGCACTTAAATGAATCAACAAGGTCTTTCATGCACACATGCATATGGTGACTGATAGTGTTTGCTATCATTAAAACCATAGGGGCACAACAATCTCCCCCTTTTTGATGATGGCAACTCTACGAGTCACACTGACTCAAGTCAAAAACATTCTCCCCCTTTGACTTCAGCAAAAAGACATTAGTTAGAGAGAGGAAATTGAAGCAGATATGAAATGATTGATGTAACATTTCTCCCTTTAACTACATGAAAGCACATTCTTCCCCAAAGAGCAATATGACTCATACCAGTTTCTCCCCCTTTGTTTTAAAAAAAATCGTGGAAGAGGTATGAATACAGGGATGCAGATGCAACAAGAAATGCAAGAACTCCCCCTAAATGTATGAATGCAAGACAATTCTCCCCCTAAATCATGGAATTTCTATGCAGCATGATTCATATGACAAGGAAACTCCCCCTCAATAAATGGAACCTTATGAAATGAATGAGAAGGAAACCACAAGGGCAATCAAGGATAAGTTCAGGTCATGATGAATCAAGGACAGTGAGATTCAACAAGATTTTCAAGGAGATATCAATCTCATAAATCCAAAACATAATTTTTCAAAGTCTTCCATGATAAGGGCTTATGAATGAACTTTATTGATCAGCAGGATTTAAACATGATGTATGCTAAGTTTGTCAATAAAATTCTGTATTTATATCTAAAGTCGTGGTTTAATAACAGTGAACCAAGCCCTCATATATATATATATCTTGATTAACCTCCCTTTCTCTTACACAATCAAATTTATTGACTTCTTTCGGAATTACATGCACTAGTATTGAGATCAAGCAGTTATGAAGTCATATGATTTTGTCTAGGGTTGTAGCAATTTGATTTTAGCATCAATATTCAGATATTGCAGTTTGTTCAGCAAATTTTCATGCTACAAATTTTACGAGCACTCTAGTTTAGTGTACACCTTATAACTAGAGATATACGTTGATCAGACGCCAATATCCCTAAGCACTTAGTGTCACTAACAGTCATGCTTTATATGAACAGAGATAGCATTTACACATCATGACACACTACCAATCATTTCTTGATGAGTGAGTTGTATTTCTCAGTGTGCATGCCATTGCTCTGCCTGATTAACACTCATTCTTAAGCAGAGTTAACTATGGCACCTCATGACATAGTCCTTTGGACATGTGATTCTCAGTGACCAAAGTCATTGCTCTGACAGAATTTACCCTTTAGACATTTCAAAAAAACTCATTTGCTTCAAATCAATAATAATTTCATGTACTTAAGCAAATAAAGCCATGTATTCAATAATGCAGATTTCAGAAGATTTTACAAGACATCATGAAACAGATGGTTAAAGTTTATTAAACATGATTCATATATTTTTTAAGAGATTTTAAAGTCAAACTCAATGAATACATTAAACTTAAACCACCTGAGTTATTTCAGACATTCATAAAAATGTATAATAGAAGATTCCTAGTTCAAGTGTTTTCAGATTTATGATCCAGATAGCCCCATTGAAATCTTCATGTAAGACTGATAGAATTCTGATACCAAATGATAGAATGGATTTTGAAGTCCATTGTTTTCAAAATGTGATCAATGTTTGTCAACAAATGCAATGAATTCTGACAAGTGTATGCATTTGACAACCTGCATGCAATGCATTGACTCCCCTTGACAATATGCATTCAGTCAATCTTTTTGGCAATTTCAATGTAATGAAATGCAATTAACTATATGTATGCAAAGTCATGCAAAGACTCAACATTGAATGCTATGCAAAGACATGCAATTAACTACCCCTGAAAACATGCAATGTTTGCCATGAAAACTGAACATATGTCTTTGAGACTCATGCACATTCAGACTGCCCTATCAAGCAATATGACCCATGGTACTAGGTGGTGAACCTGGTCTAAAAGACCATCTCACACACAGTAAGAACCTCCAGACAGATTTCCCTGCCTTTTAGTAGCTTACCATTTAATATATCATAGTTGTCAATCATGATAATTCAATATGCAGTCCTATAAGCAATCCAGATTTTCAGTGAGCTATGCAACAAGCAGATTTCAAACCACATTCATATGCAGTTCAGATTTTCAGAAATTGTAAGTTTATTCTCATTTCAATATGTCACGCCCCGGGCCGATAGCAGCGGAACGTGTCGTTTGCTCGGAACGTGGCAGTAAAACAGTCGTGAATGATCAAGAGCAATCGTAGAAGACCAAGATAATTTTGAACAACAATAGAAATTTTATTTCAAATATGAATCTCTTACAAGAACTTGTTGTCCATCTTGGAGACTTCAACATAATGGAAAAGAAGATAACGACATACTAACAGACTTTAGACAAGATAACTGAATAAGAGACGTTAAGCTAACTTAGCTAGACAATACTTTCTAGACTCAAGAAAAATAAAAGACTCCGGTTCACTAGTTTCCACAGCTCGCTTGCACACTTGTCCCGCCCATGTGGGTCTCGGTCTTGCTAGCCACCTGATTACCTGAAAATGTTGGAATAAAACGGAGTGAGCGAACGCTCAGTAGGAAATTATATCTCAAGCACTAGCAATGGGTTTAAGTAATTACATTTTTCACATGTGAATGCAATAAGGCTATGCATGTAGA
This sequence comes from Amorphophallus konjac, assembly GCA_022559845.1. Classification (NCBI taxonomy): domain Eukaryota; kingdom Viridiplantae; phylum Streptophyta; class Magnoliopsida; order Alismatales; family Araceae; genus Amorphophallus; species Amorphophallus konjac. Next base: position 201,646,193 of record CM040120.1, on the reverse strand, counting down.
AATAACTGAACAACTAACTAATCAAGAGAATAACACATCGGGCAAAACCTTCAAGCGAATAATAAACAAGAACTTTCATGAGAGACTTTATAGATTATTGGCTATTTCACGCAAGTATATTACCCGTGTCGGGCCACGCTAGTAAAGTCACGCAAGTCAAGTCACGCACGCAAGAAAAGAGAGATCATGGAATGCCAAAGATCAAGATAAAGAGTACTCCGGTGCAATGCTAGACACCGTTATCATTAAAACTCCCATGGGCACTAGTACTTTCGGGCGCTCCTCCCAGGACCAGATCGGGCCCTATATGCACAGCATTCATGATAGATCTAGACATCCACGATAGTTTATAGCCAATAAGGAGTTCCAAGAACAAGCTTTAATTAGGATGATAAGATAAGATTTTCATGGAATTCAAGGGCAAGACCCTTGAGTAAGGACATACTGGCGATAAAATCCACGCAAAGTATATAAATCATGACATGTCGATAAACTGGGTGGAATTAGGTTCCCTTAACTTAGGTACCATGACAAATCGATATGGACATTCTATATATAGAATTGAGGTCCACATGAACAGTATACCAAAGGTAAGATACCCTCATTCTTATCATAGAATTGAGGTTTACAAGAATGACATGATATGGCATGATATCATCAGCCCATTAAGAATTTCTTATGATATACTCTTTGTATAATCATAAGGGCCGGTATACCATGTTTCTTTAGAGTGACATGTCATCAATGGTGTAATGGGTTTTTAGGGTACAACCAGCTCAGTCGGCCTTGAGGAAATCCAAGGCTACGAGGAGTCTTACGGAGGTCTCTATGACTAACTCGCTAGTCCAAAGGAACGGAATGTCCAATGGAGAGCTTGTATGTCAATGAGAGTTGAGTGTGATCGATAAAACAATCGTGAAACGTGGGACTATACTCACGGAGTGGAGAATAGTGCCGATATATATATTATATAACATATGAAACCATCGGTTAACAGAAACAGTGGAAAATCAGTTTTACAGTAAAGTAACGACTTAAGCAGAGTCGTTTATCAAGTAATTAACGCCTAACAGAAGGGCGTTTACACATGTTTCCATTTTTTAGAATTTCAATATTTCATTAATATATCTAAAACGCGCCCTGGACAGGGGCGTTTCTTTTCAATGAGACGACTACAGTAGCAGGCGTCTTTTTATTTACAATATTTTACAGAACATATTTATTTTCAGAAATTATCAAAAACGCGCCCTTGGAAGGGGCGTTAATCATCAAATTCTTATTTTTACAGGATATGTTGTTCGGGATTTTAACAGAAACGCGCCCTATGAAGGGGCGTTACTTTTAAATTCACGCCCTAATATCGGGCGTTAGTCCAGTGAAAGACGACCTAGACACGGTCGTGAATTCAAGAAATACCATGAATTTTCATGGACAGAAATAATTTCAGGATAATAGAATTCATGGAGAACGAATGTATGGTCATGACAATAAAATTAACAGGTTTGAAGACATATGATCATGCATTATTGTAGAATCATGATTTCATAGATAATCAATTCTTAACATGGGTGATTAATGATTAAATAAAATTAACGCCTGTGTACAGGGCGTCAAATCTAAAATTGACGACCTTGGCAGGGTCGTGACTTGTAAAATAGCGCCCTAGTCTGGGGCGTGTATTTCATAATCACGCCCTTGCTAAGGACGTTTCTTTCAAGAAATTAACAAAAAGTCGTTCAGAAACTATAGTAAACCAAACCATGTATATGCATGATGATTATTGTACTGTATCAATTTAGTTTGGGCTACAGTGACTTGAGAAAACCTACCTTAAGAAGATTTGGGAAGATGGAACGTGAAGGATTAGATAGAATATGAGCTCTGTTGCTTCAACAGCAGCAGCAGTAGGAGGTAGAACAAATGTTCTTCAGAGATCTTCACGCTACAGAACCTGTAGAGGAAGAGAAAAAGAAGGAAGATGAAGATGTTAATAATCTTCATAGTTATATTCGACGTTTAAGGAAAAAGATAGAAGAATATTACCTATTCTTCGACGGCAGCAGCAGAGTTTCCTGAACAAGAAGAAGAATAATTATTCTTCACGAACTCTAAAGAATCATAGGAAAGGCTTCAGGAATACATACCGTAACAGACGATCGACCAAATAGTTTTTAGGGCTTGGGTGATCAAAGGTATTTATAGGATTTTGGGGGTCCTATTAGGGTTAGAGTTTGAGTGAGGGTAATATATCCCTATTAGAGTCCTTGCCCTATTAACCACTTACTAGATTAACATGATCCTTCCCTGGATAAGCTCTGGGTTCGAACGGTTCACGAATGGAATTAACGACTTTGGTCAGGGCGTCGATTCTTGAATTGACGACCTGGTTTAAGTCGTTTCTTAAGAAGCGCCTGGTAAGAGGGTGTTCTTTGTTTAAAAACACGCCCATGAAAGGGGCGTTTCTTTTACTTGCCCAATTTGGTCGCGTGAGAGTTGACGACCCCTCGTGTGGGCGTCCTTTCTTTAGGCACGCCTTCCATGAGGGCGTGTATTCGTTAATTAGCGCCTGTACTAGAGGCGTTATTTCCATTTTACTCTTTTATTTGTTCATTCGTATATAATATATACTTTCCTTCTATTTCTAGGTATATATATATTGCCTATATGGGAGAAGATAATAAAACGTGTTAAAAGCCCATTAAGCGTAAAATGCTTGGGTTGAGTTTGGGCCAATGGAGCTTAGCATTAAAAATGTTAATCCTTTATCAAGGCCTAATAATTATATTGGTAACTAGTTATTTCTATTTGTTCCTTTACACAAGTTTACTTTGTTTGGAAGTCTTACTTGTTTATTTGTCAAGACCTTGCACATACGACTTATATCTTTTAATAACTTGCATGTAATTCCGTCTATGCATAAATAAGGTTCTTAAGACTATCTCTAAGGTTCTATACCTCATTGATTTGGTGTGGCTAGTTCTCACATAAATTGAGATCTTAGTAATCTTCTATTTAGAGATTTTATTGCTCATAAGTTCTTTAACTTTTATTAGTCCTAGGTATCAGAGGCAGGTTCGATCTGAGCAACCCTTTAGGAACATCACTTGACCAAGTATTTATTTGAATAAACTTTAATCATTAAACATTATATACTTATGTATATATTTTATTCCTATTCCAAAATTACCGGGCGTTACACAATATCTAAACATCCAATTCATATGAGCATTGAGAGACATGAATACTCATAGTGTTCAAAAGATGACAAATATGCAAGAACACATCAGACCAGATATGCAATGAATTTCAAAATAGGAAATGTAGAGAGTTTACCTGAAAAGTTCAGAAATGGGTTTTATTTTGAGTGCCTTGGATTAATCCCCTCTTTATTAATCAGCTTCCAAGGCACACCTGCAAGTTAGCAAACTATTTTGCACAAATAGGCACCCAAGAAGTCTTGGGTCCTGACATGACAGTATCACTCCTAGCAGGTTTTCTCAGCACATTTTTAACTTGATGATCATCAAATTTCATCAGAGGATAACCATCCATCAAATGTCTAGATTTGCCATAATGATGACAAGAAGCAGCATATTTCTGATTTGATTTATGCACATTCTTATTAGCATGAATTATATGTGCATATGCTTGAAAATATTTGTTAACAGAATTAAAATTCTGTTTACCAAAATAAGCCAGCCAATAGTCAGCAGCTCTATGGCCTGGCTTCCCACATTCAAAACATGCAGGAATCTTTTCTTTAAAAACAGATTTGTTTCTACCATAATCATTTCTGTCTGCAGGGAGTTTGACAGTTTTAGAATTAAATTTTCTACCCTGAGCATGCCAGCATTCAATGGCCCTGTGGCCTGTCTTACCACATTCAAAGCATGTAATGAGCTTATCTTTGAAAATAAATTTGTTCCTATCAAAAACCATTTTGTTAACAGGAGATTTGGCAAATTTGGAGTAGAAATCTCTCCCTTGGGCATGCCAACATTGGGCTGCAATGTGGCCCATCTTGCCACAGTGAAAGCATGAATTAGAATTTCTCCTACCAGCATTCAGCCAGCATTCAAATCTCTTATGACCCAATTTTCCACAATTAAAGCATGTCATATGCTGGTTTATTGAATCAAACTTGTTCTTGTTAATAGCATGACTGTTTGCATAAAATTTAGCATGATATGAATGATATGTTCTCTTATCACTTGCAAACCAGCATTGTGTAATTGTGTGTCCTACTTTGCTGAGAACATTCAATTTTCTTTTTCCGAGATGAAGGATTTTCATCATGAAATTTCCTAGCATTCATATCATCTTTCTCCATCAATTTACATTCATGCATCAGATGTCCAAATCTATGACAGTAATGACAGATCATTTTCTTTTTAGATGCATGTGAGTGTGTGTGAGGACTGTGATCAACATGCACTGATGAACCCTTTTTATTTATTTTCCGTTTTCCAGTCTTTTTCTGATTTTTATCCTATTTTTCTATTTTCTTAGCCTTGTACTGAGGTGGAGATGAGGTAGAAGGCTTTTCTTGTTCTGAAGATTTAACGAAAACAGTTTTCAGGTTGGATCCATCAACCTTCCTCATGACTGGATTGTAACCCAGTCACTCTTTCTTAAAATTAACCTTTGTTCCCAGTATTTTCTGAGCAATGGGCTGTTTACTTTTGATGTTGTGGCTACATTTGAAGCATTTATAAATGATGTCATAACTTTGTTCTGAAAAGCCTTTTTATTTAGATTATTGTAGCCCAACCCTTCCTTTTTGACATTGACTTTTACACCTAGTAGCTTGTCTAGGTTTTCTTGCCCACTCACAAACTTAGACAGAGAACTCTTCAAATCTTGAATTTCATTTTCGAGAGATGGAATGTTTATTTCATAACTTGCAATCTCTTGTTCACTGCAATTGACAACTTCATTCAAGACTTTGTTAACTGTTTTGTATTTTTCAATTTCCTTTCTCAGCTCATCTACTTCTTCAGTTTCGTTTGTACAGATCATTTTTCCTTTATCCAATGTAAGAAGTCTTCCAGACATGGCACTGTTTAACAGCTTCAATTTCTCAATTTCTTCTTTAAGCTTATCATTTTGAACCAATTCATTTATTAGAAGCTGATCTTCTGAATTGACTTCATACTTTCTTCTATTTTCAATTTCCTTCATTTCTCTTTGCTATTTTTCATCCTTTTTCTATAACTCCATGTTTACAGATTTTATGGCTTCAAATTTCTCAATCAACAAGTCATTCTCTCATTTAAGTTTCTCTAATTTTTCTTCATTTTCTTTGGAGAATTTTCTGAGGGAATCTTTTTCAGACTTCAGCTTGTCTAAATCTGAGTTCACACTTTCAAAATTTTTCATCAATTTTTTACTCTGAACAGAATCATGAAAAGTTAGGCTAAGCTTCCTCTCAAGTTCAGAGATTTCTTTTACATGATCTTGATTCTCAATTTTCAGCAATGAAATTTGTTTCTTCAACATTTGAATATCAGACATATAAACATCATGAACATTTTTCAGTTCAGCACAATTTTTACATGGAGAATTCAAACTATCTGATCTACTATTCTTCTTCAAATGTTTGTATTGTTTTTTAAGTGTTCATGAGATTCAAGCAACTCAGCATATGCATTCTCCCAATCATCTAAAGAAAAATTCTCGAAGGGATTTACCTCTTCATCATCATCTTCTTCATTTTGGCTGCCACTTTGATTGCTTTTGTTAGCCATCATGCAGCTGTCTTCACTTCTCTTCTGAGCTCGCTTCAGCATATCTAGAATGTCTTTAGCAGAGCTGCAATCTTGAAAGCAGGAATGTAAAGCCTTATCAGTAGCTGCCTTCATTAGATTCATATCTATCTTATTCTCTTCATACATTGATCTGTGACTGTCAGTCCATTTGGACTTTTTCTTTGGTAATTTATGAGGACCGTGTGAAATTAACTTCCACAGATCAGGATTAACTGATATAGCATAATTTTTCAGACTGACAAACCATACATTAAAATTGGAGCCGTTGAAAACTGGTGGATCACCCATGGAAACAGATCAGATTTAATTCAACAGGAATATTGATGCACCAAAAGCAAATTAGCACCGAAGGCTGCAAGATCGGATCTGCAGGTCGCTGGACCTTCTATGCAGACACCGCTCTGATACCAATTGACAGGATCGGTGCGATGGATTCAGAGGGGGGGGTGAATGAATCCCACCCTTAAAAAACTTTTCGCTCAATAAAAGACTAGAACACTATCATGGCAAATAGACAATCTAAAGAACAAGTTAAGTTCTCTTTTAAACCACTGAGCAAATATATAAGGCACGCCTAAACAAGCAACTAGCGGAAGCAGCACAGATAGAAACGAGAGTGCTAAGGCAACCTATGAAGGAGATAAAAGACAAGGAGCAAAACACAACCACACTGCACAGAGGATTTTTATGTGGTTCGGTCACCAAGACCTACGTCCACCCCTCACTCCCAACCGGAGTGAGGCTTCCACTAGCAACGCTAGAACAGCAGACTCAGTCTGCAAACACTTGCTGCCAAATAGCTTGACCAGGGGAACAACCTCCCCTCTTCCTCCCAACCGGAGGGACACCCCAAGTGACTCCCAGCCACTTGGAACCAGAGACTAGGTCTCTCTTCCTCCAAATCAGGAGGGAACGCACCAATGACACCCAGTCACTGGCAACCAGAGACACAAGTCTCTCTTCCTCCAAACCGGAGGTAACACCTGGACTTGCAACCCACAAGACCAGAACCAGAGACGAATCTCCCTTCCTCCAAACCGGAGGGGAACCCACAAGTGACAACCTGTCACTTGCAGACCGGAGACAAGTCTCCTTTCTCTTGAGACCACAAGAGGAACACCGATCTCTAACCAGAGAATCAGAAAGCACAGAGGATCAAATAAAAGGAAAACAAGAAATGAAGATACAGCAATCAAAAAGATAGAAACGCAATGCAAAATGTAGCTCTCGCAGGAGCAACTGTATTGGATCTGATCCAAGTCCAGTAGATAGATCTTCAATAAAATATTATTTCTTCTTCTCCACGAACTCTCTCTTTCTCTTCTTCTTCTTCTTCTGCTCACTGCCTCTCTGCTCTTTTTCTTCTTCTTCTTCTTCTGCTCACTGCCTCTCTGCTGCTCTCACTTTCTTCTATCACTCTCTCGATCAGCCCTCTTCTATCTGTCTGCTGCGGATGAAGAAACTTCACATATATATATCAGCAGCAACTAGGGCGTGTGCCCCCTTTATCCAGAGGACACCTCGGATCACGTGCTAGGTGCCAACCTCGGATCACGTGCCCATTCATCAGCCTGTACAATGACAGAGTTACTTTAGTCGATCATCAAAGAGTGTATAGACTTAATGAAGTAATGCATGAGCGTGTACAGACTTTAGATGCAGCATTTATGCAAGTATGTACAATGTGAGAATGTGTAGACTTGAAGCCCTTCAAGCGACCTCAGTGTACAGACTTGCAGAATGATCCATTAACATAACAGAGTGGAATGTATAGACTTCTGTGTAAAGCATGAAGCAATCGAATGTGTAGACTTTAGAAGCAGCAGTTAAGCAAGTGTGTACAATGTGAGAGTGTGTAGACTTGAAGCCCTTCAAGCGACCTCAATGTACAGACTTGCATGGGTAAGATGCATGAACAAGCCATAGCCAATTTATAGACGTAACCGATGTATGAACAGTGCGCCGATCTATAGACTTGGAGAACTGATGCATGACCAGTGCGTCGATGTATAGACTGTGAGAGACAAGCGAGTGTATAGACTTGATGAACCAAGCGAGTGTATAGGCTTGATGAAACACTCACGAGTGTATAGACTTCATGAACCAAGCGAGTGTATAGACTTGATGAAACACTCACGAGTGTATAGACTTCATCTTTGAAGGAGATGCACATGTGCACTGAAGTGTGTACAGACTTGGCGTGCAGGCTGCTGGACGCAATTTATAGACTTTGCATGTAGGCTGCTGGACGCTGTATAGACATGCTGTGCAGGCTGCCAGACTATGTATAGACATGCTATGCAGGCTGTGGGGGAATGCGTAGACTCTGCGTGAAGGCAATGCATGTACAAGTGATGCAATGTTTAGACTTCATGTATGCAGGACTGTGGCATGTACACACTTTGTAAATGCAAAGCTATGGCATGTATAGACTTCGTGCATGCAATGCTATGGCGTGTACAGACTTCGTGTATGCAAGACTGAAGCGTGTACAGACTTAGTGAATGTGACGCAGAAGCATGTACAGACTTCACGTATGCAGACTATGAGCATTACAGATGGTTGTACAGACATGCCAAATGAGTATGCAGACTTAGTGTGCACCATTGTGTAGACTTTGTAACATGCAGTATGAGCATAGCAACACAATGTGCAGACTTCGTGCAATGCATGAAGCAGTGTATGCAGTGTATAGAGTTGGAGTCCAATGTGCAACCAACCGATGTATAGACATTGAATGCTTACATGCAGACACGATGTATAGACTTAGTTAAGACTGTCTAGACTCTGCATGCGAGCTATGGCGATGTATAGACTTCCTAACAAGGCGTTGTGCAGACTTGCTTACCACAATGTGCAGACTTAATAATGCACGATGTATAGACTTCAAATTAAAGGAGACGGTGGATGTACATACTTTAAGTTCAACTGAGACGGTACATGAATATACTTGACACTGTATAGGCTGTATAGACTTGGCATGAGACGCAAGTTGAGACTATGGATGATGTACAGACTTAGCCAGACTTTAGCTCGATATACAGACTTCAGCTCGATGATGTACAGACTTAGCCAGACTTCAGCTCAATGTACAGACTTCATGAACGATGCATGCAATGCACTAGATGATGTACAGACTTCCTATATGCTCAAGACCATGCACAACGAATCTATAGACTTGCTGTAAGGAATGTGCAGACTTGAACTGAATGCAAGCAGTGTATAGACTTTGTGCCCAAAGGCAATGTATGGACTTGCACAGTTCAGCTGCCAATGTATATACTCTGATGCCCAAAGGCAATGTATAGACTTGCACAGTTCAGCTGCCAATGTACAGACTTGGCGATGCAAAGTTCACACTCACTTAGACGCTGAGTGAGACGATGGATGTACAGACTTGGGCTGTACAGAATTCAATGACTCATGCAAGCTACATGACAGTGTGAAGACGTGAGTTCTGAGCGTAGGCAAAGGAAAGGAATCTATAGACTTGCTCAGTTCAGAACGTAGGTAAAGATGGGAAGCAATGTATAGACTTTAGAGGTGTGAAACACACTGACTGTAGAGACTTCACCGATGTATAGACTTGAAAAGTTCAACGGTGGATGTACAGACTTCAGCTAAGCAAGCTACAGGGCAATGTATAGACTTTGTGCCCAAAGGTAATGTATGGACTTGCATAGATGATGCACCTATGTAATGTATGCACATAGCAGATATTGAACTGAAGCAATGGATGTATAGACTTGAGTATGATGTGCAGACTTTGATGAACATGCAAGTGAGCGATGTGCAGACTATGTAGCATGCAGTGTATAGACTTCATATTAAGGAATGCACAATGTCTAGACTTGATATGAAGAAATGCACTGGCTGTACACACTTGAAGTAATGCATGCACGGGACGATGTACAAACTTCCTATATGAAGACAACCGCTGTACAGACTTCGTGAGCAATGGCCAAACAATGTGCAGTCTACAGGCAATGTGCAGACTCTATTTTGCAAGCAAAACAGTGCATGGCTGTACAGGCTTGAATGCATGTCAGACAGATATAAAGGAATGTCATTAACAAGCACACATTCACAAATACATGAACACATATGAATGCACTTAAATGAATCAACAAGGTCTTTCATGCACACATGCATATGGTGACTGATAGTGTTTGCTATCATCAAAACCACAGGGGCACAACACTGCTTCTGCCCAAAATTTTCTTGGTAAGCCACCTTCAACAAGCAGTGTATGGGCCATCTCCACAATTGTCCGGTTCCCCCTTTCTACTATTCCATTCTGCTCAGGTGTTCTTGGTGAGGAGAACCGATGAGTAATCCCATTGACCTTGCAAAATTCATCAAATTGAGAATTCTGAAACTCACCTCCATGATCAGATAAGATATTTTCAATTAAATTTTCATTTTTTTGTTTTATTTTCAAATAGAACTCCTGAAATTCTATGAATGCATCATTTTTATGTGCAAGGAAAAAGACCCAAGTAAACCTAGAGAAGTCATCGACTAGGACATATCCATATCTCTTCCCTGACAAGCTGACTGAACGTGTGGGACCAAATAAATCCATATGTATCAGCTCATAAGGTTTAAAGGACATGTTTTCAGTTCTTGATTTAAATGACTTCCTAGTTTGCTTAGACTGTGTACACGCACTGCACACCTTAATTTTCTTCTTGAAAGAAACTTCAGGGAGTCCTCTAACCATGCTATGTTTATCCAATTTATGCAAAACCGTATAGCTGGCATGGCCTAATCTACGATGCCACAAGAATGCTAAGTGAACTTTATTTGCAGTTAGGCAAAGATTAGAATGAGCTAAATCATCTAAATCTACCAAGTAGATGTTATTTACCCTTTTTCCTGAAAATTTAACTATATCAGAACCAGGTTCAAAGATTTTGCAGTATTGAGAGTCAAATACTACCTTGTGTCCTTTGTCATAGAGCTGGCTGATACTAACTAAGTTGTATGCAAGACCATCAACCAGCAGTACCTCTTCAATGCAACAGGTAGTACACTTACCTACTTTACCTGATCCGATGATTCTAACCTTTGTATTTCCTCCAAAGGTGACAAGACCTCCATTCTTCTCAGTCAGCATGCAAAATTTGGTCTTGTCTCTTGTCATATGCCTGGAGCAGGCACTATCAAGATACCACATATTGCTTCTGGCTGCCAGGCATACCTGCAATCACAATCAGGTAGAGAAATTTAGAACCCAAAACTGTTTGGGCTCCGACGCAGAGACAAAACAATTGAAATAAGACATCAATTGTCTAGGAATCCACATTTGTCTAAACATGATTGGTTTAGTGGAATTCATGACATTCTGTTCATCATCTTTCTTTCACTCAGCACCAACTGATTAAACCTTCTTCCTCTAATGCTTTGGTTTATATTGAGTTCTGGCTCCATCTTTATTAGCAGGAAAATTGTTTTTGTGCCAGTGCCCAGGCCAATAGGTCCTCAGATAATTGTGGCCAGCTGTAGTCCTAGACTGACCAACCCATCTAGCAAATTGAGGTCTATGCCAATGAGTGAGAAAAGGTTGATATCTAGACCTCCCTTGGACATGATTCCATCCAGACCTATAGAATGGTTGGACCTGTTTCTGAGGATAGGTGTAATAGGTCTGAACCTTGGGCTGGTAAGTATGGCTTTTCTGGCCCCATGCAGCATTATGTCTCCCTTGCACTGTTGACCCACTAGACTTCTGTATAGGTTTATGTTGGGTCTTCTTCTGGACAGGTGATGATGGTGGAGACTTGGTGGCTTTGCCCTGGGGTTTAGACTTGCTTGGAGGCTGACCCCGAACCTGAGACTTATATTTGGGTGAAGGGCAAGATCTGCTAAGCTCACCTACCTTCTGTTTACCCTTGTCCTTGGCACTGGACATTTTCGAATTAATAATTTTTGAAACAGAATTTTCACTTACCATTTTTATGAGAGGTCCCTTCTTTTTCTCTATCACAAATGATATGGTTTTCATGGCAAGGCTTTTAGTGGCAGTTGAGTTGAATCCAAGACCTTCTTTTCTGAAATTTACCTTTGACCCTAACAGGGCATTGAGATTATCTGTGCCTTGGGTCATATTTTCTATTATTTTCCTTTTATCAACATTTTCTTTCTCTAAATTTTCAACTATTTTCTTTAATTCAGAGTTCACACACGAAACAGCTTCATATTTCTCATTTGAAATTTTTGATTCATTTTTAAACATTTGAACTCTCAGCTTCAAATCATCAATAGCATTCTTTAACAATTCATTTTCTTTTCTAGTATCTGTCAAAGCAAGCTTCAAATCATCAAACTCAGCACATGAAAATTTTAAATTGTCATTTTCTGATTACAGACAGGCTATTTTATCAGACATGGTTTATCATTCAAAATGGAGTTTACTTTCTTCTTCAAATGCATGTTCTCCTTTCTAATATCATCTACTTTATCTAGCAAGTCTCCGTAAGCATCCTCCCAATCAGAAATTGTATAGTGCTCAAAGGGAGAGGATACCTCATCAGAGTCTTCTTCTTCCTTTTCATCATTCCTAGCCATTAGGCAGATGAGCTTTTCTTCATCTTCACTTTCTGATGTACTGCTCAAATTGCCCTCGTCCTCGTCGCTCCATGTGCTCACCATTGCTTTTCCTTTGGGAGCTCTTTTCTTGGACTTTTCTTTCAGCTTCTGGAGCTCTGGACAATCTGCCTTCATATGCCCAGCCTTCCTACAATGATAGCAAACATTAGTGTCAGGTTTCTTAGCTTGGTTGGACCTATACATGTTGTGTCGCCGGCCGCTGAATTGTCTTCGGCCGAAATTTTTGCCTTCTTTTCTCAAGAGCCTGAACTCTCTTGTCAACATAGCAAGTTGATCTCCATCGATTTCTGACCCAGATAGGCTGCTCTGCTCGCTTGATGATTCACTGTGGCTGGATCTACTTCTTTTGCTTGAACTAGCCTTCAGCGCAATTGGTTTCTTCTTTTTCTCGAGCTCATCAATTTTGGGAAGGTTCATCTCATATGCCATTAGAGAACCTATTAGCTCGTCAACTTTCATCGTCTGAAGATCTCTTGACTCCTCGATCACTGTTGCCTTTGTGTGCCAAACAGGAGTCAGAGACCGCAAGATCTTCCTTACAGTCTCGTAGTCTGAATAGCTCTTTCCCAAATTCCTCCGACCATTAGTTATGATAGTCAAACGAGCATACATCTCAGTCACAGTCTCACCAGGTTTCATCCGAAATGCTCATATTCAGAGACCAACATGTTCACCTTGGTCTCTCTCACCTGTGATGTCCCTTCGTAGATAACCTCCAGTGTATCCCACATTTCCTTGGCGGTTTTGTATGAGGACACTCTAGATAATTCAGTAGGATGAAGTGCGCACTAGATAGCGTTGATGGCACTCCAGTTCAAAGTAGATTTTCTGATTTCCTCTCTCGTCTAAACCTCTTCCTTCTCGTGCAGTTCGAATGGTCCCTTGCTCACTACTCGCCAGATCTCGTAGTCTTTCTCTCTCAGAAAGACCTGCATTATGTTCTTCCAGTAGGCATAGTTAGAGCCATCGATGTACGGAGGCTTGGAGGTTGAATGTCCTTCTACTGTCATTCCCTTAGCGTTCATGGTCATTCCTCTTTAGGATGTTAGTCCTTGAAAAAAGAGTTAGGCTCTGATACCAAGTGATGGGGGTCTCTGAACGATCTTGTCACGCCCCGAGAGCAGAAGATACCCGGAGATGCGTGACGAGTTTATATCAATCATGTCAATCAGAGTAGAAAACATGGGACTATACTCACGGAGTGGAGTAATAGTGCCTATATATAAATATATGTAATGAATCCCTCGGATAACAGTAATCAGGAAAAATCAGTAATGTAGAAAGTAGCGACTTTGGTAAAGTCATTTTTCATGTAATTAACGCCTTAATCAGGGGCGTTTATATTAGATTTGACGACGTGTTCAGCAGTCGTCCTTTCAATATTTCTAGTTTTGCAGAATATTATAAATCTGGAAATTTTAGTGAAACGGGCCCTGGACAGGGGCGTTAGTTTACAGAAGGCGCCCTGGTATGGGGCGTCAGTTCAAGAAAAGACGATCTGGACAACGTCGTTAATTCACAAGTTTACAAGTTTCGAGACAATGAAATTTCAGGAAACATGATATATGGTCAGTACCATAAGAAATAGCAGGATTACAAGAGATTGACCATGCATTAATTTAGAATCATGTTTGCATTGATATATAATTTTTAAACATGGTGTTTATTAATTAAGAGAAATTGACGTCCGTGTGCAGGGCGTCAAATATTAAATTGACGACCTAGTCGTGGTCGTGTCTTTTAATGTAGCGTCCTTGATAAGGGCGTCTATTTCAAAACTCTTTAGAAACTAACCGAAACGCATGAAATCTATATGCAGGTATTAACGGATGATGTTATAAATATTAATATGCTAGTTTGGGCTACAATCCCTGAGAAAATCCTACCTTTTGATGAAACGTGAAGGATCTGGTGAAGAGACGATACTCTGTTTGTACAGAGTGCTCACCGGAAGAAGAAACTGAAGGAGAAGTTGCAGATGATTGGAGACGATTATGATGAAGAACCTTACGTCCTCCAACTATATGAGAGCTCCTTCTCGACGTAGACAACCTACAGAATCATGAGATGAAGAATATCAATATTCTTCATGACTATCTCATAGACAGGGGAAGAAGAACATCACCTGTTCTTCACGTATGATAGGAACACTTCGGGATGAAGAACCCTCGTTCTTTAATGGAAGACAGAAGCTCCTCAACCTGCGATAGAAGAATAAGATGGAGAAGAATTATTCCTCCTAATACCTAATCAGCAAAGGAGAAACAATAGGAAGAACCAACCTCTCTTTCACGGATGACTGCAGCAGAACCTTCTTCGGCCAAATATCTTTAGGGTTTGTTTGAACAAGGTTATTTATAGGATTTTGGGAAATCCTAATAAGGTTAGTGTTCGATTGGAAGTAACACTTCCATGATAGAGTTATTACTACATTCGAACTCTTTCTCATAGTTATCAACTTACCCTGGATAAGTTCCCGGTTCGAACAAAACTGGAATGGAATTAACGCCTTATTCTAGGGCGTCGAATTTTAAATTGACGCCTTGACACGCGTCGTTTCTTGTTCAAACGGGTCCATGTAAAGGGCGTTACTCTTTTTATTGTCTTTTTATGCCTTTTATTTATTTTGGCCGTCTGAAATTTGACGCCGTGAAACGTGGGCGTCCTTTCTTAAAAACGCGCCTTAGATGAGGACGTAGCGCCTTGCTCCAAGGCGTTAATTTCATCAGGGATTTGTTCTTCTTGTTTCAACCTTTTTCATTTGTTCACTTAATCTTTTAGTTTATTTCAATTTATCTAAATTTATTTCTTTTAATTTTATACGGGTTGCTACACCCTCCCCCACTTAAAAGAATTTGGTCCCCAAATTCATAACATATATTTACATATGGAGAGTGTAGAGTTCATACCTTCTAAAATAACTCTGGAAATCGCTTCCTCATAGATTCCTCGGTCTCCCATGTAGCTTCATGTTCTGAATTCTTATTCCATTGTACTTTTAGCATGGGAATAACCTTATTCCTTAGGGTTCGTACTTCTCGATCTAGTATTCTTATGGGCTTCTGCTCGTATGTGAGATCTTTCTGGATTACTAGATTTCCATGCTCAATAATATGTGATGGATCATGCACATACTTCTTTAACATAGATATGTGGAACACATCATGTACTTCGGACAGTTGAGGTGGCAATGCGATGCGATAAGCAACCTCGCCAACTCTTTCTAATATCTCAAAAGGTCCGATGAATCTTGGTGTAAGCTTGCCCTTAACACCAAATCTTCGTATTCCACGTCCAGGCGATATCTTGAGAAATACATGATCTCCAACTTGGAATTCAAGATCTCTTCTTCTTGTGTCGGCATAAGCTTTTTGTCTAGACTGAGCAACTTGTAGTCTTTCTCTGATCAATTGTATCTTCTCGGTAGTGTCCCTTACCATGTCTGGACCTAATAGTTGTTTCTCTCCAACTTCATCCTAGCATAAGGGTGATCGACAACTCCTTCCGTATAAGGCTTCAAAATGTGCCATTTGTATACTTGCCTGGTAGCTATTATTATATGCAAATTCGACCAGAGACAAGTGATCATGCCAGTTCCCACCAAAATCAGTAATACATGCTCTTAGCATATCCTCGACTACTTGATTGGTTCTCTCGGTCTGACCATCCGTTTGGGGATGAAAAGCTGTGCTAAAGTTAAGTCTCGTCCCCAATGACTGTTGTAGTCCTTTCCAAAAATGAGAAGTAAAACGGGGATCTCTGTCAGACACGATTGAAATAGGAATACCATGTAATCTGACTATTTCCTTGATGTACAATGCAGCCAGAACATCAATTGACCATCGGCTCTTGATCGGCAAGAAATGCACTGATTTAGTCAATCGATCAATAATAACCCATATTCCATCATGTCCCCTTTTTGATTTAGATAAACCCATGATGAAATCCATACCAATATCCTCCCACTTCCATTTAGGGATATCTAAAGGATGTAGTTTTCCAGCAGGCTTTTGGTGTTCCGCCTTGACTTGTTGGCATGTGAGACAGCGTGATACGTAGTCCGCTATTTCTCTTTTCATGTTGGGCCACCAAAAATTTCTTTTTACATCTTGGTACATTTTGGTAGATCCTGGATGAATCGTATACCTTAACCTATGAGCTTCGTCTAAGATCTTCTTCTTTACCTCAGGACAATCCGGTATGCAAGTTCTATTCCTGAATATTAATCTTCCTTCACAAGTTATTTGGAAATCCGATTGTCCTTCCAGTTTGCCTTTGATCTCTACTAACATTGGGTCATTATCTTGAAGTGCTTGTATTTCAGTTAATAGGTCTGACTGTATGCTTATATGAGATAATGTGACACATCTAGAGTCTGTGTCCATGCTTATATTGAGTTCAGAGAATTGCTCCAGTAATTTCCATTCTTGAATCATAGAATTGGCTAACAGTGCTCTCGGCTTTCGACTAAGGGCATCTGCTACATGATTACCCTTTCTGGGATGATATTGTATATTGAAATCGAAGTCCTTGAGATATTCCAGCCATCGTCTTTGCCTCATATTTAACTCCTTCTGTGAGAAAAGATATTTGAGACTCTTGTGATCGGAGTATACAGTAAACTGTACTCCATAAAGATAATGTCTCCATATTTTGAGTGTAAATACTACAGCGGCCAATTCTAAGTCATGGACGGGGTAGTTCTCTTCATGCTTCTTTAATTGACGAGAAGAGTAGGCTATAACCTTCCCTTGTTGCATTAGAACACATCCGAGGCCAATGCCAGAAGCATCAGTGTATACCTCAAACTTTTCTCCTTCAATTGGCAATGCTAAGATAGGAGCTGTAGTAAGATGATCCTTGAGAGTTTGGAAGCTTCTTTCACATTCCTCACCCCATTCATAACGGATCTCCTTGCGAGTTAACCTCGTAAGTGGCACGGTGATTTTAGAGAAATCCTTGATGAATCGCCTGTAATAGCCGGCAAGACCTAAGAAACTTCGGATCTCGCTAGCATTGGTCGGTCTTTCCCAGTTCCTTACAGCTTCAACCTTTGATGGGTCTACAGACAAGCCATCCTTTGATATAACATGTCCGAGAAAAGTCACTTCTTCAAGCCAGAATTCACACTTGCTAAGTTTTGCATATAATTGGTTTGTCCTCAATATTTGTAATGCAATCCTCAAATGTTCCTCATGCCCTTCCTTGGTCTTGGAATAAATCAATATATCATCAATAAAGACGACCACGAATTGATCCAAATAAGGCCTGAATATACTATTCATTAACTGCATAAAGGTAGCAGGGGCATTCGTTAGTCCGAAAGGCATAACAACAAATTCATAATGGACATACCTGCTTCTGAACGCGGTTTTATGAATATCCTCGTCCTGGATTCTTAGTTGGTGATATCCTGACCTAAGATCAATTTTGGAAAAGTACTTGGATCCTGAAATTTGATCAAACAATTCATCGATTCTCGGCAGTGGATACTTGTTCTTGATAGTGAGATGATTCAACTGTCGATAGTCGGTGCATAACCTCATGGATCCGTCTTTCTTCTTTACAAATAATACAGGCACTCCCCACGGGGAAGTACTTGGTCTAATGAATCCTTTCTTAATGAGTTCCATCAATTGCTCCTTTAACTCCTTGAGTTCAGCAGGTGACATTCTATAAGGTGCCTTTGAAATTGGACCAGCACCAGGGACTAAGTCAATGGTGAAGGCCACTTCTCTTTGTGGGGGTAATCCAGGCAAATCTTCCAAAAATACGTCTGGAAATTCCTGCACCACTGGAATGTCTTCTAGCTTAGCTTCCTTAGCTTCTTTAACTGTGACAAAGGTAAGGAAAGATGCACATCCTTTCCTGATGCGCTTGCTAGCTCGGAGAGCTGAAATAAGAGGGGATCTGCTCCGACCCTTGGGGCTAGTAAAGATTAGTTCTGGAAATTCCTTGAATGTAACCTTGCTTTTGCGGCAATCAACCGTTGCCTGATACTTGGATAACCAATCTGCTCCTAGTATGACATCATACTCCTTCAGATCTAAACATATGAGATCGATAGGGAGATTTCTACCCTGAACCAATACTTCATAGTTTTGGTAATGATGTGTAATATCAGTCTCAGCACCGAGAGGAGTAGACAAAACTAACTTCATCCATTCCGATTCTAGGGGTAATGGGTCAGCAAACTTCTTAGAAATGCGATGCACCAGTATCAATTAAGACATATGCATTCTTGGAACAAACTTTCAATGTACCTTCCACTAAGCCGCCTTCTTCTTCTTGCTCGGTCTCCTTGATTGCATGAAGACGAGCATTCTTGGTTACTAGGCGCTTTTCGTCATCGGCTTGGTTATTTAGTAGTGGGCAATCGGGAATCCGATGCTCACGACTCCCACAACGGAGACATGCTCCAAGTTTCCTCCAGCATTCTTCTGCTCTATGACCCGCTTTATCGCAATGTTTGCACACTGTATTTGAAGAGGTAGTGGTGATAGAGAAGGGCTTGGTCTTCTTGAACTTTTGCTCTTGTGAGGAAATACCTCCATTGCTAGGCCTCTTCTTGAAGTTGGGTTTAAAGGAACCCGATCCTGTAACTTGTTCCTTCTTATCCTTACCACGAATCCTATCAGACAGTTCCGTGGCATCTTCTAATAGTTGAGCTCGGCGTACTATCTCCGAGTAGACTTGAATGTCCATCGGCGCCAGTTGGGTAATAGCTTGGGGCCTGAGCCCATTAAGAAACCTCCTAGCTTTCATTTTCTCGGTGCTAACTAGATGCTTAGCATACCGAGACAATCTAGAGAATTGGGCCTCATACTCGGCCACTGACGAAGATCGTTGCTTTAATGCAGCCAATTCTGCAGCGTTCTTTTCCTGCACTCGGTCTGAAAAATATTTTGCGTTGAAGTGTTCAACGAATTCTGCCCATGTAACTTGGTCTTGATTTAGAGTAGCCTCTATTGATTCCCACCAGCATCTAGCATCCCTTTCTAACTGAAAAGTAGCTAATAAGACCTTATCTTGATCCGTGCATTGCATAACACAGAATATTCGTTCTGTTTCCCTAATCCAGTGTTCAGCGTCATCTGGATCAGTAGAACCCGTGAACTTGGGCGGGTTCATGTTGTTGAAAGTCTGGTGGAGACTTCCTACTCGTTGTCCACCTCCTTGTGTTACTTGTTGCAGCACTTGAGTCATGCCATACAGTGTACGCTGCATGTTGCGCCATTGAGCACGTTCGGCAGCCATTATCCTACAATTATAATAACTAGATTAATACGTGATTTGTATTTTAAAGACTAGCATTCTATGTTAACTTTAACCCTTGGTTCTACCCAATCTCACTGGTTAAAGGGTTAAAACCTATCCTTGGACTTGGGTTTTTCCTAGGAATTGAATACCCTAGGCTCTGATACCACAAAAACTGTCACGCCCCGAGAGATGAAGATACCCGGAGATGCGTGACGAGTTTATATCAATCATGTCAATCAGAGTAGAAAACATGGGACTATACTCACGGAGTGGAGTAATAGTGCCTATATATAAATATATGTAATGAATCCCTCGGATAACAGTAATCAGGAAAAATCAATAATGTAGAAAGTAGCGACTTTGGTAAAGTCATTTTTCATGTAATTAACGCCTTAATCAGGGGCGTTTATATTAGATTTGACGACGTGTTCAGCAGTCGTCCTTTCAATATTTCTAGTTTTGTAGAATATTATAAATCTGGAAATTTTAGTGAAACACGCCCTGGACAGGGGCGTTAGTTTACAGAAGGCGCCCTGGTATGGGGCGTCAGTTCAAGAAAAGACGATCTGGACAACGTCGTTAATTCACAAGTTTACAAGTTTCGAGACAATGAAATTTCAGGAAACATGATATATGGTCAGTACCATAAGAAATAGCAGGATTACAAGAGATTGACCATGCATTAATTTAGAATCATGTTTGCATTGATATATAATTTTTAAACATGGTGTTTATTAATTAAGAGAAATTGACGTCCGTGTGCAGGGCGTCAAATATTAAATTGACGACCTAGTCGTGGTCGTGTCTTTTAATGTAGCGTCCTTGATAAGGGCATCTATTTCAAAACTCTTTAGAAACTAACCGAAACGCATGAAATCTATATGCATGTATTAACGAATGATGTTATAAATATTAATATGCTAGTTTGGGCTACAATCCCTGAGAAAATCCTACCTTTTGATGAAACGTGAAGGATCTGGTGAAGAGACGATACTCTGTTTGTACAGAGTGCTCACCAGAAGAAGAAACTGAAGGAGAAGTTGCAGATGATTGGAGATGATTATGATGAAGAACCTTACGTCCTCCAACTATATGAGAGCTCCTTCTCGACGTAGACAACCTACAGAATCATGAGATGAAGAATATCAATATTCTTCATGACTATCTCATAGACAGGGGAAGAAGAACATCACCTGTTCTTCACGTATGATAGGAACACTTCGGGATGAAGAACCCTCGTTCTTTAATGGAAGACAGAAGCTCCTCAACTTGCGATAGAAGAATAAGATGGAGAAGAATTATTCCTCCTAATACCTAATCAGCAGAGGAGAAACAATAGGAAGAACTAACCTCTCTTTCACGGATGACTGCAGCAGAACCTTCTTCGGCCAAATATCTTTAGGGTTTGTTTGAACAAGGTTATTTATAGGATTTTGGGAAATCCTAATAAGGTTAGTGTTCGATTGGAAGTAACACTTCCATGATAGAGTTATTACTACATTCGAACTCTTTCTCATAGTTATCAACTTACACTGGATAAGTTCCCAGTTCGAACGAAACTGGAATGGAATTAACGCCTTATTCTAGGGCGTCGAATTTTAAATTGACGCCTTGACGCGCGTCGTTTCTTGTTGAAACGCGTCCATGTAAAGGGCGTTACTCTTTTTATTGTCTTTTTATGCCTTTTATTTATTTTGGCCGTCTGAAATTTGACGCCGTGAAACGTGGGCGTCCTTTCTTAAAAACGCGCCTTAGATGAGGGCGTAGCGCCTTGCTCCAAGGCGTTAATTTCAT
Source organism: Amorphophallus konjac (assembly GCA_022559845.1). Lineage (NCBI taxonomy): Eukaryota > Viridiplantae > Streptophyta > Magnoliopsida > Alismatales > Araceae > Amorphophallus > Amorphophallus konjac. Next base: position 201,624,759 of record CM040120.1, on the reverse strand, counting down.
CAGGGCTTTGTTCTTCTTGTTTCAACCTTTTTCATTTGTTCACTTAATCTTTTAGTTTATTTCAATTTATCTAAATTTATTTCTTTTAATTTTATACGGGTTGCTACAGATCTAGAGGGGGGTGACTAGATCAGTCACCCAATAAAATCTACTGCAACAGTTTCTAGTGCGGAAATAAAACAAACTACTGCTGGACGGTAGAAATGTAAAAGAGTGCAGTCACAAAAATCCAACTATAGCAGATCTGAACTTAAACGGACCTAAGCATGCATCTACAACGTATAATGGAAATGATCATGATGCACAACAATTCATACGGGAATCACACAGGAGATAGGAAGTTTTTAACGTGGTTTGATCTCAAACCCGAGATCTACGTCCACCCCACACTCTAACCTAGAATGTGGCTTCAACCGCTGATTCAGAGCTTCAACTACTGGGCCTCACAGCTTGCCTACAACCGCTGACTAACAGCTTGACCGCTGGGCATTACAGCTTCGCCAACCGCTGGGGACTACAGCTTAACCCGTCGAGAGGAATCCTCCTCTACCCGCTGATCAATACATCTTAGCTCTGCTGACTAACAGCTTGAAAACAAGGTTTCAGAAAATAAAATAGAAACAAACAAAAAATAAGAAATCTCAAATGGAATGTAGCTCACAATGAGCAATCTCAGTTCTGGTATCTGAACCAAGAAACTGATGAACAATCATTCAGAGAAAGTCTCTCAGACTCCTCTCACTCAACTATCTTTTTCTCTTCTCTCTGGATCGTTTCTTTTCTTCTCTGCTGCACTCTCTCTTTTTCTTCTGTTCTCAATAGCACACACAGATCTTCTTGCACGATCAATTTTTCCAGATGGAGAAGTCTTCTATTTATAGCATCAGAGAGGTGGGCGTGTGTCCTCCACAATTCCCGCCCAGAGCGCCTTGACCACGTGGCAGCATTTCAGTTCACTGTGTTACACGTGTCATGATCCTGGCACATCCTTCATTCTTGGATCATGTGCCCTTCTTAATTTCTTCGAGCAGATATCCTGCAAAGGTTAGATCACAGAGTTGGTTCAAGATTTGATCTAAGCATGTACATACTTGATGCACATAATGCAATATGCATATTAGAAAGTATGTACAATGAAGGTGAATGTACGGACATGCCACCAGAGAATGTATAGACTTTGTGTGCAATGTACAAGACGATGTACAGACTTGCTGGCTTGTAATGCGATATGCATATAGGAAAGTATGCACATTGAAGATGAATGCTCAGGCATGCCATCAAGTGTTGCATCCCTACGGTTTTGATGATGTCTCACACTATAAATCAATATGTTTCTATCTCCAGATCAATGCATGTGATGCGGGACGAGACCACAGACACGACTCGAATGAGGAATGCAGTCCTCGGACTCTAGGTGAGCTCGTGATTGTCCCTTAACGAGGGAAGCGTTGGACGTGCACGGTTGAGAAACCGGCAAGAGCTAGGGTGGTCAATTCTCTTTTGTGCCCAGATCGGGTCACGGGACGGTCACGCACTCTGTCGCAGCAGTGGTGATAAATGATATATACCGAGCTAGATATCCCTACACATGCTCTCTAGCAGCGGCATATAAAGCATATATGGAAATAAGCGAAATGCCAAGCAAGGAGCGAATACGATACCTCCACGCTCCAGGCGTGGGGAAGACGGACCCGGCCGAACTCGTACTCCCGGGACGGAGATCACACAAATGTTACAGCAAGAAATCACTGCCCACTCCACGCAGGGAGGTAAAGGGCTACACAAATGGGCCCGGGAGGACCGATTCCGGGTTGACGGGCGGCTTCACGCGTAGCTTCGGCTGAACCCGTACTCGCGACCGTGGGGCCCACGTGCTGTCCGGAGGGGCCGTGTGGGACCCGGTGGCACCGCTGTAGTGGGGACACTTGGGGAAGTGCTCCCCGAGATGGCGGCACGCTGGTTCACGTGCTGGAGGCCAGGCGGCTCCGATCGGCACCGGTCGGAATAACCGACCACGGATCTGCCGGTTCTGTTTTCAGGCGCGCGCTCCGGTGAGAACGGACTCTGCGATCAGCCCCGATGTCGGATCGACACGAAACTGGCGCCGTTAGAAAGCTGCTTCGAAGGGCTACAACCCTATGGGATTATAGAAAATTAAACAGCCCTATACTTCTTGTTAGCTAATTTTGATATCTGCTGTTGTACAGTGCCCGAATTCTCAGATCAACAGGGAACTTGTCTGAGAACTGGCGTTGACTGATAGGTAGACCTCCAATTCAATAGTTCTGTTCTTCATCAAAGTTGTAGGAAATTGAACAAGGAAGACGGAAATAGTTTTTGTGACCGGTTTGGAGGTGGCTACGAATTGTTATGATTTGTATACTAGTAGTGAGTCGGATCTGGGAACTGGCTGACAGCACTTTAGATGGCTCTGAAAATGAATTTTGAAAAATTGATAGATGGCTAATCAAAAATAAAAAAAAATAATGGAGTGAGGGGACGGTGGACAGAACTCCCAGTAAAATTGGGAGGGTTTGGAAAAATCAACAAGATGGTCGGAGGGGGGGATTACAGGGGTGCTATCATACAGATCTGAAACTGGACAGAATTGGGACACAGAAACGCACGAAATTTGAAAAATAGTAAATGATGGAATTTGGACGGGATTGTTTTTGTGGTCGTGGGGATTGAAGATAGGAACACACCATAAAATTTTCAGATCAAGAAGATGTCGTGGCTGATAGTTGAAATTCCGGGAAGGAGCTTCTACCTAAGATGGACATAACACCGAAGTCGTCTTCACGGCGGCTCGAAGGCGGCACGAACGGCGGCGGCGGCACCGGAGATGAACTCAGAGATTGAGGGGGAGGAGATAGAAATGTTCCACTCTAGAATTGGGGGTTGGAGGAGATGAACACCAGAGGAGAGAGGGGAGGGGCGCAAGGAGCTTCAAGCTTCCAACAAATTTTCTAACTTTTTCATTAATTTCCACATGTAAATACAACCTTTTATATGCTAGGTATCAAATCTAATGTAGACCCTTGGATCTAGGGATGGTGAATGAAGGGCTGGGATGAAGTGTGAACAACACACAAAAAAATAAAATTAAATAAAAGGAAGGTGGCGGCCTATTGACCAAGGGAGGGGGTTGGTGGCCAACCTTTGGAATGTTGACCCCTTTGTCTCCCATGTGTCCATATGACTAGTCCAACCTTCTAGATGTCCACCTAGTGTTGTGTCCCTGAGGTCATTTGAGTCATTCTGTGGTCTCTTGGGTCATTCGACATCATGCTATAGTCATATGAGTTCTAATGTATTCTTAGTTTTGATAATGGCTTAACACTATGAGTCATTGTTGTTTATCACTCTCCATGTATTTGGTTTCATGATGCCCATTCACAACTTGCATTATATGTTCTCACATTGCATTAATACCAAGGAACATGTGGTTCTTGAATGCTCACATCCCTCTTGAAACTTTGGGTTACATGATGATCATCCATTCGTTTAAATTCATTGTCATATGAACTTAATCTTTTGATATGGATGGTTAATTTGAGAATGAGCTTTTCTATCCTTCTTGTTATTGAGATTCCATGAGTGTGTTTCATGGATATTTTACTTGGGGTGGTTGAGCTCTTATCTCTTGATCTTTAGCCCAGAACACTTGTGATTCAAAGTGTTCACATATAACTAATTCATGAGATTTCATATGTGTATTTCATACATTTATTATATGGATTATTGAGCTAAAGTTCTAATCCTTTTTATATGATTTTGCAGGCCAAAACGCTCAATAAATATTCCCCAAGATCAAAGGAGTTTGATGCCAGAGAGTTCGGAAGGGTTACAATGGCATTTGGGGCTGAATTGTGTTAATCTAGAATTTACTGTAGCTAGGTCGACCGGCGGCACTGTAGCTAGGTCGACCGATTTTCCCAGAACCAAAAGGTTCGAGGTCTGTGACATTTAGGTCGACCGGCCCATGAATTTCGGTCGACCGGTTTTGCCAGAACCGTAAAGTTCTAGCTGCAGCAGGTTCCGGTCGACCGGCCCATGAATTTCGGTCGACCGCCAGCCCCGAGCCAACCAAGTTTGACCTCGAAATCCACCTCGTGGCCAGCCCCTTTCCATGGATTTGTTTAATCAAACCCTGCCTAATCTTCCATGATTTATGGATCTGGTCTGAAGGGTGTCCAAGGACCATTCCAAGGGTTATAAAACCAACATGAGAGGGTTAGAAATCCTAGTTGATGGAGTTGATGGAGTGAATCAAGAGAGGCCATTTCGAAGGTACTGTAGCACCTCCGTGAACAGTACTACGGGCTGGGGTTCTTCATCCTTCCAAGGTGATTCAAGCTCAGATCTGAAGCCAAGCAACCTCCAACCAAGCAAGAAGCATTCAAGGCTATCAAAGGTGATCAAAGCTACATCCATACACCTCTTCATCAACTCAAGGGGATTCAAGAGAAGATCAAGCTACATCCAATATCCTCTCCATCAACTCAAGGTGATTCAAGCTTATATCTCAATCCAGCAACCTCCAAGGAAGAGTAGAATCAAGCAAGGCTAACAAGGGAGATCAAAGGAGGCTGCAAGGGTGTGCTCAAGCAAGAGGAGTTCGAGTTACTGTTCACGTGAACAGTACTCCGTGAAGAACATCTTCATCCAATCCAAGGCATTCAAGCTCATATCAAAGCGATCACCTTCCAAGATCTGTGAAGAAGGAAGCAAGGATCAAGGTAGTATATATTCACTTCTTCATCCATTCAAAGAGATCAAAGAGAGAAGATCAAGAGAGGAGATTGGAAGAACAGTTACTGTTCACATGAACAGTACTCCGTGAAGAACAATCATCCATTCAAGGGTGATTACAAGAAGATTGATTTGCAAGAAGAAGAGATCCCTGCTGTTGATCAACAAAGCATATCGATACAAGGGCCAATTCCTTCTTACTCAATCTCTTGTTTTAATTCCTTCACATCTGTTTTACTTTCAATATTGTTAAACATTGAAGTTGTGATTCGTCCCTACCAGGTGGTTAGTAGGAAGGCAATTGGAGGGTGTTCCAATTTGCGGTTGACGTCCCTACCAGGTGGTTAGTAGGAAGGCAATTGGAGGGTGTTCCAATTTGCGGTTGACATCCCTACCGGTGGTTAGTAGGAAGGCAATCGGGAGTTCTCCGATTTACGGTGTAGCCGTCCCTGCCGGCTTTGTGTGTAGGAAGACAGAAAGAGGGGTTTCTCTGTTCTGTGGTTTGGGGCATGTCCCCGGGTCAAGCTGTGTGTCAGCAAGGAAGCCTCACCGGGTTTTGGTGAGGGGTGGACGTAGGTTGCGGGGTTGCAACCGAACCACCTTAAAAATCCCTGTGTTGTGGGTTGTTTATTTTGTGTGATTGCTCTATATCTTCTAACCCCATTCGCAGGTTCATGTGCTTCCATACTTGGTTATCTTGCTCACATACATATGCACTTTGAGTGATCAACATAGCATACACACACACGCACGGTTGTTGTAAGCTATTGCATGTTCATCTATGTGTTATGCTTTGTAATTCACTTAAAGAAGTGTGGACGTTTCATAGCTTGTAATTCAAATCTTTCCATTTGAGCCACTCTAATTAATTCCGCTGTGTATTGTGCCTAAGTGATTCATTCACTTTATAAGAGTGGTTTAAGCTTTCGCCAGCTAAGAGTTTTTAAATAGGCCAAAGCTTGTGAAAGGATCTATTCAACCCCCCCTTCTAGATCCGTTTACACCTCACGGGACCCAACAAGTGGTATCAGAGCGAGGCTCTGTCATTCCCAGATCCAACGATCTACAGGGAAAGATCCCGGTGTTTGTTATTTAGATGGATTCACATGCTACACTTGCTTCGATGGTTTCTCCGCCCATTGATGATGGTTCAGATTTTTCTACATGGGTTGGAAGAATGTTCATCTATGTTAGCTCCATAGATCCACAATTGTGGAATCTTATATACAATGGTCCTCATGAGCTGCCATCAAATTCAATTGATTCGTCAGCCAAACATGAGACCAAACACCATGATAATCTTCTTGCATATAACTTAATTATAGCTGCAATTGATATTAGACTAACTCACATTGTGTCTTCCTGCAGTACAGCCAAGCAAGTACTGGACAAGTTGGTGAAAATCCATGAAGGAAAAGAACAAGAACAAGAATGCTTCATGGCCGACCGTGCAGAAGAGTCAAGCAAACCATCCTCATCAAAGGTAAATTCTGATTCCGAGGAATTCACTCTTGAAGAACTTATGGAATCCTATGATGAGTTGTTTACACAATACAAAAAGGCAATATCAGAAAATAAAAAGTTGAAAAAGGATCTCAAGAAAAATAACCAACATGAAAGCTTGATTTGTAAAAAGTGTTCTACGTTTGAAGAGCTCTCTTTTGATGTAGACACACATAAACAAAGCATTGCATGTCTAAGAGATGAAAATGAAAATCTTCATGATGAAATCACTAGGTTGGAAGAAATTGTAATAAAACTTCAAAACCAACCTAAGTCAATCTCTAATGATAAAACTATGGCCGATGGGCTAATCCATGATGAGAGGTTGATTGAAGAAAATAAAAATTCCGTTTCATGCTCTGCTAATTTTGTATGTGAAAAATGTTCATTCTTGAGAAACATAAATGTTGGTCTTCATGATGATCTTGAATGGCAACAAAATCTGATTGATTCTCTGAAAGAAGAGAATAGAGAGTTGTTGGAAAAGAAAATTGAACTTGAACAAGCTGAAGAAGAGTTGCATGAAAAACTAGCTGCACATGAAAAAGGCAAATCTGTCATTGATGATCACTCTGAAACTTTGCATGCTTTAGAACAACAAAATCAAAATCTTAAAGCAGTAAATGCCATGCTCAATGAGCAATTGGCAGCATGCGAAGAGGGCCTTGTTGAATCTAAACAGCACATTTCCTCACTTGAAAATGAAATTCAAGGTTTGAATGATTTCCTGTCAATGTTTACCCAAATCCAAGATTCTGGCTCACTGGAAGCCACCACTTCCTATGGTCACCAAAAAGGGCACACCGCTCGAAAGAAAAGTAAAATTTAGCATGCTCATCCAAACATGCACCATAACATGTCCAATGCCAAATACCATGCCTTCCACAAAATGAATGTCAATTGTTATTATTGTGGTAAACATGGTCACACTATGCATGATTGTTTGATCTTGAGAAATGATGAGCTTAGAGCAGGACAGCAAGTGAAAGGGCAAGGAAAGAAACAGGTCAACACTGGCAGAGGGCTTGCTCAACAAAATTCTGTACGGAACCACATGGAGAATCAGAAGTGTCGACATTCCTATCCAGACAGGTCGACACTCCCCATGGCCTTTAATGGAAATGCTTCTCTTTGCTGCTCTCATTGTTGTAAGTCTGGCCATACTATCCAAGAGTGCTGGCATTTGAAGGGAAAGCATCACCTTCATGCCATGAAAGGTAAATCCCATGCTCACCCACAAAAGCATAATCCACATGCACACGCACATGAACATAAAAGGAAAAATCAATCTTTTGTGTGTTGTTTCTATTGTGGGAAAAATGGGCATGAGATATATGATTGCCTCACAATGAAGGAGGATGATGTGATTGCCCTGAAAAAGGTGGGCCAAGATGCTAAACATGTTGCTAACCCACAAGGACCCAAGCAATCTTGGGTACCTAAAAATTCCAAATGAGAATTTTGGCTGCAGGATGCCTTGGAGCTGAACAAAGGATCATAAGGTAAATAAAAGCTCAAGGCACATGTATGTACATAAACCTCTTAAGTTTAGTCATCTTGCATGTTCAGTCTTGACATGTAGATAGTGCATCATATGTCTGCCCAATGTCATTAGATTCTGTAAACTGAACTGCTCTTTGAAATACAAAACCCCCAAGGTGTGAGATGAACTTTTGAGCTAGATAACTTTCTCACACCATGCTTGATTTAAGCTGTTTAATTCATGAAAAACTTATTGTGCTGATGAAGTTGATGTGATGATGAGTTGCTTAAGCCTTGCTTCAGCTACATGAAATTCTTGGATTTTGGTTTTGATGATGCATACCATGGCTGCATTTTCAACTCATTATTCATGTTAGCATTGCTCAAAGGGGGAGTCTAGCGATTGGCATCATCATGTTGCATTCAGTTCAAAATCAATTGTGAATGATTTGTGTTTGCATCATCTTGTAATCACACATACCTTAATGCACATCATGTTTAGAAGACAAATGATAATGCATAACCATTTTACAGCATCTTAATTGCATTGTGCATTCATATAAATCTTAGGCTGCATAGTTCATTTCCAACCCTTACATGTATTCAGGGGGAGTCAACATCAACCTAGCTTGAATCATTTTACATCATATCATTCGTGCATGGCCAGGGTATATCAAATGTTGATGTATGGAAGGATAGGTTATGCTTGCCTTGAAGCACTCAACATGCGTGAGGTTTCACCTCCGCCAAGTACCATGCGTCACTATCGCATATAGGCCATATAGCTAGGGGGAGTTGTCTTCTTAAGGCATTCGTGCATATGGTTCATATTCATTATGTTGTATTTCATAAGTATAAAATCATGCATTATGTTGGTTCATGCATTTCATGTTTGATCAGGTCAACCCCTGCATGGGTCAAGTAAACCTCTCATTGACATTCGTCATTCTATGTGACTGCAAACATCACTCCTTGCATGCTTTCATTACATATTCATAGGGGGAGTCGTGTTGTTCTTCTTGGTTCATTCGTCCTCTTTGCATCTGAACCTCAATGGCCTCCAGTGTAATAATAAGTTCGAGACAGACATCACTACAGTGTAAGAGCTTTCTATTATATGAACTGATGATTGTCCATTCAATGAAAATGGTTCAGATTTAATGATTTCCTTGAAGTTTTGATATATCTTTTGAAATCATCCATATTTTGTGGTTTTAATAGACCTTAACTAGAGATTGCATGTTGTGCCTTGAATAACTATTCTGAAATCTGAAAATCCAAATGTCTTGACAACTTTGGTGATACTCTAGAGCTTAGTATTGTTTCTAAACATCTTGATGAGCTGGAATTCTTGAAAATCAATTTACAGAGTAATGATAGTGTTGCACGGAGAAATATGTCCCGTCATCAAATCAAGTGACGAATGATATGTCATGATGTGCCTCTGTTATCTCTGTCTTAATTCATTTGGACTCTAGGTAGAGCAATGGCATAATTGCTGAGAAATATATCTTCTCATCAAAGAAATGAGTTTGGATATGTCATGACGTGATGTTGCTATCTCTGTTCATTCTGAAGCATAACAGTCAGTCTTGCCAAATACCTAGGGATACTAGCGTCTAAACAACGTGTATTCTTACGGCTAGGAGGCATGTACTAGACTTGATTGCTCGTAACATATGAGTCATGTGCCTTCAAATTCAAATGATATTGAAAATCAAATTTGTTAAACTCATAAAATTCCATGCTTTAGTCATGATTGTTTAGCCTCAATACAAGTTTTTGTGTTATTCCCTTTGTGGTTATTGAATATGGATGTATAAGACAAGGGAAGGTTAAACACTGTCAAGATATGTGCTTCTGGTTCATTTCTATTAAACCATGGATGTCGATGCTTTTTAAACTCTATTGATGATCTTGGTTTTCATTAGCTTTGAACCATATATATATTGCTCCCGGCATGTTTCTAATTTCCATATAATGGCTTGCCCTTCCACTACCATTCCACTCTGATCTCTAGGACCTTTGTCAACCACTGTGCCGTATCCCTCTTTTTTGCTATTGGCAAAGGGGGAGAATGTCTTGTTGTGAGTCCTTGATGTGGACTTGGGAGAAAGGGGGAGATGTTGTCTAATGTTGCCTTTGTGCGTTGTCAAAGGGGGAGAGTGCATTGTGGATATAGGAGAATCCAAGGGGGAGAGAACCTTCATTTATCATGAGGGTTAATGCATAGCATTCATACACTTTTCTTCTCCATGCATTTGTATATCCATGCATACATATCTGCATTCACATGCTTCACTATCATGGATCTTGAGCTGCACATGTTACATAAACTTTGTTGTTTGCCTTCATCTGCCATATCTACATAAGTCATTCAGGCTGCCATGATTACATCATCATACTAAACAAGTGGTATCATCTAACAAGTGGTATCATCTTGATGCACCTTTCTAGTCGCATCCACAATCATTGGTGTCCTCTGTCAAGTGATATCACATTGTTTTCTCATTCATTGGCATGTGGCATAAGACCTAGTATCATTAGCATCATGCTCTCATGCTAATAGGGAGGCATGCGCATCTTAACTTCATACAATTGTAGCTTGCATTTGTCATTTCCATGCATTGCATAGAAAATCCAAAAAAATTCTGAAAACTAGAAAACCACTAAAAATCTGCAAAATTTGAAATAAAAATTTGCTCCTTGGTTGCTCTATCCATCTCCTATTTGAGAAATTGAATCATGCTGTTGTGGCTCTACCTCTCACACTTACTTTGTCTTTGCCAAGTCACGGGACACCACCATGTTCGATGCCTCCATATCATTCATTGGTATCAGTCCTATAACTGGCTTTCCATAATTGGTTGTTCTCTCTAGTTATTTTGTCAATCTTACTAAGTGTACAACCATTGGCATGTATTTCCACATCATCTTCTAGAATGTTGCCTGCAATGACATGTTTCTCCACATTATGGTTTCTTGTAATGATGTCACAGGAGATCCCGAGCATTATGTAAGTCATTTTGTGTGCGTCATTAATGTGAGTATCTCTTTCTCTTTCCTGGCTCTTTTTGATGTTGTCAAAGGGGGAGAAGTATTCATGTGAGTCATTAATCATAGTATGTGGTAAGATTGTGTGAGTCATTAATCAGAATGCCATCTGTGTGTCAAAGGGGGTGAGAACCATGTGAGTGACTCATAGTTGCCATATGAATTTATAATGACTCATAGTTCAGAATGCCTCATAGTTGCCATCATCAAAAAGGGGGAGAATGTTGTGTCCCTGAGGTCATTTGAGTCATTCTGTGGTCTCTTGGGTCATTCGACATCATGCTATAGTCATATGAGTTCTAATGTATTCTTAGTTTTGATAATGGCTTAACACTATGAGTCATTGCTGTTTATCACTCTCCATGTATTTGGTTTCATGATGCCCATTCACAACTTGCAATATATGTTCTCACATTGCATTAATACCAAGGAACATGTGGTTCTTGAATGCTCACATCCCTCCTGAAACTTTGGGTTACATGATGATCATCCATTCGTTTAAATTCATTGTCATATGAACTTAATCTTTTGATATGGATGGTTAATTTGAGAATGAGCTTTTCTATCCTTCTTGTTATTGAGATTCCATGAGTGTGTTTCATGGATATTTTACTTGGGGTGGTTGAGCTCTCATCTCTTGATCTTTAGCCCAGAACACTTGTGATTCAAAGTGTTCACATATAACTAATTCATGAGATTTCATATGTGTATTTCATACATTTATTATATGGATTATTGAGCTAAAGTTCTAATCCTTTTTATATGATTTTGCAGGCCAAAACACTCAATAAATATTCCCCAAGATCAAAGGAGTTTGATGCCAGAGAGTTCGGAAGGGTTACAATGGCATTTGGGGCTGAATTGTGTTAATCTAGAATTTACTGTAGCTAGGTCGACCGGCGGCACTGTAGCTAGGTTGACCGATTTTCCCAGAACCAAAAGGTTCGAGGTCTGTGACATTTAAGTCGACCGGCCCATGAATTCCGGTCGACCGGTTTAGCCAGAACCGAAACGTTCTAGCTGCAGCAGGTTCCGATCGACCGGCCCATGAATTCCGGTCGACCGCCAGCCCCGAGCCAACCAAGTTTGACCTCGAAATCCACCTCGTGGCCAGCCCCTTTCCATGGATTTGTTTAATCAAACCCTACCTAATCTTCCATGATTTATGGATCTGGTCTGAAGGGTGTCCAAGGACCATTCCAAGGGTTATAAAACCAACATGAGAGGGTTAGAAACCCTAGTTGATGGAGTTGATGAAGTGAATCAAGAGAGGCCATTTCGAAGGTACTGTAGCACCTCCGTGAACAGTACTACGGGCTGGGGTTCTTCATCCTTCCAAGGTGATTCAAGCTCAGATCTGAAGCCAAGCAACCTCCAACCAAGCAAGAAGCATTCAAGGCTATCAAAGGTGATCAAAGCTACATCCATACACCTCTTCATCAACTCAAGGGGATTCAAGAGAAGATCAAGCTACATCCAATATCCTCTCCATCAACTCAAGGTGATTCAAGCTTATATCTCAATCCAGCAACCTCCAAGGAAGAGTAGAATCAAGCAAGGCTAACAAGGGAGATCAAAGGAGGCTGCAAGGGTGTGCTCAAGCAAGAGGAGTTCGAGTTACTGTTCACGTGAACAGTACTCCGTGAAGAACATCTTCATCCAATCCAAGGCATTCAAGCTCATATCAAAGCGATCATCTTCCAAGATCTGTGAAGAAGGAAGCAAGGATCAAGGTAGTATATATTCACTTCTTCATCCATTCAAAGAGATCAAAGAGAGAAGATCAAGAGAGGAGATTGGAAGAACAGTTACTGTTCACATGAACAGTACTCCGTGAAGAACAATCATCCATTCAAGGGTGATTACAAGAAGATTGATTTGCAAGAAGAAGAGATCCCTGCTGCTGATCAACAAAGCATATCGATACAAGGGCCAATTCCTTCTTACTCAATCTCTTGTTTTAATTCCTTCACATCTGTTTTACTTTCAATATTGTTAAACATTGAAGTTGTGATTCGTCCCTACCAGGTGGTTAGTAGGAAGGCAATTGGAGGGTGTTCCAATTTGCGGTTGACGTCCCTACCAGGTGGTTAGTAGGAAGGCAATTGGAGGGTGTTCCAATTTGCGGTTGACGTCCCTACCGGTGGTTAGTAGGAAGGCAATCGGGAGTTCTCCGATTTGCGGTGTAGCCGTCCCTGCCGGCTTTGTATGTAGGAAGACAGAAAGAGGGGTTTCTCTGTTCTGTGGTTTGGGGCATGTCCCCGGGTCAAGCTGTGTGTCAGCAAGGAAGCCTCACCGGGTTTTGGTGAGGGGTGGACGTAGGTTACGGGGTTGCAACCGAACCACCTTAAAAATCCCTGTGTTGTGGGTTGTTTATTTTGTGTGATTGCTCTATATCTTCTAACCCCATTCGCAGGTTCATGTGCTTCCATACTTGGTTATCTTGCTCACATACATATGCACTTTGAGTGATCAACATAGCATACACACACACGCACGGTTGTTGTAAGCTATTGCATGTTCATCTATGTGTTATGCTTTGTAATTCACTTAAAGAAGTGTGGACGTTTCATAGCTTGTAATTCAAATCTTTCCATTTGAGCCACTCTAATTAATTCCGCTGTGCATTGTGCCTAAGTGATTCATTCACTTTATAAGAGTGGTTTAAGCTTTCGCCAGCTAAGAGTTTTTAAATAGGCCAAAGCTTGTGAAAGGATCTATTCAACCCCCCCTTCTAGATCCGTTTACACCTCACGGGACCCAACACCTAGGAGGGTTGACCAGCCCCACAAGGTGACATGGACCAAAGGGAATGGGCTGAGGGCCCCCTAGCTGGACCTACTACACAATTCCACAAAAACCCACACAATCCATGGGAATGACTCATTGGCTTATAAAGCCTTACATTTGCATACATACTTTCCCAAGGATATGAACACAAACTAAAAGGACATAAATGCAAAAGAAGAGGTACATGCTCGGCGTCGATTCCCATCAGCATGCATCATCCACTAAGTCTGTACATTATCTGTGGATTCACTTGTCTGATTGCATGAGTCATTGAAGTCTGTACATCGGCCTGGCACTCACTAAGTCTACACATCGTCTTGGCACTCACCAAGTCTATACATCTCTTAAAGTCTGTACAGCCAGTGCTTTCCTTGAGATCAAGTCTATACATTGCAGCCTGTTCGTGTTCAAGCTTTCAAAGTCTAGACATTGTTCTGTAGCACACACACGAAGTCTATATAGCGCTGCATAGACTAAGTATATACATCAGTGTCTTGTGAATGCATCATTCAAAGTCTATACATTGGAAAGTCTGTACATCGGCCTGTTCATGCATTAGTAAAGTCTGTACATATCAATGGTTGTGCATCGTCTGCATATTTCACACTAAGTCCATACATCACTGCACAAGCCTTCTTCAAAGTATGTACATTCTTCAAGGGCATAGTCCATGCATTCAGATCATGTCTATACATCATCTTTTAAAGTCTTTACATTGAAGTCTGTACATCCGACCGTCTCATTCAGCGTCTCACGCTATCTAAGTCTGTACAGCGTTTGTCTTCATGCATTAGCCAAGGTCTGTACATCCGATCGTCTCATTCAGCGTCTCACGCTATCAGAGTTTGTACTGCGTTAGGCTATAGTGCATTGTCTCTCAGTGTCTGTACAGCGTTAGCCAACAGTGCATCGTCTCTCAAAGTGTGTACAGCCAGCTCTGTCTCAATTAGCGTCTCATCAAGTATGTACATAGATTGGCTGCATAACATAAGTCTGTACATCCGCATGCTAGCAAGGCATTCATCAAGTCTATACACTGTCTGCATTGCATGAGCTGAAGTCTATACATTGCATGCTACAAAGTCTGCACATCCCGTTTGCATTGAAGTCTATACATTGTTTGTTTAGCTCCAGCCCTTGCATAGAAGTCTACACATTAGATATGGTTGTGCATCACTAAGTCTGTACATTGCAGTTGCATTCACGCTAAGTCCGTACACTACATTCATGCATCGTTCTCATCAAGTCTGTACACTTCTTTCTCATGCACGCAATCAAAGTGTGTACAGCCGGTGTTCGCATCGTTAAGTCTATACATTTGCTATGGCTTGTTCATCCATCATGTCTATACACGCTTTGTTAAAAGCCTGAACTAAGTCGATACATTCCTTTCTGTTATTCTCATGCATCCCTCAAGTCTGTACATTGAGGTCGCATAAAGGCATTCAAGTCTACACATTCTCACATTGTATATACTTGCCTACATGATGCATCTAAATTCTGTACACGCCTAGTTCAGAACCTGGACTAACTGGTTGCATCCTTGTCTTCTGTTCGTGCAGATGATTAAGGCTGATGATTGGGCACATGATCCGAGGTTGTTGCCTGGCATGTGATCCGAGGTTGCTCTGGAAAAGGTGGGAATGAGCCCCACTCACGCCACACGTGTGAAGTCATGGAATTCAGGTCGGATGCCATATAAAAGGAAGTCTTCTGCGATCAACAGAACCTGAATTGGAGAAAAGCTGAGAAGAAGAGTCCCTGAGCAGAAGAAGAAAAGAGAGAGCCTCCACGTTCCCGAGAGAAGAAAGGGAGAAGAATTTGAGAGAATAGATCTGAGAGAAAAGTCTTTGAGAGAGAGAGAAAAGTCTGTGACTAAAGATCTGCTTCTTCGGAAGCTACATTGTTGTTGGTTTTTCAGAATCGATTGTCTTCATCGATTGTCTTGTTTTATTTTTTTGGTTTTCATTTCATTCTTCTGATTCCATCTTGTTACCCTCTAGTGTTCGGAGGAAGGGAGAGATTCTCCGGTTTCCCTCTGGGCTGCAGAGGAAGAGAGATCTGTGATCTCTGGTTTGCCAGTGATGGGCTGTCACTAGCAGGTTCCCTCCTGTTTGGAGGAAGGGAGATTCGTCTCTGGTTCTGGTCTTGCTGGTAGCAGGTCCAGGTGTCAAGCTCTGCGGGTTGCAGAGTTTGGGTTGAGGGATTTGTTTCCCTTGGTTGGTCAAGCTGTTTGGCAGCATATTGTTCGCAGACTGAGTCTACTGTTTCTAGCCGTGGCTAGTGGAAGCCTCACTCCGGTTTGGAGTGAGGGGTGGATGTAGATTGTGGACTACAATCGAACCACCTTAAAAACTCTTGTCTCTTCTGTGGTTTTCATGTTATCGTTGTTGCTCTCCATCTGCTTGCCATTTTGTTTGACTGTGAACAGCTCTCTCGATCGCACTTACTTCTTCGGTGTTGGTTATTGACTGTCTTAGCTATTCTTTGTGCTGTTTCTGAAGGGTTGAGAAATGAAGTTGTGGTTTATCACTGAGAATTTATTTTTAGGGAGTGATCTATTCATCCCCCCCCTTCTATATCACTCTTCGCTACGCATATCAATTGGTATGAGAGCGGGTTTGCATCATATGGACCAATGGTCAGGGTAATCCATATGGTCCTCGAAGTTTCATGCCTGAGGGTCAATCCATTAGTCACCCTCCATTCTTTGATGGTAATAACTATCTCTTCTGGAAAAACAGGATGGAGGTGTTCATCAGGGCACAGAGCCACAAGCTGTGGAGGGTAATCACTACAGGGTCGTATGATCTGCCACCGAACGAGGACGTGTGGGTAGATGATCATGCCAAGCTATCTTCACTTAACTGGACGGCGCTGAACATCATCCAGTGTGATGTACACCCAGATGAATACGCCTGCATATCAGCCTATAAGATGGCCAAGCGAATGTGGGATGAGCTGCAACTAATCTACGAAGGTACAGCTCAAGTGAGAGCCACGAAGGTAAATCTCTACACCTCTGAGTATGAATTGTTTAAGATGAAACCAGAGGAGAACATCACTGAAATGTATGCCAAGTTGTCTTTGATCATGAATACTCTTAAGGGGCTAGGGAAAGAGATTGCTGAGGCAGATGTTGTCAGGAAGATACTTAGATCTCTTACCCCAGCATGGCACACTAAGGCCATCGTGATAGAAGAGTCAAAGGATTTGATGACTATGACAGTGACTGAACTCATAGGATCCCTCATGACCTATGAGATGAACTTTAAAAGAGGTGATGAAGGAAGTGACAGGAAGGGCAAGAATGTTGCTCTCAAGGCATCCCGTAACAAGGGTAGCAGTAGCAGTAGCAGCAGCAGTAGCGGTGAGTCCGATGATTTTGATCTCGACCAGGAGGAGCAGGCAATGCTCACTCGACAGTTTAGTAAATTTTTAAGGAATAAGGGGAAGATATTTAGGAGGAAGAAGCCATACTCCTTTAGTAAGAACGTTGAATCTAGCAATAATAAGAACAGAAATACTAAGGGAGTGACTTGTTTTCATTGCAACAAATAGGGACACATGAAAGGGGACTGCCCAGATCTCCAGAAGAAGGGTCCCTACCTTCAGAAGAAGAGCTCAAAGGTGCAGAAAAAGAAGAAGTCACATGCAATGGTCTGCACGTGGAGCGATGAGGAAGAAGATCCAGAAAGCACTTCCTCAGAGGAAGATGAAGAAGGAATTTGCCTAATGGCAAATAGCGAAGAGGAGGTAACAAATGTCTTTGAAAATTTTTCTATTGATGACTGGGAAGATGCCTATGCTGAATTATTAGATAAGTTCAATTCACTTAGTAAAGAGCATAGGGTTCTGAAGAGAAAATTCAATACCAATGTTGAAGAACAAACCCAAGTCTGTGAGGAAAATCAGAAACTAAAAGAAGAACTAGAAGAAATGACTTCCCTAAGAAAAGAAAATGAAAAGCTCAAGGGAGAAAACCAGGAGAGTCACACCCAGCTTAACGAACTCAAAATCAAAATTGAAGAAAGCCTGAATGAAAATAGAGTGAACTCAGAGAAATATGAAGCTGTTAAGAAAGTGAACACTGAACTTCTAAAAAATTCTGAGTCACTTCAAAAAGAGATGGAAGATAAACAGAAGGTTTTGGAAAAATTTGTACAAGGAAAATCAAGTCTGGATGCTATACTAGGGACTAGGGTTAACTTCAATAAGGAGGGTCTAAGCTATTACCCAACTAACAAGAGACCCTTACAATTCAAAACCATCACCTTCTGTCCAGAGAAGGGAAAAGAGAAGCTGGACACACCATCCAGCTCAAACAGCAGTCAAGGAGCTCAACGTCCGAAAGAAAATTCAACCAACAGTGCTGGTCGACCATTTAAAATGGGAATGAATTTTGTGAAGAACTTCACTAAGCCCACTCACCAGAACATAAATGGTAGATGGACCAAGCAAGTGGTTCAGGATAAAAACTGGAATTACTACCAACAAATGGGTCCAAACAGGATGTACTGGAGAAATAACTATCATCCTCAAAAATCTGTTAATCAACAAGCTCACAGGAGATATCCCAGGAATGGGAAGCCTAATGACTGGAATAGAGCTTACTTCTCCAGACCAACTCGACATAACCCCAGTTATAATTTTAATAAACCCGAAATAAAGGTGCCAGAGAAAACCATGTTGAAGCAAATCTGGATTCCTAAACATCTGATTAGAGATTTGAATAATGTCTTTGGACCCAACTCATCTTGGGTTCCAAATCACCTTGCTTGATTTTGCTTGTGTAGGTCTGCCTGGCAGCTGAGAACAACAAGTGGTACCTCGACAGTGGCTGCTCCAGGCACATGACAGGAGACCGATCCAAGTTCAGCAAGATAGAGATGAAGGTAGGGGGTCTGGTCAAATTTGGAGGAAAGGACAGAGGTAGGATCATTGGAGTTGGCACAGTTGGTAAGTCTTCCACAAACTCCATTGAAAATGTTCAACTTGTGTAAGGTCTTCAACACAACCTGATTAGCATTAGTCAATTATGTGACAAGGGTCACAAGGTTGTGTTTAATGATAACTCATCCAAAAATTTTGAAATAAATTCTAATGTGGTTAAATTTGTAGCCAACAGGACTAATAATGTCTACATGATAGACTTGGATGCTGAATCTGAACCAAATATTTTTTTATCTGCTAATTTTGAAAATGGTGCTTTTGAATGGCATAGACGTCTAGGCCATGCTAGTTTCTCTACTTTAAATAAATTGGTCAAGCATGATTTAGTTAGAGACATGCCTAGAATTAAGTTCAATTCTATTTCAAAATCATGTGATGCCTGTGCTCTAGGCAAACAGACTAGAAATTTTTTCAAGCTAAGATCTGAGCCATTGTCCTCTAGACTAATGGAACTTCTCCATATGGACCTCTTTGGTCCTACTAGGACTTAGAGTCTTAATGGGAATAGGTTTGGCTATGTGATCATTGATGACCATTCTAGATTTTCATGGATCTTTTTCTTAGCCAATAAAAGTGATGCTTTTCACAAGTTTAATCAGTTTTTCAATAAGGTCAAACAAGAAGGAAAACACAAGATTTGCTCTATTCAATCTGACCATGGAGGTGAATTTGAAAATTCCATATTTTCTGATCTTTGTGAAAGAGAGGGACTAACACACAGGTTTTCTTCTCCCAGGACACCTGAACAGAATTGAATTGTGGAGAGAAGAAATAGAACTATTGTGGAGATGGCCCGAACCATGCTGATTGAGAGTCAATTACCAAGGAAGTTCTGGGCAGAGGCGGCCAATACAACAACTTATATAATCAACAGGGCTATGGTAAGACCTATTCACAAGAAAACACCCTATGAGCTACTAAAAGGTAAGAAACCAAACTTAGTTCATTTCAGAATTTTTGGAGTTAAATGCTTTATTCACAATAATGACAAGAAAGACTTAGATAAGTTTGAGGCTAAAAGCTCCCCTGTAATATTCTTAGGATACTCTGAAGTGTCAAGGGCATATAGGGTCTTTAACAAAACAGACCAGAAAGTTGAAGAGTCTCCACACATCATTTTTAGTGAAAAGAAAGGTGTTACTAACATTGAAAATATTGATAGGGATTCCAATCACGATGGGGAATTCCTAGAAGACCAAGAAGAAGATAAGACTCAGCCGAGTGGAACATCAAATCCTCCCAACCAAGACGTGCCAAAAGAAATAGGTGAGTATTCAATAAATGTTAGGTTTCTTAAAGATCATCCGATAGATAATGTCATAGGCAACCCTGAAGATCCTCTTCAGACTAGGTCTCATTTTAGAAATGTTAATAATCAAGACCTAATTACTTTAGTCTCACAAATTGAACCCAAATCAGTAGAAGAGGCCTTGACTGATCAAGCTTGGGTCAATGCTATGTGTGAGGAATTAGGTCAGTTCGAAAGAAATAATATCTGGGAGCTTGTTCCAAGACCAGAAAGTGTTAATATCATAGGAACTAAGTGGGTGTTTAAAAATAAAATGAATGAAGATGGAATCATTTCTAGGAATAAGGCCAGACTAGTAGCCAAAGGCTGCTGTCAGGAATTTGGTGTTAATTTCGATGAATCCTATGCACCTGTTGCTAGGATGGAAGCAATAAGAATTTTACTAGCTTTTGCATGTTCCAAGAATATAAAACTCCAACAAATGGATGTTAAAAGTGCCTTCTTAAATGGAGTCATTAAGGAAGAGGTTTTTGTTGAACAACCCCCTGGATTTCAATTCTCTCCTCAACCTAACCAAGTTTTCAGGTTAAACAAAGCCCTGTATGGTCTAAAGCAAGCTCCTCAAGCATGGTATGAAAGATTGACTGAATTTCTGATCAGCAAGGGCTACAAAAGAGGTAAAGTTGATCAAACTTTATTTACCAAGGGTACAAATAAAGATCTTATCATAGTTCAGGTATATGTAGATGACATTGTGTTTGGATCAACTAGCTGTGAACTATGTGATGAATTCTCTAAAATGATGTCTGCTGAGTTTGAAATGAGTCTGGTCGATGAACTAAAGTACTTTCTTGGCTTGCAGGTACAACAGTCAGAGGATGGATGCTTCATCAACCAGACCAAAGACACAATGGAACTATTCAAGAGGTTTGGTATGAATAACTTGAAGCACATTACAACACCCATGGGTACCAATACCTCACTGGATGCAGATGAGACAGGTAAAGAGGTAGATGCCAAGCTCTATCGAGGTATGATTGGATCTCTACTTTACTTGACATCGTCTAGACCTGATATACAGTTCAGTGTAGGAATGTGTGCAAGGTATCAGTCTAGACCCACTGAAATACATCTAGCTGCAGTGAAAAGAATTTTTAGATATTTGTCAGCTACACATTCTCTTGGTTTATGGTTTCCTGCATCACACACACTTAATTTAGTTGCATACACAGATGCAGATTATGCAGGGTGTAAACTAGACAGGAAAAGCACTAGTGGTCACTGTGAATTTTTGGGTGGGTGTTTAGTGTCTTGGGGTTCCAAGAAACAACATTCTATGGCCCTCTTCACTGCAGAGGCTGAATATGTGGCTGCAGGGAGTTGTGGTACACAAGTCATTTAGATTAAACACCAGCTTCAGGACTACCAAGTAGACCTGGGGTGCACACCTATCTATTGTGATAATACCAGTGCCATTAATCTTGCCAAGAATCCTGTTTTGCATTCCCGCACCAAACACATAGAGATAAGGCATCATTTCATAAGAGATGAGGTTTCTAAGAACAATTTTGAACTGATTCATGTAGGCACTGATAATCAGATTGCTGACATCTTCACTAAACCTCTGGATAATGAAAAATTCACTACACTAAGAAGAGAATTCGGCTTATTCAAGTTGTCTTAATTGTGAAGTCTGTTCATTTTGTGAGGGGGAGTTCTGTGTGTCTGATGGTTAGCTTTCAGTAATGCTATGATTAAGGGGGAGCTGGTTGAGCTGTGAGAGGGAGAGTTCTTTGACAGATTCAAAAAGACTGACCAGATGTGTGTCTTTGCTGGTTCTCATGACTGATCTAGTGTGGTTCTCTCAGATAGTAGAATCTCACTCATCTCTTAAGTCTATAAGTATGTGATACTAAAGTCTAGCTAGAATCTTTCCTCTGGTAGTCTTTCAGAGATCTGGATTAATTGTATAAAGTATATCTTCCTACATTGTCAGTGATTCTGGTTCAGGCCAAAACCTGTATGTCTTGATATCTGACCCAAACAACTTGAAATCTAGACTTCAAGATTCACTTCAAGAAATAGTCCTTCTGGTATTATTTTCAATCATTCCATCTCCTCAACACAAGGGATAAACTGAATGAACCAAGGTTCTGATTTGGTCACTGAGAAACTGGGAGCTTCATCAATGAAATGAAGTTTTCTCCTATGTCATGAGGTGTCAAATGCTTAACAAAAAAATGACATTAATATTCTGACCATCACAGAGCAATGGTGGCTTGCTGGTGAGTAACTGGGGACTCTGGCCTCTAATCAAGGTGTTTCCTCATGTCAAAAGCCACAGTTACTAACTCTGTTCCTTTTTTAAAAAAAAGAGGAGGTAATGAGGTACTCACACTGAGTAACTGGGGATTCAGGCCTCTAATCAAGGTGTCTCCCTAATGTCAAAAGAGTGAATTACCAACTTACACACTGGTCTTCTTGAAAATCACCTCAAAATCCCTTGTCGTTATACTCTAATGGATTGCTTGTCCTCAATACCTTGAGAACACCTTCTCTGACCTTGTCTCTTGTTATCTTCTGGGATAGTTGCTTGTTCATCTATGTCATGCCATACTTGTTCACCCCTGTTCTAAATCATATACTATGTATGTTGATAAACTTTTCTATCACTCTATTTCTCTATTATTTACTGGAGTTCAAGAATCTTCACTTGAGTTTAGCACCTCACTTATTCTCTTAAGACTTGTTCGTGCCTTTCTGCACTAAGATGTTACTGTAATTCATCCTCATGTCTCCAGCACTTTCATATATTCTGCATTTCCTTTTGCTGATGTCAAAGGGGGAGAGAGGTTTTGCAATATCAGTAGATCATGAGTTGTGGGGGAGAATTGTTCATGAGTTGTGGGGGAGCTGAGAGTGAGTTGTGGGGGAGTGGTTTTGGAGAAAGAAGTGTTTCAGCAATAATGAAGTGTTTCAGTAGTAATGTTTAATTTGGCTCTGCATGCACTTGCTTTGAATTTTCCTTGATTGTTAAAGCTGTTGTTGATTTCTTTTTAAGCCTTGATATTGCTTGATTCATAGTGTTGCCATCATCAAAAAGGGGGAGATTGTTGCATCCCTACGGTTTTGATGATGTCTCACACTATAAATCAATATGTTTCTATCTCCAGATCAATGCATGCATCATCCACTAAGTATGTACATTATCTGTGGATTCACTTGTCTGATTGCATGAGTCATTGAAGTCTGTACATCGGCCTGGCGCTCACTAAGTCTGCACATCGTCTTGACACTCACTAAGTCTTTACATCGCCTAAAGTCTGTACAGCCAGTGCTCTCTTTGAGATCAAGTCTATACATTGCAGCCTGTTCGTGTTCAAGCTTTCAAAGTCTAGACATTGTTTTGTAGCACACACACGAAGTCTATACAGCGCTGCATAGACTAAGTCTATACATCAGTGTCTTGTGAATGCATCATTCAAAGTCTATACATTGGCAAGTCTGTACATCGGCCTGTTCATGCATTAGTAAAGTCTGTACATACCAATGGCTGTGCATCGTCTGCATATTTCACACTAAGTCCATACATCACTGTACAAGCCTTCTTCAAAGTCTGTACATTCTTCAAGGGCATAGTCCATGCATTCAGATCATGTCTATACATCATCTTTCAAAGTCATTACATTGAAGTCTGTACATCCGACCGTCTCATTCAGTGTCTCACGCTATCAAAGTCTGTACAACGTTTGTCTTCATGCATTAGCCAAGGTCTGTACATCCGATCGTCTCATTCAGCGTCTCACGCTATCAGAGTCTGTACAGCGTTAGGCTATAGTGCATCGTCTCTCAGAGTCTGTACAGCGTTAGCCAACAGTGCATCGTCTCTCAAAGTGTGTACAGCCAGCTCTGTCTCACTTAGCGTCTCATTAAGTATTTACATAGTTTGGCTGTATAACATAAGTCTGTACATCCGCATGCTAGCAAGGCATTCATCAAGTCTATACACTGTCTGCATTGCACGAGCTGAAGTCTATACATTGCATGCTACAAAGTCTGCACATCCCGTTTGCATTGAAGTTCTATACATTGCATGCTACAAAGTCTGCACATCCCGTTTGCATTGAAGTCTATACATTGCATGCTACAAAGTCTACACATCCCGTTTGCATTGAAGTCTATACATTGTTTGTTTAACTCCAGCCCTTGCATAGAAGTCTACACATTGGATATGGTTGTCCATCACTAAGTCTGTACATTGCAGTTGCATTCACGCTAAGTCCATACATTACATTCATGCATCGTTCTTATCAATTCTGTACACTGCTTTCTCATGCACGCAATCAAAGTGTGTACACCTGTGTTCGCATCGTTAAGTCTATACATTTGCTTTGGCTTGTTCATGCATCATGTCTATACACGCTTTGTTAAAAGCCTGAACTAAGTCGATACATTCCTTTCTGTTATGCTCATGCATCCCTCAAGTCTGTACATTGAGGTCGCATAAAGGCATTCAAGTCTACACATTCTCACATTGCATATACTTGCCTACATGCTGCATCTAAAGTCTGTACACGCCTAGTTCAGAACCTGAACTAACTGGTTGCATCCTTGTCTTCTGTTCGTGCAGATGATTAAGGCTGATGATTGGGCACGTGATCAGAGGTTGCTGCCTGGCACGTGATCCAAGGTTTCTTTGGAAAAGGAGGGAACGAGCACCACTCACGCCACACGTGTGAAGTCATGGAATTCAGGTCGGATGCCATATAAAAGGAAGTCTTCTACGATCAACAGAACCTGAACTGGAGAAAAGCTGAGAAGAAGAGTCCCTGAACAGAAGAAGAAAAGAGAGAGCCTCCACGTTCCCGAGAGAAGAAAGAGAGAAGAATTTGAGAGAATAGATCTGAGAGAAAAGTCTTTGAGAGAGAGAGAAGTGTCTGTGACTGAAGATCTGCTTCTTCGGAAGCTACATTGTTGTTGGTTTTTCAGAATCGATTGTCTTCATCGATTGTCATGTTTTGTTTTTCTGTTTTTCATTTCATTCTTCTGATTCCATCTTGTTACCCTCCAGTGTTCGGAGGAAGGGAGAGATTCTCCGATTTCCCTCTGGGCTGCAAAGGAAGAGAGATCTGTGATCTCTGGTTTGCCAGTGACGGGATGTCACTAGCAGGTTCCCTCCGGTTTGGAGGAAGGGAGATTCGTCTCTGGTTCTGGTCTTGCTGGTAGCAGGTCCAGGTGTCAAGCTCTGCGGGTTGCAGAGTTTGGGTTGAGGGATTTGTTTCCCTTGGTTGGTCAAGCTGTTTGGCAGCATATTGTTTGCAAACTGAGTCTGCTGTTTCTAGCCGTGGCTAGTGGAAGCCTCACTCCGGTTTGGAGTGAGGGGTGGTCGTAAATTGTGGACTACAATCGAACCACCTTAAAAACTCTTGTCTCTTCTGTGGTTTGCCTGTTATCGTTGTTGCTCTCCATCTTCTTGGCATTTTGTTTGACTGTGAACAGCTCTCTCGATCGCACTTACTTCTTCGGTGTTGGTTATTGATTGTCTTAGCTATCCTTTGTGCTGTTTCTGAAGGGTTGACAAACGAAGTTATGGTTTATCGCTGAGAATTTATTTTTAGGGAGTGATCTATTCATCCCCCCTTCTATATCACTCTTCGCTGCGCATATCATCAAGGAGTGTATGGACTTAGTGTGCATGCGACAACGATGTGCAGACTTGCTGGTGTGATGATGCATGAACTTAAACACTCATACCAACAACGGTTGTACAAACTTATGAATTAATGCACGAACTTAATTTCTAGTATCACCACAGGTTGTATAGACTTTGTGTACTTGTGTATGCATAAGGCAACGTGATGCACTGACTTTGCATATGAATGAAGAACACTGGCTGTACTGACAGGATCGAGTGAAACAATAGAGGCTGTACAGACTAGCCACCAAAGAATGTACAGACTTTGATGAGAAAGATGCACACATGCACAATGAACACGGATGCACTGACTAAGCCACGAGCTGAGTTAACGGATGTATAGACTTGCTCAGTCATCAACTAATGGATGTATAGACTTGCTCAGTCATCAAACCAACCGTGTGCGGACTTAGTGTACGCGTGAAACAAACGAGTGCACTGACTATGGCTAACACATGCAAACATGCATCGATCAGTGATATGCAAGAGATGGTGAATGCACTGACTATATATGTGGCGTATAACTATAATTAATGCACCAATGCAAGCTATGCACGAACTAGAATAGTCCTGATGCAGAGAACAGATAATGCACCGTATAGCTGCGTCAATGCAATGCCCATACTGTGTTAACGCACACCCCCTTTCCTCTTCATGCATGAAGTATATATGCTGAAGTATAAAGAACGATGAAGCATGCAAAACATTTACTAGTTCTAATCTTACATGATTCATTAGTGATTGCTATCATCAAAACTATATAACATCATCAAGGCACAGGGGGCACAATAATGGGTACCGGGTCGGTGAAGCTCGTCGCCCACGGTGCCACTGTGAACTGGTCGGACTAAGCTGCTACCACGGGCCGGTCTGGA
This sequence comes from Amorphophallus konjac, assembly GCA_022559845.1. Classification (NCBI taxonomy): domain Eukaryota; kingdom Viridiplantae; phylum Streptophyta; class Magnoliopsida; order Alismatales; family Araceae; genus Amorphophallus; species Amorphophallus konjac. The sequence continues at coordinate 201,598,403 of CM040120.1, read as the reverse complement.
CCCAACAGCAAGGAAGGCGAGTCCCGGGCACCAAGGATGGAGCAAAGGTCCCAGAGGGGGGGCAGCAAGGGATGATGACCACTCCGGAAGAAGCTGGAAGCCGACGACACTGGAAGGAAGCTCCGGCGTGACCTCGAACGGGCTGGCAGACTGCTGACCAATCTGCACGGTGCTGGGAAGCAGTAAGAAGACAAGCCCGGTACGCCACCTTATGCTTGTCCGTCGGTCACGAAACTTGGAGTGGACGCCGTGGGGGCAGTCGCAGGGATGCCAGTCGAGCGGCGACTGCAACGGAGCACTGTGGTGGCCTTGGCGAATTTTAAAGCAGACCCTGCGCGATCTAGACGGTCTGTTGGCAGCAGGACAGGCGGTGAAAGAATGGGCTGGAACCGGGATTTTCGGGTGGCAAATGGGGCAGGGTTTTCGCTGGTAGATAGGTGTGGGTTGTGGGGTGGTTGGGTAGCAGTGGCGGGGTGGTGTACAGTGGAGGTTTTGGGCGTGGGAGGGGAAGATAGATTGGGCTCAGTTCAGCAATTCAGTGCAGTCAGAACTGAGGGGCGGAGGGTGGACGTGGTAGGTAGGGGAAAAGACCTCTAGAAATAGTAAGAAACTTCTGGAGAGGGGTTTAAGATGTTGTGGATGCACTTTTTATTTAAAATCGTTTGCTTATTTGTTCATTAGGTTTATTAAGTGCGTGGGCATGCCAGTCACAAAGTGACGATTTATTGTGCACTCGATCTGACTAATCAGACGATTGTGTGGTTCATGTTGGGACCAAAACCCGCCGCGCCATAAAGGCCACGGCGTTATTTACATCCCCTCAGAGAGGGGAACACCCTTGATTAATCGCTGAGAATCAGGGCCTCATGGCCAGGAAATTATATCGAGAGAAACTGGCAGATAGCGGTCTCGAATCAATTGGAAAGCCCGATGTCTAGGGAAGCAAGCATTCGAAATACGTCGGTCACTCAAGGGACCATTTCGATATTCGGAAGAGCGTCTGGCTTTAGAAAATCATGATTGTCATGGGAAAAATCGGAGCATATGTATGCCGGGGTACGGCAAATTTATTGTTCAAAGGGGCGGGAAACGTTCAGTTAAATCCCGGTTAGAGCGGTCGGAAACCGATAAGTTTGTCGGCCCGGTGCAAGATCAAGCTACCACCATACTGCGGTGGGCCCCCCGCTGTCGAAGTCGGGCTCGCGTAGGCATCGTTAATATTTTCGGTGCCGAAGGGCAGCGGGAAAGTGTTCCCCGACTAGATTCCAAAATAGAGATGTGTACAGAGATAGCTGGCTATAGGCCTAGGATGTGGGTCAGGCGATGACCATGGTTGGGGTGAACCGGAGGTCCGAGCGTGACTCACGACAGTCTTATCGATGTTCCCATGCGTAGGGTTCGGGGAGGACGAGAGCCGCCTCATTCCGTTCGGATTTTGTCTGTCATACACGGGTCATTTTATGTTCGGACAAAGGTCCGTACAGAAAATAAGACGGCGATGGGAGCGAGTCCGTGCAAATGTCTGCCGTGAGTACGGCAAGTTTAATGCAAGCGCGGGATTAGATCCCGGCATATATGTTGGTCACTAACGGACCATTCATTATTCGGACGGAAGTCCGTATTAGTAGCGTCGAGGACGATGATAAAACCGTGCGGATGTCTGCCGTAGGTGCGGCAAGTTTAATGTGGGTGCGGGGTCGGATCCCGATGAAGACGGGTCGAGCTAACAAACTATGGGCCCGGGATAAGTTCGGATCATGGTCACGTCCGAGCGGGGGCTCCCGAGATCCAAGTCCGATCTAGTGGGGCACCATTACTTTTCTCTTCACCAAATCGTACGAATGTCTGCCGTGAGTATGGCAAGTTTAATGCAGGTGCGGGATTAAATCCCAGTATATATATGTCAGTCACTAACGGACCATTTATTATTCGGATAGAAGTCCGTGTTTGTAACATAAAAGACGGTGACAAAACAGTACGAATGTCTGCCGTAAATACGGCAAGGTTAATGTGGATGCGGGATTGGATCCCGATAGAGGTGAGTCAAGCTGATGATCTATTTGCCCGAGGTGGTTGCGGACTATGGCCATATCGGGGTTTCCGAGGACCACGTATGATGCCATGGGGCATCATTGCTTTTCTCATCACGCACAGTCTGGGGAAGTGAGTCATTAGGTGTGGGGCCTGAACTCGCCACGATGCGCCCTCGCACGCGGATCGACCTGCGTGGTCTGGCCGCGGGGATCGAGGGGGCAGCGCCCCCGGAACAAAATTTTTATTATAGCAAGGGCAACTTTGATTATTGGTTTCATACTCCTTTTATCTGTTTGGTTAATTAGATTTCTTTTTATGGAAGGCACGCCGGATTAAGGAAGCAAAGGGGCGCGCCGGAATAAGAGGTGAAAGAGGGGGGGGGCGCCGGTTTAATGGCACCAAGAATAGGGCACGCCGGTTTAAGAAGAATGCCAGGGGAGGATAGGGCGTGCCGGATTAAGGCCAAGAAGAGGGGCGCGCCGGTTTTGCAGGATGAATAGTGAGGCGCGCCGGATCAAGGCTCAAATAGTAGTGAGGGGTGCACTATTCATCTCAGGAATTTGAAAGTGGATTTGAGTGTGAAGCTAATCCGGTGCGGGGGGGGGGGGGGGGGAGCGCGCCGGATTAACCCACGTCGGATTAGGGGGGCGCCGGATTAAACTCTGTGGGTTTTATTTCATTCTTATTGTGCTCTGTTTCTTCTTTCTTTCAACTGCAAGTTAATTTGTTGATTGATTTGTTCACCGAATTGGTGGATTATGTTTGTAGGGAGAAAGTTTAAGTGTTTTAATTGTTTATTAAGGTGGATTAGCATGAAGATTCGAGTGTTTTATTAGAAGAGTTTGTTGTGGGACAGTTCAGTTTACTTCGGAGGCAGCTTCAGGGTTGGGCAGTTCTTGGCATGAAGGAGTCCAACTGGTTCATTTATTCCTGGCAAAAATTGGGTAGCACCTCCCCCGGACTGACGCTTGCCAGAGAATAATGGGGAACACCAAACGGATTGCTCCGGGGTGAACCTCAAAATGCGGAGTAAAGCCTCCATTAACCCATAAGTGCACGTGGAGACTCGAGGACAAGCCTTCAAGAGTTCCAGCAGCTTACATGTGGTGATTTTGTGGAAGTTCCACAGGGACGGATGTTCGCCATGAATGGCTATGCATATTCACCCTTCAAATGGGTTCCCTCAAAGTTCATGCCACATATGGGCAAGCTTCCAAGGACCCTGGGTGATGTAGGAAATTGAGAGAAAGAAAAACTAAAGGAAAGGGGAAGAGATCATAGCAATAGAACACCATACGTCGCAAAAGCCTTTCTTTTATTCATCCACAAGGGGAAAGACAGCAAAGCAAAAGGTGAGATACATCAGAGGTAAAAAAGAAAGACACATCGGTGGGGGAAGGGGGAAGAAGCACAAGCTCCTCCCCCTCCGAACTCACCCCTCTTCTCTCACAGACCCTCCCTTCTTCTTCACCTCACGGGCGCTGGGGGATGGAGCTTCTCTTCTCTCTTTTCCTTCTTCTCTTCAACGGCCAGCCAGGGAGTTCCAACCTCTCTCTTTTTTTCTTCTTATCTTCACTGCTCACCGCTGAGGGCCCTCTCTTCTCTCTTCAATAGCCCATCCTCTTCTCTCTATCGAACATGCAGAGTATATATAGCCGGTTGCCCTTTCTTCGCTCGGACGGAAGGAACTCCCGCCATCTTCCTCCTCGTTCGTTGAGGCATCCGGAGTTGACATGCCATGGTGTCGTCTGTTGATTTGCGTAGTATGCTGGCATTTATCCGAGGAAGGGATGTTTGCGGGTTTGCCGGAAGATCTGCTGCTACTACTCCCCCCATCGATGCTTGTCTTCACCGTCGATGCAGCTGCGTTGTCGAACGGAGGTGGAGACAGGGCTCCAGAGCATTGAATGCCCATGGAGATAGGGCTTCAGGGCATTGAATGCCCTCTAGGCACCAGGCTGATGCGAAAATAGGGTATCGGCTGGCGGATGGGATGGCATTTGAGTTAAACCGGCGCGGTGTTGTGCGCGCCGGATTAACAACACATAAAGGGGCATGCCGGACTAGCATCATGTAAAGGGGCACGCCGGATCCATAAGCAAGGAGGCGCGCCGAATTAAGGCCCCTTGGGTGGGGCGCATCGGTTTAAGGCCCTTGGAGGGGCGCGCCAGTTTAAGGCTATGCCACACCGGTTTTAAGCGTCAAAGGGCTCCCTCCCAGCTTAGTGGCGATTCAGACAGATGCTTGCCCTCATGTGTTGCTTTAGTTGTGAGCCTCCGAGTCTCGATTCAGGGCTTTGAGTGATTTCCGGTGTATGCCGAGCATGCGTTCGAATTCCTGAGTTTCTTTTGATTCGACTTTCGGCATTGCCGACTTGGGAGCCGGGGCTATCTCTTCAACCCGAGGGGCTTATTTGTGGGGTGGCGGAGCACCGGGTAGGTATTCGTCCTTCTTGGAGGAGGCATAGGGTTTATTCGGCCTTTTCATCTTCGACTCGCTCTCGAGTACTGAGACGTGCATGTCGTATGATCATCATCATTTTTTTGACGTCCACAAATGCCCCCCGCTCATGGGCGGTGCAAACGAGGGATGAGTGCGTAGGGCCCATTAGTGTAGAGTTCTTTGACAAGATATATGTCCCTCCGAGCTAGTGGGATGCTGGTCCGGTGCAAATTCATGCGAAAGCGCTCACTCTTTCAGCGAAGGGATGAGGGGATCGCTTCACCGCATATGCACGCGGACTGAGATGTCAGAGTGGGGGTTTAGTCATTGGCATGGGGTGAATACCGAAGCAAGAATGAAGGGTCTATGCGTCATCTTAGGCAAGAGGCCTAAAATGACTTAGATGAGGCCAATCCCAAGGGGGAGTTGATGACTCATGCTGGGTTTAGGAGAATAGTTCATTCATCGACTCGGATGGGAGGTCCAAGCCGAAGGCTTATGAAAGGGGCTCCGATGGAGTGAAAAGAATTTTATGCATTCCGGTGGAACGTTCGAAGCGAAGGGTTTATTTGTTGGTGCCGACAGGGCATCGGGAGCTGACGCGGTCTATTCATTGGCACAGGGTAAGTGCCAAGGCAAAGTGGTCTTTCATTCATTGACTTGGACGGAAGGTCCGAGCCAAGCAAGGAAGTTCTCTTTCTTTTTTTCTTATTCATTGACTTGGACGGAAGGTCCGAACCAAGCAAGGAAGTTCTTTTTGTCCATAGACTTGGATGGAAGGTCCGAGCCGAGGGTTTATTCGTTAGTAGGATTGGGAATTGTAATATTGAGGTGGTTTATTCATTGCCAAAGGGTGAGTGCCAAAGCAACGGTCTTTTGCTCATGGAACCAGATGAAAGGTCCAGGCCACTGGTTTATTCATCGATGCCGACGGGGAGTCGGGGACCGACGTGGTTTGCTTGTCTCTTCTTCTCTTCATCAGTGCCGACAGGGTGTCGGGAGCTGAGGTAGTTTGTTCTTCTCTTCTTCTCTTCATCAGTGCCGACGGGGTTTCGGGAGCTGATAGGGTTTGTTTGTCTCTTCATCTTTTCATCAATGCCGACGGGGTGTCGGGAGCTGACCTGGTTTATTGGTCTCTTTGTCTCTTCGTCAGTGCCGACAGGGTGCCGGGAGCTGACATAGTTTGTAGGTCTCTTTGTCTCTTCTTCAGTGTCAACAGGGTGTCGGGAGCTGACAGGGTTTGTTTGTCTCTTCTTCTCTTTGTCAGTGCCGACAGGGCATCGGGGGCTGACGTGGTTTGTTTGTCTCTTCTTCTCTTTGTCAGCACCGATAGGGCGTCGAGAGCTGATGTGGTATGTTGGTCTCTCCTTCTCTTCATCAGTGCCGACGGGGTGTCGGGAGCTGACCTGATTTGTTGGTCTCTTTGTCTCTTCGTCAGTGCCGACAGGGTGCCGGGAGCTGACATGGTTTGTTGGTCTCTTTGTCTCTTCTTTTCTTTGTCAGTGCCGACAGGGTGTCGGGAGCTGAGGTAGTTTGTTCTTCTCTTCTTCTTCTCTTTTTTTTCCTTCTTCTTTTCTTTCCCTTCTTTTTCTTCTTCCCTTCTTTTTTCCTTCTTTTTTTTTCCTTCTTTTTTTCTTCTCTTCTTTTTTTTCTTTTTTTTTAAACAACTTTGGATAGCTGTCGGCACAGACGCCGATAATGAGATAGCTGTCGGCTAAACGCCGATAGTTAGATAGCTGTCAGCTAAGGGCCGATAATTAGAAGCTGTCGGCTCAGGGGCCGATAATTGAAAGATGTCGGCTCTAGGGCCGATAATTGAAAGCTGTCGGCTCTGGGGCTCATAATTGCAAGCTGTCAGCTCGGGGGCCGATAATTGAAAGCTGTCGGCTCTGCGGCCGATAATTGAAAGTTGTCGGCTCAAGGGCCGATAATTGAAAGCTGTTTGCTCAGGGGTCGATAATTGAAAGCTGTTGGCTCAAGCGCCGATAATTGAAAGCTGTCGGCTCGGGGGCCGATAATTGAAAGTTGTCGGCTCGGGGGCCGATATTTGAAAGCTGTCGGATCAAGGGCCGATAATTGAAAGCTGTCGGCTCAAGGGTCGGTAATTGAAAGCTGTCGGCTCGAGGCTGATAATTCAAAGCTGTCGGGTCAGTGGCCGATAATTGAAAGCTGTCGGCTCAGGGCCGATAATTGAAAGCTGTCGGCGCAAGGGCCGATAATTAAAAGTTTTCGGCTCAGGGGCCAATAATTGAAAGCTATCGGCGTGGGAGCCAACAATTAGGAAGTGAGCCATGAGGGCAGAGAGGAGGGTTTATTCCTTTAACGGTATGGACGGTGGGTCCAAATTGAAAGGGATTTATCGCCCAAAGGGACGGGGAGGAGAGTTTGTTGATTCAACAAGGATGTTCGTCACCCGGAGGGATGGGGAGAAGAACTTGTTGATTCAATGGCCTGGACGGGAGGTCCAAATCAAAAGGGGTATTCGTCACCCGAAGGGACAGAGAGAAGAGTTGGTTCATGTAACGACCTGGATGGAAGGTCCAAATCAAGAGGATTATTCGTGACCCCGAAGGGACGGAGGGGTGGTCAAGTTGCTGACACAGGCTAGTTTTAGCGCAAGGAAAAGGGGATGATTCCTTACCCGAATTGCAGGCTCGGGCTAGGGTGAAAGGTTGTTTCGTTCTTTAATGCGCCGGGGATACCAGCTGTATAAAGGGTCTTTTAATTCTTTGGCTGGACGGAAGGTCCGAACCAGAGTGGAGAGAATTCCTTTTTTAGTTCTCTACCCAGATGGAAGATCCGATCTGGAGTGGAGAGAATCCTTTTTGTTCTCTGGATGGGCGACAGGCCCGAACCAAAGTGAAAAGAACTTTTTGTTCTCTAGCTGGACGGAAGGCATGATCTAGGGTGGAGAGAGTCTTTTTAGTTCTCTAGCCGGACGGAAGGTCCGATCTAGAATGGATGGAATCTTTTGTTCTCTAGCCGGGCAGAAGGTCCGATCTAGAGTGGAGAGAATTTTTATTGTTCTCCGATTGGACGGCAGGTCCGAGCCAAAGTGAAAGGATCTTTTTGTTCTCTAACCGGATGGAAGGTCCGATCTAGAGTGAAATGATCTTTTTGTTCTCTAGTCGGACGGAAGGTCCGATCTAGAGTGACAGGGGTCTGTTTGTTCTCTGGCTGGGCGACAAGCCTGAACCAAAGTGAGAGGATTTGATGTTCATCAATGCGTCGGGAGTACCGGCTGTGAAATCTGAACCCGGGAAAGTGGGCCACGAGGGCCGGAGTTGATGTTGCAGAAGTAGGCCACGAAGGTTAAAATCGTGGAAGCGGACTACAAGAGTCGCAATTAGGAGGCTGGCTATAAAAGCCAAAATTGGGGAGCAGGCTATGAGAGCCCAAATTGAGGAAGCGGACTACGAGAGCCGCAATCGGGAAGCTGGCTAAAAAAAAAGCCAAAATTGGGGAGCAGGCTATGAGAGCCCAAATTAAGGAAGCGGACTATAAAAGTTGAAGTTGGGAGATTAGCAAGCCACAAGGGCAGGAAGTAGGCTGTGAGGGCCAAGATTGGGTTGTACGAGCCAGAACTGGGAAAGCAGGCCGCAATATTCGAAATTGAGTTTATTATTTTTCTCTTTTTTATTTCTTTATTTCTTTATTCAAGCATGCATGCATTCGACAACAGGCATAACATAAGTATAAATAAGATAGCTCCCTCTACAGGGGATGGGATAGGGACATCGCCCGTAATTCGCAAACGGGGTGCAGGCCACGAGGCACGACTAAGGGGTGGTGCGCCCATCAAGAGGATATCGCATGTCTTGCATGCACAGATTAAATTCACGCATTTCACCCGAGCCAATCCTCTGTGGAGTGGAGGAGCAAACATGTGAGCAAAAGGCCCTAAACATAGGAATATGTAGGTTTTCTAAGCAACACTCGAGGGTTACTCTAGCGCCTACACATGGGTTTCAGGCTCTCGATTTTGGTAGCTTCGGAAAGCCCCCATATGTTTATTTTGGTAGCAGATTTCACCGTTCGGCGCGAGTCTCCTCATGTGTCTCAATGGGGATTCCCGACTACTAGGATTCATCCTTATCATAATTCTATTGCGGATTTCACCGTTCGACGCGAGTTTCCTCATGTGTCTTAATGGGGATTCCCGGCTATTACGCTTCATCCTTATTGAAATTCACTTCACCATTTCGCGCGAGTCTCCTCATTTGTTTCACTGGGGATTCTTGGCTACTCAGATTCACGCTCCTCTCTTTTTTTTTGCATCAATTTTTCTCTTTTCTTTTTTTTTTAGTAGGGGTAGGCAGCTTTTTCCTCACGATTACCTTTCACGCGAGTGCAGAAATTCAAGCATCCGTAGAGTACTAAGAAGAAAGTCGGGCAATCCCTATGGTTGAAGACCCTTGAACACATTAAATGTGAAGTGTGGGAGTGTTGCCCCGAGTTTATCTTGTGAGTTGGGCTTAGCAGTTTAGCCATGACTCTTCCCCTTGACGTGTTCACCCGCCATAATTGGGTTCCCTTCGAGCGTATGTCGTGATGCACATGCATTCGAATCGGGGCGATATTTTTTAGCAAGGAAGCACGGTCCTAGAAATTCAAAGGAGGTGTACTATTCTATATTAAGCAAACATGCAAGTAGAGCAGCCAAGCAATTTTTTTGTCTCTTTTGTTTTGCTCTCTTTTTTTTGCTTTCTTTTTTTTGCGTAAGAACATACCGTCGTTACGTATATGCATAGTGGTAGTAAATGGTATTAGGGCAGCGGGCTGCAAGAGCCGAAATTGGGGAAGCGGGCTACGAGAGTCGGAATTGGGAAGCGGGCCACAAGAGCCAAAATTAGGAAGCGGGCTACGAGAGACGAAGGTTGGGAAGCAGGCTGCAAGAGCCAAAATTGGGAAGCGGGCTACAAAGAGCCGAAGTCGGGATGAAAGCTACAAGAGCCAGAATTGGGAAGCAGGCCACGAAGGCCAAAGGGAAGCAGGCGACAAGAGCCAAAGTCAGGAAGCGGGCTACAAAGAGCCGAGAGAGGGGAAGCAGGCTACGAGAGCCGAGGAGAAGGGTCTTCATTTTATTCATTGGACGGTGAAAGATCCGAACCAAAGTGAAGGGTTGATTCTCTAATTCTTTGGCCTGGAAGGATCGGAACCAAAGTGGTAGGTTGATTCTTTAATTCTCTCGCCGGGAAAGGATCCGAACCAAAGTGGGAGGTTGATTCTTGATTCTCTGGCCGGGGAAGGACCCGAACCAAAGTGAAAGGTTGATTCTTTGATTCTCTGGCCGGGAAAGGACCCGAACCAAAGTAGAAGGTTGATTCTTTGATTCTCTGGTCGGGAAAGGGGTTCGAACCAAAGTGAAATGTTTATTCTTTAATTCTCAGGTCGGGGAAGGATCCGAACCAAAGTAGAAGGGTTGACACTTTAATTCTCTGGCCGGGAAAGGACCCCAACCAAAGTGGAGGGTTGATTCTGTAATTCTCTACCCGGGGAAAGATCCGGACCAAAGTGGATGGTTGATTCTTGATTCTCTATCCGGGGAAGGATCCGGACCAAAGTGGAAGGTTGATTCTTTAATTCTCTGTCCGGGGAAGGATCCGGACCAAAGTGGAAGGTTGATTCTTTGATTCTTTGACCGGGAAAGGATCCGAGCCAGAGTGAAAGGTTGATTCTTTGATTCTCTGGCAGGGGAAGGACCCAAACCAAAGTGGAAGGTTGATTCTTTGATTCTCTGACCGGAAAAGGATCCGAACCAAAGTGGAAAGGTTGATTCTTTGATTCTCTGGCCGGGGAAGGACCCGAACCAAAGTGGAAGGTTGATTCTTTGATTCTCTGACCGGGAAAGGATCCGAACCAAAGTGGAAAGGTTGATTCTTTGATTCTCTGATCGGGAAAGGATCCGAGCTAGAGTGAAAGGTTGATTCTTTGATGGGGAAGTTGTCGGCTCAGGGGTCGATGATTAGAAGCTGTCGGCTCAGGGGCCGATGATTAGAAGCTGTCGGCCAAGAGGTCGATAAGGGGATAGCTGTCGGCTCGGAGGCCGATGATGGAGTAGCTGTCGGCCAGGAGCCGATGAGTGAAGCTGTCGGCTCAGAGGCCGATGAATAGAAAGCTGTTGGCTCAGAGGCCGATAAGGGGATAGCTATCGGCTCGGAGGCCGATAAGTGAAGTAGCTGTCGGCTCAGGGGCCGATGATTGGATAGCTGTCGGCTCGGAGGCCGATGGTAGAGTAGCTGTCGGCTCAGAGGCCGATGGTGGGATATCTGTCGGCTTGAGGCCCCGATGGCTGAGTATCTATCGGATTGAAGCCCCGATGGCTGAGTATCTGGTCGGTTTAGCGCCCCGTTGGCAGAAGATCTTGTCAGCTTAACGCCCCGTCGACGGAAGGGATTGTCGGTTTAACGCCCCGTCGGTGAAAGGTTTTGTCGGTTTAACGCCCTGTCGGTGAAAGGTTTTTTCGATTTAACGCCCTGTTGGCGGAAGGTTTTGTCGGTTTAACGCCCCGTTGGCGGAAGGTTTAGTCAGTTTAATGCCCCGTAGGCAAAGCGTTTTGTCGGTTTAACGCCCCGTCGGCAGAAGGTTTAGTCAGTTTAATGCCCCGTAAGCAAAGGGTTTTATCGGTTTAACGCCCCATTGGTGGAAGGTTTAGTCGGCTTAACGCCTCGTCGGTGAAAGGTTTAGTCGGTTTAACGCCTCCTCGGCGAAAGGTTTAGTCGGTTTAACGCCCCGTAGGTGAAAGATTTAGTTGGTTTAACTCCCCGTAGGCGAAAGGTTTTGTTGGCTTTGACGAAAAGTCATGACACCAACCCCATGAGAAGTCTATTTGCTGGATGGCTGGAGTTAGAAGGTGAAAGACCACGTCTGCCTCAAGGCTTACTTTCTTTTCTTCTCTTCTTCTTTCATGCGGGGAGGCAAGTGGGGAGACCACGTATGCCTGATGACTATTCTTTTCTTTTCTGCTCTTCTTTTTATTGTGAAGAGGTGGGTTCAAAGACCACGTCCACTTCATGAATGTTCTTTTTATTCTGCTATTCCTTTCTCATTGATGCCCTCGGACTAGGGTGTATTCTTTTAATGTGCCCCCAGGTTGGAGTGTAGCTTTTCTTCATTTGCCCCCTAGGCCGGGGTGTATTCTTTATAGCTTCTATGCCCCCTCTACTGGGTGTGTTTCTTCTTCACGTGGCCCTAGGCCGGGGTGTATTCTTTATGGCTTCTATGCCCCCAGGCGGGGTAGAGTCTTTTGCTTCTTATGCCCCCACAATGGGGTGTAGTCTTTGCTTCTGATGCCCCAGAGCGGGGTAGCGTCTTTACGGCCTCTATGCCCTCAGGAGGGGTGTCTGTTTCTTCTTCAGATCCCCATAAGTCGGGGTATATTCTTTACAACTTCCATGCCCCCGTGGTGGGGTATGTTGCTTCTTCAAATGCCCCTAAGGAGGGGTATGCCTCTCTTCATATGCTCCCATGGCGGGGTATGTTTCTCCTTCAAATGCCCCTAAGCTGGGGTGCCTCTTCTGCTTCCTATGCCTCCAAAGGGAGGTATCTTCCTCTTCACATGCCCCCGGCACGAGGTGTATCTTTTGCTTCTTATGCCCCTGAAGGGGGGAGGGTAGCTTTATTTCACGTGCTCCCATGAGGGGTGTGTTTTGCTTCTTGTGCACCCAAGGTAGGGTGGGTCTTTTCTTCACGTGCCCCTAGATCGGGGTATAACTCTGTTGCTTATCGTGCCCCCCGGCCGGGGTAGATTCTTCTGCTTCTCCAACCCCAGAGAGGGGTATATTTCTCTTCGTATTCCCCTAAGCCAGGGTGTAAACTTTGCTTTATGTGCCCCCAAGTCGGGGTGGATTCTCTTCATGTGCCCCCGGGCCGGGGTGCAACTCTATTTCTTCTTATGCCCCTAAGTCGGGGTAGATTCTTCTCACATGTCCCCGAGTCGGGGTGTATTCTATTCATGTGCCCCCTAAGCGGGGTGTATCTTTTTCTTCTTATGCCCCAGAGCGGGGTGTATCTTTTTCTTCTTATGCCCCAGAGCGGGGTGGATTCTTTTTTTTCTACCCCGACACACTGGGGGATGTTTGCTTCTTGTGCACCCAAAGTGGGGTGTATTGCTGCTTTTGATGCCCCAAGGTGGGGTGTATTTTTCTTCTTCAGATCCCCGTAAGCTGGGGTGCATTCTTTACGGCTTCTATGCCCCCCGTGGCGGGGTATGTTGCTTCTTCAAATGCCCCTAAGTTGGGGTGTATTCTTTTGTTTCTTACACCCCTATGGCTGGGTGGATGAATGCTCTCTTCTAGATTCGTGGCCGTGCTTGGCCACATTGCTATAAAGCATTCCCCACGGCGGGTAGGAATTCATCAAGCTACAGTTGCGACTTGTCGGATCTTCTAACAGCCACTCGAGGGGTCGTCTTATGCCAGATAGGGGCAGTAGGAAGGTGGAACTGCACCATGGACTTGGACCCTCCTAGAGCCTTGCGAGATGCCGGCCTTCTTCTTATTCTCTTGGTCGGCAACGCTTGTCAACTTTTCTTTTTGTCCCTTTCTTTTCTTCTCTTCCCTTTTTAGTATAATAGACCAAGGTGGGTGTGCAGGAGAGCGCTCACCCCCTCAGGGAGGGGATGAGTGGTTCGCTCCACCGCATCAATCCCACAGTGGTAAACATTATTCAGCACGGGTCTCGATGGATATGGCCGTACAACCCTCTCTCGCCAATTCTTTCTCTTCTCTTTTTTTTCTTTCTTCTTTTAGCGGACTTCATGATTCCTGGAAGTTGCATATGCTTCGGAGTAGTGTCCCCGAGGTCACAAAGACAATTGCGCCTAGTCCGGCTTTTCTCCTCATAGGGCTAACAAAGACAGCACCTGCAATTCATCAAAGCAGACAAACATCATTTATTAGGAGGCCATGAGGCCCCAAATCCCGGCAAAGAGATGAAGGGTGGTCCAAGTCCCATCGGGCGTGCCAGACTTATGGATGCACTTTTTATTTAAAATCGTTTGTTTATTTGTTCATTGGGTTTATTAAGTGCGTGGACGTGCCAGTCACAAAGTGACGATTTATTGTGCGCTCGATCTGACTAATCAGATGATTGTGTGGTTCGTGTCGGGACCAAAACCCGCCACGCCATAAAGGCCACGGCGTTATTTACATCCCCTCAGAGAGGGGAACACCCTTGATTAATCGAAGGGAATCAGGGCCTCATGGCCAGGAAATTATATCGAGAGAAACTAGTCGATAGCAGTCTCGAATCAATCGGAAAGCCCGATGTCTAGGGAAGCAAGCATTCGAAGTGCGTCGGTCACTCAAGGGACCATTTCGATATTCAGACGAGCATCCGGCTTCAGAAAATCGTGATTGTCACGGGGAAAACCAGAGCATATGTATGCCGGGGTACGGAAAATTTATTGTTCAAAGGGGCAGGAAACGTTCAGTTAAATCCCGGTTAGAGCGGTCGGAAATCGATAAGTTTGTCGGTCCGGTGTAAGATCAAGCTACGACCATACTCCGGTGGGCCCCCCGCGGTCGAAGTCGGGCTCGCGTAGACATCGTTAATATTTCCGGTGTCGAAGGGCAGCGGGAAAGTGTTCCCGGACCAGATTCCAAAACAGAGATGTGTACAGAGATAGCTGGCTATAGGCCTAGGATGTGGGTCAGGCGATGACCATGGTTGGGGCGAACCCGAGGTCCGAGTGTGACTCACGACAGTCTTATCGATGTTCCCATGCGTAGGGTTCGGGGAAGACGAGAGCCGCCTCATTCCGTTCGGATTTTGTCGGTCATACACGGGCCATTTTATGTTCGGACAAAGGTCCGTACAGAAAATAAGATGGCGACGGGAGCGAGTCCGTGCAAATGTCTGCCGTGAGTACGGCAAGTTTAATGCAAGCGCGAGATTAGATCCCGGCATATATGTTGATCACTAACGGACCATTCATTATTCGGACGGAAGTCCATATTAGTAGCGTCGAGGATGATGATAAAACTGTGCGGATGTCTGCCGCAGGTGCGGCAAGTTTAATGTGGGTGCGGGGTCGGATCCCGATGAAGACGGGTCCAGCTAACAAACTATGGGCCCGGGATAAGTTCGGATCATGGTCACGTCCAGGCGGGGGCTCCCGACATCCAAGTCCGATATAGTAGGGCACCATTACTTTTCTGTTCACCAAACCGTACAAATGTCTGCCGTGAGTATAGCAAGTTTAATGCAGGTGCGGGATTAAATCCCGGTATATATATGTCGGTCACTAACGGACCATTTCTTATTCAGATAGAAGTCCGTGTTTGTAACATAAAAGATGGTGACAAAACCGTACGAATGTCTGCCGCAGATACGGCAAGGTTAATGTGGATGCGGGATTGGATCCCGATAGAGGTGAGTCAAGCTGATGATCTATTGGCCTGAGGTGGTTGCAGACTCTGGCCATATCGGGGTTTCCGAGGACCACGTCTGATGCCACGGGGTGTCATTGCTTTTCTCTTCACGCACAGTCCGGGGAAGTGAGTCATTAGGTGTGGATCTCAAACTCGCCATCGTGCGCCCTCGCACGCGGATCGACCTGCGCGGTCAGGTCGCGGGGATCGAGGGGGCAGCGCCCCTTGCGGGGGTTTTCGGGGGCAGCGCCCCCAGAACAAAATTTTAATTATAGCAAGGGAAACTTTGATTATTGGTTTCATACTCCTTTTATATGTTTGGTTAATTAGATTTCTTTTTATGGAAGGCACGCCAGATTAAGGAAGCAAAGGGGCACGCCGGAATAAGAGGTGAAAGAGGGGGGGGGGGCAGTTTAATGGCACCAAGAATAGGGCACGCCGGTTTAAGAAGAATGCCAGGGGAGGATAGGGTGCGCCGGATAAGGGACCCAAGAGAGGGGCGCGCCGGATTAAGGCCAAGAAGAGGGGCGCGCCGATTTTGTAGGATGAATAGTGAGGCGCGCCGGATCAAGGCTCAAATAGTAGTGAGGGGTGCACTATTCATCTCAGAAATTTGAAAGTGGATTTGAGTGTGAAGCTAATCCGGCGCGGGGGGGGGGGGGGGGGAGCGCGCCGGATTAACCCGCGCCAGATTAGGGGGGCGTCGGATTAAACTCTATGGGTTTTATTTCATTCTTGTTGTGCTCTGTTTCTTCTTTCTTTCAACTACAAGTTAATTTGTTGATTGATTTGTTCACCGAATTGGTGGATTAAGTTTGTGGGGAGAAAGTTTAAGTGTTTTAATTGTTTATTAAGGTGGATTAGCATGAAGATTCGAGTGTTTTATTAGAAGAGTTTGTTGTGGGACAGTTCAGTTTACTTCGGAGGCAGCTTCAGGGTTGGGCAGTTCTTGGCAGGAAGGAGTCCAACTGGTTCATTTATTCCTGGCAAAAATTGGGTAGCACCTCCCCCGGACAGACGCTTGCCAGAGAATAATGGGGAACACCAAACGGATTGCTCCAGGGTGAACCTCAAAATGCGGAGTAAAGCCTCCATTAACCCATAAGTGCACGTGGAGACTCGAGGACAAGCCTTCAAGAGTTCCAGCAGCTTACATGTGGTGATTTTGTGGAAGTTCCACAGGGACGGATGTTCGCCATGAATGGCTATGCATATTCACCCTTCAAACGGGTTCCCTCAAAGTTTATGCCACATATGGGCAAGCTTCCAAGGACCCTGGGTGATGTAGGAAATTGAGAGAAAGAAAAACTGAAGGAAAGGGGAAGAGATCATAGCAATAGAACACCATACGTCGCAAAAGCCTTTCTTTTATTCATCCGCAAGGGGAAAGATAGCAAAGCAAAAGGTGAGATACATCAGAGGTAAAAAAGAAAGACACATCGGTGAGGGAAGGGGGAAGAAGCACAAGCTCCTCCCCCTCCGAACTCACCCCTCTTCTCTCACAGACCCTCCCTTCTTCTTCACCTCACGGGCGCTGGGGGATGGAGCTTCTCTTCTCTCTTTTCCTTCTTCTCTTCAAAGGCCAGCCAAGGAGTTCCAGCCTCTCTCTTTTTTTCTTCTTCTCTTCACTGCTCACCGCTGAGGGCCCTCTCTTCTCTCTTCAATAGCCCATCCTCTTCTCTCTGTCGAACATGCAGAGTATATATAGCCGGTTGCCCTTTCTTCGCTCGGATGGAAGTAACTCCCGCCATCTTCCTCCTCGTTCGTTGAAGCATCCGGAGTTGACATGCTATGGTGTCATCTGTTGATTTGCGCTGTACGCTAGCATTTATCCAAGGAAGGGATGTTTACGGGTTTGCCAGAAGATCTGCTGCTGCTACTCCCCCCATCGATGCTTGTCTTCACCGTCGATGCAGCTGCGTTGTCGAACAGAGTTGGAGACAGGGCTCCAGAGCATTGAATGCCCCTGGAGACAGGGCTTCAGAGCATTGAATGCCCTCTAGGCACCAGGCTAATGCAAAAATAGGGTATCAGCTGGCGGATGGGATGGCATTTGAGTTAAACCAGTGAGGTGTTGTGAACGCCGGATTAACAACACATAAAGGGGCATGCCGGACTAGCATCATGTAAAGGGGCACGCCAGATCAAGCATAAGCAAGGAGGCGCGCCGGATTAAGGCCCCTTGGGTGGGGTGCGCGGGTTTAAGGCCCCTTGGAGGGGCGCTCCGATTTAAGGCTATGCCGCGCCGGTTTTAAGCGTCAAAGGGCTCCCTCCCAACTTAGTGGTGATTCGGACAGATGCTTGCGCTCCTGTGTTGCTTTAGTTGTGATCCTCCGAGTCTCGATTTAGGGCTTTGAGTGATTTCCGGTGTATGCCGAGCATGCGTTCAAATTCCTGAGTTTCTTTTGATTCGACCTTCGGCATTGCCGACTTGGGAGCCAGGGCTATCTCTTCAAACCGAGGGGCTTCTTTGTTGGGTGGCGGAGCACCGGGTAGGTATTCATCCTTCGTGGAGGAGGCATAGGGTTTATTCGGCCTTTTCGTCTTCGACTCGCTCTCGAGTGCTGAGACGTGCATGTCGTATGATCATCATCATTTTTTTGACGTCCATAGATGTGAGTTAGCAACTCTCAAAATCTCAGGTCATTTTGAGGTGATTTGGGGGTCATCTCTTTGGAGGGGCTTGAACACTGTCCCGGTAGGGCTGCACAGGGGCAGTCTGTGCGACCAAAAAGGCTCCAAAGTGAAGTTTTTACTCAGAGCGAATTTTGAGGTGAGGTTTTCAGGAGAGGTTGTGGGACAGGTAGGGAAAGAAAATCTATGAAGAAGTGGAGAGGATCAGAGGACGGGAAGGAGGCCTACCATGCTGATCTCCTGGGTTCTGGTTTATGCAGGTCTGTATAGAGGCAGCCCGCGCAGGGAAAAGGGCTATGAAGACAACTTTTTCTACCAGGTGAATTAGGGAGTGGGATTTTCAGCCGGTGTGGGGGACAGGGAGTGGAAGAAAAGTCATGAAGAGGGTGATGGGATTTGAGGACGGGAACATGGGGTGCCAACCTGGTCTTTGTGGTCCAAATCTGTAGGTAGACAACCACGGATGGAGCGTTGGACGGCAATGGCCTTCTCTTCCACGCCTGCAGAAAAACCTTGACCGACGAAGTCTGGGCTTGAGATGAAGATGGGGAGGTCACCTCCCAGCAGTTGGAGCAGCAGAGAAAGAGAGGGGAGGGTGTTGACACCTTGAAAATGAGCAAGGGCAGAAGCAGAATTGAAAAGGAGATTTGACCAATAGGGAAAGATCAATGACGAAGCTCGTCAACCGTCTACCCGGCTGAAGCCTTTTCCCGACCAAGCTGAGGTCCGGTGCCATCGCCAGTCAGACGGCGGCGCTGATGAAGTAGCGGTCATCCTGACTGATGAAACCCCCTAGCACACTTTAACAAGAGCTACACTACGGCCTCGTATGAAGGGCTACAGATGACACGTCATATCAAGTCAGATATTGATTTGTTGACAGATGAGACATGCGAAAAGATAAAGATAAATCCAGAACCAGCAAATGAAGACTGTGAAGATTCTGGCAAGGTCCGAGCCACGGAAGAATTACCACTGAAACCATTACGCGGCTAAAGCCTCCTTGGGCTAAAGCTGATGTCCGGTGTTATCGTCATCCAAACGACAGCACTGATGAAATCCCAGTCTGCTGACTGATGAAATCTCAAGATGATCTCAACAAAGTTACGTCACTAATACTGGACCTTCTCCAGTTACGATGAATATCAGTTTAAAGAATTAAGAGAAGCCAAGGCATGTGTGAGGCCTAAAAGCCCTAAATGGGCCGGCCAGATGGGCTTCCGGGAGCGGCGCTGGAAACCTCAACAGAGGCCACTCGGCGCGCCGGGAGCTGCTGCGAGCAGAGTGCCGCGCCGACTTCCACCTGCCGAGAGGGTAAGAGGATCGGGTCTATAAAAACCCACCCCTTAGAAAAACACAGTGCGAGAGGAGAGAAAAAAAAAAGCTCAGAAGATCCTCACCCTCACCACCGCCAAAAGGAAGAAGAGAGCCTCCTCCACTGAAAGAAAGAGAGAAGAGACCAAAGGAGAAAGCAAAGAGAAGGTTCGAAGCTAATTGAAGGTGGGCACCGGGGAGGGAGAGGAGTCAATGCTCCGCCCTCCCCCCCCCCCCCCCCCCATTTCTATATTTTCATCTTCTTGTAATTTCGATGGATGATACTTCTTCTTCTTCTGATGTATTCTGCGACATCGTAATCGATTTTCATGCCGCTAGAACAGGACTTAGTCTTTATCTGCAATTTTCTTCTATGTACTCCGTCCCTCTGATGCATGGATGTAATAGTCATGTTCGGATGAATAAACAAATGGAACAGGCCTTGATTGTCGCCTGCTATTGTCTCTGTGGAGGTTTGCCTCTTATTCCTTTCCCCAGTCTGATTATTCGTCTGCGTTTTCTTTCTCGAAGATGCTTTCATGCGCTTGTTCCAGGGCCAGGGACAGGCTATCCCTTGGCCTTCAGAACAAATCCAAGCCACACGATGATTCACATCTGTGAGATTCCAGAGTTTCCGATGCCCGATTTGTTTACCGACATCATCAGAGTCGTTTCTGGACCAGAGATAGATATCTCTTGGTTCCCAGGACGACGAATGATAACATCAAGCCATCCTCCTGGAAGTCTATCCAAGCAATGGTGACAGATGCTCCTTATGTTCAGTTCCCCTTTTCCATTTCCCTCTGCCCTCGGATTTCCTTCTAAACCCACTCCAAAGCTGGTTGATACCCAATAAATGCATCCATCTTTGACTCCTCAGGGCCCGTCAATCTCAGCCTTAATCACCAGGAAAACCCCCTCAATCATCCATAAATCTGAAAACAGAGTGCCGTAAAACCCTAAATTCACCTCGGCGCCCTCGTCTGTCTCGGCTCCACAAACAGTAAAGCGGATGAACAGCCCTCGGCGCAAGCCTTCTTGCGTCGAGACCCTATCTCATTCTCGCGCCGGGAGCCTCCCTGTTGTTTTACCTCGCGCTGAAAAGCCACCCCATCTCATTTCTCCTCGCGCCGGGAAGCCCACGCGCCGAAAGCCCCTGCCTCCATGCCATTTGGCGCCAGGAGCTCCCACTGGCCTCCTTGCCATTGGCGCCGGGAACCTACGGACGTTTGGCCCTTGCGCCGAAAAGCCTCCTTGGCCTCCTCATTCTTGCGCCGAGAACCCCTGCCTCCTTGCCACCGGCGCCGAAAAGCCCCCTTGGCCTCCTTGCCACTGGCGTCGGGAAACCATGGCCGTTTGGCCCTCGCGCCGAAAACCCTTCTTGCCACGCTGTTTCGCGCTGGGAACCTATATGCATATCCAAGCAACCCCGAGAGCCTGCTTTGCCACTAAATTGAACCCCCGGCGCCTGGATCAAACCCACCCAGGGATGCCCATGAGTCACCAGACCTGTCCCGGGGATAAATCGATGCGAGCAAGACTCCCTCATGTTCCGTTGATCCGCACCGGATTCCCGAGCACCCCCCTTTTTAGCTAAAGTGAGCTCTGCCAATGCATGAGTGTCGCCGGCTTCTATAAGGGAAGAGTCAAACATTGCCCCAGGGCATACATATGCAGTGTGGGAGGTTCGCTCCCTCTTCTTCTCGGCTTTCATCCCGGCACTCCGTGGGTGATAGCCTATTCTCCTCTGGGCATAATCCAGATTATGGGGAGATGCTGTTGAAATGTCGACCGATGTTTAACCCCGATAAGCCCCGGGAAGTACACGTCATGCACCTCCCGTCTGGCCCGATCCTTCGGGGAATATGAACACTGCGAGGCCTTTGGCCATATGAGAAACGTGAAGGGGGACATGTCCTCGATGACTGTCCGGACCCTGCCTCGTCGCTGCACGGACGGTGTCCTATCTCTACCCGGCACGACCAACACAGAGGGGTCATGCTGATTTAATAACCTATCGTTTACCCAGTCACCTCCTTAGAATAATAATAGCTTTAATATCATACACTTTATTTTTAACCGCCCCGAGCGGCCTCCTATTTCGGCGTTTAATCAAGGGTTATCCTTCTTAGGAAGGACGTAATTATCATCATAGCCTTTATGGTATGGCGGACTTTTGGTCCCTACTCGGACTTCACAATCGACTGACCAAGTCAAGTCGAGCGCACAATAAAATCGTCACACATGTGACTGGCACGCCAATTAACCAAACCAATAAATCAATGGGTCAATAAATATCCAAATCCATTAAATCTATTAAAAAAAATAAGAATCCCCGCGTCCACAAGTCTGGCACGCCCGGTGGGACATTGTCTCCCTTCATCTCTACGCCAAAATAGGAGGCCCTGTGGGCCCCCCCTTAAATTTCTGATTCCGCGCTTTCTCTATTTTCAGGGAACTACAATGACGGCTGGAATCATCTCTGTACACTTTGATCAACAAGTGGTCGATGCACATGTGCGAGAGGGCAACCTGGCGGTACCTCTTGCGTTCGGATCGATGCCGCCTGCTGTTGGGCTGCCCAACTGCCTGGGCCTCGTCTTCACCAACCTTCTGCAGGTCGACAACAACGAGCAAGGCACTGCTGCAAGTGCCCCGATGAAGACTACTGATAACAAGGGTGGCTTATCAGAGAGGACGACCTCGACAGCCGTCGCCTGCTATGTTCATCATGTTCAAAGGAGGGACACGGTCCCCGCTGCTGCCCAGATGAAGAAAAGAACTAACCGGAGGAGCCGGTATGCTGCTGCCGACCGTCGTCTTTCAAATTCTGGGAGGACGATGATGATGGGTGACGTTAGGGTGAACCTCAACGGTCGCCCGAGAGAAGTTCGACCGAACAGGATTGTCCCGACCGTCCAGATCGACAACAAGTTCCAAGTTCTGGCCACCAGGAGGGCCAACTGGGAAACTGATGAGAGGAAGCCGCTGGCGCCCAAGCCAGCAAGATATAAACAGGTCTGGCGACCAAAGAAGATTCAGAGCTGGGCCCCAACTCGAGATGAGGGGAAAGCTACCGAGGATGCTGTTGCCCGCTTCAGGGCAGGAAGCAGAAGAAGGGAAGGAAAAGACATAAGAGATGATGCTGCTGTTTACCCCAGGGCTTGGGGTAAGAAAGATGAGAAAGAAAATGAAGAAAGAAATCTAACCACTGTTCGCCCCAGGATGAGGGGCAGAAAATATGAGCAGAAGCAAGACCTCTCGGTCCCCCATCCCAGGGCTGGGGGCAGAAGATGGCAAAGGAAGAACTGTGATGCTACTGCCAACTGCTGCCAGGATGGCGACAGAAGATTTGGGAAAGAAGAAAGAATGAGAACAAGCGAACCAGTCGCTGCTACCATTCCAAGAAGAGCAAGAGCCTGTGCCAGACAGGCTGATATATTTAGATATTCTAAAGCTGAGCATCTGAATGCTCAGGTGGCAAGACTGGCTCATCAGCCAAGAGGCCAGGAAAGACTGATGCTCCAACCAGAGCCACAAAGGCACAACCCAAAGGAGATGAAACAAGTAGTCCAAGACTACTTCCACTACCTGGGGAACTCTGCCCTCGGTCAGCAAAGATTATCCCGTGCCTTGGGCACCATGGATGAAGAAGAAGAAGAAACCCTTCAAGAAGTGATGCTCGGAGTCTCCTCCTTCGATTCCAATGATTATGGGGAAGGCCGCGGGGCCGGATATGGGAAAGAAGACCTGTGTGGGGAAAAACCTGAAGAAAGAATATCGGTCTTTGACCGA
This sequence comes from Amorphophallus konjac, assembly GCA_022559845.1. Classification (NCBI taxonomy): domain Eukaryota; kingdom Viridiplantae; phylum Streptophyta; class Magnoliopsida; order Alismatales; family Araceae; genus Amorphophallus; species Amorphophallus konjac. The sequence continues at coordinate 201,575,811 of CM040120.1, read as the reverse complement.
CTCAACTACCCCGACCAGGCAGAAAGAAAAGTCTACAGGCGAAAGGGAAAGATGCAGATCTTCACCTGTAACATGGCTGGACTTGTCAGGGGGCAAGACATGCTACCAACTCAACCGGACGAGCTACTCAGGCTGGCAACCAGACCCGGGCCTGTCACAAGAAGAGGCCAGGCGGCAAAAGATAAAATGAAGACTAATGCTGAAGCCTGCAAGATCACGACTATGACAGTTAATGTGGTGACAACGGAAGAAGAAGATAATCCCTTCATTGATGATGCTGAAGGGACTTCAGAAGATGTACAGATCCCGTCCACCCTGGATCCCATGATCTAGATGATGTTCAGAAGATACCAGCAGGAGATCAATGCTCTCAGAAAATAGCTCAATGAGAGACATGAAGCTACACCGGTCTCCAAGCAAGCCGAGCCTGTGGGGCATACTTCCAGCTCAACAGAGACGGCTATCCCAGCTAATCCTCTCCTGGCTGATAAGGGCAAAGCACCGAGCCAACCTGTTCCACAGCAAACAGTAGCTCAGCCCTCTGCATCTCAGACACAACCTACCGCGCCCACCTTGCGCGCCACTGTGATGACAACTCCTCATAGTCAGCAACAAGCTCACTTCTTCCCAGAAGACATAGATCCAGCCGTAGCCCACAAGCTGATGATTGAAAGAATTATGGAGATGAAGCTGTCTGAGAAGACTGGCGATGATGTTAGTACCTATGATGTGTACAAGGTGCCATATCCTCCCCAATATGCTGCTAAGAGACTACCTCCAGGCGTCAGTAAGCCGCCTAAGTTCGAAAAATTTAATGGCCAGGGCTCCCCCAGAGAGCACATAGCTTACTACACCACAATCAGGGGCGACCTGGCAGTTGATGAAGCTTATCTGCTTAAGTTCTTTGGCTCATCCCTTACTGGGTTAGCCTTTGAATGGTATTCAATCCTACCAGCTGGATCGGTGGTTGATTGGCCTGATATGCAGAGAAAATTCCGCTATAGATTTCATGTCACTGAAAGAGAAATCACAATAGCAGAGCTATATGCAACCAGGCAGAATGTAGCAACCCTGATAAAATAAAAAGGAATAAATAAATCAAAATAGATTAGAAGATTTAATAAAATAAACGAAAGAGCTTGGAAGAAAAAGAATTAAACCCTGATGAAAATAACGCCTCAGATAAAGGCGCTACTTTACAAGAAACGCCCTCACCTAAGGCGTGAATTAAAGAAAGGACGCCCAAATAATAAGACGTCAAATTTCAAATGACCAAAATAAAAATAAAAAGGGCAAGATAGCGTAACGCCCTTTGAGTGGACGCGTTCCAATAAGTAACGACGCTTGACAAGGCGTCAATTTAAATTCGACGCCCTTACTTAGGACGCTAATTCAGTTTGAGTTCCGTTCGACCCAGGAGTCTATCCAGGGTAAGTTGATAACTATGAGAAAGAGTTCGAATGTAGTAATAATTCTATCTTGGAAGTATTACTTCCAATCAAACACTACCTTTGTTAGGATTTCCAAAGTCCCTATAAGTAACCCCCCGTCGAACCCTAAAAGATCTATTTGGACGACCTACTGCTGTTACGATATATGAAGAACAGTGAGTTCTTCTTGTATCTTTCCATCTGTCTTTTTGATTTCATGAAGGATATTAATCTTTCATCTTCTTCCTCTAATACAGGTTAAGCGATCAATTGCGTACGTAAAGAACAAGGTAATGTTCTTCAATCTTTTCCCTAACTTCGGATATATTCTCATCATCCTTCCTTTTTCTTCCCCTACAGGTTGATCGAAGATCATCATCTTCATCATCCTCATCAAACGTCTTCTGTATTACCATCTTCTGTCTTGCTGCTGACTGTTAGAAGCTTCAGAGCATCAGTTTCTAACCAAGCCTTCGTCCGTTCATCAGATAATTCTCACAAGGTAGGTTTTCTCAAGCACTGTAGCCCAAATCACCATAATAACTATGTTAAACCATATATATGAGTTCATGCATATAGTTTTCACGAGTTTTAAAAGTTTCTATTGTTGGAAAGAAACGCCCTTTCCAAGGGCGCTAATTGTATATGCGACCCAGACAAGGGCGCTACCTTGAAAGAAACGACCATGACTAGGTCGTCAATTCCAGATTTGACGCCCGGTACACGGACGTCAATTTTCTCAATTGTTAATTACCCATGTTAATTATCCAATATTCACTTAAACATGATTCTAAATCAGTGCACAATCGTATTTACTTGAATCCCGATAAATTTCCTGTCATGACCATGTCTCTTGTTTCTGGAAAATTATATACTTGAAATCTGAAAATTCTTGAATTCACGACCTTGTATAGGTCATCTCTCACTTGACTAACGCCCCTGTTCAGGGCGTGAATTGAAAAGTAACGCCCCTGTCTAGGGTGTGTTTTTGATAAATTTCTGAATATATATATATTGCAAAAATAGAAGTAAAGAATGAACGCCCACTGTATACGTCGTCAACTTGTAAATAAACGCCCCTTACGAGGGCGCGTTTTTGGTAAAATACTGAAATATTGAAATTTTACAAAAATGTAAAATAGATAAACGCCCTTACTGATGGCGTTAATTACTTGAGTAGTGACTTTACTTAAGTCGTTATTTTTCTGTAAAAATGTTTTTACCTGTTTCTGACAACCGATGGTTTCAGTATATCTATATATATGTATATCGGCACTATATCTCCACTCCGTGAGTATAGTCCCACGCTTCATGATGTTTTATCGATCACCCTCAATTCTCATTGACATACAGGCTCTCCATTAGACATTCCGTTCCTTTGGACTAGCGAGTTAGTCATAGAGACCTCCGTAAGACTCCTCGAGCCTTGGATTCCCTCAAGGCCGACTGAGCTAGTTGTACCCTAAAAACCCATTACACTATTGAATGCCATGTCACTCTAAAGAAACATGGTATACCGGCCCTTATGATATGCAAAGAGCATATCATGAGAATTCTTAATGGGATGATGATATCATGCCATTTGTTGATGTTCTTGTGGACCTCAATTCTATAATAAGAATGAGGGTATCTTGCCTTTGATATACTGTTCATGTGGACCTCAATTCTATATAAAGAATGTCCATACTTGTCATGGTACCCGAGTTAAGGGAACCTAATTCCACCTAGTTTCATCGTTCATCGTGATTGTACCATTGTTATCATCTATCTATGTCCAATATTATATTTTTGGACTCCATTCTCTCAAAGTTATCCTACGTGTCTACATGCTTAAATTGTTAAAATTTCATATTGGCTATATATATATACAAGAGTGGATGTCAAAAATACATGATAAATGCCTGGGCATATAGGGCCCGATCTGGTCTTGGGAGGAGCACCCGAAAGTACTTGTGCCCATGGGAGTTGAATGATAAGGTATCTGGCATTATACCGAGTGCATGACTAGCTTGATTGGACATTCCACACAAATCTTGTACTCGACTCGTGCTTGACATGACATGAATTGCGTGACCCGAGAAAGGGTAATTACTTGCTTGCTTGATACATGATAGCCAAAGTTCTTGACATGACTTGCTAAAAAGTACTTGCTTGAATATCTGTTATCTTTTCTTGAAAGCTCATGACTAGTTCATCTTGCTGTCTTATTGATAAATTCTCTCTCTATCTTGTCGTTTATGCGAGCATGCATAGCTATAGTACATTCATGAAAAATGTAATTACTTAAACCCCTTGCTAAGCACTTGAGATATAATTTTCTACTGAGCGTTAGCTCACTCCGTGTGTTCCCTACTTTTCAGGTAATTCCGACGACGAGGGAAGTCAATCGAATGGGAATGGTCAAGAGTGAAAGTGATAGAACTTCTCCAAGTGTCATCTAGTCTTTTTCCTATTTTCTTGAGTCAACTATGTACTTTTCCTTTTTAATTGAATAGAGTATTGGATTTGAAATAGTCTATCCATTATGAAATAAAGGATTGGGTTATCTTTCTATTTTGCGCATCTCTGTTTTGGTGTCGAATACACTATTACTCTGATTGACATGATTGATATAAACTCGTCGCGCATATCCAAGTATCTTCCGCGCTCGGGGCGTGACAGTTTTTATGGTATCAGAGCCTAGGGTATTCAATTCCTAGAAAACCCAAGTCCAAGGATATGTTCAAACCTTTAACCAGTGAGATTGGGTAGAACCAAGGGTTAAAGTTAACATAGAATGCTAGTCTTTAAGATACAAATCACGTATTAATCTAGTTATTATAATTGTAGGATAATGGCTGCCGAACGTGCTCAATGGCGCAACATGCAGCATACACTGCAAGGCATGACTCAAGTGCTACAACAAGTAACACAAGGAGGTGGACAACGAGCAGGAAGTCTCCACCAGACTTTCAAGAACATGAACCCGCCCAAGTTCACGGGTTCTACTGATCCAGATGATGCTGAACACTGGATTAGGGAAACAGAACGAATATTCCGTGTTATGCAATGCACGGATCAATATAAGGTCTTATTAGCTACTTTTCAGTTAGAAAGGGATGCTAGATGCTGGTGGGAATCAATAGAGGCTACTATAAATCAAGATCAGTTTTCGTGGGAGGAATTCGTTGAACACTTCAACGCAAAATATTTCTCGGACCGAGTTCAGGAAAAGAAGGCTGCAGAATTTGCTGCATTAAAGCAACGATCTTTGTCAGTGGCCGAGTATGAGGCCCAATTCTCTAGATTGTCTCGGTATGCCAAGCATCTAGTTAGCACCGAGAAAATGAAAGCTAGGAGGTTCCTTAATGGGCTCAGGCCCCAAGCTATTACTCAACTGGCGCCGATGGACATTTAAGTCTACTCGGAGATAGTACGCCGAGCTCAACTATTAGAAGATGCCACGGAACTGTCTGATAGGATTCGTGGAAAGGATAAGAAGGAACAAGTTACAGGATCGGGTTCCTTTAAACCCAACTTCAAGAAAAGGCCTAGCAATGGAGGAGCATCCTCACAAGACCAAAAGTTCAAGAAGACCAAGCCCTTCTCTATCACCACTACCTCTCCAAATACAGTGTGCAAACATTGTGATAAAGCGGGTCATAGAGCAGAAGAATGCTGGAGGAAACTAGGATCATGTCTCCGTTGTGGGAGTCGTGAGCATCGGATTCCCGATTGCCCATTACTTAACGATCAAGCCGTTGACGGAAAGTGCCCAGTAACCAAGAATGTTCGTCTTCATGCAATCAAGGAGACCGAGCAAGAAGAAGAAGGCGGCTTAGTGGAAGGTACATTGAAAGTTTGTTCCAGGAATGCATATGTCTTAATTGATACTGGTGCATCGCATTCTATTGTTTCTAAGAAGTTTGCTGACCCATTACCCCTAGAACCGGAATGGATAAAGTTAGTTTTGTCTACTCCTCTAGATGATGAGACTGATATTACACATCATTACCAAAACTGCAAAGTATTGGTTCAGGGTAGAAATCTCCCTATTGATCTCATATGTTTAGATCTGAAAGAGTATGATGCTATACTAGGGGCAGATTGGTTATCCAAGTATCAGGCAACAGTTGATTGCCGTAATAGTAAGGTTACATTCAAGGAATTTCCAGAACTAATCTTGACTAACCCCAAGGGTCGGAGCAGATCCCCTCTTATTTCAGCTCTCCGAGCTAGCAAGCTCATCAGGAAAGGATGTGCATCTTTCCTTGCCTTTGTCACAGTTAAAGAAGCTAAGGAAGCTAAGCTAGAAGACATTCCAGTGGTACAAGAATTTCCGGACGTGTTTCCGGAAGATTTGTCGGGATTACCCCCGCAAAGAGAAGTGGCCTTCACCATTGACTTAGTCCTTGGTGCTGGTCCGATTTCAAAGGCACCTTATAGGATGTCACCTGCTGAACTCAAGGAGTTAAAGGAGCAATTGATGGAACTCATTAAGAAAGGATTCATTAGACCAAGTACTTCCCCGTGGGGAGCGCCTGTATTATTTATAAAGAAGAAAGACGGATCCATGAGGTTATGCATCGACTATCGACAGTTGAATCATCCACTATCAAGAACAAGTATCCACTGCTGAGAATCGATGAATTGTTTGATCAAATTTCAGGATCCATGTACTTTTCCAAAATTGATCTTAGGTCCGGATATCACCAACTAAGAATCAAGGATGAGGATATTAATAAAACCGCATTCAGAAGCAGGTATGGCCATTATGAATTTGTTGTTATGCCTTTCGGACTAACGAATGCCTCTGCTGCCTTTATGCAGTTAATGAATAGTATATTCAGGTCTTATTTGGATCAATTCGTGGTGGTCTTTATTGATGATATATTGATTTATTCCAAGACCAAGGAAGAGCATGAGGAACATTTGAGGATTGCATTACAAATATTGAGGACAAACCAATTATATGCAAAACTTAGCAAGTGTGAATTCTGACTTGAAGAAGTGACTTTTCTCGGACATGTTATATCAAAGGATGGCTTGTCTGTAGACCCATCAAAGGTTGAAGCTGTAAGGAACTGGGAAAGACCGACCAATGCTAGCGAGATCCGAAGTTTCTTAGGTCTTGCCTGCTATTACAGGCGATTCATCAAGGATTTCTCAAAAATCGCCGTGCCGCTTACGAGGTTAACTCGCAAGGAGATCCGTTATGAATGGGATGAGGAATGTGAAAGAAGCTTCCAAACTCTCAAGGATCATCTTACTACAGCTCCTATCTTAGCATTACCAATTGAAGGAGAAAAGTTCGAGGTATACACTGATGCTTCTGGCATTGGCCTCGGGTGTGTTCTAATGCAACAAGGGAAGGTTATAGCCTACTCTTCTCGTCAATTAAAGAAGCATGAAGAGAACTACCCCGTCCATGACTTAGAATTGGTCGCGGTAGTATTTGCACTTAAGATATGGAGACATTATCTTTATGGAATACAGTTTACTGTATACTCCGATCACAAGAGCCTCAAATATCTTTTCTCACAGAAGGAGTTAAATATGAGGCAAAGACGATAGCTGGAATATCTCAAGGACTTCGACTTCAATATACAATATCATCCCGGAAAGGGTAATCATGTAGCAGATGCCCTTAGTCGAAAGCCGAGAGCACTGTTAGCCAATTGTCTGATTCATGAATGGAAATTGCTAGAACATGATGTGACACGACCTCGGACCTAATGCAAGCAAGCACAATCGCATTCAAAACGGGCCAAATTGGGCCACCGCTCTATCGTCACTCACCCAAGCCCGGGGTGACTTGGCAATGCCAAGGGGAGGATGTGGGGTTGGGCCCTTGCTGGTAGAGGGCCAGCAAGGCCAAGACTTGATTCCCAAAGGGCGGGGATGCCCAAATCAAGGGGGCCGACAAAGTGCCAAAGGCACCGGTTGCAATATTCCCACGGTGATCACTCAAGTTTATAGGGCTTGAGGATCGGGCTCTCACTCGCATAACCAGCGGAATTAGAACTAATATTGAAAGACAAGCACTAAGTGGAGTGAAGGTTTGAGCACTTACTCGACCGGATTGAAGAAATCGGTCCCGATCGGAGACGAGGGCGAGCGGGGAGGCGAGTGGATCCCCACACGCCGCGGCGGTGTCGCTTGACTTGCCCAAACAAGTTACAACACTACACCTCACGTAGGAGGGGGATCTTGGGGTGGGGGTTAATAGAAATTACAATCAATACTACCTCCACACAGGGAGGGACCTTCAGCCGGTCAAGCGGGGTGGGGAAACTAAAGCAAAGAACGAGGAATAAGGGTGGACGCCGAATCTGCTTGCTATTTGCGAGCCAGGATAGAGAGTCGGTATTGCTATTGTAGATCTTGATCAGGAATTTTGTTGATGACGAAACTAGAGGAAAAACCTTCGTAGCTGGAAGGGGAATGCCTCAGAATTTTATTAATTTCTTCTGGAGTCGCTGCTGGTCGGGGCAGGAGCTTGAACAGGGCCTCTGTTTCTTGGACTAGCAGGGGCAGGTCACCAACAGTAGGATACAGAGACTGTCCTGGCCGCTCTCGAACTCCAAATTTGATGCCGTCAGTGCCGTTAGAACCGTGGGTAAGTCCTCTTTGCATCAAAAGAAACAGGGACAGCAGAAGAGCTCGGAGACAATCTGTGGAACCAGAAGAGTGAGGAGGGGTCGGTGCAGACTGTAGAAGGCAGAACCGCGCGTTCGGGGGAGAAAATTGGTAACTTCTGCTCCCGGATGCTGAATGAACTTCTGCTTCTTGAATCTGAAACTAGAGACGCCAAAGAGGAACTTTGAAGAAGAACATGAAGACTGATTTCTTCAGGGTCCATCGTGTCAGAGCTTCTAAACTTTTTCAGGTCCTTAGCCAAGGCAGAACCACGTAGCTGTGGAAGAATGGCTCTCCAGGATGGCTCGGAGATCAGAATAAGATGAAACCACCTCAGTTGCGAAGGCGACTGGCAGACGCTTTCGAGGATGGCTCTTGGGTCTTCAAACTCATCCGGAGGTGATCGTGGTGGCCGCTGCAAGCTTCTGCTCTGCTGTAGATCTTCAGTTGAGAGCTGTAGGTTGATGATGATGGGGGGGAATGGGGTATATGGGAGGGGAAATGGGGGTGGATGAGTGTGGGGAAAGCCCGGGCTGTGAGGGGGTCTAGGAGGGGGTGTTCTAAGGTGGGGGAAGGGAAGAATGGGGTCTGGAAGGGGGTCTAACAGGTGGTGAGAGGAGGAGCTACGAATTTAGGAAGGTGGGTGAGAGGAGAATGTGAGGGGGGGCACAAGTGAGTGGAGGGAAGGGTGGATTTCAAATTCAAATATGCTTTGGAAGTTGTGGGGTTGTGTGGGGAAGGGGTTGATTGTGTTGGAATGGGGAAAGTGGTGTTGGAATGTGGAGGATGGTGTTGGAATGGTGAGGGATCTCCTTGGGACTAGGGGGGTGGAGTAATGGAGGCCATGGGGAAGTGGAGGGCTTTAATGATGGTAGGTGGGGGTTGAGGTGGTTGGGAAAGGAGGAGAGAGAAGAAAATTCGAAATTGGGTGTTGAGGAGAGAGAAAGTTGAGTGAAAAAGAGAGATTAGGAGAGGGAAGGGTGGGGAATCTCTCCCCTAGGGTTTCTCACCCAAAAAATGTTGGAATCACTCCACTAAACTAAGTTTTGGATACTCAAATGGTATTTTTCATTGATTCATTCATTAAGTTGAAATGGGGGGAATGTGGTCCTATATATAGGAAACCCACATTTCTATAAAAGTCCCTTACAAAAGACTCAATAACAAATAACCGAAGGGGTAGGGGGGGCTCATGGGCCAAGCCCGAAGAATTGGGCCCAATAGCACATTACACAATCTAATGACACTCAAACTTAGGAAAATAAATGCAAGACCTAGGAACATGACTCAAATAAAAGGAAAAATACATCAAATGACTCAAATAAAATTACATAGGACTCAAAATTAAATGACTAAACCATGCCGGATGCAACTGGGGTGAGGAGACGAACGGTAAACGTGGGCATGGGAGGTGATGTCCCCATCATACTCCCGGGGTGCGGAGAACTCGACTCTGTCGAGTAAGTGTCCTTCCCTCCTTGGAGGGTGTAGAAGTGGTACCGCCCTCAAGTCTCCCGAACGAGACCGATCCATCCACCTGCCGAGATAGCGCTCATATACCTTGCTCCGAGTGGTAGTGACTTGTTCATCCAATATTTGTTCAATTTGTTCACGCTGGGCTCTCTTGGCTGGTGGTTTATCATCATGGGTGGGTGCTCTCTCAATGGAAGAAGTAGGCTCAATCTCCTCACTAGGTACCACTGTGGGTCCCTTATATGGCACTAGGTCGGCAACATTAAATGTGGGACTTATTCCATACTCCTCATGGAGATCTAACTCGTTGGCATTTGCACCTATGCGCCTCAAGACCTGGAAGGGACCAGCCCCACGTGGCCTCAGTTTAGAGTTGGCTCCCGGGGAGAGCCTCTCCATCCTTACCATCACAAGGTCACCCACTTGGAATTCTTGGTGATGCCGATGAGAGTCGGCCAGCCTTTTATAAGCCTCATTCTTTTTGCTGATGTGCTTGCAAAGGTTTTCATGCAATTTTGTGAATGCTATCCTTTTAGTGGTTATGGGTGGACCTGGACAACCATAGATGGACCTATCCTGCCATGATGCCAGATGGACCATGATGAACCTTGGTGGGCCGGTGCAACCATTTGTGGACTTATCATGCAATGTTGTCATGTAGACTTTGGTGGGCCTAGGTGGGCCGTGGCAACCGTAGGTGAACCTATCATGTAAAGTGGTGATGAATGTGGGGGGGCCCGGACATCCGTAGATGCTTTTGACATGCTTAAGATCCATGATGAATGAAGGAGGACCATGACATCCGAATGTGGCCCACTCATACTTTCTACTTGACATGTGAGTGATATGAATGAATGGACCCAACATAGTGTTCATGCCAAGGGGTGTGGAAAGCCTAGACACATGCATGCTTTTCCCAAAAGTGACTTCCATGTGTATAGGTGTGGGACAACCTTTGAACTCCCATTGGAAAGGATCGAATGGATCTAAGAAGGTGGTCATCATGGGGTGGGGCACCACCTTATTCCCTAGGGATATATGGTCCAAGGTTATGGCTCCCAAGGTGCAGCCCGGGTCATGGATGAGGTGGGTTTGGCCCAATATGGTGAGTGAGGGTAGGACAGGGTGGGTGGTTGGTAAGATGGTTGGGTCATATGAGTCCCTTGACTCCCATTGGAAGGGATCATATGGATCGTAAAATAGGTCACTTAGGGGGAGGAACTCCATGTCCTCAAGATCCTTAAAAGGTGTTAAGTCATCCTTCCCTATGATAGTTGGGCCAATGTTCTTGACAAGTGGGTCGGCCATGAGTGGAGGGCTTGGCTTTCTACCCGAGATAAGAAGCTCTAAATCGAGGAGAAGGTTGGGATCATCCGGTGTAGGGAGGAATAGAAGGAGGTCGCTAGTGTAGCAACCATTAGTGCAAACCGAGGTGATAGACCCAATGCATAGGTGTAGGAGGCTAAGGCTCCTAGGTTGTTCGGCCATAGGAGTCAACATGCTAGTGAACTCAATTTGCCATGCTAAGCCCCTAAGAAAATCCTCTAAGGTCTCCACTTGATAGGATGCTTGGATTGTAGTGTGATAGGAGAAGATGGGCACTAGGGGGAAATTTTGTTCTATGGGAGGGCAAATATGGGTCGAGGTCTCTCTAATTAGGCTCCTCCTTAGCCACCTAACAAGGGACTCTTCTAAGATGAATTCGGCCTTATCTAGAGGGAGTGGTTGAGGGTGAAGATCCTCGTGCGAGGCTTCCTCTTCAATTGGGGCATGGGTGCTCTCCATGGAGGGGATAGGTTCCCGAGAGGTATTTGTCTTCATGTGGTAAAGTGGGTGGACTACTTCTTCCAAAGCCAGTGGAGTGGAAAGGTTCTTTGATGGTGGGGTGATGATGGCCGGAGTATGGTGCACCCGGGGTGGTGAACAAGGGCGGGATTCCCGCGGGTGGGAGAATACAAGGTTGTTGAATTTAAAGGTTTCCGAAAGGTGTGGCCGATGCACTAGGCAATTCCGACGTGTTGGGTCGATGTTGGCATTCCTTTCATCTAACCATTTCTTACCTATGATTATACATGGACCCACCAATGTTCCCTTTTGACACCAAGCCCCATCCAAATACTTAGTTTTCCCGAACCATTTATGGAATTCAATAAAGACTTGGTCTCCATTGTGCACAATTTGTCCGGTCCTACAAAGAGAGGTAATGATATCGGGGGACACCCAATTTTCAGATTCTAGATCAATGAAATCAATTTCTACGGGCTCTCCATTAGGTAAGCATGCATGGGATATGATTGGGAGAGGGGCCATGTGACCCAAGACTCAATGTTAACAATGATGGGTTTGACAATGCACGGTTCGGACAAGAATGCAAGCATGCCCTAGGACTTGACTTGTAGAGACAAGTCAATGACTTGCTCTGATACCACTTGATGTGACACGACCTCGGACCTAATGCAAGCAAGCACAATCGCATTCAAAATGGGCCAAATTGGGCCACCGCTCTATCGTCACTCACCCAAGCCCGGGGTGACTTGGCAATGCCAAGGGGAGGATGTGGGGTTGGGCCCTTGTTGGTAGAGGGCCAGCAAGGCCAAGACTTGATTCCCAAAGGGTGGGGATGCCCAAATCAAGGGGGCCGACAAAGTGCCAAAGGCACCGGTTGCAATATTCCCACGGTGATCACTCAAGTTTATAGGGCTTGAGGATCGGGCTCTCACTCGCATAACCAGCGGAATTAGAACTAATATTGAAAGACAAGCACTAAGTGGAGTGAAGGTTTGAGCACTTACTCGACCGGATTGAAGAAACCGGTCCCGGTCGGAGACGAGGGCGAGCGGGGAGGCGAGTGGATCCCCACACGCCGCGGCGGTGTCGCTTGACCTGCCCAAACAAGTTACAACACTACACCTCACGTAGGAGGGGGATCTTGGGGTGGGGGTTAATAGAAATTACAATCAATACTACCTCCACACAGGGAGGGACCTTCAGCCGGTCAAGCGGGGTGGGGAAACTAAAGCAAAGAACGAGGAATAAGGGTGGACGCCGAATCTGCTTGCTGTCTACGAGCCGGGATAGAGAGTCGGTGTTGCTACTGTAGATCTTGATCAGGAATTTTGTTGATGACGAAACTAGAGGGAAAACCTTCGTAGCTGGAAGGGGAATGCCTCAGAATTTTCTTAATTTCTTCTAGAGTCGCTGCTGGTCAGGGAAGGAGCTTGAACAGGGCCTCTATTTCTTGGACTAGCAGGGGCAGGTCACCAACAGTAGGATGCAGGGGCTGTCCTGGCCGCTCCCGAACTCCAAATTTGATGCCGTCAGTGCCGTTAGAACCGTGGGTAAGTCCTCTTTGAAGAAAAAGAAACAGGGACACCAGAAGAGGTCGAGACAATCTATGGAATCAGAAGAGTGAGGAGGGGTCGGTGCAGACTGTAGAAGGCAGAACCGCGCGTTCGGGGGAGAAAATTGGTAACTTCTGCTCCCCGATGCTGAATGAACTTCTGCTTCTTGAATCTGAAACTAGAGAGGCTAACGAGGAACTTTGAAGAAGAACTTGAAGACTGATTCCTTCAGGGTCCATCGTGGCAGAGCTTCTAAACTGGTTCAGGTCCTTAGCCGAGGTAGAACAGCGCAGCTGTGGAAGAATGGATCTCCAGGATGGCTCGGAGATCGGAATAAGACGAAACCACCTCGGTTGCGAAGGGGACTGGCAGACGCTTCCGACGATGGCTCTTGGGTCTTCAAACTCGTCCGGAGGTGATCGTGGTGGCTGCTGCAAGCTGCTGCCTTGGTATAGATCTTCAGTTGAGAGCTGTAGGTTGATAATGATGGGGGGGAATGGGGTATATGGGAGGGGAAATGGGGGTGGATGAGTGTGGGGAAAGCCCGGGCTGTGAGGGGGTCTAGGAGGGGGTGTTCTAAGGTGGGAGAAGGGAAGAATGGGGTCTGGAAGGGGGTCTAACAGGTGGTGGGAGGAGGAGCTACGAATTTGGGAAGGTGGGTGATAGGAGAAGGTGAGGGGGGGCACAAGTGAGTGGAGGGAAGGGTGGATTTCAAATTCAAATATACTTTGGAAGTTGTGGGGTTGTGTGGGGAAGGGGTTGATTGTGTTGGAATGGGGAAAGTGGTGTTGGAATGTGGAGGATGGTGTTGGAATGGTGAGGGATCTCCTTGGGACTAGGGGGGTGGAGTAATGGAGGCCATGGGGAAGTGGAGGGCTTTAATGATGGTAGGTGGGGGTTGAGGTGGTTGGGAAAGGAGGAGAGAGAAGAAAATTCGAAATTGGATGTTGAGGAGAGAGAAAGTGGAGTGAAAAAGAGGGATTAGGAGAGGGAAGGGTGGGGAATCTCTCCCCTAGGGTTTCTCACCCAAAAAATATTGGAATCACTCCACTAAACTAAGTTTTGGATACTCAAATGGCATTTTTCATTGATTCATTCATTAAGTTGAAATGGGGGGAATGTGGTCCTATATATAGGAAACCCACATTTCTACAAAAGTCCCTTACAAAAGACTCAATAACAAATAACCGAAGGGGTAGGGGGGGCTCATGGGCCAAGCCCGAAGAATTGGGCCCAATAGCACATTACACAATCTAATGACACTCAAACTTAGGAAAATAAATGCAAGACCTAGGAACATGACTCAAATAAAAGGGAAAATACATCAAATGACTCGAATAAAATTACATAGGACTCAAAATTAAATGACTAAACCATGCTGGATGCAACTGGGGTGAGGAGACGAACGGTAAACGTGGGCATGGGAGGTGATGTCCCCATCAGAACAATTCTCTGAACTCAATATAAGCATGGACACGGACCCTAGATGTGTCACATTATCTCATGTAAGCATATAGTCAGATTTATTGTCTGAAATACAAGCACTTCAAAATGATGATCCTACATTAGTAGAAATCAAGGGCAGATTAGAAGGACAATCGGATTTCCAATTAGCTTCTGATGGAAGATTAATGTTCAAGAATATAACTTGTATACCGGACTGCCCAGAATTGAAGAAGAAGGTCTTAGATGAAGCTCATAGGTCACGGTATACGATTGATCCTAGATCTACCAAAATGTACCAAGATGTAAAAAGAAATTTTTGGTGGCCCAACATGAAAAGAGAAATAGCGGACTACGTATCACGCTGTCTCACGTGCCAACAAGTCAAGGCGGAACACCAAAAGCCTGCTGGAAAACTACATCCTCTAGATATCCCTAAATGGAAGTGGGAGGATATTGGTATGGATTTCATCATGGGTTTATCTAAATCAAAAAGAGGACATGATGGAATATGGGTTATCATTGACCGATTGACTAAATCAGCGCATTTCTTGCCAATCAAGAGTCGATGGTCAGTTGATGTCTTAGCTGCACTATACATCAAGGAAATAGTCAGATTACATGGTATTCCTGTTTCAATCGTGTCTGACAGAGATCCCCATTTTACTTCTCATTTTTGGAAAGGACTACAACATTCGTTGGGAACGAGACTTAACTTTAGCACAGCCTTTCATCCTCAAACGGATGGTCAGACCGAGAGAACCAATCAAGTAGTCGAAGATATGCTAAGAGCATGCATTACTGATTTTGATGGAAACTGGCATGATCACTTGCCTCTGGTAGAATTTGCATACAATAATAGCTACCAGGCAAGTATACAACTGGCACCTTTTGAAGCCTTATACGGAAGGAGTTGTCGATCACCCTTATGGTGGGACGAAGTTGGAGAGAAACAACTGTTAGGTCCAGAAATGGTAAGGGACACTACCGAGAAGATACAATTGATCAAAGAAAGACTGCAAGTTGCTCAGTCTAGACAAAAGGCTTATGCTGACACAAGAAGGAGAGATCTTGAATTCCAAGTTGGAGATCATGTATTTCTCAAGATATCGCCTGGACGTAGAATACGAAGATTTGGTGTTACGGGCAAGCTTATGCCAAGATTTATCGGACCTTTTGAGATACTAGAAAGAGTTGGCGAGGTTGTTTATTGCATCGCATTGCCACCTCAACTGTCCAAAGTACATGATGTATTCCACATATCTATGTTGAAGAAGTATGTGCATGATCCATCACATATTATTGAGCATGGAGATCTAGTGATCCAGAAAGATCTCACATATGAGCAGAAGCCCATACGAATACTAGATCGAGAAGTACGAACCCTAAGGAATAAGGCTATTCCCATGCTAAAAGTACAATGGAATAAGAATTCAGAACATGAAGCTACATGGGAGACCGAGGAATCTATGAGGAAGCGATTTCCAGAGTTATTTTAGAAGGTATGAACTCTACACTCTCCATATGTAAATATATGCTAGGAATTTGGAGACCAAATTCTTTTTAAGTGGGGGAGGGTGTAGCAACCCTGATAAAATAAAAAGGAATAAATAAATCAAAATAGATTATAAGATTTAATAAAATAAACGAAAGAGCTTGGAAGAAAAAGAATTAAACCCTGATGAAAATAACGCCTCAGATAAAGGCGCTACTTTACAAGAAACGCCCTCACCTAAGGCGTGAATTAAAGAAAGGACGCCCAAATAATAAGGCGTCAAATTTCAAACGACCAAAATAAAAATAAAAAGGGCAAGATAGCGTAACGCCCTTTGAGTGGACGCGTTTCAACAAGTAACGACATTTGACAAGGCGTCAATTTAAATTCGACGCCCTTACTTAGGACACTAATTCAGTTTGAGTTCCGTTCGACCCAGGAGTCTATCCAGGGTAAGTTGATAACTATGAGAAAGCGTTCGAATGTAGTAATAATTCTATCTTGGAAGTATTACTTCCAATCAAACACTACCTTTGTTAGGATTTCCAAAGTCCCTATAAGTAACCCCCCGTCGAACCCTAAAAGATCTATTTGGACGACCTACTGCTATTACGGTATGTGAAGAACAGTGAGTTCTTCTTGTATCTTTCCCTCTGTCTTTTTGATTTCATGAAGGATATTAATCTTTCATCTTCTTCCTCTAATACAGGTTAAGCGATCAATTGCGTACGTAAAGAACAAGGTAATGTTCTTCAATCTTTTCCCTAACTTCGGATATATTCTCATCATCCTTCCTTTTTCTTCGCCTACAGGTTGATCGAAGATCATCATCTTCATCATCCTCATCAAACGTCTTCTGTATTACCATCTTCTGTCTTGCTGCTGACTGTTAGAAGCTTCAGAGCATCAGTTTCTAACCAAGCCTTCGTCCGTTCATCAGATAATTCTCATAAGGTAGGTTTTCTCAAGCACTGTAGCCCAAATCACCATAATAACTATGTTAAACTATATATATGAGTTCATGCATATAGTTTTCACGAGTTTTAAAAGTTTCTATTGTTGGAAAGAAACGCCCTTTCCAAGGGCGCTAATTGTATACGCGACCCAGACAAGGGCGCTACCTTGAAAGAAACGACCATGACCAGGTCGTCAATTCCAGATTTGACGCCCGGTACACGGACGTCAATTTTCTCAATTGTTAATTACCCATGTTAATTATCCAATATTCACTTAAACATGATTCTAAATCAGTGCACAATCGTATTTACTTGAATCCCGATAAATTTCCTGTCATGACCATGTCTCTTGTTTCTGGAAAATTATATACTTGAAATCTGAAAATTCTTGAATTCACAACCCTGTATAGGTCGTCTCTCACTTGACTAACGCCCCTGTTCAGGGCGTGAATTGAAAAGTAACGCCCCTGTCCAGGGCGTGTTTTTGATAAATTTCTGAATATATATATATTGCAAAAATAGAAGTAAAGAATGAACGCCCACTGTATACGTCGTCAACTTGTAAATAAACGCCCCTTACCAGGGCGTGTTTTTGGTAAAATACTGCAATATTGAAATTTTACAAAAATGTAAAATAGATAAACGCCCTTACTGAAGGCGTTAATTACTTGAGTAGTGACTTTACTTAAGTCATTATTTTCTTGTAAAAATGTTTTTACCTGTTTCTGACAACCGATGGTTTCAGTATATCTATATATATGTATATCGGCACTATATCTCCACTCCGTGAGTATAGTCCCACGTTTCATGATGTTTTATCGATCACCCTCAATTCTCATTGACATACAAGCTCTCCATTGGACATTCCGTTCCTTTGGACTAGCGAGTTAGTCATAGAGACCTCCGTAAGACTCTTTGAGCCTTGGATTCCCTCAAGGCCGACTGAGCTGGTTGTACCCTAAAAACCCATTACACTATTGAATGCCATGTCACTCTAAAGAAACATGGTATACCGGCCCTTATGATATGCAAAGAGCATATCATGAGAATTCTTAATGGGATGATGATATCATGCCATTTGTTGATGTTCTTGTGGACCTCAATTCTATAATAAGAATGAGGGTATCTTGCCTTTGATATACTGTTCATGTGGACCTCAATTCTATATAAAGAATATCCATACTTGTCATGGTACCCGAGTTAAGGGAACCTAATTCCACCTAGTTTCATCGTTCATCGTGATTGTACCGTTGTTATCATCTATCTATGTCCAATATTATATTTTTGGACTCCATTCTCTCAAAGTTATCCTACGTGTCTACAAGCTTAAATTGTTGAAATTCTATATTGGCTATATATATATACAAGAGTGGCTGTCAAAAATACATGATAAATGCCTGCGCATATAGGGCCCGATCTGGTCCTGGGAGGAGCACCCGAAAGTACTTGTGCCCATGGGAGTTGAATGATAAGGTATCTGGCATTATACCGAGTGCATGACTAGCTTGATTGGACATTCCACATAAATCTTGTACTCGACTCGTGCTTGACATGACATGAATTGCGTGACCCGAGAAAGGGTAATTACTTGCTTGCTTGATACATGATAGCCAAAGTTCTTGACATGACTTGCTAAAAAGTACTTGCTTGAATATCTGTTATCTTTTCTTGAAAGCTCATGACTAGTTCATCTTGCTGTCTTATTGATAAATTCTCTCTCTATCTTGTCGTTTATGCGAGCATGCATAGCTATAGTACATTCATGAAAAATGTAATTACTTAAACCCCTTGCTAAGCGCTTGAGATATAATTTCCTACTGAGCGTTAGCTCACTCCGTGTGTTCCCTACTTTTCAGGTAATTCCGACGACGAGGGAAGTCAATCGGATGGGAATGGTCAAGAGTGAAAGTGATAGAACTTCTCCAAGTGTCATCTAGTCTTTTTCCTATTTTCTTGAGTCAACTATGTACTTTTCCTTTTTAATTGAATAGAGTATTGGATTTGTAATAGTCTATCCATTATGAAATAAAGGATTGGGTTATGATTGGGTTATCTTTCTATTTTGCGCATCTCTGTTTTGGTGTCGAATACACTATTACTCTGATTGACATGATTGATATAAACTCGTCGCGCATATCTTAGTATCTTCCGCGCTCGGGGCGTGACACAGAAGCAAGATAAAACTGCACTGGACTACATCAAAAGATGGAGGAACTTAGCCATGAGATGCAGAAGACCCCCTCATCAAGAAGATGCAGTGCAGATATACAAACAGAGCCTCAGGAGAGAGGTGCTAGAAAAGATGATCGGTGCAGATGTCAGAACATTTGACCGATTAAACAATATAGTGGCGGAGGTTGAGACGTTCTTGTCCAAACGTCCAACCGCCAATGTTCCCAATGTGCTGAAAGGTAAATCTAATGATCGATGACCATCACATTCTGAGGCTAACACCGTCGATTTTAGAACCTTCGAGCAGCAGAAGGGGAAGAAGGGGGCAGATGAAGCTCCCCCGCCAGCAGACACGGCAGAAAGAAAAGATAAGGTCTCTCTGAGAAATAAAATGAGAAAGTCATATTCTTTCCCGAAAGATAAGACAGATGCACTATTCAACTGGGCATACAAGTTCAACAAGGTAACATTGCCTGAACCAAAGAGACCCGATGACGCGGCAAAGAAAGGTGATCCACTGTTCTGTCCATATCACCGTGCGCTGGGGCACGCAATTGAAGGCTGCTACGTCTTCAAAGATATCATGGAAGGCATGGTCAAAAAGGGCGAGCTGCAGCTGGGAGATTACCAGGTAGAGCCACCTCGTCCGCATGAGCCTCCGGCATTAAAAATGGCTGCCAATATGATTTCAATCTACCAGCAGCTGCCTAAGGAGGCCGTTGAAGAATGTACTAAGCATACTTATGAAGCTTGCTTCCTCACCCCACTGAAGGATCAGGAAGGATGGCAGATGCAACCCATGAAGAACAGAAAGAAGATTCCCGCAGCCAATACCAATGGAGCAGTTATCTGCGGTGTCACACTAAGACCTGAACCGCCTCCAGTAAAGCCAGTATGGCGCACAGCTGAGACAGGGCCAGTCATCCGGATCCCCACTCATAACCGGAGAAGACAAGTCCCCCTACCTACACATAAGGAAGTAAGTCCTGCAGCCAGGCGTCTACAGCAGTATATCAATGAGCTCGATGAATATGAGCAAAAAAAGCATAAACACCTGCTGGTAAAAGACTGTATATTCTGGGAGCAGCTCGAAGAATTGAAAATTGAAGAGCAGCCAGAGGCAGAACAAGGAAAAGATGAGACTGAGCCCTTCTGGGGGCAGGAGCTGGCAAAGCCAAATTTCCAGAAGAAGAAGAGACGGCCCAAGTCCAAAAAGGGAAAGAAAGTCACAACAGTACAGTGTAACACTCTGTCAGTGCTCTTTTCCTTGCCCGGGGAGAATGATGAGGATGAAACATCAAATGCCCCACTAGAAGCCAACCATACGAAGGCCTCAACTTTGGCACATGCAACACGCTCCGGAAGAAGATGGCGGCGCCCACCACTAGCCAATCATAACATTATGTTCAGAGGGGAACAACCCTACCAGATTCCTGAACCAGATATACGAGGTGTCCAGGTTCCTCCCCCTACCAGCCTGTACCAAGAAAAGAAGAAAGGAGGTCAAACTCTGACATTTCTGGAATTTCTGTCCAGTCTAGAAAATGGGCAGTCGATACAGGCTGGGCCAGATAAAGGCAAGAGACCTCAGCAGTCGGCATCTGTAGCCTACAAGCAGAATGAGAAAGAAGGGGATAACCCTATAATGGCACCAGGGGCCGTTGCTGCAGAAGAAGCCCCCCAAGAAATCAGTCCAGAGGTTGAGACCAGCACTGGTCAGCAGAGGCCGCAGGTACCACATGAACCTCCAAAACCCCGATGGGCGGAAGAAATGAGACTGTCTAATGTCAGGGTGGGCAGCCGGATCATGAAAATGCTAAAGAAGCTCCCTACCAGATTCTCCATCTGGGAGATTCTCTCTCTGAGCGAAGAGGCTCGCCAAGCAATTGTTGATGCCTTGCAGTCACCGGCACAATATGAAGCACTCCTGACAGAAGTGAATTCTGGGCCGTCAGTTACATTCACAGAGGATGACATGCTGATTCCGAATTTCTGCCATAACAGACCGCTGTATATGAGGGGCTCCCTGAACTGTCAGCCACTAAGCAGGATACTGATAGATCCCGGGGCCGCCGTGAACATTCTCCCATACCGCATCTACCAAAAATATTACTTTGATATGCAGCTTACCAAGGTCAGAGACATGAAAATTGCGGGATTCAACCAGAAATGTGAGACGCCCCTCGGGGTGGCTGACTTTAACCTCACATTGGGGGATCTCACTACCGTGGTACGATTCTATGTAATCGACTCCAACACCACATATAAGGCCCTACTGGGGAGACCGTGGCTGCATGAATATCAGATAGTGCCATCCACGCTACATCAATGCATTAAATACTGCCATGAAGGAAAAGAAGAGAGGGTGTTTGCGGATCTGCATCCCTTCGAAGTATTCGAGTGCCATATGCTCGATGCATCCTGCTACACGGAGGTGTCGCGAAAGGGTGAAGAGAAAGAGGCTGTGGTCAGCCAGAAAAAGCCAGCGACGAAGGCAAGAAATTGGTCTCCACCGCCACCAAAGGGCTATATTAAAAAGCATGAGGTATCTCACATCTCTTATGCCGGTGACTTTGCTTGGATCACCCCTCCTAGCATTCACCCGGATGATATCAATGAAGAAATGAAATAAAAGTACAGACAAGTGGAGGTGCCGCAGGGTTTATTTAAACCCATCGTCAGCCTTGAGTACCAGACGGTGCTACCACTGAAGACTATGGAAGTCCCTCGCTTCTGCGAGCCTCCTACCATATTCTACACTGGGGAGTCAGTCGAGGAAGATGATCAAGACTGCATGGTCCCTGAAGAGGCTGCAAACCAGATGGTGCCGATTACGGGCTTGGACTATACTACCCAACGGGTTTCGCAGATGTTCTCTAAGATGCAGATGCCATCACTACAACCTGTTGCCCAAAAGAAGGCGTTTAAGGAGTTATGGGATCTCCCTCGGGATAATAAAGAACTGAGGAAGATCACTCAGAACCCAGGATTGGGTTATACCCTTCAAGAATACTATGAAGCTGAGGTGGACGTCATATCTGTCTCCTACCAGCATGAAGACCCTCCCGAGGTAGGATATGACAAATACCCCTCGGAAGATGAAGAAATCATTTATCAATCCATAATGAACAATGAAGTCCCAGACAGTCAGCCGGAGACGGGAACGTCTGATGAAACAAAGAAAGATTGGTGCTGGGAAGACCTACCTTCCAAAGAAGATCTGTTCCATGCTGAAGCAAAGTTTGACACGGGAACCCCGGATGAAGACCAAGCAGCCAAAGAGCTGAGGGAATGCTTGGAGTTTGAGCGCATCCTGGAAGAAGTCCGGGCTCTACAGAATGATGATCTCTCAAGGGAGTCTGCATCAGATGAGCCTCTAAGGGCGGAAGACTCCGTCTTTGAGTTTCCTGCTGATCCAGTTACGTCCTCTGGGCATACTGAACAGAATACAACAATTTTGGCCGTATATGATGAGCCAGCACCCGCTGATGACCAGTATGATGAAACATAAAATCATGAAACTGAAGAAGATTATATCTCGGGAGGCTTCATCGACTTACAAGAAGCCCCGCCCGAGGTCGAAGACGGAGGTCAGGCCACCGTCGATGAGCTTGTGGAAATAAATCTGGGAACCGCAGATGAGCCAAGGCCGACATTCCTGAGTGCACTGCTGGAGCCAGCTACCAGGGAATAGTATATACAGTTTTTGAAGGAATTCCAAGACTGCTTTGCATGGACATATGATGAAATGCCGGGACTGAGTTCTGATGTGGCGCAGCACCGATTGGCAATAAACCCAGAGGCTAGCCCTGTAAAGCAACCTTCCAGGAGAATGCACCCTGAATTAATAAATCAGATTAACAAAGAGGTTGACAAGCTGATTGATGTAGGCTTTGTTGAAGAAAATCAATACACTACATGGCTAGCCAATATAGTGCCCGTAAAGAAGAAGAATGGGCAGATCAGAATCTGTGTTGATTTCCGGGACCTTAATAAGGCTTGCCCGAAAGATGATTTCCCGGTGCCAATCACTGAAGTGATAATCGATGCAACTATTGGCCATGAGGCCCTATCATTTATGGATGGGTCATCCGGATACAACCAAATCTGGATTGCTGAGGAAGACAGAGTGCACACTGCATTCCGTACCCCGAAGGGGATATTCCACTACAAAAGGATGCCGTTCGGCCTCAAGAATGCCGGCGCTACCTACCAAAGAGCCATGACAAAGATCTTTGATGATTTGCTCTTCAAGAAAGTAGAGTGCTACATTGACGATCTGGTGGTGAAAACTAGCAGCAGAGAAGACCATTTGCAAGACCTGAGGATGGTGTTCCAGAGGTTGCGCAAATATGAGCTCAAAATGAACCCTATGAAATGCACCTTCGGCGTGTCCAGTGGAAAATTCCTCGGGTTTATTGTTCGTCATAGGGGCATTGAAATCGACCCGTCCAAGATTAAAGCTATCCAGGAGCTCCCTCCACCAAGGAATCTGTCCGAGCTGAGATCTCTGCAAGGGCGTCTAGCCTATATCCGACGATTTATATCAAATCTGTCGGGAAGATGCCACCCCTTTCACAAGCTCATGATGAAAGATGTGCCGTTCCTCTGGGACGATGGCTGTCAGGAAGCCTTTGAGAAGCTGAAAGAATATCTCAAGACCCCTCCGGTGCTGGGGGCACCAATTAAGGGCAGGCCCTTGATACTGTATATTGCAGCCACATATTGTTCCTTGGGGGTAATGCTGGCACAGATAAATGAAGAAGGCAAAGAACAAGCCTTATACTATCTGAGCAGGAGGCTGATTAGAGCTGAGGAAAGCTACAGCTACATAGAAAAGACCTGCTTGGCACTAGTCTTTGCTGTCAAAAAGCTCAGACACTATATGTTGTCACATGAAGTCAGATTGATATCTGCAGCAGATCCGCTCAAATATATATTGACTCAGCCAGTTCTGAAGGGCCGGTTGGGCAAATGGGCAGTGATCCTGATGGAATTTGATATTACCTATACACCCCAAAGGGCAATAAAAGGATAGGCCGTGGCTGATTTCTTCGCAGAGCATCCTGTGCCGGAAAATGATATGCTAGGGACTGAGTTACCCGATGATGAAACACTCGAGGCCTGCCTGGCTCAGTCAGTTATGTGGCAACTATTCTTTGATGGAGCATCTAGAACAGAGACAGACTCCGATGGAAAGACCAGAATACGGGCTGGAGCCGGTATTGTGCTGAAATCACCAGAAGGAGAGGTCGTGCATACTTCCTGTTCTATAAACAAGCCCTGCACCAATAATGAGGCCGAGTATGAAGCTCTGATAATCGGGCTATATGTCAGCCTCAACATGGGTATCCAAATGCTTCAAGTATTCGGGGATTCGATGCTGATAATAAAATAAATCCAAGGGGAGTTCGAAGTGCGGAAGCCAGAACTGAGTCCCTACCACCAAAAGGCTGTACGCCTCATGGCGAAATTCTACCATATTGAGCTCAAGCATGTGGGCCGTGGACACAATGCCCAGGCTGATGCACTAGCGAAACTGGCCAGTTCACTGGCAGTCCCACCAAATAAGACATTGAACATTGTCGTTATGAATCGGCGGCAAGTCCCCAGTATGCTAGAAGAGTGCTCCGAAGAAGACGAGGTTGCCACCATCAGCACAGAGCAAGCGTCTGATTGGAGACAACACCTGTTGCAGTGGTTTCTACACCAACAACTACCGCAGATAAGAGAAGAAAAGATGAAACTCCTAAGAATCAAAGATTCTTATGAACTCAGGAATGGAATTCTGTTCCGAATAATGGTAGATGCACGTAAGAAGATCCTACTCCGCTATATGTCCACTGAGGAAGCCTGTCAAGCGATGAAAGAAACACATGCTGGGACAGCAGGTGCCCACCAGGCTGGTCCCAAGATGAAGATAGAAATCAAGAAGCTGGGGTACTATTGGCCCACCATGTTTGAAGACTGTTGTAAATTTGCAAAATCATGCCAGAAATGCCAGGAGCATGCTACTGTGCCTAGAAGGCCTCCTACGACTCTACACCCTACAGTTCCCAGTTGGCCGTTTGCACAATGGGGAACTGATGTAGTCGGGCCACTGTCGACTTCCTCGGTCGGACATAAGTACATACTGGCCATAACAGATTACTTCTCCCGATGGGCGGAAGCTGTAGCATTAAGAGAAGTGACTGGTGAATTGGTCGCCAGATTCATCAAACAGAACATTATATTCCGGTTCGGGATCCCCAACCGAATAATATCCGACAATGGAAGTCATTTCAGAAATCAGAAGGTCAATCGGCTTGCTGAGAAATATAAGATCGAATGGAGGACCTCCACTCCTTACAATCCACAGACAAATGGATTGGCAGAAGCTTTTAACAAGACTCTCTGCACCTTGCTGGCCAAGGTCGTCAGTTCTAATAAGAAGGACTGGGAAGAGAAAATGTATGAAGCTCTGTGGGCATACCGCACTGTCTTCAAGACACCTACAGGGTGCTCACCATAGTCGCTGGTATACGGCTCAGTGGCAGTGGTTCTGCTAGAGCTGGAAGTCCCTCCGTCCGCTCTGACATAGCACAACACTGCTCTTTGAATCTATTCGGACCCTCCGTTTGGATAGATCATGAAACTATATTCCTTTGCGTTAATGTTAAACCCCACGTTAACGATGAAACTCATATTCTCAGCAAACGGCTTCGTGCCTGAGCTGCTATTTATATCCTCTAAATCAATTCGGACCTTTCGTCTGGATAGATCATGAAACCCTACTTCCCTTTGCATTGATGTTGACACCCACATCAATGATCGTGTGTCCACAATAAACATATGGCGCCATGGTCCATAGGATGAAAGTTCTGGTCCCAGAAAAGACAATGAAAAAGGAAAAGAGAAAGAAAACGACAAAAAAAAAGAGTACAAAAAAGGGGTTGAAAATAGAGATACCCCGCCAGACTTGTTCAGGCATTCTGGACAAGGGCAAAAAGGGCTAAAACCCAGCTGTGGTGAAGACCCGAAAGGGCACTGCAGGCAAAATCGGGTACCCCGCCACGTGAAAATCTGAAAGGACGTGTGGGCAAAAGCAAGAGGGGGCCGGCTCCGGTGAAAACCCGAAAGGGCGCTTGGGTCGGTAATGTGGTAATTCAGAAGTTCCATGCCAACCGGCACGTTGCCTTCACCTACCCTTCACTGACGAGGCCTTCTGTCGGTCATCTGGCTCTATGCCCCACCGATGATAAAGCCTTGCCGGGGTAGATCTTACGTCTACCCTGATGAAATTTACACACCCTCCTTTCACATGTCCCACCAACAATAAAACCGGCCATCATTCCGATAAAGCCTGGCCAGTTCAGACCTTACGTCTGTCCTGATCAAACTCCTAAACCATCCCTTGACCGATCGGCTCCTTGCCCGGTCAACGATAAAACCCTACCAGGACAAACCCTACGCCTATCCTGATGAGACCTACGTATTTCTTGGCAAAGCCCCACCAGCCATAAAACCTGCTGGGATAGACCTTACGTCTGTCCTAACGAGACCTACACCTCTACATATGTCCCACCATTGATCGACCGACACCTTGCCCGATCAATGATGAAATCCTCTGTTCGGTTTAGACCTTACGTCTATACGGTTGAAACTTATGAAACTCTTTGCGTCGATATAAGCCCATATCGACGATGAAACCAACCACTGATCGACTGGCACCTCGCCCGATCAACGATGAAACCATGTCCAATTAAAACCCTACCAGTTTAGACCTTTCGTCTATTCTGATGAAACTCATAACACTTTCTTTGCATCGATATAAACCCAATATCGATGATGACGCTAGCTGTTGATCGACCGGCACCTCGCCCGATCAATGATGAAATCCTATCCAGTTCAGACCCTACGTCTGTCCTAATGAAAACCACGCACCCTTCAATGTACCACCTGCGATAACCTCTACCCAGTCTAGACCTTACGTCTACTCTGATGGAACTTATAAAACTCCTTTGCATCGATATAAACCCAATGTCGATGATGAAATCATGTACTGGTCGATTGGCACATCGCCCCGACTAGCTTTGAAACCTGCCCGGGACGGGCCATTCGCCCGTTTCGGATTGTGCTCTGAGCCTCTTCGCTCACATTCCTGCAAGCCACCTCCCTTGCAGCACGTATGGCCAAGAAGGACGTGTGCTACCACCAATAAAATTTGGTTTAAAGCGCCCCCCCCCGGAGGCCGTCACGCGGTGGAGCGAGTTCCCCATCCTTTCTCTGAAGGGGTGGACGCTCTCCTGCTAGGTACAGGCTACTCCCATAGGGACCGCTGAAACCGCTGCCAAATCACCGTAAAATATTAACGGTGCAATAAGTTAAGAACAGACCACATATGAGACTGGTTTAAAGGGTCCTTTCCATTGAATAAAAAGGGAATACAAGAAGGGCCCCTGAGGGGAGATTGTATTACAAAAAGAAGGGGGAAACAAATATTCACGGGCGCCGGAATATGTCTTCAAAGGCTAAAAGCCCTACATGCGGGGCAGCCCCCAGCTCATGAAGTCGAGCCTCCTCCTCCTGTAGCCGAGCAGACTCGTCCCGAAAGGATGCCACCTGCCCCTCCAACAGAGCTACTTCCTCCGCAAGCTGCGGTCGAGAAGTCGTTATCTGCGGCAGTTCAGCCCGGAGGTCAAATAGTTCAGCCTCCAGGATGGTTATCCAGCTGCGCACGAACTGCTCCCGCTGCGCCAGAGACTGCAGTTGGCATTGGCACTCCTGAAGAACATAGTCCGTCTTCTCTAGCTCAGATTTGCACTCCTTCCTTTGCAACTTTAAAGCTGTCAGTCTGTCAGACATAATATGCGCCAAGAAGTCCCGGCGATTTACAAACTTTAACAACAATAAAACCCGCTGGGCCCATATTTCCATGGGACAGCCCATCACCTGCAGACCAATGGTGAAACGCTCGGCTATCTCCTTCAGCCGCAGATAAGTCAGTCCGGGCTGGGACTCCACCAGTTGGCGCAGCATGTCCAGATTTTGCCAGACGAAACTCTCGGATGAAGCGAAGCCAGGAGAAGGGGTCGGAACTACGTCGAAAGTCACTTCGCCATCAATGTCTACCCACAGTGCAACATCCGGCTGAGAGGACGAAGATGAAAAATCCGCTGGAAGAACTGACCGATCCCTCTCTGTGCTCTCCGGCTGAGCTGAAGCCTCCTCCTCTACCACTGTTTCGGGAGCTATGGCTTGAACACCTGTGGAGGGAGAACCAATAAATGATGAAGCTATCTCTTCATGAGTCTCCTGAATAAGGGCTTCATCTTCAGCTACTCTTTCTGATAATGGGGGCGAAAGGTCCCCAGTCTGTAGAGGCGGAGATCCAGTCTCTATAGCCACTGTGGCAGGGACTGCTGATTCGGGCGCAATCGACATTACGGCAGCCGGTAGAAAAGCGGAGCTTCTGGCTGGGTCTACTTCGGCTCTGAACTCTGAGGCCCTGACAAGGATGGAAATCTCTCCTGATGATCCCAAGTCCAGTGATGTTAAGTCAGTTGAAGATTGTATTCTCACTGGCACGGGGTGAATAACCTCGGAAATTTCCATGCAAGTTGAAGGTAAAGCAGGGATGATGATCAAATCTGCAGATGAGACATCCATGAAGACTGCGGCCACATCTGAGCTAGTAGTGACAGAGTCCTGAGGACAAAGCAGAATAATCCTCATCAATGGATGGAAGAAAATGAATAGAACAGCGAACAAAAAAAAAGAGAAGAAGCTCACCTTTAAAGTGGGGTCTATATCCTCAAGATGAGACAAAAGAGGAGAAAGCTCCGTAGTTGAAGCAACAAATGGAGGGGTTATGTCGACCCCAGTGTCAAGCCCGGCAAACTCCTCTTGCAATTCCTCCTCAGAAGTTAGCATCAACAGTTTAGGAGGCTGAAAGGGCGGGAGGCCTTTTGCAAATACAGGAAGGGCTTCTGATTTCTGGATTTCCTCCTCACTGCCGCTGAATGTCACCTCCTCCTCATTATCAGGGACAGTCTCGGAGCTGCCCGAGGATATCTCCACTCTAGCTATGTGCTGCAAGGTCGCCTCTAGAGCATGCCGGGATGCAGACCGGGTGACTATGCGTCTGGCCGGAATAGGGCTCTCTTTTGTTTGAGTCCTTTCACTTTCCTGCGGCTGAGACGGCTCTCCCACTGCTATTGTAGCCCCAGTCGGCTCCCTGACTGCCACCTCAACAAAAGGGGAACTCTGAGGGATATAATGAAAGAGAATAACAGCAAAAGTATAGAGAGAAAGGATGAGAGAGCACATTTACCCTCCTCCTCGCCAGCCGGGGTAGGAGAAGGCAGCCTCGTGTCCCTCTCCGCAGGCACTGCAACCTGCTCCGGGGCTGTATCAGATAAAGAGAAGCTCAGTCTCGAAAGGCGCCTTAAAAGAACAGTCAAGAAAACAATGAAGATTGCATCTGCAAGATATTTACCGCTACTCTCGGTGGGTTCCTGAGCAGCCTCCCTCTGAGACCTGAACTCGTCAAAAGAGGGGATGTCTGGAAGAGGGGTCCCGGCGTCCGTCGCAACTGGAGCTGACTGCTGGACCCGAACAACTTTGGCCCTCTTGGCCTTGACAACTGCAGTTTTCACCGCAGAAGGCTTCCTCTTCTTGCCCGGAGGCAAGGGAGTGGTCGTGGGTGCTGCTGCAGGAATTTCAAAGAAAGTAGGCTTTTCAGCCTGAGCAATAATCTTCCTGTAAAGTCCCTGCCGTTTTATGTCCGATCTATCTGTGCAAGACACAAGAAAGGCAGTCATAGTCGACAGATGCATAACATGACAATAAAAGAAAGATGCCATGAGCGCACAGGAAGGGTCATACCTGCTGGGCCATCATAGAAGGTAGAAAGTGGCCAATACAGATAAGCCACCTCCTTCGAGCGGGAAGCAGCCTCCTTCACGAGCCAGCACACGTCACCTATGGTCTGGCATTTCTCCGTCAAGGCAGCTAAATCTTGGTAGCCGTGGAAGTCAAGGCAATGAAACAGGCCGAGGTAATCCATGCACCAGCCGTCGACATAATGAAAAGAGATAAAAAGTGGCTTATTCAGAATACCGGCTATCGGATTCTCTACTGACAGCCCGTGAACATTCAGTAGCACGAAAAGCCAAGAAGTGTGCTGATAATATGTGCTGGTGCGGTCTTCCCTCCGCACAAATGTCCGGTAAGGGTGAAATCTGTCTACCGGGCCCCTCCAGGGGGCTGCTATCGGGAGAGGCTCCTCCGGGGGAAATGGATACTGCACCTCCACATGAATACTCCCTATGTGGCCCAGCTGCCTCAGATCCTTTGTAAAAGCATCTTCATTGATCTCAGAAAATACGCCTCTGCCATCCTTATAAAAATTGGTGCAGGTATTCCACCACTTGATGTATTCTGATGTGACCCGGGAATACGATTAGAAACAGTCAGGATCCTGAAAGTTACGCCCTCTCGGCGATGAAAGAAATCCCACCATATCCGACCGTCATTGGCAATGGAGGACCCATGCTTGGCACGGCTATCCAAAGGGAACTGAGCAGCTGATGAAGGAATATGCTGATCGTAGCCAAAGTTTCTACTAAAACGGAATGGGTAATAGGGCTCCAAGATGAGCAAGCCTCCCTTCTTGAAGACCAATACACTGGGTCGGATAGCCATAGCCCACCTTACCAGTTCTGGTTCTAATATGGGCCGGGTGGCATTGGCCCCCGAAACCGGATGGACATAAACTTCTACCTCTTCCATTCTGCATTCCCTCTGGGGGTCTACTAAGGGAGCCGAGCCTGCTGCCAAGCTCCAAAAATGAATGCTACCAGGAGCATCTACAGGCACTTTTGTCAACCGGCCCATGATCTTGAACAACTGCTCTAAGAAAAGGCCGGGTTTGGCGCTAGCAAACTCAATCATCCGAGGGAGCAGTGTGTCTGACTGCAAAGTTCTCGGGGCCAGCTCGGGGAAAATGCTGCAAACCCAAGCATTGAAGAAATGAAATGGACCTACAGTCCGTAAAGAACGGT
This sequence comes from Amorphophallus konjac, assembly GCA_022559845.1. Lineage (NCBI taxonomy): Eukaryota > Viridiplantae > Streptophyta > Magnoliopsida > Alismatales > Araceae > Amorphophallus > Amorphophallus konjac. The sequence continues at coordinate 201,544,839 of CM040120.1, read as the reverse complement.
GAACCCGATGTCTATGCAAATCTCCTAGCGATTTGTAAACTAAACACAAAGCCGCCAGGCACAGAGACAGTCTCATCCCCCAGGCCATCTGACAGGCCGGATATATAGCCTCCGGTCTGATAATCGTCTCGTCCCCTTGGGGGAGAGCGAAAGTGCACAGCCAGAAGGTCAGATAAGCTGCACAATGAGTAATGGGGTCAACCCCTGCTGGGTTCGGGCCATCTACACCTGCTCGGCGCAGTGAAGCCGGCAATGCTGATTTATAACGAGGGGCCCTGATCTGCTTACTGGGAGTCGGCCCCAAGGAAGGGAAGTCTGTATACTTCAAAGGACCCCCGAAGAAGTACTGTATCCACTGTCCTACACGGACTCTCAACCTGCTGCTCTTTTCCCGGGGTTGATATCCTTTGGAAGATCCCCTGCTATAGGACAGACAAATGGTCCGATAAGCCTTCATCAAGTACCGATATGCGTAGCCAAAAGAATATCTGCCCTCTCCATCAGAGGCGTCCTTTACGGAGTCGTCTAGATAGACCTCTTCATATGGCTCCCCATCTATAGGCAGGCCTGAAAGCTGCGCAAGACTCCAAAGATCGAGAGAAGTCTCGCCTTCTGCTGTATAGAACGTATTGAACTGTGGGCAGAACACTTCAAGCATGCCGCAACATAATCCCCGAGAGATGGGATAGCAGAACCTGGAGGCAAATACACTATGATATACCCCAGCTCTAATCAGTAAAGGGGCGTATTCCTTCAAGACAAATTCTGTAAACTCCACTGCTCCTACCCTGAAGAGATGGGCGTCCGTCACTTTAGCGTCCCCAAACCAGCCGGCAACCAGCTGATATTTGAATTGAACGGCCAGACAGTTCAGAATGAATGGCTCATCCCTATAACCCCACTTCACAGGAGCTAGAAAAAGTCCAAAGTTGGGTTTCTCCCGATGGACACGACCGGGTGCATGGTCCCACCTTGCCGGGGTAAACTCTGGAGCCCGGGTCAGCATCTTCTTCTCCGGCTCTAATTCGGAAATGCCCAGCACGGCATTCCAGTCCCTCTGCTCGCCTGGGAGATATATAGCTCGGGCTCGATAAACAGAACCCTTCATGCTGTCTATGTCAGCCAGTATTGCCGCTTCCACAGACCGAGCAAGCAGGAAATCTCTCATTCCGCCTATGGTGAAGGTCTGGATAAATGGCAGCAGATGATGATCCTTCGGCAGATCCGGACGGTAGTCAGTAGCCCTTCTGAAATCAATCCCTTCTGTGGAAAATAAGACTCCGGATGATGGCACTGTGTCCGTCTCGGAATCAGAGGACTCATCAACAGTGGCGATCTGGTTATAGCCGAAGCTCAGACTATTCACACTCAGTCAGTTGACTGAAGCCCGAGATATGTCCGGCTGAGCCGATGAACTCGCCCCCGCAGTCATGGAAGCCGCAGTAGAAGCACCGGAAGCCATGTCAGCACCTGTGGTCAGGGAAGTATGAGAAGATAAGCATCAGAAGGATGAATGGGCATGTAACAATGAGGCAAACAATTTTCAATAAATTTTGGCAGCATCTCCCCTTGTCCGGGGTCTGCCCAAAGAAAGATAGGGAGTCACCCACCAAGAGGGAGTGATCCCGAACATAAAAGGGGACTTAGTCTCGTATAACGAACCTACCCGAGACTAAACCGGTCGAAAAGGGGGGGAGATGAAACAAGGCTCTCGGAGCGGGGAGGATCACCACCGCCACCGAGATGAAGAAAGAGAAAGGATGGTAAGAAATGAGGGTAAAAGCCCTCTCGGGGGGGTTAAAAAGAAAGGGAAGGAGGGGCTTCTCGGCGCGAAGGAAAGTGCGCTGAGAACCCTCCGTCGGCCGGAAGAAAAGGCAGGCGCGCCGAGATGCCCGCGCCGAGAAGTCCGCTGAAGACCCCGCGCCGAGAAGGGCGCGTCGAGAAGACCCTTGCCAAAGACGCCCGCGCCGACAACAGTCGCGCCGAGAGGGTCACAACGAGAAGTAGCCCAATTCTAGCGCCGAGAAGTCAAAAGGCAGTTGGAAAATATGGAGATAAAAAAAGCATGAAAATGAAAGATATATGCACAATATTGTAATAGTAACATGAACAAGCTGAATAACAACGACAGAAAGAAATTGAGGAAGATACCCTCGAATGATGAAGGGCACCTGCAGACCCCGTGCCGCTTATTCTGCGCTTACGCCGCCCGCAGGTGGGGGGCATTTGTTGACACCTTGAAAATGAGCAAGGGCAGAAGCAGAATTGAAAAGGAGATTTGACCAACAGGGAAAGATCAATGACGAAGCTCATCAACCGTCTACCCGGCTGAAGCCTTTTCCCGGCCAAGCTGAGGTCCGGTGCCATCGCCAGTCAGACGGCGGTGCTGATGAAGTAGCGGTCATCCTGACTGATGAAACCCCCTAGCACACTTTAACAAGAGCTACACTACGGCCTCGTATGAAGGGCTGCAGATGACACGTCATATCAAGTCAGATATTGATTTGTTGACAGATGAGACATGAGCAAAGATAAAGATAAAGCCAGAACCAGCAAATGAAGACTGTGAAGATTCTGGCAAGGTCCGAGCCATGGAAGAATTACCACTGAAACCATTACCCGGCTAAAGCCTCCTTGGGCTAAAGCTGATGTCCGGTGTTATCGTCATCCAAATGACAGCACTGATGAAATCCCAGTCTGCTGACTGATGAAATCTCAAGATGATCTCAACAAAGTTACGTCACTAATACTGGACCTTCTCCAGTTACGATGAATATCAGTTTAAAGAATTAAGAGAAGCCAAGGCACGTGTGAGGCCTAAAAGCCCTAAATGGGCCGGCCAGATGGGCTTCCGGGAGCGGCGCCGGAAACCTCAACAGAGGCCACTCGGCGCGCCGGGAGCTGCTGCGAGCAGAGTGCCACGCCGACTTCCACCTGCCGAGAGGGTAAGAGGATCGGGTCTATAAAAACCCACCCCTTCGAAAAACACAGTGCGAGAGGAGAGAAAAAAAAAGCTCAGAAGATCCTCACCCTCACCACCGCCAGAAGGAAGAAGAGAGCCTCCTCCACTGAAAGAAAGAGAGAAGAGACCAAAGGAGAAAGCAGAGAGAAGGTTCGAAGCTGATTAAAGGTGGGCACCGGGGAGGGAGAGGAGTCAATGCTCCGCCCTCCCCCCCCCCCCCATTTCTGTATTTTCATCTTATTGTAATTTTGATGATGATACTTCTTCTTCTTCTGATGTATTCTGCGACATCGTAATCGATTTTCATGCCTCTAGAACAGGACTTAGTCTTTATCTGCAATTTCCTTCTATGTACTCCGTCCCTCTGATGCATGGATGTAATAGTCATGTTCGGATGAATAAACAAATGGAACAGACCTTGATTGTCACCTGCTATTGTCTCTGTGGAGGTTTGCCTCTTATTCCTTTCCCCAGTCTGATTATTCATCTGCGTTTTCTTTCTCGAAGATGCTTTCATGCGCTTGTTCCAGGGCCAGGGACAGGCTATCCCTTGGCCTTCAGAACAAAGCCAAGCCACATGATGATTCACATCTGTGAGATTCCGGAGTTTCCGATGCCTGATTTGTTTACCGACATCATCAGAGTCGTTTCTGGACCATAGACAGATATCTCTTGGTTCCCAGGACGACGAATGATAACATCAAGCCATCCTCCTGGAAGTCTATCCAAGCAATGGTGACAGAGGCTCCTTATGTTCAGTTCCCCTTTTCCATTTCCCTCTGCCCTCGGATTTCCTTCTAAACCCACTCCAAAGCTGGTTGATACCCAATAAATGCATCCATCTTTGACTCCTCAGGGCCCATCAATCTCAGCCTTAATCACCAGGAAAACCCCCTCAATCATCCATAAATCCGAAAATAGAGTGCCGTAAAACCCTAAATTCACCTCGGCGCCCTCGTCTGTCTCGGCTCCACAAACAGTAAAGCGGATGAACAGCCCTCGGCGCAAGCCTTCTTGCGCCGAGACCCTATCTCATTCTCGCGTCGGGAGCCTCCCTGTTGTTTTACCTCGTGCAGAAAAGCCACTCCATCCCATTTCTCCTCGCGCCGGGAAGCCCACGCGCCGAAAGCCCCTGCCTCCATGCCATTTGGCGCGAGGAGCTCCCTCTGGCCTCCTTGCCATTGGCGCCGGGAACCTACGGCCGTTTGGCCCTTGCGCCGAAAAGCCTCCTTGGCCTCCTCATTCTTGCACCGAGAACCCCTGCCTCCTTGCCACCGGCGCCGAAAAGCCCCCTTGGCCTCCTTGCCACTGGCGCTGGGAAACCATGGCCGTTTGGCCCTCGCGCCGAAAACCCTTCTTGCCACGCTGTTTCACGCCGGGAACCTATATGCATATCCAAGCTACCCCGAGAGCCTGCTTTGCCACTCAATTGAACCCCCGGCGCCTGGATCAAACCCACCCAAGGATGCCCATGAGTCACCAGACCTGTCCCGGGGATAAATCGAAGGGAGCAAGACTCCCTCATGTTCCGTTGATCCGCACCAGATTCCCGAGCACCCCCCTTTTTAGCTAAAGTGAGCTCTGCCAATGCATGAGTGTCACCGGCTTCTATAAGGGAAGAGTCAAACATTGCCCCAGGGCATACATATGCAGTGTGGGAGGTTCGCTCCCTCTTTTTCTCGGCTTTCATCCCGGCACTCCGTGGGTGATAGCCTATTCTCCTCTGGGCATAATCCAGATTATGGGGAGATGCTGCCGAAATGTCGACCGATGTTTAACCCCGATAAGCCCCGGGAAGTACACGTCATGCACCTCCCGTCCGGCCCGATCCTTCGGGGAATATGAACACTGCGAGGCCTTTTGCCGGATGAGAAACGTGAAGGGGGACATGTCCTCGATGACTGTCCGGACCCTGCCTCGTCGCTGCGCGGACGGTGTCCTATCTCTACCCGGCACGACCTACACAGAGGGGTCATGCTGATTTAATAACCTATCGTTTACCCAGTCACCTCCTTAGAATAATAATAGCTTTAATATCATACACTTCATTTTTAACCGCCCCGAGCGGCCTCCTATTTCGGCGTTTAATCAAGGGTTGTCCTTCTTAGGAAGGACGTAATTAACCTCATAGCCTTTATGGTATGGCGGACTTTTGGTCCCGACTTGGACTTCACAATCGACTGACCAAGTCAAGTCGAGCGCACAATAAAATCGTCACACATGTGACTGGCACGCCAATTAACGAAACCAATAAATCAATGGGTCAATAAATATCCAAATCCATTAAATATATTAAAAAAAAATAAGAATCCCCGCGTCCACAGAGGGTCTATAGAATCACACCCTAGAGAAAGAGGAAGATGGAGGGAGAGGGGAGCAAAGCTCTCACAATTTTCTTCTTCAATTCATTCATCATTAAAAAAATCCCTCAAGCGGGGAATACATGACAATATAAAGAGTTGGGCTCCAACTTCCCTCCTTGGAGTTTGATTTTGAACTCATTTAAAATTTAAAATCTATGGGCCCCATCTTCCCTCCTTGGAGTTTGAACTCATTTGGAATCTATGGGCTCCATCTTCCCTCCTTGGAATTTGAATTCAAACCCATTTGAACTTTCAAGTCTATGGGCTCCATTTTCCCTCCTTGGAATTTTAATTCAAACCCATTGGAGATCCCAAAATAATACAAACCAAAATACAACCCAAAATACATGCCAAATACACACCAACTACAACCTAATACATACAAAGTACAAAATACAACCAAATACGTACAAAATACAACCAAATACATACAAAATACAAATACATACAAAAATATGTACTAAAGTGTCAAAGCTCCGGGGGAGACTCCAGACTGTCTCACAGCCACAAAGAGGTCGGTGTCGACTGAGTCGTGCTGTGTGTCCGGTACCGGCGGCTCTCTGAGTCGAGCCGTATTCTTGCTCGGGTGTCCTCACCACCGGGCGTTGGCGCAGTCGAGCCAAATAGAGGCTCGGTCGTTGGCGGAGCAACTAGCCCAGGCCCGTCGCATGGGAGATCGGAAGAATGAGCTCCTGGAGTCGGAGCATAAAATCCAGGTCGAGCGCGATGATCAATGGAGGGTTGAGCAAGAGGGGATCGTGGACCGAGTCCGAGCGGCCGAAGATTTGCGGACTGAGGCTGAGGGGAAGCTGTCCGAGGTCGAGAGAAGGTTGTTCGAGTCTTAGCAGCGAATAGCTAAGCTTGAGAAGAAGGCGGAGCTGGATGGGATAGAAGCGCTCGAGCAACATAAGTTCTCCGAGGCTTATCAGGCAGCTCTTCAACAGGCGGCCTTTCCTTACTATGAGTCAGGCTACCGCCGGGGACTTCGGAAGGGCTTCTCCCAGGCCTTCGATCGGGCCGTCATAGAGGCAGAGGCCCAAGCGTCTAGGCTCATTTTTCCTTTCGGACAATGCTATGACTCAGACTGGGGTTCGACCGACTCTTCCCATTATACATCGAGTGAAGAGGAGGGTCGGGAGTCCTCGTCCGAGCAATCGCCAACTCCAACAGTTTCGAGAGGGCGCACGACCGAGACAGTTCCCACACAGTCGGGGTCAGTGCCTGGGTCGGCCGTCACGGAGAATACTGGGGGCAGTTCGTCTGGTGCTGAGGAAGCCTTGCCTGCCGAGCCTGAAGATGGGCTTGAGGTCTGATGTGATAGCTCTTTCTTTTCTTTTTTCTTTCCCTTATGTAGCCAAGTACGGCTTTTTTTTGAAAATATAATAGCGGCAGTATTAAATGCCGAATTGACTGTTTCTTACCACTTTTGGTGTGATTTGACTATCGGATTCGTAGTCGTTAGAGAAGGCGTCGATTTTCTCTATAGATATCGCATGTGTCGATCTGTCAAATAACTAACATGGCACTGGCGCCTTTCCATTTTTCCATACCGCCCTTAATGACTTGCCGCTTCACGCGTCCCGCTGGCGGGATGTTGGGAAATGAGGTAACCATCGCAGGGAAAGCCCTTTTAGCGTGTTTTGTAAGGGGAGAGTCATTTAAGGCGATCAGCTCCCCCTTCGGCTTGTAAAAGGCCCGAGGGGCGTCTCCTTTTCCATTCATCGCTTAAGGCCATCCCTGGCAGTTTCTCCTTCTTTCCCTTCCGCGAGGCGTTGTGCTGTCGGTCTTGGCGGGGCATGGAAGGTGCTTCAGAAGACTATGATGTAGATGGTGGTAGGAGGGAAGCTCCTGCTATTTCGGTCTGGAGGAGGGTTCGTCAGTCGGGGGTCACTCTGGGAGAGGGTTCATGCCAGAGCATGTCACCTTCCTGTCCCTGATGCGCTGACGTTTATTCTGAGGGGAGAATGAAGCTCGTCAAGCTTCATTCTTTCACTATCCACTCAGCCCCTCTTTCCGCCATCGATCCCGTTGCACAGGGGGGTGATGGGGACATCACCTCCCGTGCCCACACTCACGGCTCGTCTCCTTGCCCCGGAAGCGTCCAACATGGTCTAGTCATTTCTCGAGTCATATGTTGTATTTCTTCATTTTTATTTGAGTCATACCATTGTAATTTTCCTTTTATTTGAGTCATGTACCTGGGTTAATGAGTCATCTACCTATGTTAAGTGTCATAGGGTTGATTAGATTAGTTAATGGGCTCAATTCATTGGGCTAGGCCCAGGAGTGCCCACTACCCCCCTTGGTTATTTGTCATTGTAGCAAGAGTCAGGGACTTTTTGTAAAATGTGGGATGCCTATATATAGAACCCCTGATGGGGGCATCTCTCGCCCTTCACATTTTTCAACAGCTTTGATTGCTCGCCAGCATAGCTCCATTGTGTCCGTCACATTTTTCTGAGTCGAGTCATGTAATTTTCATATTTTATTTGAGTCATGTCATTGTAATTTTCCTTTTATTTGAGTCATGTACCTAGGTTAATGCGTCATCTACCTAGGTTAAGTGTCATTAGGTTGATTAAGTTACATATTGGGCCCAATTCATTGGGCTAGGCACAAGGGCACCCCCCTTCCCTTGGTTTATTGTCATTGTCCCAAAATCTAGGGACTTATTGTAAATTGTGGGATCCCTATAAATAGGACCCCACTCTCTCCATTTTCAGTTAATGAAGAATGAAAATCTAATGTTTGAGTTCCATAAATTATCTTTTTTTCTTGGAGAGAATCCAATGGAGTGGAGTGAGAAGCTCCAACCCCCTCTCTCTCTTCCCTCTCTCTCTCTCTAGGGGGCGCCCCTTTCTCTCTCCTTCCCCCCAATTTGGAATTTCTTCTCTCTCCTCCACCTCACCCTCCATCGCAGCCCTAGTTGGCCACCTCAACCCCTCCCCTTATGCCACCTCACCCACGTTTTCACTTCCCTAGGTGCATTCATTACACCCACCCCAACACCCACCAAATCTTGCCCCTCCCTAGGTGATCTTTTGCCATTCCAACACAATCTCCCACTCCCCAACACAATCTTTTCCCTTCCCAACACAATCTCCCTGATGGGGACATCACCTCCCATGCCCACATTTACCGTTCGTCTCCTCACCCCGGTTGCATCCGACATGGTTTAGTCATTTAATTTTGAGTCCTATGTAATTTTATTTGAGTCATTTGATGTATTTTCCCTTTTATTTGAGTCATGTTCCTAGGTCTTGCATTTATTTTCCTAAGTTTGAGTGTCATTAGATTGTGTAATGTGCTATTGGGCCCAATTCTTCGGGCTTGGCCCATGAGCCCCCCCTACCCCTTCGGTTATTTGTTATTGAGTCTTTTGTAAGGGACTTTTGTAGAAATGTGGGTTTCCTATATATAGGACCACATTCCCCCCATTTCAACTTAATGAATGAATCAATGAAAAATGCCATTTGAGTATCCAAAGCTTAGTTTAGTGGAGTGATTCCAACATTTTTTGGGTGAGAAACCCTAGGGGAGAGATTCCCCACCCTTCCCTCTCCTAATCCCTCTTTTTCACTCCACTTTCTCTCTCCTCAACACCCAATTTCGAATTTTCTTCTCTCTCCTCCTTTCCCAACCACCTCAACCCCCACCTACCATCATTAAAGCCCTCCACTTCCCCATGGCCTCCATTACTCCACCCCCCCTAGTCCCAAGGAGATCCCTCACCATTCCAACACCATCCTCCACATTCCAACACCACTTTCCCCATTCCAACACAATCAACCCCTTCCCCACACAACCCCACAACTTCCAAAGCATATTAGAATTTGAAATCCACCCTTCCCTCCACTCACTTGTGCCCCCCTCACCTTCTCCTCTCACCCACCTTCCCAAATTCGTAGCTCCTCCTCCCACCACCTGTTAGACCCCCTTCCAGACCCCATTCTTCCCTTCCCCCACCTTAGAACACCCCCTCCTAGACCCCCTCACAGCTCGGGCTTTCCCCACACTCATCCACCCCCATTTCCCCTCCCATATACCCCATTCCCCCCCATCACCATCAACCTACAGCTCTCAACTGAAGATCTATAGCAGAGCAGTAGCTTGCAACGGCCACCACGATCACCTCCGGACGAGTTTGAAGACCCAAGAGCCATCATCGGAAGCGTCTGCCAGTCTCCTTCGCAACCGAAGTGGTTTCGTCTTCTTCCGATCTCCTAGCCATCCTGGAGGTCCATTCTTCCACAGCTGCACGGTTGTACCTCGGCTAAGGACCTGAACCAGTTTAGAAGCTCTGCCACGATGGACCCTGAAGGAATAAGTCTTCAAGTTCTTCTTCAAAGTTCCTCTTTGGCCTGTCTAGTTTCAGATTCAAGAAGCGGAAGTTCATTCAGCATCCGGGAGCAGAAGTTACCAATTTTCTCCCCCAAACGCGCGGTTCTGCCTTCTACAGTCTGCACCGACCCCTCCTCACTCTTCTGGTTCCCCAGATTGTCTCTGACCTCTTCTGGTGTCCCCGTTTCTTTTGCTGCAAAGAGGACTCACCCACGGTTCTAACAGCGCTGACGGCATCAAATTTGGAGTTCCGGAACGGCCAGGACAGCCTCTGCATCCTACTATTGGTGACATACCCCTGCTAGTCCGAGAAATATAGGCCCTGTTCAAGCTCCTGCCCCAACCTACAGCGACTCCAGAAGAAATTACAAAACTTCTGAGGCATTCCCCTTCCTGTTACGAAGATTTCGCCACTGGTCTCGCCATCAGCAAACTTCCTGAGCAATATCTACAACAGCAACACCGACCCTCTGTCCTGGTTCGCAGACAGCAGGCAGATTCGGCGTCCACCCTTGTTCCTCGTTCTTTGCTTTGGCTTCCCCACCCCGCTTGGCCAGCTGAAGGCCCCTCCCTGCGTGGAGGTAGTATTGATGTAATATCAATAACCCCCACCCCAAGTTCACCCTCCTGCGAGAGGTGTAGTGGTGTACTTTGTTTGGGCAGGTCAAGCGACACCGCCGCGGCGTGTGAGGATCCACTCACCTCCCCGCTCACCCTCGTCTCCGACTGGGACCGATTTCTTCAAACCGGTCGAGTAAGTGCTCAAACCTTCACTCCAATTAGTGCTTATCTTTCAATATTAGTTCTTAATTCCGCTGGTTATGCGAGTGAGAGCCCGATCCTACAGCCCCATAAACTTGAGTGATCACCGTGGGAGTATTGTAACCATTGCCGTTGGCACTTTGTCGGCCCCCTTGATTTGGGTACCCATACCCATTGGGAATCATTCTTGGCCTTGCTGGCCCTCTACCAGCAAGGGCCCAACCCCACATCCTCCCCTTGGCATTGCCAAGTCACCCCGGGCTTGGGTGAGTGACGATAGAGTGGTGGCCCAACTTGGCCCATTTTGAATGCAATTGTGCCTGCTTGCATTAGGTCCAAGGTTGTGTCACATCAATTGGTATCAGAGCAAGTTCACAACTTGTCTCTCCACAAGTTGGTCCTAGGGCATGTTTATGCATTTAGAGTCCTCGGTTGCATCTCCCATATCCACTAGAATGGCCACTTCATACTCGTCATATCCGTCCCCATCAACTTTCCCAAGAAGCCCAAATCCTCATGGAAGCTCCATTGCCAACAAAGTGGGTAGCAACACCTCTATCATAGAAGCCATACCTAATGTCCTTAATTGGCTTGAAGATATCATGTTTCGACTCGACCGACTTGAAGGAAATAGCCGTGTACCAAGAGTGAATGAGAGTGACCTTTGGGAAAATCTAGAAACCATATTTTTAGAACACTTGAAAATCAAAACCCCCGCCTTTGATGGATCCAACAGCCCAAGCCTCTACCTAGATTGGGAGATTTCCCTAGACCAATTCTTTAAAGGTTGCCCCTTGAACGAAGGAAGGAGAATGAGGCTAGCCAAGGCACACCTCTCCAAACAAGCTAAAACTCATTGGTTAGTTGTAAAACGTTTGAGAAAGATCCGTAGGGAGGCCCCAATTAGCACTTGGGATGAGATGAAGACCGAGCTTAGAAAAATATACACCCTCCAACCCTCTCCCTCCTACTCAAATCACTAAAGTCCAAGGAGCACTTCAACTCCATCATCCCCACCCGGTCAATCCAAGACCCCAATCACCCATTCCCCACCACTTCCCATCTCTCCTACCCCAACCACTACATTTACACCCCACCTCCAAGTCCACACCACAACCATAGGTCCCCATACCCAATTGGGCCCCATGGCCAACTCTCCACCTAGGCCCATGGTAACCCCCACCACTACCTCTCCATCACTCCCAAAAGGGGACACTCCTCCCAAAACCAATCAACCCAAACCCCTTCAACCCACCCATCTTCCTCTCCCTACCCCAATCCAACTCCCACCAAAGCCTCCACTACTACCCTTACCTATCCTAACCCAAGTTTCCCACTACCTACCACCCCGGATACACTATGCCCCAATCATCACCACACCCTCAAAAGCCCCTCTCACCTCCTTGGAAGAAGAACCCATACCCCACCCCATAGTGGTGAACACTCCAAACCCACTCTCCACCTTGGATGAAACCCAAGTCCAAGTTGAAGAAGAAACAACATACGAGGGTCTTCACCTTACATCACCATCTTTAGTTGGAGTCAATCTCATCTTAGGGGAACCCCTTGTTAGTTGGCTAAAGAAGAGCCCAATAAGAGAGATCATGGCCCATAATTTCCCACCCATGAAGGAAAGCCTTTCCATAATGCCCTTCTTCTCCTATCACACCACAATCCAAGCATCCTATCAAGTGGAGACCTTAGAGGATTTTCTTAGGGGCTTAGCATGGCAAATTGAGTTCACTAGCATGTTGACTCCTATGGCCGAACAACCTAGGAGCCTTAGCCTCCTACACCTATGCATTAGGTCTATCACCTCGGTTTGCACCAATGGTTGCTACACTAGTGACCTCCTTCTATTCCTCCCTACACCGGATGAGCCCAACCTTCTCCTTGATTTAGAGCTTCTTATCTCGGGTAGAAAGCCAAGCCCTCTACTCATGGCCGACCCACTTGTCAAGAACATTGGCCCAACTATCATAGGGAATGATGACTTAACACCTTTTAAGGATCTTGAGGACATGGAGTTCCTCCCCCTAAGTGACCTATTTTACGATCCATATGATCCCTTCCAATGGGAGTCAAGGGACTCATATGACCCAACCATCTTACCAACCACCCACCCTGTCCTACCCTCACTCACCATATTGGGCCAAACCCACCTCATCCATGAGCCGGGCTGCACCTTGGGAGCCATAACCTTGGACCATATATCCCTAGGGAATAAGGTCGTGCCCCACCCCATGATGACCACCTTCTTAAATCCATTCGATCCTTTCCAATGGGAGTTCAAAGGTTGTCCCACACCTCTACACATGGAAGTCACTTTTGAGAAAAGCATGCATGTGTCTAGGCTTTCCACACCCCTTGGCATGAACACTATGTTGGGTCCATTCATTCATATCACTCACATGTCAAGTAGAAAGCATGAGTGGGCCACATTCGGATGTCATGGTCTTCCTTCATTCATCATGGATCTTAAGCATGTCAAAAGTATCTACGGATGTCTGGGCCCCCACATTCATCACCACTTTACATGATAGGTTCACCTACGGTTGCCCCGGCCCACCTAGGCTCACCAAAGTCTACATGACAACATTGCATGATAAGTCCAAAAATGGTTGCACCGGCCCACCAAGGTTCATCATGGTCCATCTGGCATCATGGCAGGATAGGTCCATCTATGGTTGTCCAGGTCCACCCATAACCACTAAAAGGATAGCATTCACAAAATTGCATGAAAACCTTTGCAAGCACATCAGCAAAAAGAATGAGGCTTATAAAAGGCTGGCCGACTCTCATCGGCATCACCAAGAATTCCAAGTGGGTGACCTCGTGATGGTAAGGATGGAGAGGCTCTCCCCGGGAGCCAACTCTAAACTGAGGCCACGTGGGGCTGGTCCCTTCCAGGTCTTGAGGCGCATAGGTGCAAATGGCAACGAGTTAGATCTCCATGAGGAGTATGGAATAAGTCCCACATTCAATGTTGCCGACCTAGTGCCATATAAGGGACCCACGGTGGTACCTAGTGAGGAGATTGAGCCTACTTCTTCCCTTGAGAGAGCACCCACCCATGATGATAAACCACCAGCCAAGAGAGCCCAGCGTGAACAAATTGAACAAATATTAGATGAACAAGTCACTACCACTCGGAGCAAGGTATATGAGCGTTATCTCGGCAGGTGGATGGATCGGTCTCGTTCGGGAGACTTGAGGGTTGTACCACTTCTACACCCTCCAAGGAGGGAAGGACACTTACTCGACAGAGTCAAGTTCTCCACACCCCGGGAGTATGATGGGGACATCACCTCCCATGCCCACGTTTACCGTTCGTCTCCTCACCCCGGTTGCATCCGGCATGGTTTAGTCATTTAATTTTGAGTCCTATGTAATTTTATTTGAGTCATTTGATGTATTTTCCCTTTTATTTGAGTCATGTTCCTAGGTCTTGCATTTATTTTCCTAAGTTTGAGTGTCATTAGATTGTGTAATGTGCTATTGGGCCCAATTCTTCGGGCTTGGCCCATGAGCCCCCCTACCCCTTCGGTTATTTGTTATTGAGTCTTTTGTAAGGGACTTTTGTAGAAATGTGGGTTTCCTATATATAGGACCACATTCCCCCCATTTCAACTTAATGAATGAATCAATGAAAAATGCCATTTGAGTATCCAAAGCTTAGTTTAGTGGAGTGATTCTAACATTTTTTGGGTGAGAAACCCTAGGGGAGAGATTCCCCACCCTTCCCTCTCCTAATCCCTCTTTTTCACTCCACTTTCTCTCTCCTCAACACCCAATTTCAAATTTTCTTCTCTCTCCTCCTTTCCCAACCACCTCAACCCCCACCTACCATCATTAAAGCCCTCCACTTCCCCATGGCCTCCATTACTCCACCCCCCTAGTCCCAAGGAGATCCCTCACCATTCCAACACCATCCTCCACATTCCAACACCACTTTCCCCATTCCAACATAATCAACCCCTTCCCCACACAACCCCACAACTTCCAAAGCATATTTGAATTTAAAATCCACCCTTCCCTCCACTCACTTGTGCCCCCCTCACCTTCTCCTCTCACCCACCTTCTCAAATTCGTAGCTCCTCCTCCCACCACCTGTTAGACCCCCTTCCAGACCCCATTCTTCCCTTCCCCACCTTAGAACACCCCCTCCTAGACCCCCTCACAGCCCGGGCTTTCCCCACACTCATCCACCCCATTTCCCCTCCCATATACCCCATTCCCCCCCATCATCATCAACCTACAGCTCTCAACTGAAGATCTACAGCAGAGCATCAGCTTGCAGCGGCCACCACGATCACCTCTGGATGAGTTTGAAGACCCAAGAGCCATCGTCGGAAGCGTCTGCCAGTCGCCTTCGCAACCGAAGTGGTTTCGTCTTCTTTCGATCTCCTAGTCATCCTGGAGGTCCATTCTTCCACAGCTGCACGGTTCTGCCTTGGCTAAGGACCTGAACCAGCTTAGAAGCTCTGCCACGACGGACCCTGAAGGAATAAGTCTTCAAGTTCTTCTTCAAAGTTCCTCTTTGGCCTGTCTAGTTTCAGATTCAAGAAGCAGAAGTTCATTCAGCATCCGGGAGCAGAAGTTACCAATTTTCTCCCTCGAACGCGCGGTTCTGCCTTCTACAGTCTGCACCGACCCCTCCTCACTCTTCTGATTCCACAGATTGTCTCCGACCTCTTCTGGTTTCCCCGTTTCTTTTTCTGCAAAGAGGACTCACCCACGGTTCTAACGGAGCTGACAGCATCAAATTTGGAGTTCGGGAACGGCCAGGACAGCCTCTGCATCCTACTGTTGGTGACCTACCCCTGCTAGTCCGAGAAATAGAGGCCCTGTTCAAGCTCCTGCCCCAACCTACAGCGACTCCATAAGAAATTACAAAAATTCTGAAGCATTCCCCTTCCTATTACGAAGATTTTGCCGCTGGTCTCGCCATCAGCAAACTTCCTGAACAATATCTACAATAGAAACACCGACCCTCTGTCCTGGTTCGCAGACAGCAGGCAGATTCGGCCTCCACCCTTGTTCCTCGTTCTTTGCTTTGGCTTCCCCACCCCGCTTGGCCGGCTGAAGGCCCCTCCCTGCGTGGAGGTAGTATTGATGTAATATCAATAACCCCCACCCCAAGTTCACCCTCCTGCGAGAGGTGTAGTGGTGTACTTTTTTTGGGCAGGTCAAGCGACACCGCCGCGGCGTGTGGGGATCCACTCGCCTCCCCGCTCGCCCTCGTCTCCGACCGGGACCGGTTTCTTCAAACCGGTCGAGTAAGTGCTCAAACCTTCACTCCAATTAGTGCTTGTCTTTCAATATTAGTTCTTAATTCCGCTGGTTATGCGAGTGAGAGCCCGATCCTTAAGCCCCATAAACTTGAGTGATCACCGTGGGAATATTGTAACCGTTGCCGTTGGCACTTTGTTGGCCCCCTTGATTTGGGTACCCATACCCATTGGGAATCATTCTTGGCCTTGCTGGCCCTCTACCAGCAAGGGCCCAACCCCACATCCTCCCCTTGGCATTGCCAAGTCACCCCGGGCTTGGGTGAGTGACGATAGAGCGGTGGCCCAACTTGGCCCATTTTGAATGCGATTGTGCTTGCTTGCATTCGGTCCAAGATTGTGTCACATCACTCCCTCTCCCCTACACAATCCACCCTAGTCCCCACACAATCTTACAGCTCCCTAGGCCAAATTTGAAATATTCCCTCCACTCTCTCCTCCCACAAGCCCTAGACCACCCCAAATAAGGAAACCATCACCCCTCTTCCCCTCCCTCCTAGTCCCAAATTCGTAACTCACTCTCTCACCACCAGCTAGACCACCTTCGTGCCCCCATTCTCCCCCTCCCTCACCTTGGTTTACCCCCTTCCAGACCCCCTAACAGCCAAGGGTTACCTCCACACCCGTCCACCCCCTTTCCCCTCCCATTTACCCCATTTCCCACCTCCCATCTTCAGCCTGCACTTCCCAGTTCGCAGGCAGCAGAGCACCAGAGACTTGCAGAGCCAACCACGACTTCATACTGGCATCCCTAAAGGTTCAAGTGGTACCGTTGGAAGCGTCTACTGGTCTTCTTCACAACGGTAGCTGTCCCGTCCCATTCAGAGCTTGCTTCTGCCCGGGGGAGTAGTTCTCCCCAGACTGCGCTTCCACCTCTAGACTACAGATCAGAGACTGCTAGCAGAGGCTCCCACGACCAGTAACCTAAAGATCTAGAGGTGGGACTTGGTTGAGATCTCCCTCAACAAGTCACCTTCCATCTCCAAGAAGTGGCTCCTCGATCGACCTCTGGAGCAGCCTTTTCTCATTTTTTTTCCCTCAGGTGTGCTGGTCTGTCCACTCCTGGACTGGTCCGATACCTGAGCACTGTTTGGGCTGCTTAGGTCTACCCCAACATCGTCTGGCATCCCCGTGGGTCTCTGCTCGAAGAGGACCCAACTCCGGCCAAGCCCGATTCAGAGCTCGGGAGCACCCGGAGTGACTTCATCTTCCTATTATTGTGGTCCAGAAGCAGACAGAGCTAGAACCCTGCTTCCCTGTTCGTGCCTCTGCTCCGACCAGCACCGGCAACCTGATAAATCGGAAAAATTTGGACGACTTCCCGGGTCACCTACGAAGGTTTTCCAGCTGGTTTCATTGACATCGGAGCTCTGGAGTGGCCACTGCGACAGCAACATCAACCGTCTATCCTCTATTCCAGAGGGCGGGCTGAATCGACAACTTTCTATCATTTAGCTCCTAGTTCATTTTTCCCCCTCCCCGCATGGCCGGATGAGCACCCCTCCCTGCGTGGAGGTACACTTTGGTTGTAATCTAATTCCCCACCCCTAGTTCAACCCCCTTGCAAGGGCCATAGTGCATGTAACTTGAATTTTCAGGTTGAAGCTTCATCAGCACGACGTGCGGGTGAGCCCACGCTTCCCCGCTCGCCCTCGTCTCCGACCGGGATCGATGTCTTCACACCGGTCAGGTGAGCTTCAGTTACCCCTTGCTGGTTTTATTCCTTTGCTGGTTTAGTATTGCTGCTAGTGCCGTCGGATGGTAAGGAGTGCCCGATCCTGAATTACTTATGTGTGAGTGCCTACCGCCGGCAAGTGGTGAGTGAGCCATTACATCCCACGCCCTTGTCGTGCTGGCCGCCCCCAAAGGTGGGCATCCCAGGACCCTTAGGGGTTCAACATTAGGCTAGCCAACCCCCGGAGCTGTGAGGTCCCATCCTGGACCCTCACCACCGTCACCGGATTGCCTACGGGCACGAGAGTGTGCTTAGCGGGCGAGTCTGCTCGAGTAAAGTCACCGGTCCGTGCATTGCTTGCTTCCTAGGTCCAAGAGATTTTTGGTCTCGTGACTATCACCCCCAAGGTGGTGTCACATCAATTGGTATCAGAGCAAGTTATAGACTTATCTCCACTAAGTCTTGTCCTAGGGCCATTGTATTTATCCCCCCGTTCATCATGGCCATTTCTTACTTAGCCTACTCGCCACCCATGGACTTCATTCTAGACAAGGATATTACCTTTGACAGATCTCGTTCTAGTGATTACCTTAGGTGGGTGGCTACCATAGAAAGGTACTTTGAAAAGACTTGGGTATATGGACCCGCGAGAGTCCGCAAGGTCAAGGGACGACTTCGGGGTCAAGCCAAGAGTATGTGAGAACACATAGAGGGATTAAGAAGGGTTAGGAGGTGTGGACGCACTAAAATTCGGGGGGGAAATCTGTTCGTTTGTTGGTCGGGGTTAATTCTTCTATTTAGTGCGAGGGCGTGCCAGTCACAAAGTGACGATTTATTCGGGCTTCGTGGAAGCCCACGGTGCGCGCGATCTGACTAATCAGACAATTGTGTGGTTCGCGTCGGGACTGGAACCCGCCGTGCCGTAAAGGTCACGGCGTTATTTACATCCCCCATACGGGGGAACACCCTTGATTGATTGCCGGGAATAAGGGCCCTACGGCCTAGAGAGAATACTAATCATCCAGGAGGATAGTGAAAGATGAACTATGCTAGAGACCCGTATTGGGACGTGAATGTTCATACTATGTCGGCCACTCATGGGCCACTTCATGTTCGGACGAAGCTCCGTGCTTGTAGTATAAAAGATGGTGACAAAACCGCGTGAATGGCTGCCACGAACAAGGCAAGTTTAATGAGAATACGGGATTGGATCCCGGTAGAAACGGGTCAAGTTGATAGAATGTTGGCCGGAGATGATTTCGAACTAGGGCCATGTCGGAAATTCCGTAAACCACGTCCGATACCATAAGGCGTCGTCGATTTTCTCTTTGCACCCAGTCCGAGGGAGTGAATTATTAAGTGCATAGCCCGAGCTCACTAACGTGCGCCCTCACACGCGGATCGACCTGCGCGGTCAGGTCGCGGGGTTCGAAGGAGGGCGCCGGATAAGGGAGCACATGGGGGGGGGGCGTCGATTTAGCCATGCCGTATTAGCAATTTTCAAGGAGATGGGCGCGCCGGTTAAGGGGCGCCGAGTTAAGAATGTTAAAAGGGGGGGCGCCGGTTTAGCCATGCCATATTAGCAATTTGCAAGGAGAGGTGAGAGTGGAGGAGCGCGCCATTTTTAGGCGTATGGAGGAGTGGGAGGGGCGCGCCGTTTTTAGGTGTATGGAGGAGTGGGAGGGGCGCGCCGTTTTTAGGTGTATGGAGGAGTGGGAGAGGCGCGCCGTTTTATCCTTTAGAGAAGAGATGGGGGGATTTTGTGAGGAGGGTTGAAGCGGCGCGGTGGAACAATGGCCACGCCGTTTTAACCCACGCCGGGATAGCCATATGGGGGTTGTTTCGAAGCTCTGTTACTGCGTTTTCTTTTCCTTTCACCCGTAGATTGGTTCAAGGTTTGATTTGTTCGTTCTGTTGATAGATCAAGCTGGTGATGAGGAGGTTTTAAGAGCTTTAACCATTTTAATATTTTATTATGATGAAACAGTATGAACGTCTAAGTGTTTTACTCCAGCAGTTGCTCACAGCGGCCTCATTCTACTCTTCATCAGTTCAACCTGTTCACTTGTCGTTGGGCGTTCTTAGTCTTGGCGAAAATCCGGCAGCACCTCCCCTGGACCGAGACTTGCCAGAGATAGAGGAGGGTCACCAATCGGATTGCTCCGGGGTAGACTCTCAAAAATCGGAGTAGCCTCACGGCGGTCCGAACCCAGATGTGAGTATGGAACGTTCGAGGGCCAGCCTGCAAGAACGACCACAGCTCACGGGTGATGATCTCGTGGAACGGGACAGATGTAGGCCATAGGTGGCCATGAATGTTCACCCTTCGAATAGGTTCCCTCAGAGTTCATGCCATAGAAGGGCAAGCTTCTGAGGACCCCAGGTGATGTTGAAAATCGGGAGGGAGAAAACGGAAGAAAAGGGGAAGAGGTGAGAGCAATAGAATGCCGTTTACGCCCACAAGAGTAACTCTTTTATTCATCCTCAAGGGGAAGGAAAGGAGGGAAGAGAGGTACAGGACGAGATCTACCCCCCCCCCCAAAGCACAGGGAAGAATATAACGGAGAAGAAAAAAGAAAATGCCTAGGCGTTGAGGTGGGGGAAGAAGATACATTGGTGGGGGAGAAGGAGGAACATAGCACAAGCTCTTCCCCCTCTCTCCCCTCTCTCTTTCTCACCCTCTCTCTCTCTTTTTTCTTCACCTTGCAGGTGGGAATGGACGGAGCTTCTTCTTCTCTTCGGACGCCAGAGACCTTAGCCGAACCAGCAGCCTTCCCTCTAGCCTCTTCTCTCTTCTTCTTCTGTTTTCTTCTATTCCCTTCTTCTCTTCATCATCCTCTGCCTTGGCTTCACAATGCTGCCCTATATATATATCAGCCAGCCTGGGAGCGTCCCTGCCAATTCCACCTCGTCCGCAACGAAGTCGGGAGTTGACTGGCTGTGCTAGACACCGTTGATTCGTCTCGTACACTGCTGCTCGTCCGAGGATGGGACGCTCAGTGATTTGTCGGAGCTTGCCTTGCTGCTGCTGCTGCTGTGCTGTCGAACGGAGGTAGAGGAAGGGCCATGGGCATTGAATGTTCTCTGCATGCCGTAATGATGCAAAACAGAGCATCGGAGTGCAGATGGGATGGCTCGTTTGCGCGCCGGGGAAGCACTTCAGAGAATAGAATGAGGGGTTAAAACGGTGCGGCGGAAAGTGCCCATGCCGGTTTTACCCCAAGTGCAATTGGCGCGCCGGTTCAACTTTCTGGCCTTCAAGATGGCCATGCCGTAGTAGACATATGGGCGCCATTTTAATGCAACGTAAGCGGCGCCGTTTTAAGCATCAAAGGGGGAGGCCCCTTAGATGGGAGCGCGCCGTGTAGCCAAAGGAAGAAGGGGGCACGCCGTTTTAAGAGGGGGGGCACGCCGTTTTAAGGCGCGCCGTTTTAGGGCCACTTCGTGCCGTTTTAAGCACCAAACGGATTCCTTTCGAAGTCGCGACAATTTATATGAATGTCGGCATTCCCAGAACGCTCCGGTTGCGACGTATGGCCTCCATAATATTCCGTTTGTAGCCTCTGGGACTCGGTCCCAGATTCTGCGTGACTTTCGGTGCATGCCGAGACTGTGCCGAAGTTCCCGACTCTTCTCTGATTCAGCTCTCGGCATGGCCGGTCGGAGCCTTGTAGCTGTATCTTCTGCTTAGGGGGCTTCCTTAGCGGGTAGTGGACCACCAAGCGAGTTCTCGTCCTGATCGGGCGAGGCATGAGGTTTATTCGGTATTTCTATCTTCGACTCGCGCTCTAATGTGTAGACGCGAATGTCGCCATGATCATCATCGTCATTTTTTGGCGTCCACAAATGCCCCCCACTCACGGGCAGCGCAAGCGAGGGATGAGTGCGCTGGGCCCGCGAGTGTAGAGTTCTTCAACATGACGTCTGTTCTTCCAAGCCAGTGGGATGCTAGTCCGGTGCAAATTCACGGGAAAGCGCTCACTCCTTCAGCGAAGGGATGAGGGGATCGCTTCACCGCATATGCACGCGGATTGAGATGTCAGAGTGGGGGTTTAGTCATCGGCATGGGGTGAATACCGAAGCAGGAACGAAGAGTCTACGTGTCATCTCGGGCAAAAGGCCCCAAACAACTTAGACGAGGCCAACCCGAAAGAGGGAGTTGTTGACTCGTGCTGGGCTTAGGAAAGTTGTTCATTCACCGACTCGGACGGAGGGTCCGAGCCGAGTAATGGGATGCACTTTTGTTTATGGACTAGGATGGATGGTCCGAGCCAGGCAAGGAGGGGTTTCTTTATGTTCATGGACTTGGACGGAAGGTCCGAGCCAAGCAAAGGCGGTCCTTTTTTATTCATCGACTTGGACGGAAGGTCCGAGCCAAGCAAGAAGGTTCTTCTTTTTTTTGTTCATTGACTTGGACGGAAGGTCCGAGCCAAGCAAGGAGGTTCTTTTTGTTCATCGACTCGGACGGAAGGTCCGAGCCAAGCAAGAAGGTTCTCTTTTTTTTTGTTCATCGACTTGGACGAAAGGTCCGAGCCAAGCAAGGAGGTTCTTTTTTTTTTCTCTTTTTTTGTTCATTGACTTGGACGGAAGGTCCGAGCCAAGCAAGGAGGTTCTTTTTGTTCATCAACTTGGACGGAAGGTCCGAGCCAAGCAAGAAGGTTCTTTTTGTTCATTGACTTGGACGGAAGGTCCGAGCCAAGCAAGAAGATTCTTTTTTTTTCTCTTTTTTGTTCATTGACATGGACGGAAGGTCCGAGCCAAGCAAGGAGGTTCTTTTTGTTCATCGACTTGAACGGAAGGTCCGAGCCAAGCAAGAAGGTTCTTTTTGTTCATCGACTTGGACGGAAGGTCCGAGCCAAGCAAGAAGGTTCTTTTTTTATGTTCATCGACTTGGACGAAAGGTCCGAGCCAAGCAAGGAGGTTCTTTTTGTTCATCGACTCGAATGAAAGATCCGAGCCAAGCAAAGGCGTTCTTTTTGTTCATCGACTTAGACGGAAGGTCCAAGCCAAGGGTTTATTCGTCTGTGGGACTGGAGTTGTAATATTGAGGTGGTTCATTCATTGACACGGGGTTAGTGCCAAAACAAGGTTATTTTTATTCATGGCACCAGACGGAAGGTCCAGGCCACTGGTTCGTTCATCGATGCCCACAGGGAGTCGGAGACCGACGTGGTTTGTTCATCAGCACGGGGTTAGTGCCGAAGCAAAGGTCTTTTGTTCATGGAACCAGACGAAAGGTCTGGGCCACTGGTTTATTCATCGACGCCGACGGGGAGTCGGGGACCGACGTGATTCGTTCATTGACACGGGGTTGGTGCCAAAGCAAGGGTCTTTTCATTCATGGAACCGGACGAAAGGTCCGGGCCACTGGTTTGTTCATTGATGCCGACAGGAAGTCGGAGACCGACGTGATTCGTTTGTCTCTTGGTATTTTCGTTGGTGCGGGGGCTGGTGCCAACGCAAGGAGCAAAGGTTTATTCCCCAACCCTGGACGGAAGGTTCAGGTGGGGTGTTCTTCGTCAGTGCCGATAGGATGTCAAGGGCTGACATGGTTGATTCATCTATTGAAATATTCGTTGGTACGAGCTGGTGCCAACGCAAGGAGAAAAGGTTGATTCCCCGATCTCGAACGAAAGGTTTGGGTGGGGTGTTCTTCGTCAGTGCCGACAGGATGTCAGAGGCTGACGTGGTTGATTCGTCTATAGAAATATTCTTGGAGATAAGAGTGAGTGTTAATAAAGGGAGACCGATTCCTCCCCCCCTTTTCCTCTTTTTCTTCTTCTTCTTCTTCCCTTTTTTTTTCTTCCTTTTTTTTCCTCTCTTTTTTCCTTATTTTATTTTTTTCTTCTTATTTCTTCTTTTTTTTTCTCTTTTTTTTTGACATGCACGATAAATAGTGCCCAATCCATCTGGACAATAGTAATGCAAATTCGCCCGGGGCAGGGCAGAGAAAAGCATTATTCCTCGAATGGGGGAATCGGAGCATGGTACAACCTCAGATGCCTACCATTGTGGGGCGGAAATTGAACCTCCCCCCGATGGTCGACGATTACATACGCTCCACCCTCGTAGACTTTATGGATCACATAGGGTCCAAGCCAATTCTCATTCAGCTTGCCCTTGGGGTTGGAAGCCATGACTTCTCTTCTCTTCACCATAACGAGGTCACCCTTCTTAAATTCGCGTTCCTTGACGAGCTTGTCAAAGGCGCGAGCTATCCGGGCCTGATAGACCTGGATGTTCTGCTGGGATTGGAGCCGTTTCCCCTCCAAGTTGGAGAGTTCTTCGAGCCTTCGCTCGACATTTATCTGCTCTTCCCCGACCAACCCGTGTTGGACTGCGACTCGGAGGGAGGGTATTTCCAGCTCGATAGGGACAATTGCCTCTGAGCCATATACCAGGGAAAAGGGTGAACAACCCGTTGGAGTTTTGTACACAGTTCGATACGCCCACAGGGCCTCGTACATTTTCTCTTCCCAGTCCCTCTTGTTAGAACTAAAATTTTTGGACAGGAGTGTGCAAAGTTTCTTATTGAAAGCTTCAGCCAAGCCATTGGCCTGTGGGTTGTAGGGGGTCGACATCCTCCAGTCGATCTTGTACTTTTCTGCCAGCCGGTAGACCTTCTGATTGCGGAAGTGACTTCCATTGTCTGAGATAATTCGGTTCGGAGTGCCAAACCGGAATATGACGTTGCGACGGACAAATCTGGTGACGATCTCCCCAGTCACTTCTTTCAAAGCCATAGCCTCCGCCCAGCGGGAGAAGTAATCAGTTGCGGCCAAGATGTACTTGCACCCAGCTGATGATGCGGGTAGTGGGCCCACAACGTCTATTCCCCATTGGGCAAAGGGCCAGCTTGGCAGTGTTGGATGCAAGGGCACGGGCGGTCTCCTGGGTACCGTCGCGTGCTCCTGGCATTTTTGACAAGACTTGGCATACTTGCAGCAGTCGTCGAACATTGTCGGCCAATAGTAGTCGAGCTTCTTTATTTCAATCTTCATTTTCGGTCCTGCCTGATGTGCACCAGCTGCTCCAGCGTGAACCTCCTTCATGACCTTCCAAGCTTCTTCAGTGGATAAACATCGGAGGAGCACCTTTCGTTTGGCGTCTGCCATAATTCAGAATAGGATCCCGTTTCGAACCTCGTAAGAGTCCTTTGTTCTGATTAACTTGATCTTCTCTTCCCTTTGCCTGCGCAGTTGCTGATATTTAAACCACTACAAAAGGGGGTCTCTCCAGTCGGGCGGGCTAATGGCTTCCGCTGTGATGACCTCAAGTTCTTCTTCTCCTGGCCCTTCTATCATGCTAGGCACTTGGCGTTGATTCACCACCCGAATGCTGAGGGATCCATCTGGTGGGACTGCCAATGAACTCGCCAATTTTGCCAGTTCATCAGCTTGTGCATTCTCTCCTCTGGCAACGTGGCCTATCTTAATGAGGTAGAACTGCTGCATGAGCCGTTTCGCCTTAGTGTAGTAAGGGAGTAACTCGGGTTTTCGGACGTCAAACTGTCCCTGGACCTGCTTGACGACCAGTAATGAATCGCCAAACACATGTAATATTTTAATCTCCATCTGTAAAGCGACTTGGAGACCAATGATCAGAGCTTCATATTATGCCTCATTATTTGTGCAGGGCTTGCTAATGGAGCAGGATGTGTGCAATACTTCTCCCTCAGGGGATTTAAGGACGATGCCGGCCCCGGCCCGTACTTTTATGTGCCCAGACGAGGTTGTTTCTGTTCTCGAAGCTCCATCAAAGTGCAGCTGCCAGGCGATCAGTTGGGCTTGGTCCACCTCCAGTGTTTCATCTTCAAGCAACTCCGTGGCCAGTGGGGAATCTTCAGGCACAGGGTGTGCTGCAAAGAAATCGGCCATGGCTTGACCCTTAACGGCCTTTTGAGGCACGTAGATGATGTCAAATTCCATTAACAGTACGGCCCACTTGCCGAGACGTCCCTTCAGGACTGGCTGGGAGAGAATGTGCTTGACTGGGTCAGCCTTAGAGATTAAGCTCACTTCATGCGAGAGCATGTAATGCCTCAACTTCTTGACTGCGAAGACCAAGGCGAGACAAACCTTCTCAATCGGGGTGTATTTTGCTTCTGCCCCCATTAGTCTTCGGCTAAGGTAATAAAGAGCTTGCTCCTTCCCCTCATCATTGTTTTGGGCGAGCATTGCCCCCAGTGAACATTCGGTGGCAGCTATATATAGAATAAGCGGCCTCCCCTTGACAGGTGCCCCTAGCACAGGCGGGGTCTTTAAGTAATCCTTCAGCCGATCAAAGGCCTTCTGACATTCATGGTTCCAGTTGAAAGGTGCATTCTTCATCATTAATTTGTGGAATGGTTGACAGCGCCCCGACAAATTGGAGATAAATCTTCGGATGTAGGCTAGCCGACCTTGCAGGGACCTTAACTCTCCCAAATTCTCCGGAGGAGGTAGCTCCTGAATGGCTTTTATTTTAAAGGGGTCGATCTCGATCCCCCTATATCGGACAATGAAGCCAAGAAACTTTCCACTAGAGACGCCGAAGGCACACTTCATTGGGTTCATTTTCAGCTCGTACTGCCGGAGTCTCTCAAAGATGACTCTAAGGTCATTCAGGTGGTCCCCCCTTTTCTTTGTCTTGACGACCAGATCATCGATGTAGCATTCGACTTTGCTATATAGCAGTTCATCGAATATCTTGGTCATCGCCCGCTGGTAAGTGGCGCCAGCGTTCTTGAGGCCGAAGGGCATCCTTTTGTAGTGGAATATCCCTTTAGGTGACCGGAAGGCCGTATGAATTCGGTCATGTTCAGCTATCCATATCTAATTATAGCCAGACGATCCGTCCATGAAAGACAAGGCCTCATGGCTGGTAGTTGCATCAATCATCACTTCAGTGACGGGCACCGGAAAGTCATTTTTTGGGTAAGCTTTATTCAGGTCGCGGAAGTCCACGCAGATCCTGATCTGTCCATTCGTCTTCTTCACCGGCACAATGTTGGCCAACCAAGTAGTGTATTGGTTTTCAGCTACAAAACCGACATCTATGAGCTTGTCGACTTCTTTACAAATCAATTTTATCAGCTCCGGCCTCATACGCCTGGGGGGATGCTTCACCGGCTCCACCTTGGGATCAATAGCCAGAATATGTTGAGTCACGCCGAGACTCAGACCGGGCAACTGTTTGTAGTTCCAGGCGAAACAGTCCCGGAATTCTTGCAGCAACTTGACATATTGTCCCCTTTCCTGTGGAGGAAGAAGGGCACTCAGAAAGGTCAGCCTGGGGTCACTTTCTGTGCCTAGATTAATTTCAATGAGTTCATCCACTATGGCCTGGCCGCCATCTTCAAATTCTGGAGGCGCTGGTAGCAGGTCAATGAAATCCTTGTCTTCACCATCTTCTGCTTCAAGGACACCATAGGTGTTTTCTTGCTCTGCCTCATCGGGTAACGAGGCTTTGCTTGTTTCCCCCTCTATTAGGCTTGCTGTGTGCGGCTCTGGGGGGCTCTCTTGTGTGGAGAAGTAAAGGACTTCTTCGGGATCTTCTTTGTAATTGTCATAGATGGCTCTTGCAGGGGGCTAAGGTGATTGATTGCCATACTGGAGGCTGCTGCTCTGTTGGTGGCTGGGGTTGCCCATTCTCAGCTGCATCTTCAGAAATCTGGTGCTGAACTGACACCATGTAAACACTCCTTTCATGGCCGCCTGCCACATGGGTGCGTGGCGGAGCGACTACATAATCTCCCATTCTGAGCTCATCTCTCTCAATTAGGTCTTGAGCAATGTCCTTGAAGACGTAGCAGTCTTCGATGGAGTGGCCCAGTATTTGGTGATAGGGGCAGAACGAGGGGTCACCTCTTTTGCGAGCATCTTGCGGCCTCTTTGACCTTGGGAGGGAGACCTTGCCATAGTAGCAGGCCCATTCAAAAATTCCTCGGATTTTATTCCTTAGGAAAGAGTAGGGTCTTTGCATCTTCTCCCGCAGCGCGGGGATTCGCTCGACTGATCGCCTGACCAGGGAAGCAGCTACATCCCTAGCATCCCTTTTCAGGTGCCCGGGGGCGTTTGGGACGGTGTTCGGGGACTGGTGCGCGCCGATGTTTTTTCGACAGAGGATGTCTCTAATGAGTACAGTCATTTCGACCAAGCGAACCTTCAGCATTTCGATCTCTCGCTGTTGCCTACAGTATAGGGCGAGTAGGGTAGAGTCGCACCGAGTGAGGTTCGGAGCTCGGCCCGCTTCCCCATCCTTTGGGTCAGTGTCAGACGAGGGCGATGGCACCCCGCTGATGTGGTCATTCGGGATTGGTCCCCCGGAGGAGGACGGGGTCTTCCCCTTATTCTTGCAGGGAGGTGGATTCCATAGGAATATTTCTTCATCTTATTCTTCGTTGGCCAAAGGCATAAGATGCTGACGGCCTTCAACCTGCCATGGGCCTGCAGTGCCTGCGTGGCTATTGCCGCCTAGAGCCGAGACTGATATCACATCAGCTTCATAGGAATCTTCTAGTGAAAAGCCCAATCCTGGATGTCGGGTGATTTGCAACAACCACCGGTCCAGGTTTGGCGGGTTCCACATTTTCTTGAACATTTCTTTCCGACTGGAGAGCTGGCAGAAGGGGATCCCTTGCTTTAT
This sequence comes from Amorphophallus konjac, assembly GCA_022559845.1. Classification (NCBI taxonomy): domain Eukaryota; kingdom Viridiplantae; phylum Streptophyta; class Magnoliopsida; order Alismatales; family Araceae; genus Amorphophallus; species Amorphophallus konjac. Next base: position 201,516,819 of record CM040120.1, on the reverse strand, counting down.
GGCCATCTTGACCACAGGACCGGCTGTGTCAGGAAGTCCCATTATTAGGACGAGTGGGTCGTGCAGCTCATTGGGGAGTCTACAATCATCATCCCCCTTGACCGGGTGCTCCTTGGCCACATAAAAGATGGTAGGCAGACCCTCGGGGTTGGGCACCTCGAAGGTCCTTAACGATTCAGCCACCTGGCAGTCAGCTTCTGCAAGAGGCTTGATGATCCCGGGAGGGACCCTGATGTCTTCCAGCAAGTCTTCAAGGTATGGTGTTCCCGGTGTAGGGTAGATGGGAAGGTAGGTGGCCCGAAATACCCCTTCTGCTTCTGAAACGAATGACACCTGAGGGGGAGCCACATAGCCAGGCGGTGGTGGAGGGAACCGGCTGTCAAGCTCTGCCTTTTTCTTTCCTTTGTCTTGAGTAGCTTGGGAGGCTTGCTTCGGCTTTTCCAAATAAAGATTAGCATCCGACAAGTGACATTCGAACACTTCGAAAGGATGGAGGTCGGCGAAGATTCTCTCCTCTTTCCCGTTGCCGGGGTACTTGATGCATTGGTGCAGAGTGGATGGTACCACCCTATTTTGATGTAGCCAAGGTCGGCCGAGCAACGCCTTGTAAGAGGTGTTGGAGTTGATCACATGGAATTGGACCTTGGTGGTGAAGTCACCGAGGGAGAGGTTGAACTCTGCGACCCCCATAGGGACTTCGCACTTCTGGTTGAAGCCGGCAATCTTGACGTTCCTGACCTCGACCAGGTGTACGTCAAAGTAATGCTTCTGATACACCCGATAGGGGAGTATGTTTACTGTTGCCCCAGGGTCGATCAAGATTCTGTTGATGGGATGCCCATTCAGCTGCCCCTTCATGTAGAGTGGCATGTTGTGACTGCAGGCTGGTAAAAGCATGTCCTCTTCAGTGAAGGCCACAGGTACCTCAGGTGACATTTCTGCAAGGCAGGCTTCAACGTATGCTGGTGTCTGGGGTGCGGCGATGACAGCTTGCCGAGTTTCTTCATCTAAGGATAGGATTTCCCAGACGGTAAACCTGGCTGGGATCTTCTTCAGGTGTTTGACTATTCTGTTGCTAGCTCGAACTTCGAGCAACTTCATTTCTTCGGCTCTACTGCGCCTGCCCCCAGTCTGGGCCTGGGGAGTCGGCTCAACGGGTGCCTCCTCCACTGGGTCGGATGCCGCTTGAGCTTGTGGGGCCTGCTGGGTCACTTCCTTTTCTTGCAAGAACTCGACTAGATTTGGGATGTTGTCGGGCTCTTCCCTTGGCCGAGGAGGGATTGCTGCAGACGGAGCCGAGGGGCTGCCTGCCCCTTGGGTCTGTCGAGACTCGCGGGGGCATGACTGTCCTCCCCTCTGAGTTGTAAGAAATTCAATGAATGACGGGGCACTCTGGCCACTTGGTTCTCCAGGGTAGAGGCCCGATGGAGGGGGGAGCTCCATGCCTTGGACCCTAGGCTCGGGGATGTGATATGGCTGTTCCCCCCTAAGCAGGATGTTGTGGTTGGCCTGAGGAGGGCGTCCCCACGTTCTTCCCGACCTGGTGGCATGTTGGGAGGTGGATGCTTTAGCCTGATTCACCTCTGACGGCTCAACAAGCACCTCTTGCTCTTCCTCTCTCAGGGAGAGGGCTGTGTCAAATAATGCTACCAATTTGATGTGACACAACCTAGGACTCAACAAGCAAGCACAATTAAGCATTCAAAATGGACTGATAATGGCAACCGCTCACCCTATGCTCACTAAGACCCGGGGGTAACTTGGCAAAGCCAAGGGGAGGTTGTGTGGGCTGGGCCCTTGCTGGTAGAGGGCCAGCAAGGCCAAGGTTTGATTCCCCAATGGTATGGCTGCCCAAATCAAGGGTCCGACGAAGTGCCAAAGGGCACGGGTTCCACTCTCTTCCCACAATGATCACTTATAGCAATGAGCTTAAGGATCGGGCTCTCGTCACGGCCAGCGGAGTTTATGAACTAATATTGAAAGAACAAGCATGAATTAGAACAAAGTTTTGGAGCACTCACTCGACCGATTTGAAGAAACTGGTCCCGCTCGGAGACGAGGGCGAGCGGGGAAGCGTGGGTTCCCCACACGCCGCGCCGGGGTAGCTTGACCTGTTTAAGCTATTACAACACTACACCTCTCGCAGGAGGGGGGACCTTGGGGTGGGGGTTAATGATATTACAATCAATACTACCTCCACGCAGGGAGGGGCCTTCAGCCGGCCAAGCGGGGAGGCGAAATCAAAGCAAAGAGTGAGGAATAAGTGATGACACCGAATCTGCCTGCTATCTGCGGATAAGGACAGATAGATGGTGTTGCAGCTGTAGAACTTGCTCAGAATTTTTCTGAGGCCGAGACCAGTGGGGATCTCTTCGTCTCTGGAACAGGAGTGCCTTTGAATTTTTCCAATTTCTTCAGGGGTTGCTGCCGGCCTGGGCGGGAGCACGAACAGGGTTGCTGATTCTCGGATTGTCTGCAATAGATTATCAATAGCAGGAAGACGTGGCTGCCCCGACCGTTCTCAAACTCTGAATCAGTCTCCGTTGGAACCGTTGGAACCGTGGGTGAGTCCTATTTACATCAGAACAAACGGGGATGCCAAAAGATGACGGTGAAGATCAGAGGACTCAGAAAGTGAGGAGTGGTTGATGCAGACAGTGGGAAGCAGAGTCGAACACTTGAGGAAGAAAATTGGTAACTTCTGCTGAAAGATGCCGAACGGAGTTCTGCTTCTTGGTTCTGAAAGTAGATAAGGAGAGGAAGAACTTTACAGAAGATCTCGTGGCCTGATTCCTCCGGGGTTTGTCGTGGTGAAGCTTTCTCTACGGATTAGGATCTCTGCAGAGCTAGCTCCTGGTTTCCAACAGCAGGTTGCAGAGGATGCCCCGACAGCTCCTGAACTTGGAATCGAGCACCGTCAGAGTTGTTGGAACCGTGGACGAGTCCTCTTCCAATAAAAACTGACGGGGAGGCCAAATGATGTCGGAGAGGACTAGGGAACTCTGAACACTGTTGACAAGTCGGTGCAGACTGTGGGTAACAGGACTATAAAGCTGAGGGAGAAAATTGATAACGCCTGCTACAGGATGCCGAATGGAGTTCTGTTTCTTGATTCTGAAAGTAGACAGGAAGGGAAAGAACTTTGTAGAAGAGCTCATGGCTTGATTCCTCCTGGGTTCATCGTGGTGAAGCTCTTTCTCCTGCTCAGAACCTCTGCCGGGGCAGATCTGCGTAGTCGTGGAAGAATGGGCTTCCTGGGTAGCACCGAGCTCCGATGGGGACGAGACCACTGCTGTTGTGAAGAAGATAGGCAGACGCTTCCAACGATTGCTCTTGGGCTTCTAGGAACGTCCGGAGGAGGTCGGGGTCGCTGCTGCAATCTTCAGGTCTTCTGCAGGTCCTCTTACTCTAGATGGTAGAAGGTGGGGGTGATGGAGGGGAACAAGGGAAGATGGAGAGGATGAGAGGGGGCCGCCCCTAACCAAAGGGGAGGGGTCTTGGGCACCCTAGGGCTGTGGAGGGAGGGGATTTTTGAATTCAAATGGCCTAGGGAAGTGGAGGGTTGCATGGGGGAGAGGGAAGGGTGCTTGGGAAAGGGATGTGGTGGTTGGAGGGTGGCTTAGTGATTGGGGATGCTCCCTTGGGACTAGGGGGTGGAGTAATGGGATGTGTGGGGAAGGGGAGTGGCCTTTAATGGGGGTAGGTGGGAGAGTGGTGGTTGGGAAGGGTGGAGAGAGAAAATTTTCAAAATTAGGTATGGAGGAGAGAGAAAGTGGAGTGAAAGAGAGAGATTAAGAGAGGGAAGGGTGGGATTCTCTCCCTAAGGCTTCTCACCTCACTAATGGATTCACTCCACCATAAAAATAAAGATAGAACTCACAAAATGGCAATTTTTCATTGATTTATTCATTAAGTTGAAATGGGGGGAATGGGGTCCTATATATAGGCAACCCACATTTTACAATAAGTCCCTGACAAAAGACTCAATGACAAATAACCGAGGGGGTAGGGGGGTGCACTTGGGCCAAACCCAATGAACTGGGCCCAATAACTAACTAAACAACATAATGACTCTCAAACTTAAGGAATAAGCACAAGACCTAGGGACATGACTCAAGTAAAATGAAAATTACATCAAATGACTCAAATAAAAATTACATAGGACTCAAAATTAGATAACTAGACCATGCCGGATGCAACCGGGGCGAGGAGACGAGCTGTGAACGTAGGCATGGGAGGTGATGTCCCCATCATACTCCCGGGGTGCGGAGAACTCGACTCCGTCGAGTAAGTGTCCTTCCCTCCTCGAAGGGTGTAGAAGTGGTACTGCCCTCAGGTCTTCCGAATGACACCGATCCATCCACCTGCCGAGATAGCGCTTGTATACCTTGCTCCTGGTGGTAGTGACTTGTTCATCCAATATTCGTTCAATGCGCTCACGCTGGGCACTCTTGGCTGGTGGTCTCTCCTCACGGGTGGGTGCACTCTCAACGGAGGGAATAGGCTCAATATCCTCACTAGGTACCACCGTGGGTCTCTTATAAGGCACTAGGTCGGCTACATTGAATGTGAGACTCACTCCATACTCCTCGAGGAGATCTAACTCATTCAATTCCCCCTCCAACCCCTAGGTGGAAACCCCTTCTCCTAGGCACCTTTCCACTCTCCCAAGCAACCCTCCCTCTCCCTAAGACTGAAAGAGCCCTTCCCTAGGCCAAATTTTGAATTTCCCTCTCCCTTGGGCTGTGCCCTTTCATCTCCCCACCTCCCTAACCACCCAAGGTCGCACCCCCCCTTCCCCATCCACCAAATAACCCCTTGTTCATGCCCTTCCCCACACCCTCTCCTCCACCTATTCTGTCCCTATTGCAGGTTTCAGAAAAGCAGTGATTTGCAGTAGCAGCCACGATTTCCCTGAAGGCTCCCGGTAGCATATCTTATATTGCTGGAATCGTCTCCATGTCTTCTTTCCAACGGTGGTACTCCCGCCTGCATCCGAGTTCGGAGCTGTCCGGAGGAACGTCATCTTCAACGACTGCGTAATCTGTCCCAGACTGAAGGCCAGAGCGATCTTGGAAGCTGTTCACCGGCCAACCTTGGAGGAATTCGATCACGCTTCCTTCTACAAAATTCTTCTTCGTCTAGTCCTCCATCAGTAGCAGAAGGAACGACGCCAATCGCCAGCCCGAGCTATTTGTTTTGAATTTCTTCGCCGGAGTGTGCAGTCTGGTCCAGGTTCGACCTGTCTTCACTTCTCCGGCCATCGTTCTCCTCTCCGACCTCCGATTGTGGGCCCGTCAATTTCTGCTCGAAGCCACTCCGACCACGATGGCGTCACTGCCAGTTTCGTTCGATTTGGAGTTCGGGAGCGACCGCAGTGCCTTCTGCAATCCACTGTATTAGTTCTACATCAGTCAGAGGTAGAGTGTTTCTGTCCTGCTCCAGTCGCCGGTCCGATCAGCCCCGAGTTCCAGAGCTTCCCAAAAAATTCAAGAATCATCGTCGGCTAGTTGGGGAACTTTTCGCACTGGTTTCATCAAATTTGGAGCTCGGTTGAGTCCGTGGCAGTATCTTTATCGACAACCTGTTCAGCAAAACTTAAGAGTGGTAGAACCGGCGAAGCTTGGAGAGTCGGCGTTCTCTTCATAATTTCCCCACCCCAAACGATCCCAAGGACAAGAGACCCCTAACCGACCCAATTCCTTCCATGGTGACCACCACTTATCCAACCCTCACCATTAAAAACCAAGTGGACACCGCGTCCACCCCTCCACCTAGGCCCATAATGGCCACCACCCCCAAACCCAAAACCCCTCACCAAACCCGTACCCCACAAGCCCCCTTGACCACCACCACAAACCCACCATCGTCCCCAAAGTGGGACACATCTCCCAAAACAAATCAACCCAAAACCCCTCACCCAACCCACCTCCCACTTCCTACACCAATCTTTCCCCAACCTAGGCCTCCTCTACTTCCCCTTCCTATCCCAACCCAAGCCCATGCTTGTTCACCACCCCGGGTGTGTCATACGCTAGCTATCACCAAACCACCCACCATAGATCCCCCTACTCCATTAGCAATAGAAGTTGCTACCCACACACCTACCCAAGTGGAGAAGGATGCCCATCCGAATCCACCTCCCAACATAGAGGAAATCCAAAGGCCAAACAACTCACACACCTCTAGCCTAGCTCCTCTAGAGACACCCAACCTCACCATAGATAAGTCCATACTCCAATGGCTCAAGAAAGGTCTCACCATTCCTAGTTCACAACCATGCCACCTACCCATGGGATATCAATCCCAAATCATTCCCATTCAGCCACATGTCACTTATCAAACTTCCTATTGTGTGGAAGATTTGGGAGACTTAGTGAACTACCTACATTGGCAAATTCACTTGACCAATATGCTAGCCTTGAGGCCGTCCGAAACTAACACCATTAGCCTAGCATATCCCTCCATTGGCTCCATCACTTCCATCTACACTAATGGCCAAGTTACTAGTGAGATCATCCCCCTTCTTCCCATGGAGGAAGAACCTATCCTAGTCCACTCCCCAACCATTAAGATCCCAAGTGCTTTGATCGGTCAACCCATTAGCAACCTTGGCCCAATTATTGAGGAGGATGACTCACCATTCGAGGACCTTGAGAGCATAGAGTACCCCTACCAAGGTGACCCTTACCATGATCCCTTTGACCCTTTTCTATGGGAGCCTAGATCTCAATGTAACCCACTCACCTTATTCACCACCCACCTTACCCTACCCTTACCACCCATGATAACCCAAAACCTTCCCTTCCTAGAATTGGGTTACACCAAAGAAGCCTTAACCATAGGCAACATACACAATGGGGTTGATAGATGGCCCCACTCCATGATGTCTCCCTTCTTAGATCCCTTTGACTCATACGAATGGAAGCTCAAGGGCCACCCCACACCTATGCACATAGAAGTCATCACTAGGATTGAAATGCATGTGCTTAGGCATACCACCCCACTTGACATGATTAGAAAGTCGGGTCCATTCATTCATATCATCCACATGTCAAGAAGAAAACATGAGTGGTCAATATTTGGTTGTAATGGTCCACCATCATTCATCATAAATCTCAAGCATGTTAGGAGCATTCATGGATGTCCGGGTCCCCCGGCACTCATCACACTCACACATGAAAGGGACACCTATGGATGCCCCGGTCCTCCCAAGACATTCAAAGTCTTCATAACATCAATGCATGATAGGTCTACATGTGGTTGCCCTGGACCACCTTTGCATACCACGCACTACTCACTCACACCGCATCTTAGTACATGACATATGCATCAAAACATGCATCAAGCAAAAAGCGGTGAGAATTAGAAAAAGCGGGCAAAAACTCGTGAGCGCCACTTGAAATTCCACGTTGGCGACTTGATGATGATGATGATTTTGGAGTGGCTCTACTCTAGGGTCACCTCCAATTTGAGGGTACGAGGACTTAGACCTTGCCAAGTTCCGAGTGGCATTGGCACCCGGCTTGCGGGTTGAACGTACTAATGGGTTTTGGGATTCATCCCACTTCCCACGTGGCGGATCCGGCACCCTCTAAGGGTACCGCTGATGTGACACGACCTCGGACCTAATGCAAGCAAGCACAATCGCATTCAAATGGGCGGAATTGGGCCGCCGCTCTCTCGTCGCTCACCCAAGCCCGGGGTGACTTGGCAATGCCAAGGTGAGGTTGAGGGGTTGGGCCCTTGCTGGTAGAGGGCCATCAAGGCCAAGATTTAATTCCCAATAGATTTGGAAGCCCAATTCAATGTGGCCGACGAAGTGCCAAAGGCACCGGTTGCAATTTCCCACAGTGATCACTCAAGTTTGTGGGGCTTGAGGATCGGGCTCTCACTCGCATAACCAGCGGAATTAAGAACTAATATTGAATGACAAACACTAATTGGAGAGAAGGTTTGAGCACTTACTCGACCGGTTTGAAGAAACCGGTCCCGGTCGGAGACGAGGGCGAGCGGGGAGGCGAGTGGATCCCCACACGCCGCGGCGGTGTCGCTTGACCTGCCCAAACAAGTTACACCACTACACCTCTCGCAGGAGGAGGATCTTGGGGTGGGGGTTAATGGGATTACATCAATACTACCTCCACGCAGGGAGGGGCCTTCAGCCGGCCAAGCGGGGTGGGGAAATTAATGCAAAGAACGACGACTAAGTGTGGATGCCGAATCTGCCGGTTGTCTGCGAACAGGGACAGGGGGTCAGTGTTGCTGCTGTAGATCCCACTCACGAATTTTGCTGATAGCAAGACTGGCGGCGAAAGCTTTGTAACAGGGAGGGGGATGTCTCAGAATTTCCTCAATTTCTTCTGGAACCGTTGCTGGTCGGGGCAGGAGCTTGAACAGGGCCTCTGTTTCTCGTACTAACAGGAACTGGCTTCTAACAGCAGGATGCAGAGGGTACCCCGGCCGCTCCCATCGTCGGAATCAGGCACCGATAGAGTCGTTGAAACCGTGGATGAATCTTCTTCGCAGAAAAACTGACGGGGATGCTAACCAATGTCGGAGTCTACCTGTGGAACCAGAAGAGTGAAGAGGGGTCGATGCAGACAGTGGGAAGCAGAGCCGCGCAATCATGGAAGAAAATTTGTAACTTCTGCTCCCAGATGCTGAATGGACTTCTGCTTTTTGATTCTGAAAGTAGACAGGCCGAGGTAGGACTTTGAAGAAGAACTTGAGAGCTGATTCTTCCGTGGTTTGTCGGGACAGAGCTTCTATTCCAGATCAGGTCTTCTGTTGGGGCAGATCTGCGCAGTCAGGGTAGATTGGACCTCCCGGGCCACACCAAACTCGGATGGGGGTGAGATCACTTCTGTTGCAAAGAAGACCCGGAGAAGCTTCCAACGATGGCTCTTGTGTCTTCAAACTCGTCCGGATGGCGTCGTGGTGGCCGCTGCAAGAGACTGGTTCATCTGCAACCTGTGGATAGCAACCTGCAGCTCTTGTGTTGGCTTCTAAAGAAGGAGATGGGGGAGGTGTATGTATGAAAGGGGTGATGGGGTGGAAGAAGTAGTGTGTATGGAGGGATGGGAAATGCTACTGGAGATAGGAAGGGGATGGGAGGGGGCAGTGGGGGCAGGTCCTCAGCTGGAGGTAGGGGAAGGTGGAGGCAATGGAGGTGAATGGAGGGAGATGGGAGGGGCGACCCTAGCAAGAAGGGAGAGGGGGGGGCGGCCAAATCATGGAGGGAATGGTGGATTCAAATTTGAAATGGTCTTGGGAGTGGGGGATTGTGTGGGAACTAGGGAAGATTGTGTGGGAATGGGTGGGATTGTGTTGGAAAGTGGGAGATGCCTCCTTGGGACAATGGGAGTGGAGTAATGGCAACTTGGGGAAGTGGAGGGGTATTGAATGAGGTGGGTAGCTAGTGGAGGTGGTTGGGGAGGGGAGGAGAGAGAAGAAAATTTGAAATTGGGGTTGGAGGAGAGAGAAAGTGGGGTGAAATAGAGAGATTAAGAGGGGAATAGGTGGGGAATCTCTCCCCTTGGGTCTCTCACCCAAAAAACTAGAGGAATCACTCCAATTTGAACTCAAATGGCAATTTTAACTCATTCATTCATTAACTTGAGATGGGGGGAAATGGGGTCCTATATATAGGAAACCCACATTTCTACAAAAGACCCTGACAAAGGACTCATTGACAAATAACCGAAGGGGTAGGGGAGCTCATTGGGCCAAGCCCGAAGAAATGGGCCCAATTAGCACATTACACATTCTAAAGACACTCAAACATAGGAAAATAAATGCTAGACCTAGGAACATGACTCAAATAAAATGTAAATTACATCAAATGACTCAAATAAAAATTACATAGGACTCAGAATTAAATGACTAGATCATGCCGGATGCAACCGGGGCGTGGAGACGAGCTGTGAACGTGGGCATGGTGGTGATGTCCCCATCATACTCCCGGGGTGCGGAGAACTCGACTCTGTCGAGTAAGTGTCCTTCCCTCCTTGGAGGGTGTAGAAGTGGTACTGTCCTCAAGTCTTCCGAACGAGACCGTTCCATCCACCGGCCGAGATAGCGCTCATATACCTTGCTCCGAGTGGTAGTGACTTGTTCATTCAATATTTGTTCAATTTGTTCACGCTGGGCTCTCTTGGCTGGTGGTTTATTAACATGGGTGGGTGCTCTCTCAAGGGACGAAGTAGGCTCAATCTCCTTACTAGGTACCACCGTGGGTCCCTTATATGGCACTAGGTCGGCAACATTGAATGTTGGACTTATTCCATACTCCTTATGGAGATCTAACTCGTAGGCATTTGCACCTATGCACCTCAAGACCTGGAAGGGACCAGCCCCACGTGGCCTCAGTTTAGAGTCGGCTCCCGGGGAGAGCCTCTTCGTCCTTACCATCACAAAGTCACCCACATGGAATTCTTGGTGACGCCGATGAGAGTCGGCCAGCCTTTTATAAGCCTCATTCTTCTTGCTACTGTGCTTGCAAAGGTTATCATGCAATTTTATGAGTGCTGACCTTCTAGTGGTTATGGGTGGACCTGGACAACCATATATTGACCATTCATGCCATGATGCCATATGGCCCTTGATGAGCCTTGGTGGGCCGGGGCAACCATATGTGGACTTATCATGCAATGTTGTCATGTAGACTTTGGTGGGCTTAGGTGGACCGGGGCAACCATATGTGAATCTATCATGCAAAGTGGTGATGCATGTCGGGGGACCCGGACATCCGTAGATGCCTTTGATATGCTTAAGACCCATGATGAATGAAGGTAGACCACTACATCCAAATTTGGACCACTCATGCTTTCTACTTGACATGTGGGTGATATGAATGAATGGACCCAACATAGTGTTCATGCCAAGGGATGTGGAAAGCCTAGACACATGCATACTTTTCCCAAAAGTGACTTCCATGTGTATAGGTGTGGGACAACCTTTGAATTCCCATTGGAACGGATCGAATGGATCTAAGAAGGTGGTCATCATGGGGTGGGGCACAACCTTATTACCTAGGGATATGTGGCCTGAGGTCATGGTTTCCAAGGTGTAACCCGGGTCTAAGATGGAGTGGATTGGGTCAAACATGGTGAGTTGGTGTAGGGAAAGGTGGGTGGTGGATAAAGTGTTTGGGTCACACGAGTCTCTTGACTCCCATTGGAATGGATCATATGGATCGTGAAAGGGGTTACCTAGGGGGAGGAACTCCATGTCCTCAAGATCCTTAAAAGGTGCTAAGTCATCCTTCTTCATGATAGTTGGGTCAATGTTCTTGGCAAGTGGGTCATCCATGAGTGGGGGGCTTGGCTTTCTACCCGAGATAAGAAGCTCTAAATCGAGGAGAAGGTTGGGCTCATCAGGTGTAGGGAGGAAGAGAAGGAGGTCGCTAGTGTAGCAACCAATGGTGCAAACCGAGGTGATAGACCCTATGCATAGGTGTAGGAGGCTAAGGCTCCTAGGTTGTTCGATCATAGGGGTCAACATGCTAGTCATCTCTAATTGCCATGCTATGCCTTTGAGAAGGTCCTCTAAGGTCTCCACTTGATAGGATGTTTGGATTGTGGTGTGATAGGAGAAGAATGGCACTACGGGAAGGTCTTTTTCTATGGGAGGAAAAACATGGGCCGAGATCTCTCTGATTGGGCTCTCCTTTAGCCAACTAACAATAGGTTCTTTTAAAATGAGCTTGGTCCCAACTAGTGAGGGTGATGTAAGGTGAGGGCCATCGTGTGATGTTTCTTCCTCAACTTGGACTTGGGTTTCCTCCAAGGTGGGGAGTGGGTTTGGAGTGTCCTCAACTATTGAATTGGGTATGAGTTCTTCTACCAAGGAGGTGAGAGGGTCTTTTGGGGTGATGAGGGTTGGTGTGTGGTACTCCCGGGGTGGGGGGTAAAGGGAAACTTGGTTTGGGATTGGTAGTGTGGAGTTTGGGAGTGGAAGTATTGGAGGCTTAGGTTGGGATATGATTGGAGTTGGAAGTGGAAGGTGGGTTGGGTGATGGGATTTGGGTTGGGTCGTGGTGGTCGACGTGATTCTAAGTGGAGGGATGGGAATGGGGTCCACTTGGGGTTGGATAGCGAGGTTTGCGGAAGGGGGTTTTGGTTGGAGTGTGGGGACCCTTAGGGGATTCGGTGGAGAGGTGGATGTTTGGTTTATTTGGGCCTGAAGGGAGAGGATTTCGTTGCGAAGTGAAGTTATGATGGTTGAGAAGTGATTTGTTGGGAGTGGTAGGGGAGGAGGCCTAAAGGTGGTATCAAGTTGGTCGGGTGGGGATGGGGGAGTGGTAGTGCACCTCGGGCTAGGGGTGTTTGAGTAGAGGGGATGAGAATATTTGGGGATGTAGATCTTTCTAAGTTCAACCTTCATATCATCCCATGAGGAAATGGGCCCTTGCCTCCTAACCCTCCGTATGCCCACTATGTCTTCCCACTTACTTTTGGCTTGACCTCAAAGTCGTCCCTTGGCCTTTCGGACTCTCGCGGATCCATATACCCAAGTCTTTTCAAAGTACTTTTCTATGGTAGTCTCCCACCTAAGATAGTCACTAGAATGCGATCCGTCAAAGGTAATATCCCTATCTTGGATGAAGTCCATGGGTGGTGAGTAGGCTAAGTAGGTGGCCATGATGATCGGGGAAATCAATGCAAGGGTCGGATTGATGATGACTCCAATGCAAGCATGCCCTAGGACTTGACTTGATAGAGACAAGTCAATGACTTGCTCTGATACCAATTGATGTGACACGACCTCGGACCTAATGCAAGCAAGCACAATCGCATTCAAATGGGCCGAATTGGGCCGCCGCTCTCTCGTCGCTCACCCAAGCCCGGGGTGACTTGGCAATGCCAAGGTGAGGTTGAGGGGTTGGGCCCTTGCTGGTAGAGGGCCAGCAAGGCCAAGATTTAATTCCCAATAGATTTGGAAGCCAAATTCAATGTGGCCGACGAAGTGCTAAAGGCACCGGTTGCAATTTCCCACAGTGATCACTCAAGTTTGTGGGGCTTGAGGATTGGGCTCTCACTCGCATAACCAGCGGAATTAAGAACTAATATTGAATGGCAAACACTAATTGGAGAGAAGGTTTGAGCACTTACTCGACCGGTTTGAAGAAACCGGTCCCGGTCGGAGACGAGGGCGAGCGGGGAGGCGAGTGGATCCCCACATGCCGCGGCGGTGTCGCTTGACCTGCCCAAACAAGTTACACCACTACACCTCTCGCAGGAGGGGGATCTTGGGGTGGGGGTTAATGAGATTAAATCAATACTACCTCCACGCAGGGAGGGGCCTTCAGCCGGCCAAGCGGGGTGGGGAAATTAATGCAAAGAACGACGACTAAGTGTGGATGCCGAATCTGCCGGTTGTCTGCGAATAGGGACAGGGGGTCAGTGTTGCTGCTGTAGATCCCACTCACGAATTTTTATGATAGCAAGACTAGCGGCGAAAGCTTTGTAACAGGGAGGGGGATGTCTCAGAATTTCCTCAATTTCTTCTGGAACCGTTGCTGGTCGGGGCAGGAGCTTGAACAGGGCCTCTGTTTCTCGTACTAATAGGAACTGGCTTCTAACAGCAGGATGCAGAGGGTACCCCGGCCGCTCCCGTCGTCGGAATCAGGCACCGACAGAGTCGTTGAAACCGTGGATGAATCTTCTTTGCAGAAAAACTGACGGGGATGCTAACCGATGTCGGAGTCTACCTGTGGAACCAGAAGAGTGAAGAGGGGTCGATGCAGACAGTGGGAAGCAGAGCCGCGCAATCATGGAAGAAAATTTGTAACTTCTGCTCCCAGATGCTGAATGGACTTCTGATTTTTGATTCTGAAAGTAGACAGGCTGAGGTAGGACTTTGAAGAAGAACTTGAGAGCTGATTCTTCCGTGGTTTGTCGGGACAGAGCTTCTATTCCAGATCAGGTCTTCTGTTGGGGCAGATCTGCGCAGTCGGGGTAGATTGGACCTCCCGGGCCGCACCAAACTCGGATGGGGGTGAGATCACTTCTGTTGCAAAGAAGACCCGGAGAAGCTTCCAACGATGGCTCTTGTGTCTTCAAACTCGTCCGGATGGCGTCGTGGTAGCCGCTGCAAGAGACTGGTTCGTCTGCAACCTGTGGACAGCAACATGCAGCTCTTGTGTTGTCTTCTAAGGAAGGAGATGGGGGAGGTGTATGTATGAAAGGGGTGATGGGGTGGAAGAAGTAGTGTGTATGGAGGGATGGGAAATGCTACTGGAGATAGGAAGGGGATGGGAGGGGGCATGTCCTCAGCTGGAGGTAGGGGAAGGTGGAGGCAATGGAGGTGAATGGAGGGAGATGGGAGGGGCGACCCTAGCTAGAAGGGAGAGGGGGGGGCGGCCAAATCATGGAGGGAATGGTGGATTCAAATTTGAAATGGTCTTGGGAGTGGGGGATTGTGTGGGAACTAGGGGAGATTGTGTGGGAATGGGTGGGATTGTGTTGGAAAGTGGGAGATGCCTCCTTGGGACAATGGGAGTGGAGTAATGGCAACTTGGGGAAGTGGAGGGGTATTGAATGAGGTGGGTAGCTAGTGGAGGTGGTTGGGGAGGGGAGGAGAGAGAAGAAAATTCGAAATTGGGGTTGGAGGAGAGAGAAAGTGGGGTGAAATAGAGAGATTAAGAGGGGAATAGGTGGGGAATCTCTCCCCTAGGGTCTCTCACCCAAAAAACTAGAGGAATCACTCCAATTTGAACTCAAATGGCAATTTTAACTCATTCATTCATTAACTTGAGATGGGGGGAAATGGGGTCCTATATATAGGAAACCCACATTTCTACAAAAGACCCTGACAAAGGACTCATTGACAAATAACCGAAGGGGTAGGGGAGCTCATTGGGCCAAGTCCGAAGAAATGGGCCCAATTAGCACATTACACATTCTAAAGACACTCAAACATAGGAAAATAAATGCTAGACCTAGGAACATGACTCAAATAAAATGTAAATTACATCAAATGACTCAAATAAAAATTACATAGGACTCAGAATTAAATGACTAGATCATGCCGGATGCAACCGGGGCGTGGAGACGAGCTATGAACGTGGGCATGGTGGTGATGTCCCCATCAACCGCGGTGGATCCTAGTGAGTGTCTTGAGCCTACACCTATCCTTGGGAGCGACACCCTCGGAGTGCCACCACAAACTAGCCCGAGAGCCCGACGTCAGCACATGGCGGCAATACTAAGCAAAGCAAGATCTCTTCGCCAGCCTAAGGGTGTGTCCGAGCCACTTTGTCGAGTGGAAGCACCATTCCTCGGCTATGGACATGGGTCGAGTTTGGAGAACAAGGTTCGCCCGGAACTGCGTTTGGGATGCTACTTCCCCGGTGGACCCATACTCGACAGGGTCGAGTTTTCCCCACCCCGGGGGTATGATGGGGACATCCCTTGCCCCTCCACATTTTTTGAAGCTCGGATTGATCGTCGGTGTACGCCATTATGTTCCTCATGTGTTTGTGAGTCGAGTCATGTAATTTTCTTGTTTTTATTTGAGTCTTAAACATGTAATTTTCCCTTTATTGAGTCATGTACCTAGGTTAGAAAGTCATTTTCCTAAGTCTTGAAGTCATTATGTTGGTTTGATAGGTTAATGGGCCCAATTCATTGGGCTAGGCCCAGGGGCGCCCCTCCCTTGGACTGTTTGGTCATTAGTTAGTTTGTCAGGGTCAGTTTGGTCTTAGAAAAAGTGTGGGGTCTATAAATAACCCCACCCCTCTCTCATTTGTAACAATTATGCTTGAATATTGAATCCAAAAAATTTCCACACCTTCTAGTTCCCTCTCAATATCTCCCTCTCTCTCTCTCTTACTATCACTCTCTCTAAGTGGGTTGTGCCCCCCTCTCTCTCTCCTCCCCACCCTAATTTTGAAATTCATTCTCTCTCCTCCCCATTCACCCCTCATTAAGGCCCCTCCCTACGTGGAGGTAATCTTAGTTGTAATAAGTCTAACCCCCACCCCAAGCGCCCCCCTCCTGCGAGAGGTGTAGTTCATGTAATAATATTTTCGCAGATTTGAAGCGACACCGACGCGGCTTGCGGGCGCAAACCCTTGCCTCCCCGCTCGCCCCCGTCTTCGGCCGGAGTTGGCGTCTTCACGCCGGCTAGGTGAGCCTCGGTCCCCCTTTCCTTGCTGGTCAATATCACTTGCTTAGCTTAGTATTCTTGCTTTGCTGCGTCGGACGGAGAGCGAGGGCCCGACCCAAATTGCCGAACACGTGAGTGTCCATCGCGGGTGAGTTGTGAGCGAGCCATTTCAACCCACACCCATGGTGTGACGGCCACCCGTGAGTGGGCATCCTTGGCCCAATTGGGGTTCTCCCCAAGCTTGCCAAGCACCGGAGCATCATTGTCCCACCCCGGACCCTCTCCATTATCGTTTAGTTGCCCACGGGCACAAGTGTGCACCAAGCGAGTGAGCCGTTCGAGTGGTATCATCGCCAATTTGCTTGCTTGCAACCTTAGGTCCAAGGGTCATATTGTCTTGTGGTCATCACCCCAAGGTGGTGTCACATCAAGGGTGTTGCAAGAAAGGACGACCCCACTCTTCTTCTTGTTTCTAGGTCTTCTCTTCTTCTTTTTCTTTTTCTCTTCAGTGGCTGGCAACTGCTCTTGGGGAAGCTCACCCCATAAGAGAGGCTCTTCTTTCATCTCGGCTTCCGCTTCTGGAGCGAGTTCGAGTGACTCGAACTCCTCCCAGGGGACATACTCCTTCAACTCCATAGGCTGGATCTCGGGCTGTTCATAGTCTTCAAGCCCATCAATGATGGCCTGGAGCCTTTCTACCGTAGGGCTGGTTTCCTTGTGCACCCGCATCGGGATGTGTTTCTTCTTGTTGTGAGTGGGCCGTCTCATAATGAGCCGGGGGGCTGTGTCATGCAAAACAGGTGTCACCGGTGGCGGTGCTGGTTGGGGTGTAACACCCCTTATGCGAACCTCTGGAGTGGGCCGAAGAGCTTGTCTTCTTCTTCTGTTCTTCGTTGGCGCAGCTTGCCAACCTCCTTGATCATGAGCTGGCGCCATGACGAAGGCTTGATAAGTGGCCTGCGTACTGGACTCCGCCCATTCTTCAGGCAACTGTTGGTATAAAGATACCATGTTGACAGTGATGCCAAGGCCCGGCATCTCGTGCGGCTGCGGAGGATCCACTCTGAGCTACCCCATGTCCAGCTCTCCCTTCTTGATCAAGGACTCAATGACATCCTTGAAGATGTAGCAATCCTCAATGGTATGCCCAAGCATCTGATGATATGGGCAAAAACGAGGATCATCCTTCTTCTTGAAGTCACCAGGCCTCTTTGGATCTGGTAATGTGATCTTGTTGTACCTGGTGGCCCATTCAAATAGGACCCAGGCTTTGTCTCGAGGAAAGGAATACAATTTGTTCCTCATCTTCTCCCGCAGGGAGGGACCTTCCCGCCGTTCAGTGGAGGTGTTGGCCATCTCTTTGGCTTTCTCTTTCTGTTTCTCAAAAGCTTCGAAGTCTAGTGTATGAACTTCTGGCGGTGTTGGCCTCCTCTCGGCCTGCCGGACCCTCTGACTTGATGCAGCTGGAGCAGAAGAGTATCGAGCAAGGAATGCTTCGATCTCTGCCATTATGTTGTTCAGACGGTCGAACGACCTCACCTCAGCACCGATCATCCTCTCAAGGATCTCCTTCTTCAGATTCTGTTTACAGATCTGCACTGCGTCCTCCTGATGCGGGGGACGTTTGCACCTCATGCTGAGGTTCCTCCATCTCTTTATGTAGTCGAGTGCCGACTCCTCATTTCTCTGTCTCGTGGCGTAAAGTTCTGCCACGGTCACCTCCCGCTCAGCTATGTAGAATCTTTCCTTGAATTTCTTCTGCATATCAGGCCAGTCTGCAATGGACCCGGCGAGCAAGCTCGAATACCACTCGAAAGCGAGCCCGGTAAGTGTCGAGCCAAAGCATTTGAGAAGATAAGCTTCATCCACAGCTAGATCCCCCATAACATCCACATAATAGGCAATGTGCTCCCTGGGAGACCCTTGCCCATTAAATTTCTCAAACTTCGGCGGCTTGGTAATGCCGACCGGTAGCCTCTTGGCAGCATAGTGTGCCGGGTAAGGTACCCGGTTTACGTCGAATGGTGTGTGATCACCATCGCTCCTCTCCGCCAGCTTCATATCTATCATTTGTTCAAGCATTAGTCTGCTTACTGTTGCCGGGTCAACCGGGTTTGGATAGAAATGGGCCGGTTGCATCAGCGGTGTTGTTAACACTGTCGCCTGAGGTGCAATAGTGGACTCCTGGAATGGCAGGTTCGGTGGCGGGGCCGGTGTGACATGTTGTGGCTGATGCAGGGGTACGCCTCCAGTGTAGGTGGTATTGGGGGAGACACCGTCGCCTGTGGAGAAGCTTCCGAGGGCTGCCCGTTGCCCCCAGGGGTCTCTGGTAATGCTTCAGTCTGCCCGAATGTTGAGGGCTGAGCGGCTCTTTCAGTCAGTTGTTTCTTCAACAATTCGATCTCCCGTTGATATTGTTGCATCATGTGCAATACCGCGGGGTCGTTCATGGGAAGGCTAGGGGTGCCCCCCCTTTCTTCGATCGGCACCTCTTCGGATGAAGTGGATGGTCCTCCCGCCGTGCCTTCTGTAATAACATTGGCAGCCAAGGATGTTGAAGGTTCCTCATAGTTAGCTCCTCCAGTGTGGACTTGCGTCTTTTCAGCTGCCGCTTTCCCTCTTCTGGTAAGAGGTCCTGGCCTTGTGGCAAGCCTGGCTACTTCTTCGGGCTCGGTTGGTAGAGCCCCGTACCGGCCAGATACCCCTGCCATATTGTAGGTATAAACTCTTATGTCTCTGCCTCTTCTTGTTCTTCTTCTCGATGGCCTACCTGGAAAGACCAATCTGTCAAAGACCGCTCTCCGCGGCTTCACTTCTTCCCTTCGCGGGGACTGATAATGCTCCTCAGAGTAGTTTCTTGACTCGGCAGTGGGCACTGGCCGTGTCTCTTCTTCTTCAAAGGTAGAGGCTACTACCCCCAGTAATCTCTGGCGACCCAGGGGAGTGCTCCCTGGGCCCCGCAAGTAGTTCTTCATGGCTTGCTCCACTCCTTCCCAGTCCTGGTCAGGAGGAGAAGCTGATGATGTCACCCTGTTGGCAGCAACGGGCATGTGGGTTCCAGGCTCCACATGGGCAGCCTGATAGTGGCGTCGGTAGTGTCGATGGTGGATGTTGTCCGGTGGGGCCGGTGTAGTTAATGTCATCTGGTAGACGGCGGCCGATGTCTTGACCCGATCTCCTTGTTGTGCCCTTGTTGGGCGGAAGGTGCTGGGCCTCGCCTGGGCTGGTGAGGTGAACCGGGCCCCCTTGGGAACCCAAACTTGCTTACATTTGGTGGGCCGAGAGGCCGACTGATGCTGCGGCGCTGGGGCCTGAATGGCGGGCGTCATCCTGCCCTTCATCTTCTCCAGTGCCTGAAAAGAGTTGCGCACTGGTACGGCGGGTACAATGCGATCCGGGATCACCTCGGAACGCTGTCCGTTAAGATGCACCTGGAAAGTCCCGATGACAGCCGACTTGCCGGTGCTGGAGAACCGGCCTCGGTATGATGTTGTGGCATGGCTCCTTCGGAGCCTCCTTTGGTGAGAGGCCGACCCTGGGTGTGAAGGGCCGGCAGTTTGGTGCACGTGCTGCACGTTGCAGCTCAGCGTCCCAGTCGGGACGGTCTTGGAAGTCTCGGCCATCGATCGGCCGACAGCAGCTTTGGCGGCCCCCTGGATGGGAGCGTTGCTTTCAGTCCTGTCAGACGCTTCCACGTCCAGCAGGTTCGTGAAGGCTACCCCAAGGAAGTGGGGGAAGCCTACCGCGGGAGGGAAGCTCCCGAAGCTGAGGGGGACGGCCAAGTAGCCGTTCCGAACATGGCTCTCGACGGCCTGTTGGCCGAACGTGGGGTCCATCCTGGTGTCCGAAATGCAACCTGTATTTGCAAATCAAACAATTAGCATTACATGAAAGGGGCCATAGGGCCCTTAGTCCCAGCAACGAGATGAAGGGTGATTTCAGTCCCACCGGGCGTGCCAGACTTGTGGACGCACTAAAATTCGGGGGGGAAATCTGTTCGTTTGTTGGTCGGGGTTAATTCTTCTATTTAGTGCGAGGGCGTGCCAGTCACAAAGTGATGATTTATTCGCGCTTCGTGGAAGCCCATGGTGCGCGCGATCTGACTAATCAGACAATTGTGTGGTTCGTGTCGGGACTGGAACCCGCCTTGCCGTAAAGGTCACTGCGTTATTTACATCCCCCATACGGGGGAACACCCTTGATTGATTGCCGGGAATAAGGGCCCTACGGCCTAGAGAGAATACTAATCATCCAGGAGGATAGTGAAAGATGAACTATGCTAGAGACCCGTATTGGGACGTGAATGTTCAGACTATGTCGGCCACTCATGGGCCACTTCATGTTCGGACGAAGCTCCGTGCTTGTAGTATAAAAGACGGTGACAAAACAGCGTGAATGTCTGCCACGAACAAGGCAAGTTTAATGAGAATACGGGATTGGATCCCGGTAGAAACGGGTCAAGTTGATAGACTGTTGGCCGGAGATGATTTCGAACTATGGCCATGTCGGAAATTCCGTAAACCACATCCGATACCATAAGGCGTCGTCGATTTTCTCTTTGCACCCAGTCCGAGGGAGTGAATTATTAAGTGCATAGCCCGAGCTCACTAACGTGCGCCCTCACACGTGGATCGACCTGCCCGGTCAGGTCACGGGGTT
The DNA here is from genome assembly GCA_022559845.1 of Amorphophallus konjac. Lineage (NCBI taxonomy): Eukaryota > Viridiplantae > Streptophyta > Magnoliopsida > Alismatales > Araceae > Amorphophallus > Amorphophallus konjac. The sequence continues at coordinate 201,496,047 of CM040120.1, read as the reverse complement.
CGAAGGAGGGCGCCGGATAAGGGAGCACATGGGGGGGCGCGCCAGTTTAGCCATGACGTATTAGCAATTTTCAAGGAGATGGGCGCGCCGGTTACGGGGCGTCGGGTTAAGAATGTTAAAAGGGCGGGGCGCGCCGGTTTAGCCATGCCGTATTAGCAATTTGCAAGGAGAGGTGAGAGTGGAGGAGCGCGTCGTTTTTAGGCGTATGGAGGAGTGGGAGGGGTGCGCCATTTTTAGGTGTATGGAGTGATGCGGGACGGGACCACGGACACGACAAGCTCGTGACTGCCCCTTAACGAGGGAAGCGTCAGACGTGCACGATTGAGAAACTGGCAAGAGCTAGGGTGGTCGATTTGCACTCTCGTGCCCGGATCGGGTCACGGGGACGGTCTCGCTCTCTCTCTCGCAGCAGCGGTGAATGATAATATAGCGAGCTAACGGACCTAAAGCATGCTCTCTAGCAGCGGCATAAACAAGTATATATGAAAATAAGCAAATGCCGAGTGTAGGGAGTGAGAACGATACCTCCACGCGCTCGGCGTGGGGAAGACGGGCCCGGCCGAAAATCATACTCCCGGAACAATATTACACAATATTACAGAAATGCAAGCCACTGCCCACTCCACGCAGGGAGGTAAAGGGCTACACAATGGGGTCCGGGAGGACCGAATTCGGGTTGACGGGCGGCTTCTTGCGTTGATTCGGCAACACCCGAACACGTGACGGTGGGGTCCACGTGCTGTCCGGAGAGGCCGTGTAGGACCCGGTGGCACCGCTGTAGTGGTGGATGCCCGGAGGGTCGCTCCTTGGGATGGCGGCACGCTGGTTCGCCGGCCGGAGGCCCGGCGGCTCCGTTCGGCACCGGTCGGTACCCGATCGAAAATCTGCCGGTTCTGTATTTCGGCGCACGCTCCGGCGAGAATGGGCGCTGCGATCAGCCCCGATGTCGAATCGACACGAGACTGGCGCCGTTGGAAAGCTAGCTTGAAGCTCTTCAACTTAGGCCCGAAGATCTGGCCTGGATCTGCTTGGATCTTGACTTATGGAATTTTCAATCTCCTATTGTACAGTAACCGAAGACTCAGACCTGCAGAGAACTTGACTATGGATTGCCTTTGACCGTGAGGTAGACGTCAGAATCTGGGGTTGTGTTCTTCATAGACGTTGTTGGCAATGGAGTTGGGAAGACAGAAAAAGTTGTTTAGACACGTTTGGATGTGTCTATGATTTTCTGTGATTTGTTTACTGGACAAATGTCGGATCTGGGATCTGACTAAAAGTACTGTAGCTCCGGTAGAACATGAATTATTAAAAATAGGTAGAAGGATGATAAAAATTTAAGAAAAATTGTGGTGGTAGGGGACGATGGACAGAACACCCAGTTAAATTGGGAGATCTAACATAAATCAAAATGATGGTCGAAGGTGGAGAACTCAGGGCTACTATCACTGTAGACAGTGACAGAACAGATCTGAGATAGAGAGTTGAACGAAATGGTAAAGATATGAAACGGTGGCTTTTGAATCTGGATTTTTTTGTGGAGAAGGGGCTATAAGATAGGAACCAACCCTAAAAATTTCAAATCGATCTGAACTCGTGGCTGGCTTCAGGAATTCACGAACTACACCTCTGTCCAGCAGGATAGAAAACCGAAGACGATCCCGTGGCGGCTCGAAGGCGGCACGAACGGCGGCGGCGGCGGCACAGACGATCACCGGAGGTTGAGAGGAGGGGATTGAAGATAGAACCACTCTATAATTTGGGGTTGGAGAAGGAAGAACACCAGGGGAGAGAGGGAGAGAGGGCACACCCTTCTTGCTTCAAGCAATTTTCACATAATTTCATCATTAATTTCTAATGACACTATACATAGGCTTATATAGAAAATGGCAAGGGGTGGGGGGCTGATAATTTCATGGGAAATATGTCATTTTCATCCCCCATGTGGTCAAAACTCAAAATAAATAAATTACATATGAATGGGGCACTCCTTTGACTAGGTAGGTAAGGTAGGTGGCCTACCTTTGAAATTTTAACCCCTTTGTCTCCCATGTGGTCAATTAGCATTCAAACCTTCTAGATGGCCACCTAGGATGGTTGACCAGCCCCACATGGATGAGGTGGACCAATGGGGAAGGGGAGGGGCCCCCCTAGCTGGACCTACTACACATTTGCATAAAAACCCACACAATCCAAGGGAATGACGTATTGGCTTACAAAGCCGTACAATTGCGCTTATACTTTCCCATGGATATAAAAATAAACTAAAGGACACAAATGCAGAATAAAATATACATGCTCGGCGTCGATTCCCATCAACTCTCCCCGGGTGGGAGGAACTCGACCCCGTCGAGTAGGGGTAAGGATGCTCGAATACTCCGGCGGATCCGTCACCGTGCCAAGTAACGCGGGTACGCTCCACTCCAAGTGACCGTCACCTGCTCATTCCATATATACTCGATATGCACAAACTGCTGTGGGCTAAAGGTGGACACTCCGAGTGGGGTACTCTCAAAAGGGAAGGAAGCAGCTCGAAGACTCACTAGGAATCACCGCTGAGTCCCAATAGATGACTGATCCGGGTATAGATGTAGAATCGACCCAATACTCATCAAGTGAGTCCACTCGCCTCTTACTCATAAGAGAACGACAACGAGCTTGCACAAGACGCATGCAGACAAACAAACGACACACAAACCATGCAAACAAATCACTCAAAACAAAACCACACAAAGAAAAAGCACACTGTTAGTCCGACCCGTTCATGGGTGACGGCGGACCAGGATACCCGAATATGTGCCATGCATATACTAGATGTACACGATGGTTGATGGAAGGGAGGACTCCTAGACACCCTAAGATGTACCACTCATGCATTGGTGACCGATGGGATTTGGGTGAAGAAGGGGTAGGAGATCCGAAACTACCCTCGTCATCATCCCTAGATGTAGAGACGGCTTGCCGAACAGACTGAGGGGTATGGGTGGAATAGTGAACTCCTTGGAAGAGGTGGAGGGAATGTGATAGCTCGGGAGCTTCACTAGTAGAGGGGTCAAAAGGGTCAAAGAAGGTATGACCCCGGGAGATGGGTTCCTCCATGACACGGTCCCAATCGTGAAATTCTTGAAGGTGTGAATGGTCACCTTCATCCGCCATAGTGAACGGGACGAAGGTCATGTGAAGAAAATAAACTTCCTCCCTTGGGCAAAAGAGAATGAAGTCAGACTCGGCCGGCATCGGGATGAGTCGAAGAATCTCCGTGGTGACACACCCCACAGTGCACACGGAGGTAATGGATCCTAAGGCCGGATGGGTGAAGCTAAGACTAGCGGGTTGGTCAAAGCCTCGGGCCAAAAGATGCGTCAACTCCCATTGTGAATCTAATCCCATAATAAGGTCATCCAAAGTATCGACATGGTGACTAGACCGAAAAGTTGTGTGGTAGGAGTTGACGGACACCAAAGGTAGGGTAGGGTCCATAGACGGGTAAGGGAGTGGGACCAAGCCATCCTTGAGCCAACTAAGAAGCGGCTCGGCTATGTATAATGTACCCGTTAGAAATACGGGTGGCTCGGGATGAGGTGGCTCCAAGCGCGAATCTGAAGGTGGAGTGGGCCGCTGGGGCTGGGTGGCTGGACATACGGGGTCCCTAAGGGTGATCTTACCGGGTAGGTATGGTGGGCATAAGGTGCAAGTCCTCTTGTCCCAGTCAAGATTGGCCCTTCTCTCTCCTAACCACTTTTGCCCTAAAATGATGCATGAACCAGCAAGTGTGCCGATCCTGCACCATGCACCATCGGTGTAGAGAACAGAGCCGATCCTCTTATAGAACTCAACACAAGCAAAATCACCATCGCGGACAATCTCGCCTGTCTTGGAGAGAGACTCCACGATGTCAAGAGAAACCCAATTATCCGACTCCCTATCGGTGAAATGGAGTTCCGTTGTGGACCCGTTGGGTAGAGCGGCTTTCATAATGAGAGGGGCAAAACCAAAGGCTCGATCCATGAGGACATTCACTTTGGCCACAAAGGTTGACCACTCGGACGTATGGTCTTAGGGATCGGCCATGGGTAGTGGACATGGACATGCATACACACGGTGATAAGACACTAGACCGACTATGCAAGTTTAGAATGCATGCACACTAAGGACCCTAGACGTAAACCAAGACTCGGTACGTGGCGGAGATAACCGATCCGAAGATCACTCGCACAAGTGTGCGGCCTTCCCGATAGGCGTGGCCTAACGTTCGGACAACACCTTTTGATATACCGAGTAAAGGGATGTATGCGACCCAAAACGACTCTTTTTTGTTGTTTTAAAAATATGATGATCTTAGACTCGACGTAGACAATGAATAATGACTAGACATAAATGACACTCTTTTTTTTTTTTGACACCCTAGACTCAAACTCGCTCTGATACCAAATTGATGCGGGACGGGACCACGGACACGACAAGCTCGTGACTACCCCTTAACGAGGGAAGCGTCGGACGTGCACGGTTGAGAAACCGGCAAGAGCTAGGGTGGTCGATTTGCACTCTCGTGCCCGGATCGGGTCACGGGGACGGTCTCGCTCTCTCTCGCAGCAGCGGTGAATGATAATATAGCGAGCTAACGGACCTAAAGCATGCTCTCTAGCAGCGGCATAAACAAGTATATATGAAAATAAGCAAATGCCGAGTGTAGGGAGCGAGAACGATACCTCCACGCACTCGGCGTGGGGAAGACGGGCCCGGCCGAAAATCGTACTCCCGGAACAATATTACACAATATTACAGAAATGCAAGCCGCTGCCCACTCCACGCAGGGAGGTAAAGGGCTACACAATGGGGTCCGAGAGGACCGAATTCGGGTTGACGGGCGGCTTCTTGCGTTGATTCGGCAACACCCGAACACGTGACGGTGGGTCCACGTGCTGTCCGGAGGGGCCGTGTGGGACCCGGTGGCACCGCTGTAGTGGTGGATGCCCGGAGGGTCGCTCCTTGGGATGGCGGCACGCTGGTTCGCCGGCCGGAGGCCCGGCGGCTCCGTTCGGCACTGGTCGGTACCCGATCGGAAATCTGCCGGTTCTGTATTTCGGCACGCGCTCCGGCGAGAATGGGCGCTGCGATCAGCCCCGATGTCGGATCGACACAAGACTAGCGCCGTTGGAAAGCTAGCTTGAAGTTCTTCAACTTAGGCCCAAAGATCTAGCCTGGATCTGCATGGATCTTGACTTATGGAATTTTCAATTTCCTGTTGTACAGTAACCGAAGACTCAGACCTGCAGAGAACTTGACTATGGATTGCCTTTGACCGTGAGGTAGACGTCCGAATCTAGGGTTGTGTTCTTCATAGAAGTTGTTGGAAATGGAGTTGGGAAGACAGCAAAAGTCGTTTAGACACGTTTGGATGTGCCTATGATTTTCTGTGATTTGTTTACTAGACAAATGTCGGATCTGGGATCTGACTGAAAGTACTGTATCTCCAGTAGAACATGAATTATTAAAAATAGGTAGAAGGATGATAAAAATTTAAGAATACTTATGGTAGTAGGGGACGATGGACAGAACACCCAGTTAAATTTGGAGGTCTAACATAAATCAAAATGATGGTCGAAGGTGGAGAACTCAGGGCTACTGTCACTATAGATAGTGACAGAACAGATCTGAGATAGAGAGTTGAACGAAATGGTAAAGATATGAAACGGTGGCTTTTGAATCTGGATTTTTTTTTGGAGAAGGGGCTATAAGATAGGAACCAACCCTAAAAATTTCAAATCGATCTGAACTCGTGGCTGGCTTCAAGAATTCACGAACTACACCTCTATCCAGCAGGACAGAAAACCGAAGACGATCCCGTGGCGGCTGGAATGCGGCACGAACAGCGGCGGCGGCGGCACAGACGATCACCGGAGGTTGAGAGGAGGGGATTGAAGATAGAACCACTCTAGAATTTGGGGTTGGAGAAGGAAGAACACCAGGGGAGAGAGGGAGAGAGGGCACACCCTTCTTGCTTCAAGTAATTTTCACATAATTTCTTCATTAATCTCTAATGACACTATACATAGGCTTATATAGAAAATGGCAAGGGGTGGGGGACTGATAATTTCGTGGAAAATATGTCATTTTCATCCCCCATGTGGTCAAAACTCAAAATAAATAAATTACATATGAATGGGGCACTCCTTTGACTAGGTAGGTAAGGTAGGTGGCCTACCTTTGAAATTTTAACCCCTTTGTCTCCCATGTGGTCAATTAGCATTCAAACCTTCTAGATGGCCACCTAGGATGGTTGACCAGCCCCACATGGATGAGGTGGACCAATGGGGAAGGGGAGGGGCCCCCCTAGCTGGACCTACTACACATTTGCATAAAAACCCACACAATCCAAGGGAATGACGCATTGGCTTACAAAGCCGTACAATTGCGCTTATACTTTCCCATGGATATAAAAATAAACTAAAGGACACAAATGTAAAATAAAATGTACATGCTCGGCATCGATTCCCATCATGGAGGAGTGGGAGGGGCGCGCCGTTTTTAGGTGTATGGAGGAGTGGGAGAGGCGCACCGTTTTATCCTTTAGAGAAGAGATGGGGGGATTTTGTGAGGAGGGTTGAAGCGGCGCGGTGGAACAATGGCCAAGCCATTTTAACCCGCACCGGGATAGCCATATGGGGGTTGTTTCGAAGCTCTGTTACTGCATTTTCTTTTCCTTTCACCCGTAGATTGGTTCAAGGTTTGATTTGTTCGTTCTGTTGATAGATCAAGCCGGTGATAAGGAGGTTTTAAGAGCTTTAACCATTTTAATCTTTTATTATGATGAAACAGTATGAACGTCTAAGTGTTTTACTCCAGCAGTTGCTCACAGAGGCCTCATTCTACTCTTCATCAGTTCAACCCGTTCACTTGTCGTTGGGCGTTCTTAGTCTTGGCGAAAATCCGGCAGCACCTCCCCTGGACCGAGACTTGCCAGACATAGAGGAGGGTCACCAATCGGATTGCTCCGGGGTAGACTCTCAAAAATCGGAGTAGCCTCACCGCGGTCCAAACCCAGATGTGAGTATGGAACGTTCGAGGGCCAGCCTGCAAGAACGACCACAGCTCACGGGTGATGATCTCGTGGAACGGGACAGATGTAGGCCATAGGTGGCCATGAATGTTCACCCTTCGAACAGGTTCCCTCAGAGTTCATGCCATAGAAGGGCAAGCTTCTGAGGACCCCAGGTGATGTTGAAAATCGGGAGGGAGAAAACGGAAGAAAAGGGGAAGAGGTGAGAGCAATAGAATGCCGTTTACGCCCACAAGAGTCACTCTTTTATTCATCCTCAAGGGGAAGGAAAGGAGGGAAGAGAGGTACAGGACGAGATCTACCCCCCCAAAGCACAGGGAAGAATATAATGGAGAAGAAAAAAGAAAATGCCTAGGCGTTGAGGTGGGGGAAGAAGATACATTGGTGGGGGAGAAGGAGGAATAGAGCACAAGCTCTTCCCCCTCTCTCCCCTCTCTCTTTCTCACCCTCTCTCTCTCTTTTTTCTTCACCTTGCAGGTGGGAATGGACGGAGCTTCTTCTTCTCTTCGGACGCCGAAGACCTTAGCCGAACCAGTAGCCTTCCCTCTAGCCTCTTCTCTCTTCTTCTTCTGTTTTCTTCTATTCCCTTCTTCTCTTCATCATCCTCTGCCTTGGCTTCACAATGCTGCCCTATATATATATCAGCCAGCCTGGGAGCGTCCCTGCCAATTCCACCTCGTCCGCAATGAAGTCGGGAGTTGACTGGCTGTGCTGGACACCGTTGATTCGTCTCGTACATTGCTGCTCGTCCGAGGATGGGACGCTCAGAGATTTGTCGGAGCTTTCCTTGCTGCTGCTGCTGCTGTGCTGTCGAACGGAGGTAGAGGAAGGGCCATGGGCATTGAATGTTATCTGCATGCCATAATGATGCAAAATAGAGCATCGGAGTGCAGATGGGATGGCTCGTTTGCGCGCCGGGGAAGCGCTTCAAAGAATAGAATGAGGGGTTAAAACGGCGCGGTGGAAAGTGCCCACGCCGGTTTTACCCCAAGTGCAATTGGCGCGCCGGTTCAACTTTCTGGCCTTCAAGATGGCCATGCCGTAGTAGACATATGGGCGCCGTTTTAATGCAACGCAAGCGGCGCTGTTTTAAGCATCAAAGGGGGGGGCCCCTTAGACGGGAGCGCACCGTGTAGCCAAAGGAAGAAGGGGGCGCGCCATTTTAAGGCGCGCCGTTTTAGGGCCACTTCGCACCGTTTTAAGCACCAAACAGATTCCTTTCGAAGTCGCGGCCATTTATATGAATGTCGGCATTCCCAGAACTCTCCGGTTGCGACGTATGGCCTCCATAATATTCCGTTTGTAGCCTCTGGGACTCGGTCCCAGATTCTGCGTGACTTTCGGTGCATGCCAAGACTGTGCCGGAGTTCCCGACTCTTCTCTGATTCAGCTCTCGGCATGGCCGGTCGGAGCCTTGTAGCTGTATCTTTTGCTTAGGGGGCTTCCTTAGAGGGTAGCGGACCACCAAGCGAGTTCTCGTCCTGATCGAGCGAGGCATGAGGTTTATTCGGCATTTATGTCTTCGACTCACGCTCTAATGTGCAGACGCGAATGTCGCCATGATGATCATCGTCATTTTTTGGCGTCCACAGGAGGCAAGAGCACATTTCCTCATGGGATGATATGAAGAAGGAACTTAGAAAGATCTTCGCTCCCCGACATTCTCCTTCCTATCCGAGCAGCACTACCACTCCTCCATCCCCACCCGGCCAACTTGAGACCACCCTTAGGTCTCCACCACCACTCCCAACAAATCACCTCTCAACCATCATCACTACACTTCGCCACCAAGCCCTCTCCCTTAAGACCCAAACAAGCCTAGCCTCTACCTCTCCACCTAACCCCATGAGGGTCCCCGAACCCCAACCAAAACCCCTTCCACAACCCTCAAAATCCAAACCAAATTGGCCCCAACTCCCACCCCTCCACAATCGGCTGATCCCAAGGGAAGAGACCCCTAACCGACCCGATTTCCCAATGATGGCCACCACCCCCCAACCCACAATCCCTCACCAAACCCATACCCTACAAGCCCCCTTGGTCCCCACCACTACTCCTCCATCGTCCCCTAAAAGGGATGCCCCCCCCAAAACCAATCAACCCAAGTCTCATCACCCAACCCACCTTCCACTCCCAACCCCAATCCTACCCCAACCTAGGCGTCCGCTACTTCCACTCCCAAACCCAACCCAAGTTCGACCTTGCTCACCACCCCGGGTGCACCATGCCCCAACCATCATCACCCCATCCCCAAAAGACCATCCCATTCCCTTGAGAAAGGAGGTCACGCCCACTCACATAGAAGTAGTTGCTAGTCCGGACCCTCTCCCCACCCATGAGGAAACCCAAGTTCACACCAATGGTGAGGAAGAGCTTCAACCCTTTACCACTTCAAATTGTCCGAGTCTTCAAGAGCCACAAACCTTCACAAATGGCACCATAATCATAGATGGGCCCCTAGCTAGATGCCAAAAGGAGAAACCAATTCACCCCATCACGTCCTATGTCTACCCTCTCATGGAGCTAAACCTCCCCATAGTACCCTTCTCCACCTATCACACCACCATCCAATCATCCTACCAAGTGGAAACTTTAGGGGATCTTCTTAAGGGCCTAGCATGGCAAATCGAGTTCACTAACATGTTGACCCCTATGGCCGAACAACCTAGGAGCCTTGACCTCCTACACCTTTGTGTCGTGTCTATCACCTCAATGTGCACCATTGGTTGCTACATTAGCAATCTCCTTCTATTCCTCCCCACACCCGATGAGCCCGGCCTTATCCTCAAATTGGAGTCCCTCATATCGGGCAGAAAGCCAAACCCTCCTCTCATGGCCAACCCACCAACTAAGAACTTCGGTCACATCATTTCATTAGTAGAGGATGATCCAACACCATATTGTGAGGACCTTGAGGATGTTGAGATGAACTTAGAGCTCCTTTCCCCCGGGTACACTTATGTTGATCCTTTTGACCCCTCCTAATATGAACACGGGAACCCATGTGATCCACCCACAACACTTATCACCCACTCCTTCCTACCCTCACCCACCATGTTGGGCCAAGCCCACCTCTCCCAAGTCCCGGGCGACACAAGGGTAGCTATGACCAAGGAAGATCTACACCTAAGGAACAAGGAGGTGCCTCTCCCCATGATGTCCACCTTCCTTGACCCCTTCTACCCTTTTGAATGGAAACTCCAATGCCAAACCATACCCCAACACAACAAAGTCATTTTCAGGTCAGGAAAACATGTGACTTGGCACCTCGAACCCCTTGGCATGATTCATAAGTCGGGTACATTCATTCATATCACCCACATGTCAAGTCGGAAATATGAGTGGTCCATATTCGGATGTAATGGTCCGCTTTCATTCATCATGAGTCTTAATCATGTTAGGAGAATTCATGGATGTCCGGGTCCTCCGGCACTCATCACACCCACGCATGAGAGGGACACCTATGGATGCCCCGGCCCTCCCACACCCTTCAAAGTCTCCATGGCATCACTGCATGATTGGTCTAAGTATGGTTGTCCTGGCCCCCCTTTGCATATCATGCATCTCCCACTCACACCGCATCATAGTACTTGGCATGAGCATTTAAGCAAGCAACAAACAACGAGCAGTGAGAATAACAAGAAGCGGGCAAAACCTCACGAACGCCACTTTGAATTCCATGATGGCAACTTGGCGATGGTGACTCTGGAGTGGCTCTACCCTAGGGTAACCTCCAACTTGAGGGCACGTGGACTTGGACCTTGCCTAGTTCTGAGTGGCCTTGGCAACCCAGCTTATGGGTTGGGCCTTCTAATGGGTTTTGAGATATACCCCACTTTTCACGTGGCGGATCTAGCACACTCTAAGGGCACCGCGGTGGAACCCAGTGAGCATCTTGAGCCTACCCCCACCTTTGTGAGTGACACTCTCGGAGAGCCTCCACATATTAGCATGAGAGTCCGACGTGTACACACGGAGGCAATACTAGCCAAGCAGGGTACCATCGCCAGCAAGAGGGTGTGCCCGAGCCACCTTGAGAGGATAAAGAGCTGTCGCCCGGCTAAGGATGCGATGTTGAGTTTGGAGGTTGTGGCTCACCCGGAGCTGCATTGGAGGACCTCTCCCCTGGCGGACCCATACTCGACGGAGTCGAGTTCTTCACACCCTAGGGGTATGATGGGGGCATCTCTCGCCCTTCACATTTTTTCGCAGCTTCGATTGCTCGCCAGCATAGCTCCATTGTTTCCGTCATATTTTTCTGAGTCGAGTCATGTAATTTTCATATTTTATTTGAGTCATGTCATTGTAATTTTCCTTTTATTTGAGTCATGTACCTAGGTTAATGAGTCATCTACCTAGGTTAAGTGTCATTAGGTTGATTAAGTTGCATATTGGGCCCAATTCATTGGGCTAGGCCCAAGGGCACCCCCCTTCCCTTGGTTTATTGTCATTGTCCCAAAATCCATGGACTTATTGTAAATTGTGGGATCCCTATAAATAGGACCCCACTCTCTCCATTTTCAGTTAATGAAGAATGAAAATCTAATGTTTGAGTTCCAGAAATTATCTTTTTTTCTTGGAGAGAATCCAATAGAGTGGAGTGAGAAGCTCCAACCCCCTCTCTCTCTCTCTCTTCCCTCTCTCTCTCTCTATAGGGGGCGCCCCTTTCTCTCTCCTTCCCCCCCAATTTTGAATTTCTTCTCTCTCCTCCACCTCACCCTCCACCTCAGCCCTAGTTGGCCACCTCAATTTCTCCCCTTGTGCCACCTCACCCACCTTTTCACTTCCCTAGGTGCATTCATTACACCCACCCCAACACCCACCAAATCTTGCCCCTCCCTAGGAGATCTTTGGCCATTCCAACACAATCTCCCACTCCCCAACACAATCTTTTTCCTTCCCAACACAATCTCCCTCTCCCCAACACAATCCACCCTAGTCCCCACACAATCTTACAACTCCCTAGGCCAAATTTGAAATATTCCCTCCACTCTCTCCTCCCACAAGCCCTAGACCACCCCAAATAGGGAAACCATCATCCCTCTTCCCCTCCCTCCTTGTCCCAAATTCGTAACTCACTCTCTCCCCTCATGCTAGACCACCTTCCTGTCCCCATTCTCCCCCTCCCTCACCTTGGTTTGCCCCCTTCCAGACCCCCCAACAGCCAAGGGTTACCTCCACACCCGTCCACCCCCTTTCCCCTCCCATTTACCCCATTTCCCACCTCCCATCTTCAGCCTGCACTTCCCAGTTCACAGGCAGCAGAGCACCAGCGACTTGCAGAGCCGACCATGACTTCATCCCGACGTCCCTGAAGGTCCAAGTGGTACCGTTGGAAGCGTCTATTGGTCTTCTTCGTAACGGCAGCTATCCCGTCCCATTCAAGGCTTTCTACTACCCGAGGGAGTAGTTCTCCCTAGACTGCGCATCCACCTCCAAACTGTAGACCAAAGACTGCTAGCAGAGGCTCCCATGACCAGTAGCCTGAAGATCTGGAGGCGGGACTTGGCCGAGATCTCCCTCAACAAGTCACCTTCCATCTCCAAGAAGCGGCTCCTCGATCGACCTCCGGAGCAGCCTTTTCTCATTTTTCCCTCAGGTGTGCTGGTCTGTCCACTCCTGGACTGGTCCGACACTTTAGCACTGTTTTGGCTGCTCAGGTCTACCCCGACATCGTCTGGCATCCCCGTAGGTCTCTGCTCGAAGAGGACCTGACAACAAAGCCATCGACTCTGGCCAAGTCTGATTCAAAGCTTGGGAGCACCCGGAGTGACTTCGTCTTCCTACTGTTGTGGTCCAGAAGCAGACAGAGCCAGAACCCTGCTTCCCTGTTCGTGCCTCTGCTCTGACCAGCACCGGCAACCTGATAAATCAGAAAATTTTGGATGACTTCCCAGGTCACCTAGGAAGATTTTCCAGTTGGTTTCATTGACATCGGAGCTCTGGAGTGGCCGCTGCGATAGCAACATCAACCGTCTGTCCTCTGTTCCAGAGGGTGGGCTGAATCGACAACTTTCTATCATTTAGCTCCTAGTTCATTTTTCCCCCTCCCCGCTTGGCCGGCTGAGCGCCCATCCCTGTGTGGAGGTACACTTTTGTTGTAATCCAATTCTCCACCCCTAGTCCAACCCCCTTGCAAGGGGCGTAGTGCATGTAACTTGAATTTTCAGGTTGAAGCTTCATCGGCGCGGCGTGCGGGTGAGCCCACGCTTCCTCGCTCGTCCTCGTCTCCGACCGGGATCGGTGTCTTCACACCGGTCAGGTGAGCTTCAGTTACCCCTTGCTGGTTTTATTCCTTTGCTGGTTTAGTATTACTGCTAGTGTCATCGGATGGTAAGGAGTGCCCGATCCTGAATTACTTATGTGTGAGTGACTACCGCCGGCAAGTTGTGAGTGAGCCATTACATCTCACACCCTTGGCATGCTGGCCGCCCCCAAAGGTGGGCATCCCAGGGCCCTTAGGGGTTCAACCTTAGGCTAGCCAACCCCCGGAGCAGCGAGGTCCCTTCCTGGACCCTCACCACCATCACCGGATTGCCTACGGGCATGAGAGTGCGCTTAGTGGGCGAGTCCGCTCGAGTAAAGTCACCGGTCCGTGCATTGCTTGCTTGCTAGGTCCAAGGGATTTTTGGTCTCGTGACTATCACCCCCAAGGTGGTGTCACATCAACCCCATTCCCCCCCATTTGAAGTTAATGAAAGAGTATTTGAATTGTCAAGTGTCCAATTTAAATCTTCTTCTTTTGGAGTGAATCCAATTGAGTGGGTGAGAAGCCCTTATCCCCCCTCCTCTCTCTCTCTCTCTCTCTAAGGGGTTCGCCCCATTCTCTCTCTCCTCCCATCCCAACAACTTTCTCTCTCCTTCCCCCTCTATTAAAGATATTCCAACTCCCCACACCCCACTCTTTACTCCACCCAAACCCCAAGAGACCCCCACCCAATCCTAGCTCCACCAAACAACTCCCAACTACCCACTTTCCCTTCCCAAGCAAGCCTCCACCATCCCAAGGCTGAACCCACCCCTCCCTAGGCCAAATTTGAATTTTCCACCTCCATCCCCTTCTTCCCCAGCCCCTTTGGGTCGCCCCTCTCCAGCCCTCGTACCCTAGGGTCGCCCCCTCCCCATCCTCCCCCTCCATTCCTCAAAGAGCATACCCCATCTCCCCTCCCCCTCCACCTTGTAGAGAACCAGCGTCTTGCAGAGCCAGCCACGACTAAATCCCGACATCCCTGGAAGCACAAGTAGTATCGTCGGAAGCGTCTCCCTGTCCTCTTCACGACGGTGGTGGTCTCGTCTAGTTCTGAGTTTGTGGCTGCCCGGGCGAGACGTCATCGCCGGACTACACATCTGCTTCCTAACAGTCAACCTGAAGCAAGTTGCATAGCCTCACACGACCAACCCATTGAATATCTGGAGGCGACGCTTGGCTGAGATCATCTACAACGAGTCTACTTCCAGTATCAAGAAGCGGAACCCCGTTCGGCATCCGGAGCTAAGAGTTATCATTTTTCTCCCCCAGGTGCGCCGTTCTGTTCCCTCTGGGACAAAACAGACACCCAGTCACTGTACGGGATCTATCTGTCTACTCCGACCTCCTCTGGTGCCCCCGTAGGTCTCCGTTTGAAGAGGACTCGGCAACAAATCCAGCGAATCTGGCCCCGTCTAAATCAGAGATCTGGAGCGTCTGTGGTGACCTCATCTTCCTGCTGAAGCGGTACCGTAGCAGTCAGATTCAGAGAATAGAGGCTCTACTCACGACCCTGCCCCGTCCAGCGCCGATGACCAGAAATTCTCCCAAAAATCAGGCGCCTTCCTGGGCCAACTCAGAAGCGTTTCCCACTGGTTTTGGTGCAATCGGAGTTCGGGACCAACCGCAGCGGCGTCGACACCGACCCCCTGTCTGCTGTTCCAGAGCGTGGGTAGAACCGACTTCATCCTTCAATTAGTCCCTAGTTTCCCTTTCCCCTCCCTACCTGGCCGACTTATAGCCCCTGCTTGTGGAAGGTAGTGTTTGAATGTAATTTTGGCTTCCCTTCCTTAAGTTCAACCCCCTTGCATGGGGTGTAGTGGGGTAAAACTTTAAACAGGTTCAAGCTACACCGGCGCTGCGTGTGGGGAACCCACGCTTCCCCGCTCGCCTGCGTCTCTGAGTGGGACCGGCTTCTTCAAGCCGGTTGAGTAAGTGCTCTATTCCTTACTCATATTTGGTGCCTTGTTCTTTCAATATTAGCTCATAACTCCGCTGGCCCGTGAGAGTGAGTGCCCGATCCGTAACCTCCATTGCTTCAAGAGATCACCGTGGGAGAAAGTGTGTGACCCGTGCCCTCGGCACGACGTCGGCTCCATTAAATTGGGCTTCCATACCCTTGGGAATAACCTTGGCCTTGCTGGCCCTCTACCAGCAAGGGCCTAGCCCTCACATCCTCCACTTGGCATCGCCAAGTTACCCCGGGTTTTGGGTGAGTGTCGGGTGAGTGGCCGCCAAATTTTGGTCCGTTTCAATTGCGAATTGTGCTTGCTTGTTAAGGTCCAAGGTTCATCGGTCTTGTGACTATCACCCTCAAGGTGGTGTCACATTAATTGGTATCAGAGCAAGTTCTAGACTTGTCTCTACTAAGTATTGTCCTAGGGCCATTGCATTTATCCCCCCGTTCATCATGGCCATTTCCTACTTAGCCTACTCGCCACCCATGGACTTCATTCTAGATAGGGATATTATCTTTGACGGATCATGTTCTAGTTATTACCTTAGCTGGGAGGTGTGGGAGATGAGATTTTTATTAGAATATTTTATTTTGATATTTATTTATTTATTTTGCTTGTTTATTTGGTTTATTAATTAGGCGTGCTAGTCACCGGAGTGACGATTTATTATGCGCTCATCTGACTAACCAGACAATTATGGGTGATCGTGTCGGGACCCAAAACCCGTTGTACCATAAAGGCTACGACGTTAATTACGCCTCTCCGAAAGAGAGACAACCCTTGATTAATTGCCAAAATAAAGACCATGGGGCCCATATAACTAAAGATGCAATTGCATGCAAGCACACAATAGGGTAGTACTTATTTATTAAATCGACTCCTGGTACGAGGCGGAGAACCTAGGTCTGAGGATCATCAACACGCATAGTGATAGCTTCCGGTCGGGCGTAACCCGGCTTTCCGCAAATCACCATTTAATATACCAGATAATCGGATCATGCAAGCATGCAAGATAACAATATTTAATATTATCGTTTATTATTTGTTTGATCATTTATTTATAACTTCGAGAGAGATTTCGACAGCGCCATCTTGCTCCGAGGGGCATTAAGGCCTTCTTACTTTGAAACTGTGTAAAGCATTACGGTGCACACACATAGACCCATGAGGTGAGTCGAGTGTGACCGTATTCGAGCAAGCACATATTATTGGGGCAATGTATGTCGGGGTACGGAAAATTTGATGTTCAAGACCCGAGGGAATGCGGTTGAAACCCGATCGGAACAAATCAGATTCAGTGAGTTATTGGCTCGTGACAGAGTCGTGCTTTGACTACAGTAGCGGGGATCCAGAGATCCAGGCACAATTTGTCGGAGCGTCATTAATATCCCATACCCGGGGTCTAGGGAAGGTGAAGGCTCCGGACTAAGCACAGTCATGCTCATTATTCTTTATTTATTCTTGTTATTATTTTAGATGCATGATTGACTTTGTTCTCATTTTATTTATGCCCTCCCCTTTTCATTACTCACTTATGATTTATTTATTGTTTATTTGTTTTATATCTTCTTATATTGGATGCATGCACCCTCTTAATTTTTCTTTATTGGTATTTGTTAGATAATTATTCATTTCTCTATTTTTTGTTTATTTGTCACTTTTATTTTATTTGTTGTGATTTATGTGCTCATTATTTATTTATTGAGTATTTTTATTTCAATTATTTTTCATTTCTCCATTTTTTTTGAATGAGGATAGCTTGTTTATTTTTATTGTTGTTTCCCCTTTTTTTGTGTTTATATGAATGTGCATATATAGGATGAGGAGGGTGGACGTATGTGTTATATGGATTAATGTTAGTGGGGTATTAATTGTAAAGAGGAGATTAGTGTTAATGGGTATGGGGAAGGTGAATGCACGTGAGTGTTACGTGGGTGTTGGTTTGGTTTATCTTCCTTTTATTGGAGATGGGGTGGCGCCGATGGGTTGATTTTAGTTTGCATCTCGGCGTGGCTTTCATCTCGGCATGCTTCCGTCTCGGCACACTTTTGGCGCCGAGGAACAATGGCGCCGAGAGGAGCCCTGTCGATTCTGTTTGGCACTCTTTATTTACTTCTTATTATTATTATATATATATTTGTTTGTTTATTTCATTCTGTTTGTTTGTTTATTCGTTTTCATCATTTTTATTTTATTTTATTATTATTTATTATTATTTGTTTATGTTTATTATTTATTTTATTTTATTTTACTTTACTTTATTAGCAGTTCGATAGTTATTCTTTATGTCTGGCAAAAATCCGGCAGCACCTCCCCTGTACCCGGAGGGTTGATGGGGTATATATAGGAAACCGTCCACGAAGAGTCGAGGCGGAATCTGTAACAGAGATGAGCGTAGCCCGGGATCCAAAAGGATCGTAATCCGACGGGACGGTGTCCACTCATCATGGTATTTGTTAATATTCCCTTTAGAGACCATTAGAGGACATGTAGTGGCAGAACTCCAAGGGCCGGCAGGGTTAGAAGACAACCTGATAGTCAAACAGCACATAATGTGGGGGTAGGACCCCGTCAATATAGCTCCGTTAGACATGGATGAAGAACCATGAAAACCCCCCATGATATGGTGGGAACTGGCATGATGGTCCATGGAGGTTAGGGCACCAAGTCTAGATTGGCTTTGGGCTCAGTAAAGTTGCTGAGAAGTTAGATGTTTGAACTATGGTTGATATTAGAGTGAACCGGCGCGGCTGGGGTTTCGGCACGAAGGCGAACCGGCACCGCTGGGGTTCGGCACGAACGCAAACCGGCACCGCTGGGGTGTCGGCATGAAAGCAAACCGGCGCGGCTGGGGTTTTGGCACGAAGGCAAACCAGCGCAGCTTGGTTTCGGCACGAAGGCGAACCGGTGCGGCTGGGATTTCGGCACGAAGGCAAACCGGCACCCCTGGGGTTTCAGCACGAAGGTGAACCGGCGCGGCTGGGATTTCGGCACGAAGGCAAATCGGTGCCGCTGGGATTTCGGCACGAAGGCAAATCGGCACCGTTGGGGTTTCGGCACAAAGGTAAATCGGCGCGACTAGGGTTTCGGCATGAAGGCAAACCGGCGCGGCTGGGTTTCGGCACGAAGGCAAACCGGCGCGGCTGGGGTTTTGGCACGAAGGCAAACTGGCGCGGCTGGGGTTTCGGCACGAAGGCAAACCGGCACCGCTGGGGTTTCGACACGAAGGCAAACCGGCGCCCTGCGTCTCGGTGCGCCCATCACCCGGCGCGAAATTGGCGCCGAGAGGAGGCTACGCCGGGGAGACATGTGGCGCCGATAACAATGCGTTCTTTGAGTTTTCAAGTATTGTGAGGGCTTTACGAATTCAAAGGGGTCCTTTGTGTTCAATGGGGGTTTCATAAGTTTGTTCATGGTGGTATTTGGGTAGGATAGAGAGTGAGGGTAGGCTCATCCATTGAAATTCTAAGGAGACCATGTGACTGTGATGGTTATGTTCCCCTCTAACGGTGGACAATGGTGAGCAGAGGATCATGAGATGGTATAGCTCAGATCTGTGCCACACAGTTGGGGTTAGATTCGTAATTTTAGTGAAAGCGTCACACTACACGATAAGTAAAGCTCGTGGACGAATTTTGGCAGCATCTCCCCTTATTTTGGACTATGCCAAAAGGGGAGTATAGGTCATCCACCCACGGAATGCTGGGGTGAATGCCAAAAGGGAGGCGGGCGTAGCCCTGGATCCAAAAAAGATCTCTATCTTATGGGACATTGTCCACTTATTGTGGGACTTATTGATATCCCCCGTGCAGCCAATGGAGAACATACAGTGGCATAACTCCATAGGCCAGTGGGGCAGTAGAATGTAGGGGGGTTAACCCCATTGATTTAGTTCCCATAGACTTGAGTGAAAGACTGTTGCTTCTCTCCGGGGTGATGGGATTTCATGCTGAGTGGTTAAAGGGCTCGGGGGCTCCTGAGGGCGTCGGCACGGTAGTATTTTGGCGTGGTTAGCTTTCGGCGCGATGGAAAACACAAAGGGGGCATTGGCCTCGGCGCGATGGGTGGCATTTAGAGGGTCTCGGCGTGCTAGATGGTGAATGGCCAATCGGCACGAGTACCTCTCGGCACGGAACTCGCGCCGGGAGAGGGTCGTGCCGGGAAGGTCGTGCCGGGAGGCCATTAAGGGGACAATGGAAGGTTTCTGAGGGTTTTGTGAGGCCGAGGGTTCTGGGGGTTTGGATGGGTTTTGAGCTAAGGGTTTTAGAGGCTTTATCTGAGGATTTTAAGGGGTTCTATTCAGGGATTTTGAGGTGCTTCGCCTAAGGTTTCGAGGGGTTTTATTCAGGGTTTCGGGAACCTTTATACGGGGGGCTTTGAGATGGCCACGGAAGACTGAGGATTGTTTCAGCAAAAATCACCCCGAGGAGGAGAGGGCTTTCACTCTGGGGCACCACTGGGAGCCAGGTTATCGATTGAGTCATATGAGCTTTGATTCGAACCTATCCCTCTTTATCTCACGAATGAGAAGCCATGAGATGGACTGTCTCAGACTCTCATCGTGATTATGAGGTTGAAAACGCAGAGACGATGCAATAGAGACTACTCAGATGATCTGAGAGATGCGCATACAATGGAATGAAATCTATTCACAACGGCTATCGAATATAGTAAATTTCAGAGAGGCAGAGAGAGGAAAATCGCAGAATCCCATATCTCATTTCATTCAAAGGAACGCATACATTCAGCACGGAAGGGGAATCAAACTACAAGAATTTACATGCAGATGATGCCCCTTTACAATCTATCGGACTATACCGGCATTTGATATCAACGGAGGAAAAGCACTCGGAAGCATACAAAAAAAAAGCAAGGAAACAGAGCGAAACAAAGATGGGGAAGGGGAGAATATAGCCTCTGAAGGCGCTCGATAGACGAACCCCACCTTGGATCTCCTTCCCTGGGCTTCTGCTGCTCTCTCCCCCTCTTCAGATCCCTTTCAGCGGGCTCTCGTGTCCTTTTTTTTGTGGCTACTCTGGCTTCGATCCCTTCCTTCTCTATTCTCTCTGGCTTCTACCGCTCTCTTTCTTGTGCTCGAAGCAAGGTTTATATATATAGAGGGTGTGGCCCTGTTTCTATCGGCGCGTAGAGGAACCGGCGCGCTGATTGGTGTTTGCGCGCCGATTGCGATGCTGTGCCGACTCACTTACGTGCCGGTTCACTTACGTGCCGGTTCACTCCCGTGTCGATTCACTCTCGTGCCGATTTCAGTTCATTTCTTAGCATCTTTTGGCCCATTTTTGTTTTTTTTAAGCCCATTTGTGCTCATTTCTTCTTTTGTGAGGGTTGACCCAACGGCTGACTTGCCTTGCTGTCTGAGCTTCTATCTTGTTCGTTCGGGGATGGTCTGATGGGAATCGATGCCGAGCATGTACATTTTATTTTGCATTTATGTCCTTTAGTTTAATTTTATATCCATGGGAAAGTATATGCGCAATTGTAAGGCTTTGTAAGCCAATGCGTCATTCCTTTGGATTGTGTGGGTTTTTGTGCAAATATGTAGTAGGTCCAACTAGGGGGCCCTCACCCCTTTCCCATTGGTCCATGTCATCCTTGTGGGGCTGGTCAACCCTGAGTTCTACATATCTGGGCCACTTTTTGATTTTTTCAGGATCTCCCAATTTTATTAAAAGTTCTGTCCACCTTCCCCCATCCCCACGAATTTTCTTGAGTTTTGTTCGTCCCTCTACATATTTTCTAAAATTCGTCCAAGTTCCCAAACCTGTTCTGTCTGCCTCATTCCAGATCCGACCACCAGTCAGTCCAAAATCTATAACAAATCTTAGCCTCCACCAATCCTTCCACAAGAATTATTTCCGTTTTCCCTGTTCAAACCTCTACAACTTTAGTGAAGAGCTCAAGAGCTGAATCGGACGTCTACCTTGCGGTCAAAGGCAACTCTCAGGAAAGTTCCCTGCTGATCTGAGATTTCAGCCACTGTTCAACAGCAGCTTGGAAATTCGGTCAAGGCCAGATCTAGAGCAATCCATTTTTTCTATCTGGTCCTAGGTCAAAGTATTTCTAGTTAGCTTTCCAACGGCGTCAGTTTCGTGTCGATCCGACATCGGGGCTAATCGCAGCGTTCATTCTCGCCGGAGCGCGCGCCAGAAAACAGAAGTTGCAGATCCGTGGGAAGTTTTTCCGACGGGTGCCGAACAGAGCCGCCCGGCCTCCGGTCGACGTTCCAGCGTGCCGCCATCCCAGGGAGCGCTTCCCCAAGCATCCCCGCTACAGCGGTGTGATCGGGTCCCACACGGCCCCTCCGACCAGTACGTGGGCCCCACGGTCGCGAGTACGTGTGCTGCCGAAGCTACGCGTGAAGCCACCCGTCAACCCGAAATCGGTCCTCCCGGACCCACTTGTGTAGCCCTTTACCTCCCTGCGTGGAGTGGGCAGTAATTCATTGCTGTAATATTTGTGTACTAATTGTCCCGGGAGTACGAGTTCGGCCAGGTCCGTCTTCCGCACGCCGAGAGCGTGGAGCTATCATATTCGCTCCCTTACTCGGCATTTGCTCTATTCATATATATCTCTTATGCCGCTGCTAGAGAGCATGTTTTAGGGCCTTTAGCTCGATATATATTATTGTATCACCGCTGCTGCGAGAGAGAAAGTGACCGTTCCGTGACCCGATCCGGGCACGAGAGAGAGTCGACCACCCTAGCCAACTGTCGGTTTCTCAACCGTGCACGTCCGACGCTTCCCTTGCTAAGGGACAATCGCGAGCTTGTCGTGTCCGTGGTCCATCCCGCATCAATTTGGTATCAGAGCAGGGTTGAGTCCTGGGTAGTCATTTGTAAAACTTCAAAAAAAAGTGTGTCATTTACGTCTAGTCATTGTCTAAGTCGATCTAAGGTTGCATCCCCATACCATTGTTCGGTATATAAAAAGGTGTTGTTCGAACGTTAGGCTATGCCTATCGGGAAGGCCGCACACTTGCGTGAGTGATCTTCGGATCGATTAACTCCGCCACGTACCGAATCTTGGTTTTGCCTAGGTGTGTTGTCGAGTCTCATTTTAACTTTGCATGTGCATCTCATTCTAAGTCGTGTCTAGCTGCTTGCATTAACAAAAACAAAAAAAAATGGCCTTGCATATCCATTCCTAGGGGACCCAACCCCATCTTTGCAACCATGGCCGCATCCCGAGCCTATAGTCCCGATGAAGTGGGCGTAATGTTCCAAGCCATGATGGGACAAGTGCAAAGGTTTAGTACAAGCGTAGATCGGTTTACTATCAGGGTAGATTGGTTGTTCCCAGAGCCACCCCAAGGACCCCTTCACCACGAGAAGGACATTCCTTCCTCACCCATGAGAGCTCCAATGTCATCACTCTCTATTTCTGAACTTGATTCGGAACCATCTCATTTGGAACTACCAAAGCCCGAGCCACCCGTATTTCTAACGGGTACTCTTTATATAGCCGAGCCACTTCTTAGATGGCTCAAGGAAGGCTCGGTCCCACCTCCCTTCCCAGCCATGGACCTGTTGACACTTGAAATATAATCAAGAACAAAGATGGTACCGAAGAGAAGATCAAAGATGGGACCGAAGAGAAGATCAAAGCAGAACCAGCAATGAAGACCCTTATAATCTCTGTAGAGTCAGAACTAAAGAAGAGCCGTCACTAAAGCTATCTACCCAGCTGAAGCCCTCCCCGGCCAAGCTGATGTTCGGTGTTATCATTGCCCAGATGACAGTACTGATGAAATTGTAGTCTATTGACTGATGAAAACCTCCAAAAATGTTCTGATGAAACTATACCAACTCACCAACGAAGAGGCCTTCACCTGTTCTGACAGACTCAGAAGGGTTAACAAATGAAAAGACTTTGCAGGTTGAACAGCTTTGACAGCTTAGGCCCGCTGATAAGAGGAATGAAAACATTTAAAAGCCCTAAATGGCCCCATAAGTGTGGCGCCGGGATCTCCTCACCAAGGCCCAGAACCGGCGCCGGGAGGTTGGACTCTTGCGCGCCGGGAAGTCTCCCGAGACCAGGTCGCGCCGAAATATGCCCGTCGAAAGGATGTTGAGGAAGGGCTATAAAACCCCTTTTTTCTCGACAGAAGAAGAGGAGAAGAGGATATAGGAAGATAGAAAAACCCACTCATTCGAAAAAAAGAGAGGAAGATAGACAGACAGATAGAAAGGGGGATAGAACGAGAGAGCCTCCTCCGCCGAGAAAAGAGAGAAGAGACCAACAGAGCAAGAGAGAAAAGAAGAAGAGAAAGAAGGAGAAGAAGCTCCAGGTGGGCAGCCGGGGAGGGAGAGGAGTCAATGCTCCGCCCTCCCCCTCCTTTTTTTTATTTTATTTTTATGTTTCTTCTTCATGTAATCATACAAGTCTTATCTCGATTCATCGGATGTAACCGGGATATCCCGGCCTCTGTTTTATCTCCTTTCCCTCACCCCCTCCTTGTGATTGGTCTGAGTCTTGGAATGATGTAGTGAAATGAAATGCAACGATGGCCCGTTTGGGCGCCGGGTGATTGAAATATCTGCCATCTACCTCTCCGTCTGCCTGCTGTTGTTTCTCCGAAGCTCCGCTGCCATCCCTCTATGTCTTCTTTTAAATTCCGCAGCGTGTCATCCCCTCCCCAGCTCGGCTATTAGTCTGCTGTTTCGATTGTCTCTCGAGGAGTTTTCATGCGCGTTCCAGAACCAGGGACAGACCATACCTTGGCTCCTGGAACGAAGCAAAGCTGGCCATGCCCGATATTCATGAGATTCTATAGTTCTAGATGCTATGGGTCTGCCGATTGGCATTGTCGAGATCATCCCTGAGTCCAGAGATAGCCATCTCTTGGCTCTCAGGATGATAAAAGACCATATCAAACTGTCCCCCGGGACTCTGCACAGCAATGGTGACAGGGGTTCTATGGACCATGATCTTTCCCAATTCCCCTTCGATCATGGCCTTCCTTTGGAATTCAAACCTAATCCAATCCCAATATGAGGAATTGATCCCCTTCTATCCCAAAGATACCCTCTATCCTAGTCTGGATCATCAAGAAACCCAAAACAGGGTGCCGTAAAACTCTGAAACTCATCCCGACGCCCTCATCCATTTCGGCTTCACGAACAGTAGAATAGATGAATAGCCCTTAGCGCAAGCGTTCCCGCGCCGAGAACCCCATCTTCTTACCTGCGCCGAGAAGCCTGCCCCCCCCCCTTGGCCTCATCCTTCTGGCGCCGGGAACCCTAACTCCTTGGCATCTTCTGGCGCCGAGAAACCTAACCCTTTTGCCTTCTTGCCTGCGCCGGGAACCTTATCCCCTTTTGCCCTGCGCGCCGAGAGCCTACTCCCTAGCCTCTTCCCCGTCACGCCGGAAACCCTCCATATTGAACCCACCGAAAACTCCCTGGCCCTTTCGTCTTCGCGCCGAGAAGCTCGCGCCGGGGACTCCCTCTCTGGCTGCTTTGTCTCCGCGCCGGGAACCCTCCATTCTTCCCCTTGGCGTCGGGAACCTCTATGCCCGTTTAAGCTGTGCCGAGAAGCTACCCTGTCACTCAGCTGAACCCCCGGCACCTGGATCAAACCCACCCAGGGATATACATGAGTCACCAGACCTGTCCCGGGGACAAATTTAAAGGGAGTCAGACTCCCTTATGTTCCACCATTCCGTGTCGGATTTATGAGCAATCCCTTTGGCTCAGGTGGGCTCTACCACTGCACGAGTGCCACCGGCTTCTATAAGGGGAGAATCGAATGTTGCCCCAGGGCATATATATGCAACTCGGGAGGTTCGGCCTCTCTTTTTCTTGGCTTTCATCCCGGCACTCCGTGGGTGATAGCCTATTCTCCCCTGGGCATAATCCAGATTATGGGGAGGTGCTGCCAAAATGTCGATCGATGTTTTAACCCCGATAAGCCCGGGAAGTGCATGTCATACACCTCCCGTCTGGTTCGATCTCTCGGGGAATACAAACGATGTAAGGCTCTTGGCCGGATGAGAAACGTGGAAGGGGACATGTCCCCGATGATTGTCCAGGCTCCGCCCCGCCGCTGCGTGGACGGTGTCCTATTTCTATCCGGCATGACCCATATAAGAGGAGGTCGTGCTGATTTAATGAGTCTGTCATTTACCTAATTACATTCTTAGAATGACAAGAGCTTCAATATCATGCACTGTTTCTTTTTTTATTACCGCCCCGAGTGGCCTCCTATTTTGGCGTTTAATCAAGGGTTGTCCTTCTTAGGGAGGACGTAATTAACATCATAACCTTTATGGTATGACGGACTTTTGGTCCAGACACGATCACTCACAATCGACTGACCAAGTCAGATCGAGCGCACAATGAAATCGTCACATATGTGACTGGCACGCCAATAAATAAATAATAGAAATAAAAAGAATAAAAATCAAACAAAACAAACAAAAATCCGCGTCCACAAGTCTGGCACGCCCGGTGGGACTTAGTCTCCCTTCATCTCTACCCCAAAATAGGAGGCCCGATGGGCCCCCCCTCAAATTTCTGATTCTGTGTGCTTTCTCCATTTTCAGGAAGCTAGGATGACGGCTGGAATCATGTCCGTGTGCTTTGGCCAGCAAGCAGTCGAGGCACATGTTAGAGAAGGCTACCTGGCTGTACCTCTTTCATTCGGATCGATGCCGCCTGCTGTCGGAATGCCCAATTGCCTGGGCCTCATTTTCACTGATCTGCTCGATATTGACAACTAGGCGCCAAAAGCTGTTGTCGAGACGTCGCCGCAAGCTACCGGTCCCAAGAAGAACCCGGTGATGAAGGATACTCCTGGGGTCGTGTCCTGCTTTGTCCATCACGAGGCAAGGCGAAGCGCACCCTCTACTGCTACCGGAAAAGGAAGAAGATCCGACCGGAGAACCTGATCTATTGCTGCGGGTCGTCGGATGTCCAACTCAGGGAAGACGATGCTGATTGGAGATATCCGGGCGAACCTCAATGGTTGCCCCAGGGAGGTCAAGCCAGATGTGATCGTCCCAATGGTACCTACCACTAATAGGTTCCGAGTACTGACTGCTGGGAGGGCCGACATGGAACATAGAGATAGAAGGCCACTGGCACCAAAGCTGCCCAGATTCAGGCAGATCTGGCGGCCGAAGAAAATCCAGAGCTGGGCCCCAGCTCAAGATGAAGAAAAAATTTCTGATGCTGCTGTTGCCCGCTTCAGAGCAGGGAGCAGAAGAGGAGAAAGAAAAGACGAAAGAGATGCTGTTGCTGTTCACCCCAGGACTCGGGGTAGGAGAGATGAGAAAGAGAATGAAGGAAGAAATATGACTGCTACTCGCCCCAAGATGAGGGGCAGAAGATATGAGGAAAAAGAAGACCGCATGGTCACCTACTCCATGGCAGAGGGCAAAAGATGGGAAAGGAAGAACTATGCCGTTGTTGCCAACCGCCGCCATGATGGTGGCAGAAGACTTAAGAAGGAAGTGAAAATGAGAATAAGTGAACCAGTCACTGCTGTCATTCCAAGAAGACCGAGAGCCTGTGCCAGACAGGCCGACATATTTAAATACTCCAAGGCCGAGCATCTGACTGCTCAGGTGGCAAGACTGGCTTATCAGCAGAAGGGCCAGGAAAGACTGATGCCCCGACCAGAGCTACAAAGACACAGCCAAGAGGAGATGAAACAAGTGGTTCAAGACTACTTTCACTACCTGGGGAATTCTTCCCTCGGGCAGTGAAGACTATCTCGTGCTTTAGGCATCATAGATGAAGAAGAAGAAGCCTTTCAAGAAGCAATCATCGGAGTCTCCTCCTCCGATTCCAATGATTATGAAGAAGGCCACAGAACCGGGTATGGGATAGAAGACCTGCACGGGCAAGAAGCTGAAGAAAGAATATCGGTCTTTGACCGGCTCAAATACCCCGACCAGGTGAGAAGGAAAGTCTACAGGCAGAAGGAGAAGATGCAGATCTTTGCCTGCAACATGGCCGGGCTTGTCAAAGGGCAGGATATGTTACCGACACAGCCAGATGAACTGCTCAGACTGGCAAGCAGACCAGGCCCCGTCACAAGGAGAAGTCAGGCGGCCAAAGAAAAAATAAAGACTGATGATGAAGTCCGAAAGATCACCACCATGACAGTGAATGTGGTGACAACAGAAGAGGAAGACAATCCCTTCGTCGATGACATTGAAGGGACTTCAGAAGAGATACAGATCCCGTCAACCATGGATCCCATGATCCAGATGATGTTTAGACGATATCAACAACAGATCAATACTCTCAGAAGACAGCTAAATGAAAGGCATGAAGCTACACCGGTCTCCAAGCAAGTCGAGCCCGTAGGGCAGACCTCCAGCTCAATAGAAATGACTATCCCAGCTAATCCTCTCCCGGCCGATAAGGGTAAAGCACCGAGCCAACCTGTTCTATAGCAAACAGCAGCTCAACCCTCTGTGTCTCAGACACAGCCCACCGTGCCCACCTTGCGCGCAACGGTGATGACAACTCCTTACAGTCAGCAACAAGCTCACTTCTTCCCGGAAAACATAGATCCAGCCATAGCCCACAAGCTGATGATTGAAAAGATTATGGAAATGAAGCTATCTGAGAAGACTGGTGATGATGCTGGTACCTACGATGTGTACAAGGTACCGTATCCTCCCCAGTATGCTGCTAAGAGACTACCGCCAGGCGTCAGTAAGCCACCGAAGCTTGAAAAATTTAATGGCCAGGGCTCTCCCAGGGAGCACATAGCTTACTATACCACCATTATGGGTGACTTGGCAGCCGATGAAGCTTATCTGCTTAAATTCTTTGGCTCATCCCTCACCGGGATAGCTTTTGAATGGTATTCAAGCCTGCCGACTGGGTCAGTGGCCGATTGGCCTGATATGCAAAGAAAGTTCCGCGACAGATTTCAGGTCACAGAAAGAGAAATTACAATAGCAGAACTATATGCAACCAGGCAAAAGCAAGATGAAACAGCACTGGAATACATCAAAAGGTGGAGGAACTTAGCTATGAGATGCATAAGACCTCCTCATCAAGAAGATGCAGTGCAAATATGTAAGCAAAGCCTCAGGAGAGAGGTACTGGAAAAGATGATTGGTGCAGATGTCAGAACATTTGACCGGCTGAACAATATAGTGGCGGAAGTCGAGACGTTCCTGTCCAAGCGTCCGACGGTCAATGCTCCAACTGTGCCGAAAGGGAAATCTAATGATCGACGACCATCGCATTCGGAGGCTAACACCGTCGATTTCAGAACCTTCAAGCAACAGAAATGGAAGAAGGGGGCAGATGAAGCTCCCCCGCCAGCAGACACAGCGGAAAGAAAAGATAAGGTCTCTCTAAGAAATAAAATGAGAAAGCCATACTCTTTCCCGAAAGATAAGACAGCCGCACTATTCAACTGGGCATACAAGTTCAACAAGGTAACATTGCCTGAGCCAAAGAGACCCGATGACACGGCAAAGAAAGGTGATCCACTGTTCTGTCCATATCACCGTGCGCTGGGGCACGCAATTGAAGATTGCTACGTCTTCAAAGATATTATGGAAAGCATAGTCAAAAAGGGCGAGCTACAGCTGGGAGATTACCAGGTAGAGCCACCTCGTCCACATGAGCCTCTGGCCTTATAAATGGCCGCCAATATGATTTCAATCTACCAACAGCTACCTAAGGAAGCCGTCGAGGAATGCACCAGGCATACTTATGAAGCTTCCTTCCTTACCCCACTGAAGGATCAAGAAGGGTGGCAGATAAATCCAATAAAGAATAGAAAGGAAACTCCCGCAGCCAGTATCAGTGGAGCAGTTATCTGCGGTGTCACACCAAGGC
Organism: Amorphophallus konjac; assembly: GCA_022559845.1. NCBI lineage: Eukaryota > Viridiplantae > Streptophyta > Magnoliopsida > Alismatales > Araceae > Amorphophallus > Amorphophallus konjac. Next base: position 201,466,950 of record CM040120.1, on the reverse strand, counting down.
CCGAACCACCTCCAGTAAAGCCAGTATGGCACACAGCTGAAACAGGGCCAGTCATCTGGATCCCCACTCATAACCGGAGAAGACAAGTCCCCCTACCTGCACATAGGGAAGTAAGTCCTGCAGCCAGGCGTTTACAGCAGTATATTAATGGGCTCGATGAATATGAACAGAAAAAGCCCGGGCACCTGCTGGTGAAAGACTGTATACTCTGGGAACAGCTCGAAGAATTGAAAATTAAAGAGCAACCGGGGGCAGAACAGGGAAAAGATGAGGCTGAGCCTTTCTGGGGGCAAGAACCAAAGAAGCCAAATTCCCAGAAAAAGAGGAGATGGTCTAAATGCAAAAAGGAAAGGGAGTCATGACAGTACAATGCAACACCCTGTTGGCACTCTTTACCTCGCCCAGGGAGAACGATGAGGATGAAACATCAAATGCCCCGCTAGAAGCCAACCATGTCGAGGCCTTAACCTCAGCACATGCAACACGCTCCGGAAGAAGGTGGGGGCGCCCACCACCAGCCAATCATAACATTATGTTCAGAGGGGAACAACCCTACCTGATTCCTGAACCAGAGGTGCGGGGTGTTCAGATTCCTCCCCATGTTAGCTTGTGCCAAGAAGAGAAGAAGGGAGGTCAAACTCCAACATTTCTGGAATTTCTGTCCAGTCTGGAAAATGGGCAGTCGATACAGGCTGGGCCAGATAAAGGCAAGAGACCTCAGCAATCGGCATCTGTAGCCTACAAGCAGAATGAGAAAGAAGAGGATAACTCTCCGACGGCACCAGGGGCCATTGCTATAGAAAAAGCCCCCCAAGAAATCAATCCAGAGGACGAAACCAGCACTGGGCAGCAGAGGCCACGGGCACCACATGAACCTCCAAAACCCCAATGGGCGGAAGAAATGAGACTGTCTAATGTCCGGGTGGGCAGTCGGATCATGAAAATGCTAAAGAAGCTCCCTACCAGATTCTCCATCTGGGAGATTCTCTCTCTGAGTGAAGAAGCTCGCCAAGCGATTGTTGATGCCCTACAGTCGCCGACACAGTATGAGGCACTCTTGACAGAAGTGAATTCTGGGCCGTCAGTCACATTCACAGAGGATGATATGATGATTCCAAATTCCGACCATAACAGGCCGCTGTATATGAGGGGCTCCCTGAACTGTCAGCCACTGAGCAGGATACTGATAGATCCCGGGGCTGCTGTGAACATTCTCCCATACCGCATCTACCAAAAATATTACTTTGATCTGTAGCTTACCAAAGTCAGAGACATGAAAATTGTGGGATTCAACCAGAAATGTGAGACGCACCTTGGGGTGGCTGATTTTAACCTCACATTGGGGGATCTCACTACCGTGGTACGATTCTATGTAATCGACTCCAACACCACATATAAGGCCCTGCTGGGGAGACCGTGGCTGCATGAATATCAGATAGTGCCGTCCACGCTGCATCAATGCATTAAATACTGCCACAAAGGAAAAGAAGAAAGGGTGTTTGCGGATCTGCATCCCTTCGAAGTATTCGAGTGCCATATGCTCGATGCATCCTACTACACGGAGGTGTCGCAAAAGGGTGAAGAGAAAGAGGCTGGGGTCAACTAGAAGAAGCCGGTGACAAAGGCAAGAAATTGGTCTCCACCGCCACCAAGGGGCTATATTAAGAAACATGAAGTATCTCACATTTCTTATGCTGGTGACTTTGCTCGGATCACCCCTCCTAGCATCCACCCAGATGATACTGACGAAGAAATGAAAGAAAAGTACATACAAGTGGGAGTTCCGCAGGGTTTAGTCAAGCCCATTGCCAGCATAGAATATGAGACGGTGCTACCATTAAAGACTATGGAAGTCCCTCGCTTCTGCGAGCCTCCTATCATATTCTACAACGGGGAGTCAGTCGAAGACGATGATCAAGACTGCATGGTCCCTGAAGAATCTGCAAACCGGATGGTGCCGATCACGGGCTTGGACTATACTACCCGACGGGTTTCGCAGATGTTCTCTAAGATGCAGATGCCATCACTACAACCTGTTGCCCAAAAGAAGGCGTTCCAGGAGCTATGGGATCTGCCCCGGGATAATAAAGAACTGAGGAAGATCACTCAGCACCCGGGATTGGGTTATACCCTACAAGAATTCTATGAAGCCGAGGTGGACGTCATCTCTGTTTCCTACCAGCATGAAGACCCTCCCGAGGTGGGATATGACAAGTACCCCTCGGAAGATGAAGAAATCATTTATCAATCCGTAATGAACAATGAAGCCCCAGACAGTTAGCCAGAGACGGGGACATCTGATGAAACGAAGAAAGGTTGGTGCTGGGAAGACCTACCCTGCAAAGAGGATCTGTTCCATGCTGAAGCAAAGTTTGATACGGGAACCCCAGATGAAGACCAAATAGCCAAAGAGCTGAGGGAATGCCTGGAGTTTGAGCGCATTCTAGAAGAAGTCCAGGCCCTACAGAATGATGATCTCTCGGGGGAGTCTACCTCAGAAGAGCCTCTAAGGGCGGAAGACTCCATTTTTGAGTTTCCTGCTAAGCCAATCACGTCCTCGGGGCAGACTGAACAGAATCCAACAATATTGGCCATATATGATGAGCCAGCACCCGCTGATGACCAGTATGATGAAACAGAGAATCGTGAAACTAAAGAAGATTATATCCCGGGAGGCTTCATTGACTTGCAAGAAGCCCCGCCCGAGGTCGAAGATGGAGGTCAGGCCACCGTCGATGAGCTTGTGGAAATAAATCTGGGGACCGCAGATGAGCCAAGGTCGACATTCCTCAGTGCACTGCTAGAGCCAGCTGCCAGGGAACAGTATATATAGTTCTTGAAGGAATTCCGAGACTGCTTTGCATGGACATATGATGAAATGCCGGGACTGAATTCTGATGTGGCACAGCATCGGTTGGCAATAAACCAAGAGGCTAACCCCGTAAAGTATCCGCCCAGGAGAATGCGCCCTGAATTGATAAATCAAATTAATAAAGAGGTCGACAAGCTAATTGATGTAGGCTTTGTTGAAGAAAATCAGTATACTACATGGTTAGCCAACATAGTGCCTGCAAAGAAGAAAAATGGGCAGATCAGAATACGTGTTGATTTCCGGGACCTTAATAAGGCATGCCCGAAAGATGATTTCCCAGTGCCAATCACTGAAGTGATGATCGATGCGACTACTGGTCATGAAGCCCTATCATTCATGGATGGGTCATCCGGATATAACCAGATCTGGATTGCTGAAGAAGACAGAGTGCATACTGCATTCCGCACTCCGAAGGGGATATTCCACTACAAAAGGATGCCGTTTGGCCTCAAGAATGCCGGCGCTACCTACCAAAGAGCTATGACCAAGATCTTTGATGATTTGCTCTTCAAGAAAGTAGAGTGCTACATTGATGATCTGGTAGTAAAAACTAGCAGAAGAGAAGACCATCTGCAAGACCTGAGGATAGTATTCCAGAGGCTGCGCAAATATGAACTCAAGATGAATCCTATGAAATGTGCCTTCGGCGTGTCCAGTGGAAAATTCCTCGGGTTTATTGTCCGACATAGGGGCATTGAAATCGACCCATCCAAGATTAAGGCTATCCAGGAGCTCCCTCCACCAAGGAGTCTACCTAAGCTAAGATCTCTGCAAGGGCGGTTGGCCTATATCCGACGATTTATATCGAATCTGTCGGGAAGATGCCACCCCTTTCACAAGCTCATGATGAAAGATGTATCGTTCCTCTGGGACGATGGATGTCAGGAAGCCTTTGATAAGCTGAAAGAATATCTCAAGACCCCTCCGGTGCTGGGGGCACCAATTAAGGGCAGGCCCTTGATACTGTATATCGCGGCCACATACTGTTCCCTGGGGGCAATGCTGGCACAGATAAATGAAGAAGGCAAAGAACAAGCCTTGTACTACTTGAGTAGGAGGCTGATTAGAACTGAAGAAGGCTACAGTTACATACAAAAGACATGCTTGGCACTAGTCTTTGCTGTCAAAAAGCTCCGACACTATATGCTGGCACATGAAATCAGGTTGATATCTGCAGCAGATCCGCTCAAATACATATTGACTCAGCCAGTACTGAAGCGCCGGTTGGGCAAATGGGCAGTGATCCTGATGGAATTTGATATTACCTATACACCCCAGAGGGTGATAAAAGGACAGGCTGTGGCTGATTTCTTCGCGGAGCATCCTGTGCCGGAAAATGACATGCTAGGGACTGAGTTGCCCGATGATGAGACACTCGAAGCTTGCCAGGCTCGGCCAGTTATGTGGCAACTATTCTTTGATGGAGCATCTAGAACAGAAACAGACTCCGATGGAAAGACCAGAATATGGGCCGGGGCCGGTTTTGTGCTGAAGTCACCAGAAGGGGAGGTCATGCATACTTCCTGTTCTATAAACAAGCCCTGCACCAATAATGAAGCTGAGTATGAAGATCAGATAATCGGTCTGCATATCAGCCTCAACATGGGTATCCAAATGCTTCAGGTATTCGGGGATTCGATGTTGATCATAAAACAAATCCAGGGGGAGTTCGAAGTGCGGAAGCCAGAATTGAATCCCTACCACCAGAAAGCTGTGCGCCTTATCGTGAAATTCTATCATATTGAGCTCAAGCATGTGGGCCGGGGGCATAATGCCCAAGCTGATGCACTGGCAAAGTTGGCCAGCTCACTAGCAGTCCCACCAAATGAGACACTGAACATTGTTGTTATGAACTGGCGGTAGGTCCCCAGTATGCTAGAAGGGTGCCCCGAAGAAGATGAAGTGGCTGCTATCAGCACGGTACATGCGTCTGATTGGAGACAGCACCTACTGCAGTGGTTTCTACACCAACAGCTGCCGCAGAAAAGAGAAGAAAAGATAAAACTTCTGAGAATCAAAGATTCTTATGAATTCAGCAATGGAACTTTGTTCCGAATAATGGCAGATGCACGCAAGAAGATTCTACTCCGCTGCCTGTCCACTGAAGAAGCTTGGCAAGCAATGAAAGAAGTACATGCCAGAACTGCAGGTGCCCACCAGGCTGGCCCCAAGATGAAGATAGAAATCAAGAAGCTGGGCTACTATTGGCCCACCATGTTTGAAGACTACTGTAAATTCTCAAAGTCATGCCAAAAATGTCAAGAGCATGCTACTGTGCCTAGAAGGCCTCCTACGACTCTGCACCCTATAGTTCCCAACTGGCCATTTGCACAATGGGGAACTGATGTAGTCGGGCCACTACCGACTTCCTCGGCCGGACATAAGTACATACTGGCCATAACAGATTACTTCTCCCGATGGGCGGAGGCTGTGGCATTAAGGGAAGTGACTGGTGAGCTGGTCGCTAGATTCATCAAGCAGAATATTATCTTCCGGTTCGGAATCCCCAGCCGAATAATATCTGATAACGGAAGCCATTTCAGAAATCAGAAGGTCTATCGGCTTGCTGAGAAATATAAAATCGAGTGGAGGACTTCCACCCCTTACAATCCACAGGCAAATGGGTTAGCGGAAGCTTTTAACAAGACTCTCTGCACCCTGCTGGCCAAGGTCGTCAGTTCCAATAAAAAGGACAGGGAAGAAAAAATGTATGAAGCTCTGTGGGCGTACCGCACCGTCTTCAAGACACCTACAGGGTTCTCACCATACTCACTCGTATACGGCTCAGAGGCAGTGGTTCCGCTAGAGCTGGAAGTCCCGTCACTCAAAGTGGCAGTCCAATATGGTCTGGCCCGTGGCGAACAGACCAATGCAGAAAGAAGATTAGAAGAATTGGCTGAATTGGAAGAGAAACGCCTCCAAACTCAGAAGAATATCCAAATGTATCAGGCCCGCATGGCTAATGCATTTAACAAACTCGTAAGAGGATGAAAATTCAAGAAAGGTGACCTCGTCATGGTCAAGAAAAGAGAAGTCATGGCGTCCAACCCAAAAGGGAAGCTGAATGCTAATTGGGAAGGTCCTTATGTGATACAGAGGGTCTATGAAGGAGGAGCCTACGTGGTTGTCAACCATCGAGGGGAAATTCAATTCTCACCACTCAACGGAAGACATCTAAAGCTGTATCATGCAGCACAACCGGCATTCCCCGAGTGATCAGGCAAAACTACCCCTTCCTTCGTCTAGCGGCACTCCGCCCTAGCCGAGCTACCCCTTTCTTGGTCTAGCGGCACTCCGTCCTAGCCAAGCTACCCCTTTCTTGGTCTAGCGGCACTCCGCCCTAGCCAAGCTACCCCTTTCTTGGTCTAGTGGCGCTCCGCCCTAGCCAAACTACCCCTTTCTTGGTCTAGCGGCACTCCGCCCTAGCCAAACTACCCCTTTCTTCATGTAGCGGCACTCCGCCCTAGCCGAGCTACCCCTTTCTTGGTCTAGCGGCACTCCGCCCTAGCCAAACCACCCCTTCTTGGTCTAGCGGCACTCCACCCTAGCCAAACTACCCCTTCCTTCATCTAGCGGCACTCCGCCCTAGCCGAGCTACCCCTTTCTTGGTCTAGCGGCACTCCACCCTAGCCAAACTACCCCTTTCTTGGTCTAGTGGCACTCCGCCCTAGCCGAGCTACCCCTTTCTTGGTCTAGTGGCACTTCACCCTAGCCGAGCTACCCTTTCTTGGTCTAGCGGCACTCCGCCCTAGCCAAGCTACCCCTTTCTTGGTCTAGTGGCACTCTACCCTAGCCAAACTACCCCTTTCTTGGTCTAGTGGTGCTCCGCCCTAGCCAAACTACCCCTTTCTTGGTCTAGCGGCACTCCGCCCTAGCCGAGCTACCCCTTTCTTGGTCTAGTGGCACTTCGCCCTAGCCGAGCTACCTCTTTCTTGGTCTGGCAGCACTCCGTCCTAGCCAAGCTACCCTTATCCTGATCTGGTGGCATTCCGACCTGTCACCCTCTGAAAAAAAAAGAGAGAAAGAATAAAAAGAAAGTAAAAAATGGGGTTAAAAATAGAGATACCCCGCCAGACTTGCTCCTATATTAGGGATAAGGGTAAAAATGGCCCAAAACCCAGCTGTGGTGAAAACCCGAAAGGGCACTGCAGGCAAAATCGGGTACCCCGCCACGTGAAAACCCGAAAGGGCACGTGGGCAAAAGCAAGAGGGGGCTGGCTCCGGCGAAAACCCGAAAGGGCGTTTGGGTCAGTAATGTGGTAATTTAAAATTCTTTTTTTCACCCTGCCTGATAAAACTCCGAGAAGGACGATCATCATAAAGTCCCACCTGATGATGAAACCCCGTTGATCACAAGGCATATTACCTTGATCAATGCAAAAAAAAAGGGGCCCACCTCGGGATAGACCTTCCGTCTGTTCTGATAAAACACTTCCACTTGTTTTTGTCTAAGACCCACCACGGTCAAACCTGCCCGGTTTAGACCTTACGTCTATCCCGATGAAACCTATCCTACGTCTCACCGTGATGAAACCTGCCATTGATCGACTGGCACACTGCCCGATCAACGATGAAACCTGCCCGGTTTAGACCTTACGTCTACCCCGATGAAACCTATGAAATCCTTACATTGGTATAAACCCAATACTGATGATGAAACCTGATATTGATCGACTGGCACACTGCCCGATCAACGATGAAACCTGCCCGGTTTAGACCTTACGTCTATCCCGATGAAACCTATCCTACGTCTCGCCGTAATGAAACCTGCCATTGATCGACTGGCACACTGCCCGATCAACGATGAAACCTGCCCGGTTTAGACCTTACGTCTATCCCGATGAAACCTATGAAATCCTTGCATTGGTATAAACCCAATACTGATGATGAAACCTGATATTGATCGACTGGCACACTGCCCGATCAACGATGAAACCTGCCCGGTTTAGACCTTACGTCTATCCCGATGAAACCTATGAAATCCTTGCATTGGTATAAACCCAATACTGATGATGAAACCTGATATTGATCGACTGGCATCCTGCCCGATCAACGATAAAACCTGTCCGGTTTAGACCTTACGTCTATCCCGATGAAACATATGAAGTCCTTGCATTGGTATGAACCCGGTACCAATAATGAAATATGATGTTGATCGACTAGGCGCACTGCCCGATCGGCGATGAAACCTGTCCGGTTTAGACCTTACATCTATCCCGATGAAACATATGAAACCTTTGCATTGGTATGAGCCCAGTACCAATGATGAAATCTGCTACTGATCGGTTGGCAGACTGCCTGATCGATGCTAAAACCCATCCAGGGTAGACCTTCCGTCTGCTCTGACAAACACGACACATCTGTCTGAATCAAATCAGACCCTTCGTTTGGATAGATCATGAAACTCTATTCCTTTGCGTTAATGTTAAACCCCACATTAACGATGAAACTCACGTCTCCAGCAAATGGCCTCGTGCCCGAGTTGCTATCTATATCCTCTAAATCAATTCGGACCTTTCGTCTGGATAGATCATGAAACCCTATTTCCCTTTGCATTGATGTTGACACCCACATCAATGATCATGTATCCACAATAAATATATGGCCCCATGGTCCGTAGAATGAAAGTTCAAGTTCCAGGAAAGACGATGACAAAAGAAAAGAGAAAGAATAAAAAATTATATATATGAAAAGTGGGGTTAAAAATAGAGATACCCCGCCAGACTTGTTCAGGCATTCTGGACAAGGGCAAGAATGGCTAAAACCCAGCTGTGGTGAAAACCCAAAAGGGCACTGCAGGTAAAATCGGGTACCCCGCCACGTGAAAACCCGAAAGGGCGCGTGGGCAAAAGCAAGAGGGGGCTGGCTCCGGTGAAAACCCGAAAGGGCGCCTGGGCCAGTAACGTGGTAATTCTGAGAAATTCCATACTTCCTTCCCTTGATATGGCCTCCCGTTAACCGTTTGGCTCTTTGCCCGGTCAGCGATGAAACCTTTCCAGGGCAGACCTTACGTTTACCCTGATATAATCTGCATACCCTCTTACAAATGTCCCACCGACAATAAAACCCATCACCAGTCTGATAAAGCCTGGCCAGTTCAGACCTTACATCTGTCCTGATGAAACTCTTAAACCTTCTCTTGATCGATCGGCTCCTCGCCCGGTCAGCAATGAAACTCTACCAGGATAGACCCTACATCTATCCTGATGAAACCAACGTATTGCTTAGCAAAGTCCCACATGCGATCAAATCCTATCTAGGCTAGACCTTACGTCTATTCTGATGAAACCTGTGAAACTTCTTTGCATCGATATAAACCCAATGTCAATGATGAAACCAGCTATTGATCGACTGGCACCCCGCCCGATCAATGATAAAATCCTATCCAGTCTAGACCCTACGTCTATTCTAATGAAACCTATGAAACTTCTTTGCATCGATATAAACCCAATGTCGATGATGAAACCAGCTATTGATCGACCGGCACCTCGCCCGATCAGTGATGAAACCCTGCCAGGATAGACCTTACGTTTGTTCTGATGAAACTGCATATCCTCTCATGTCCCACCTACAATAACCTCTACCCAGTCTAGGCCTTACGTCTATTCTGATGAAACCTATAAACTTCGTTGCATCAATATGAGCCCAATATTGATGATGAAATCATGCACCGGCCGATTGGCACACTGCCCCAACTGGCTTTGAAACCTACCCGGGATGGACCATTCGCCCGTTCCGGATGATGCTCTAGGCCTTTCCATTCACATTCCCACAAATAGTCTCCCTTGCGGCACATATGGCCAAAGAAGACGTTTGCTACTACCAACAGAATTCGGTTTAAGCACGCCCCCCGGATGCCGTCACGCGGTGGAGCGAGTTCCCCATCCTTTCTATGAAGGGATGGACGCTCTCCTGCCAAGTACGGGCCATTCACGGGAGGGACTGCTAGAACCACTACCCCACTTCTTAAAGTGATGAAACCACATAGAAAAGAAGATAGATACACATGAAGCCGAAGATTCCTTTTCATTAAAAGAGGAGTACATAAAGAGCCTCGAGGGGACACTGTATCACAAAAGAGGGTAGAAGAAAACAAAGAAGAGATAATTCAAGGCCACCGGAAGATATCTTCGAAGGCCAGAAGACCCACATCGGGAGTGGCTCTTAGCTCGTGAAGGCGTGCCTCCTCTTCCTGAAGCTTCACGGACATACCATGGAGAGACATCACCCGTCCCTCCAACAAGGCCACCTCCTCGGTGGACCGTGGCCGAATAGAGGATAATTGTTGCAGCTCGGCTCGAAGTCCAGCGAGTTCCGCTTCCAGAATGGCTATCCGGTCCTGGACAGCTTCCTCCCGCTGAACAACACTCTGTAGCTCAGCTTGGCGTTCGTCAAGGGAAAGCGTCAGCTTCTCCAGCTCAGATTTGCACTCTGACCTCTGCAACTTCAATGCCGTCAGCTTGTTGGTCATAGTCCGTGCTAGGAAATCCCTCCGATGCACGAATTTCAGTAAAAGCAGAACACGCTGAACCCATATGTCCAAAGGGCAGCCCATGGCCTACAGGCGGGCAGTGAAGCGATCAGCAATTTCCTTCAGCTGCAAATGTGTCAAGCCAGGCTGAGATTCTACCAGCTGGCGCAACATATCCAGGTTCTGCCAGACAAAGCTCTCAGACGATGTGAAACCAAAAGAAGCGGAGGGGATCACTTCAAAGGTCACTTCGCTATCAATGTCCGCCCACAGCGCAATAGCCGGCCGGGAGGACGAAGACGGCAAATCTGCTGGGGGAGCTGGCTGGTCCCTCTCTATACTCTTCTGCCGAGCCGAAGATTCCTCTGCTACCGCTGCCTCAGGAGTTATGGCTTGAACACCCGCAGGAGGAGAATCAATAAATGATGGAGCTATCTCTTCATGGGTCTCCTGAGTGGGGGCTTCATCTTCAACTGCTCTTTCTGGTAATGGAGACGAAGGTGCCCTAGTCTGTGGAGGCAGAAATCCAGTCTCTATAGCCACTATGGCAGGGACTGCTGACTCGGGCGCAATGGACATTACTGTGGCCGGTATAAAAGCAGAGCTCCTGGCTAGGTCTGCTTCGGCTCTAAAATCTGAGGCCCTGACAGGGACGGAAATCTCTCTTGATGCCCCCAAGTCCAGTGATGTTAAGTCAGTTGAAGATTGTATTCTTACTGGCACAGGGCGAATAACCTCAGAAATTCCCATGCAAGTTAAAGGTAAAGCAGGGATAATGACCAAGTCTGCAGAGGAAACATCCATAGAAACTGCGGCCGCGTCTGAGCTGGTGATGACAGGGTCCTGAGGATAAAGCAGAATGACCTTCAACAATGAATGAAAGAAAATAAATAGAACAGCAAACAAAAAAAGAGAAGATTACCTTTAAAGTGGGGTCTATACCCTCGAAATGAGACAAAAGGGGAGAAAGCTCCGTAGTTGAAGCAGCAAATGAAGGGGTTATGTCAACTTCGGTGTCGAGCCCGGCAAACTCCTCTTGCAATTCTCCTCAAAAGACAGCATCAGTAGCTTAGGGGGTGTGGACGCCAAAAAATGACGATGATGATCATGGCGACATTCGCGTCTACACATTAGAGCGCGAGTCGAAGATAGAAATGCCGAATAAACCTCATGCCTCACCCGATCAGGACGAGAACTCGCTTGGTGGTCCGCTACCCGCTAAGGAAGCCCCCTAAGCAGAAGATACAGCTACAAGGCTCCGACCGGCCATGCCGAGAGCTGAATCAGAGAAGAGTCGGGAACTCCGGCACAGTCTCGGCATGCACCGAAAGTCACACAGAATCTGGGACCGAGTCCCAGAGGCTACAAATGGAATATTATGGAGGCCATACGTCGCAACCGGAACGTTCTGGGAATGCCGACATTCATATAAATGGCCGCGACTTTGAAAGGAATCCGTTTGGTGCTTAAAACGGCACGAAGTGGCCCTAAAACGGCGCGCCTTAAAACGGCGCGCCCCCCTCTTAAACCGACGTGCCCCCTTTTTATTTGGCTACACGGCGCGCTCCTATCGAAGGGGCCTCCCCATTTGATGCTTAAAACGGCGCCCCTTTGAATGTGGCGCCGTTTTAACCCCTCATTCTATTCTCTGAAGCGCTTCCCCGGCGCGCAAACAAGCCATCCCATCTGCACTCCGATGCTCTATTTTGCATCATTATGGCATGCAGAGAACATTCAATGCCCATGGCCCTTCCTCTACCTCCGTTCGACAGCACATAAGTAGCAGCAGCAAGGCAAGCTCCGACAAATCTCTGAGCGTCCCATCCTCAGACGAGCAGTAGTGTACGAGACGAATCAATGGTGTCCAGCACAGCCAGTCAACTCTCGACTTCGTTGCGGATGAGGTGGAATTGGCAGGGACGCTCCCAGGATGGTCGTTCTATAAAAGGGGCAGCATTGTGAAGCCGAAAAAAGACAGACAGAAGGAGCTCACAGATAGAAGGAGCTAGAGAAGAAAGGGTTGAGAGAAGAGAGGCTGAAGGGAAGGCTGAAGGCGTCCGAAGAGAAGAAGAAGCTCCATCCATTCCCACCTGCAAGGTGAAGAAAAAAGAGAGAGAGAGGGTGAGAGAGTGAGAGAGGAGAGAGGGGGAAGAGCTTGTGCTCTGTGCCTCCTTCTCCCCCACCAATGTATCTTCTTCCCCCACCTTAACACCTAGTTTTTTTTCTTTTATCTTCTCCGTTATATTCTTCCTTGTTATTTGGGGGGGGTAGATCTCATCTTGTACCTCTCTTCCCTCCTTTCCTTTCCCTTGAGGATGAATAAAAGAGTGACTTTGTAAGCATGCGCAGTATTCTATTGCTCTGATCCCTTCCTCTTTTCTTCTGTTTTCTTCCTCCCGGTTTTCAACATTACCTGGGGTCCTCAGAAGCTTGCCCTTCTGTGGCATGAACTCTGAGGGAACCCATTCGAAGGGTGAACATTCATGGCCACCTATGGCCTACATCTGTCCCGTTCCACGAAATCGTCACCTGTGAGCTGTGGTCGTTCTTGTAGGCTGGCCCTCGAACGTTCCATACTCACATTTGGGTTCGGACCGCCGTGAGGCTACTCCGATTTTTGAGGGTCTACCCCGGAGCAATCCTGTCACGCCCCGTACTCTATACCGTCGAGGTATTGTCCGCTTTGGCCTACCGGCCTCACGGTTTTTGTCCCTTTCTGATAGTGATCGGCTCCAGAATGGGGGACTTCCCGGGTAGGTCACCCATCCCAGTACTGCTCCCCATTAAGCACGCTTAACTTCGGAGTTCTTTACAAGAACTGAGCCGATACTTCAAAAGGCGCCTCGATGATATAGAGTACAACTTAGCTATATTTGAGGGTGTTACAATCTACCCCTCTTATATAGGCGACATCCTCGTCGCTGGGCACATATAGCACGTAATCACGCAATCAAGCCCCCAGGCAGGTAGGACTCTAGAGGTGGCCCCTACAGGCTCAAGAGGTGGCTCCCACTACGTAGCACTTTGCTCCATTACGGACTCAAGAGGTGGCTCCCATAGCGTAGCACTTTGCCCTGCATGGCACTTAGTTCCCACACTTCCGGCTGGGGTATAGCTCTGATACCATTCTGTCACGCCCCGTACTCTATACCGTCGAGGTATTGTCCGCTTTGGCCTACCGGCCTCACGGTTTTTGTCCCTTTCTGATAGTGATCGGCTCCAGAATGGGGGACTTCCCGGGTAGGTCACCCATCCCAGTACTGCTCCCCATTAAGCACGCTTAACTTCGGAGTTCTTTACAAGAACTGAGCCGATACTTCAAAAGGCGCCTCGATGATATAGAGTACAACTTAGCTATATTTGAGGGTGTTACAAATCCGATTGGTGACCCTCCTTTATCTCTGGCAAGTCTCGACCCAGGGGAGGTGCTGCCCAATTTTCGCCAAGACTAAGAACGCCCAACAACAAGTGAATGAGCTGAACTGATGAAGAACAAAATGAGGACTTTGTGAGCAAACTGCTGGAGTAAAACACTTAGACGTTCATACTGTTTCATCATAATAAACGATTAAAATGGTTAAAGCTCTTAAAACCTCCTCATTACCAGCTTAATCTATCAACAGAACGAGCAAATCAAACCTTCAATCAATCTACGGGTGAAAGGAAAAGAAAACGTAGTAAACATGGCTTCAAAACAACCCCCATATAGCTATCCCGGTGCGAGTTAAAACGGCGCGGCCATTGTTCCACCGTGCCGCTTCAACCCTCCTCACAAAATCCCCCCATCTCTTTCTCTAAATGATAAAACGGCGCACCCTCTCCCTTGCCCTCCATAAACGGCGCGCCCTCTCCCTTGCCCTCCATATCCGACGCGCCCCCAATCTCCCCATTGAACATTAAAACGACACGCCCATCTCCATCTTACCCAAGCCCAAATACGGCGTGCCCCTTTGGTGACCACCTGAACCGACGACATAAACGGCGTGCTCCCTCCTCCCTTGCCCTCCAATTCCGCCGCGCCCCTTCACATCTTAACCCGACGCCCCTTAACCGGCGCGCCCATCTTCTTGCAACTTGCTAATACGGCGTGGCAAAAGAAAACTAAAAGAATGAAAAGAAGAAAGAAAACTATTGAAATTAAAGAATAAACGAGAGAATAAGGACTAAATCAGTAAACAAAATAGAAAGAATGGAATGGGAATAAACCACTTAATTCAATGATCGGAACGACGGCAATAGCATACCCCCCCCATAATTAAAATTTTGTTCCAAGGGCACTGCCCCCGGAAACCCCCGCAAGGGGCGCTGCCCCCTTGACCCCCGCCACCTGACCGGGCAGGTCGATCCGCGTGTGAGGGCGCACGTTAGTAAGCTCGGGCTACACACTTAATAACTCACTCCCTCGGACTGGGTGCAAAGAGAAAATCAACGGCGCCTTATGGTATCGGACTTGGTTTACTGAATTTTTGACATGGCCATAGTCCAAAATCATCTCCGGCCAACAGTCTATCAACTTGACCCGTCCCTACCGGGATCCAATCCCGCATTCTCATTAAACTTGCCTTGTTCGTGGCAGATATCTGCGCGGTTTTGTCACCGTCTTTTCTACTACAAACACGGACCTTCATCCGAACATGAAGTGGCCCATGAGTGGCCAACATAGTCTGAACATTCACGTCCCGAGACGGGTTTCTAGCATAGTTCATCATTCACTATCCTCCTGCATTATTAGTATTCTCTTTAGGCCGTAGGGCCCTTATTCCCGACAATAAATCAAGGGTGTTCTCCCGTATGGGGGATGTAAATAACGCCGTAGCCTTTACGGCACAGCGGGTTTCGGTCCCGAAATGAACTACACAATTGTCTGATCAGTCAGATCGAGCGCACCATGGGCTTCCACGAAGCCCGAATAAATCGTCACTTTGTGACTGGCACGCCCTCGCACTAAATAGAAGAATTAACCCTGACCAACAATCGAACAGATTCCCCCTCGAATTTTAGTGCGTCCACAAGTCTGGCACGCCCGGTGGGACGGAAATCACCCTTCATCTCTTTGCCGGGACTAAGGGCCCTATGGCCCTATTCATGTAATGCTAATTGTTTGATTTGGAAATACAGGTTGCATTTCGGACACCAGGATGGCCCCCACGTTCGGCCAACAGGCCGTCGAGAGCCATGTTCGGAACGGCTACTTGGCCGTCCCCCTCAGCTTCGGGAGCTTCCCTCCCGCGGTAGGCTTCCCCAACTTCCTTGGGGTAGCCTTCACGAACCTGCTAGACGTAGAAGCGTCTGACAGGACTGAAAGCAACGCTCCCATCCAGGGGGCCGCCAAAGCTACTGTCGGCCGATCAATGGCTGAGACTTCCAAGACCGTCCCGACTGGGACGCTGAGCTGCAACGTGCACCACGTGCACAAAACTGCCGGCCCTTCTCACCCAGGGTCGGCCTCTCACCAAAGGAGGCTCCGAAGGAGCCATGCCACAACATCATACCGAGGCCAGTTCTCCAGCATCGGCAAGTCGGCTGTCGTCGGGACTTTCCGGGTGCATCTAAACGGACAGCGTTCCGAGGTGATCCCGGATCGCATTGTACCCGCCGTACCAGTGCGCAACTCTTTTCAGGCACTGGAGAAGATGAAGGGCAGGATGACGCCCGCCATTCAGGCCCCAGCGCCGCAACATCAGTCAGCCTCCAGGCCCACCAAAGCTAAGCAAGTTTGGGTTCCCAAGGGGGCCCGGTTCACCTCACCAGCCCAGGCGAGGCCCAGCACCTTCCGCTCGGCAAGGGCACAACAAGGAGATCGGGTCAAGACATCGGCCCCCGTCTACCAGACGACATTAACTACACCGGCCCCACCGGAGAACATCCACCGTCGACACTACCGACGTCACTATCAGGCTGCCCGTGTGGAGTCTGTAACCCACATGCCCGTTGCTGCCAACAGGGCGACATCATCAGCTTCTCCTCCTGACCAGGACTGGGAAGGAGTGGAGCAAGCCATGAAGAACTACTTGCGGGGCCCGGGGTGCGCTCCCCTGGGTCGCCAGAGATTACTGGGGGTAGTAGCCTCTACCTTTGATGAAGAAGAGACCCGGCCAGTGCCCAGTGCCGAGCCAAGAAACTACTCTGAGGAGCATTATCAGTCCCCGCCGAGGGAAGAAGTGAAGCCGCGGAGAGCGGTCTTTGACAGATTGGTCTTTCCAGGTAGGCCATCGAGAAGAACAACAAGAAGAGGCAGAGACCTAAGAGTTTATACCTGCAATATGGCAGGGGTATCTGGCCGGTATGGGGCTCTACCAAGCGAGCCCGAAGAAGTAGCCAGGCTTGCCACAAGGCCATGACCTCTTACCAGAAGAGGGAAAGTGGCAGCTGAAAAGACACAAGTCCACACTGGAGGAGCTAACTATGAGGAACCTTCAACATCCTTGGCTGCCAATGTTATTACAGAAGGCACGGCGGGAGGACCATCCACTTCATTCGAAGAGGTGCCGATCGAAGAAAGGGGGGGCACCCCTAGCCTTCCCATGAACGACCCCGCGGTATTGCACATGATGCAACAATATCAACGGGAGATCGAATTGTTGAAGAAACAACTGACTGAAAGAGCCGCTCAGCCCTCAACATCCGGGCAGACTGAAGCATTACTAGAGACCCCTGGGGGCAATGGGCAGGCCTCGGAAGCTTCTCCATAGGCGATGGTGTCTCCCCCAATACCTACCTACACTGGAGGCGTACCCCTGCATCAGCCACAACATGTCACACCGGCCCCGCCACCGAACTTGCCATTCCAGGGGTCCACTATTGCACCTCAGGCGACAGTGTTAACAACACCGCTGATGCAACCGGCCCATTTCTATCCAAACCCGGTTGACCCGGCAACAATAAGCGGACTAATGCTTGAACAAATGATAGATATGAAGCTGGCGGAGAGGAGCGATGGTGATCACACGCCATTCGAAGTATATCGGGTACCTTACCCGGCACACTATGCTGCCAAGAGGCTACCGGTCGGCATTACCAAGCCACCGAAGTTTGAGAAATTTAATGGGCAAGGGTCTCCCAGGGAGCACATTGCCTATTATGTGAATGTTATGGGGGATCTAGCTGCGGATGAAGCTTATCTCAAATTCTTCGGCTCGACGCTTACCGGGCTATCTTTCGAGTGGTATTCGAGCTTGCTCGCCGGGTCCATTGCAGACTGGCCTGATATGCAAAAGAAATTCAAGGAAAGATTATACATAGCTGATCGGGAGGTGACCGTGGCAGAGCTTTACGCCACGAGACAGAGAAATGAGGAGTCGGCACTCGACTACATAAAGAGATGGAGGAACCTCAGCATGAGGTGCAAACGTCCCCCGCATCAGGAGGATGCAGTGCAGATCTGTAAACAGAATTTAAAGAAGGAGATCCTTGAGAGGATGATCGGTGCTGAGGTGAGGTCATTCGACCATCTGAACAACATAGTGGCAGAGATCGAAGCATTCCTTGCTCGATACTCTTCTGCTCCAGCTGCATCAAGTCAGAGGGTCCGGTAGGCCGAGAGGTGGCCAACACCGCCAGAAGTTCATACACTAGACTTCGAAGCTTTTGAGAAACAGAAAGAGAAAGCCAAAGAGATGGCCAACACCTCCACTGAACGGCGGGAAGGTCCCTCCCTGCGGGATAAGATGAGGAACAAATTGTATTCCTTTCCTCGAGATAAAGCCCGAGTCCTATTCGAATGGGCCACCAGGTACAACAAGATCACAATACCAGATCCAAAGAGGCCTGGTGACTTGAAGAAGAAGGATGATCCTCGTTTTTGCCCATACCATCAGATGCTTGGGCATACCATTGAGGATTGCTACATCTTCAAGGATGTCATTGAGTCCTTGATCAAGAAGGGAGAGCTGGACATGGGGGAGCTCAGAGTGGATCCTCCGTAGCCGCACAAGATGTCGAGCCTTGGCACCACTGTCAACATGGTATCTTTATACCAACAGCTGCCTGAAGAATGGGCGGAGTCCAGTACGCAGGCCACTTATCAAGCCTTCGTCATGGCGCCAGCTCATGATCAAGGAGGTTGGCAAGCCGCGCCAACGAAGAACAAAAGAAGAAGACAAGCTCCTCGGCCCACTCCAGAGGTTCGCATAAGGGGTGTTACACCCCGACCAGCACCGCCACCGGTGACACCTGTTTTGCATGACACAGCCCCCTGGCTCATTATGAGATGGCCCACTCACAACAAGAAGAAACACATCCCGATGCGGGTGCACAAGGAAACCAGCCCTACGGTAGAAAGGCTCCAGGCCATCATTGATGGGCTTAAAGACTATGAACAGCCCGAGATCCAGCCTATGGAGTTGAAGGAGTATGTCCCCTGGGAGGAGTTCGAGTCACTCGAACTCGCTCCAGAAGCGGAAGCCGAGACGAAAGAAGAGCCTCTTTTATGGGGTGAGCTTCCCCAAGAGCAGTTGCCAGCCACTGAAGAGAAAAAGAAAAAGAAGAAGAGAAGACCTAGAAACAAGAAGAAGAGTGGGGTGGTCCTTTCTTGCAACACCCTCTCAACATTATTTGACACAGCCCTCTCCCTGAGAGAGGAAGAGCAAGAGGTGCTTGTTGAGCCGTCAGAGGTGAATCAGGCTGAAGCATCCACCTCCCAACATGCCACCAGGTCGGGAAGAACGTGGGGACGCCCTCCTCAGGCCAACCACAACATCCTGCTTAGGGGGGAACAACCATATCACATCCCCGAGCCTAGGGTCCAAGGCATGGAGATCCCCCCTCCATCGGGCCTCTACCCCGGAGAACCAAGTGGCCAGAGTGCCCCGTCATTCATTGAATTTCTTACAACTCAGGGGGGAGGACAGTCATGCCCCCGCGAGTCCCGGCAGACCAAAGGGGCAGGCAGCCCCTCGGCTTCGTCTGTAGCAATCCCTCCTCGGCCAAGGGAAGAGCCCGACAACATCCCAAATCTTGTCGAGTTCTTGCAAGAAAAGGAAGTGACCCAGCAGGCCCCACAAGCTCAAGCGGCATCCGACCCAGTGGAGGAGGCACCCGTTGAGCCGACTCCCCAGGCCCAGACTGGGGGCAGGCATAGTATAGCCGAAGAAATGAAGTTGCTCGAAGTTCGAGCTAGCAATAGAATAGTCAAACACCTGAAGAAGATCCCAGCCAGGTTTACCGTCTGGGAAATCCTATCCTTAGATGAAGAAATATGGCAAGGTGTCATCGCCGCACTCCAGACACCAGCATATGTTGAATCCTGCCTTGCAGAAATGTCACCTGAGGTACCTATGGCCTTCACTGAAGAGGACATGCTTTTACCAACCTGCAGTCACAACAGGCCACTCTACATGAAGGGACAGCTGAATGGGCATCCCATCAACAGAGTCTTGATCGACCCTGGGGCAGTAGTGAACATACTTCCCTATCGGGTGTATCAGAAGCATTACTTTGACGTACACCTGGTCGAGGTCGGGAACGTCAAGATTGCCGGCTTCAACCAGAAGTGCGAAGTCCCTATGGGGGTCGCAGAGTTCAACCTCTCCCTCGATGACTTCACCACCAAGGTCCAATTCCATGTGATCAACTCCAACACCTCTTACAAGGCGTTGCTCGGCCGACTTTGGCTACATCAAAATAGGGTGGTACCATCCACTCTGCACCAATGCATCAAGTACCCCGGCAACGGGAAAGAGGAGAGAATCTTCGCCGACCTCCATCCTTTCGAAGTGTTCGAATGTCACTTGTCGGATGCTAATCTTTATTTGGAAAAGCCGAAGCAAGCCTCCCAAGCTACTCAAGACAAAGGAAAGAAAAAGGTAGAGCTTGACAGCTGGTTCCCTCCACCACCGCCTGGCTATGTGGCTCCCCCTCAGGTGTCATTCGTTTCTGAAGCAGAAGGGGTATTCCGGGCCACCTACCTTCCCATCTTCCCTACACCGGGAACACCATACCTTGAAGACTTGCTGGAAGACATCAGGGTCCCTCCCGGGATCATCAAGCCTCTTGTAGAAGCTGACTGCCAGGTGGCTGAACCATTAAGGACCTTCGAGGTGCCCAACCCTGAGGGTCTACCTACCATCTTTTATGTGGCCAAGGAGCACCCGGTCAAGGGGGATGATGATTGTAGACTCCCCGATGAGCTGCACGACCCACTCGTCCCAATAATGGGACTTCCTGACACAGCCGGTCCTGTGGTCAAGATGGCCAGAAAGCAAGGGATCCCCTTCTGCCAGCTCTCCAGTCGGAAAGAAATGTTCAAGAAAATGTGGAACCCGCCAAACCTGGACCGGCGGTTGTTGCAAATCACCCGACATCCAGGATTGGGCTTTTCACTAGAAGATTCCTATGAAGCTGATGTGATATCAGTCTCGGCTCTAGGTGGCAATAGCCACGCAGGCACTGCAGGCCAATGGCAGGTTGAAGGCCGTCAGCATCTTATGCCTTTGGCCAATGAAGAACAAGATGAAGAAATATTCCTATGGAATCCACCTCCCTGTAGGAATAAGGGGAAGACCCCGTCCTCCTCCGGGGGACCAATCCCGAATGACCACAGCAGCGGGGTGCCATCGCCCTCGTCTGACACTGACCCAAAGGATGGGGAAGCGGGCCGAGCTCCGAACCTCACTCGGTGCGACTCTACCCTACTCGCCCGCCCTATACTGTAGGCAACAGCGAGAGATCGAAATGCTAAAGGTTCGCTTGGCCGAAATGACTGTACTCATTAGAGGCATCCTCTTTCGACAAAGCATCGGCGCACACCGGTCCTCGAACACCCTCCCAAACGCCCCCGGGCACCTGAAAAGGGAGGCTAGGGATGTAGCTGCTTCCCTGGTCAGGCGATCAGTCGAGCGAAGCCCCACGCTGCGGGAGAAGATGCAAAGACCCTACTCTTTCCCAAGGAATAAAACCCGAGGAATTTTTGAATGGGCCTACTACTATGGCAAGGTCTCCCTCCCAAGGTCAAAGAGGCCGCAAGATGCTCACAAAAGCGGTGACCCCTCGTTCTGCCCCTATCACCAAATACTGGGCCACTCCATCGAAGACTGCTACGTCTTCAAGGACATTGCTCAAGACCTGATTGAGAGAGATGAGCTCAGAATGGGAGATTATGTGGTCGCTCCGCCACGCCCCCATGTGGCAGGCGGCCATGAAAGAAGTGTTTACATGGTGTCAGTTCAGCACCATATTTTTGAATATGCAGCTGAGAATGGGCAACCCCAGCCACCAGCAGAGCAGCAGCCCCCAGTATGGCAATCAATCACCTTAGCCCCTGCAAGAGCAATCTATGACAAATACAAAGAAGATCCCGAAGAAGTCCTTTACTTCTCCACACAAGAGAGCCCCCCAGAGCCGCACACAGCAAGCCTAATAGAGGGGGAAACAAGCAAAGCCTCGTTACCCAATGAGGCAGAGCAAGAAAACACCTATGGTGTCCTTGAAGCAGAAGATGGTGAAGAGAAGGATTTCATTGACCTGCTACCAGCGCCTCCAGAATTTGAAGATGGCGGCCAGGTCACAGTGGATGAGCTCATTGAAATCAATCTAGGCACAGAAAGCGACCCCAGGCCGACCTTTCTGAGTGCCCTTCTTCCTCCACAGGAGAGGGGACAATATGTCAAGTTGCTGCAAGAATTCCGGGACTGTTTCGCCTGGAACTACAAAGAGATGCCCGGTTTGAGCCCCGGCGTGACTCAACATATTCTGGCTATTGATTCTAAGGTGGAGCCGGTGAAGCAGCCCCCCAGGCGTATGAGGCCGGAGCTGATAAAACTGATTTGTAAAGAAGTTGACAAGCTCATAGATGTCAATTTTGTAGCTGAAAACCAATACACTACTTGGTTAGCCAACATTGTGCCGGTGAAGAAGAAGAATGGACAGATCAGGATCTGCGTGGACTTCCGCGACCTGAATAAAGCTTGCCCAAAAGATGACTTTCCGGTGCCCGTCACTGAAGTGATGATTGATGCAACTACCGGCCATGAGGCCTTGTCTTTCATGGACGGATCGTCCGGCTATAATCAGATATGGATAGCTGAACATGACCGAATTCATACGGCCTTCCGGTCACCTAAAGGGATATTCCACTACAAAAGGATGCCCTTCGGCCTCAAGAACGCTGGTGCCACTTACCAGTGGGCGATGACCAAGATATTCGACGAACTGCTATATAGCGAAGTCGAATGCTACATCAATGATCTGGTCATCAAGACAAAGAAAAGGGGGGATCACCTGAATGACCTTAGAGTCATCTTTGAGAGACTCCGGCAGTACGAGCTGAAAATGAACCCAATGAAGTGTGCCTTCGGCGTCTCTAGTGGAAAGTTTCTCGACTTCATTGTCCGATATAGGGGGATCGAGATCGACCCCTTTAAAATAAAAGCCAATCAGGAGCTACCTCCTCCAGAGAATTTGGGAGAGTTAAGGTCCCTGCAAGGTCGGCTAGCCTACATCCGAAGATTTATCTCCAATTTGTCGGGGCGCTGTCAACCATTCCACAAATTAATGATGAAGAATGCAGCTTTCAATTGGAACCAGGAATGTCAGAAGGCCTTTGATCGGCTGAAGGATTACTTAAAGACCCCGCCTGTGCTGGGGGCACCTGTCAAGGGGAGGCCACTTATTCTATATATAGCTGCCACTGAATGTTCACTGGGGGCAATGCTCGCCCAGAACAATGATGAGGGGAAGGAGCAAGCTCTTTATTACCTTAGCCGAAGACTAATGGGGGCAGAAGCAAAATACACCCCGATTGAGAAGGTTTGTCTCGCCTTGGTCTTCGCAGTCAAGAAGTTGAGGCATTACATGCTCTCGCATGAAGTGAGCTTAATCTCTAAGGCTGACCCAGTCAAGCACATTCTCTCCCAGCCAGTCCTGAAGGGACGTCTCGGCAAGTGGGCCGTACTGTTAATGGAATTTGAGATCATCTACGTGCCTCAGAAGGCCGTTAAGGGTCAAGCCATGGCCGATTTCTTTGCAGCACACCCTGTGCCTGAAGATTCCCCACTGGCCACGGAGTTGCCTGAAGATGAAACACTAGAGGTGGACCAAGCCCAACTGATCGCCTGGCAGCTGCACTTTGATGGAGCTTCGAGAACAGAAACAACCCCGTCTGGGCACACAAAAGTACGGGCCGGGGCCAGCATCGTCCTTAAATCCCCTGAGGGAGAAGTAATGCACACATCCTGCTCCATTAGCAAGCCCTGCACAAATAATGAGGCAGAATATGAAGCTCTGATCATTGGTCTTCAAGTCGCTTTACAGATGGAGATTAAAATATTACATGTGTTTGGCGATTCATTGCTGCTCGTCAAGCAGGTCCAGGGACAGTTTGACGTCCGAAAACCCGAGTTACTCCCTTACTACACTAAGGCGAAACGGCTCATGCAGTAGTTCTACCTCATTGAGATAGGCCACGTTGCCAGAGGAGATAATGCACAAGCTGATGCACTGGCAAAATTGGCGAGTTCATTGACAGTCCCACCAGATGGATCCCTCAGCATCCGGGTGGTGAATCAACGCCAAGTGCCTAGCATGATAGAAGGGCCAGGAGAAGAAGAACTTGAGGTCATCACAGCGGAAGCCATTAGCCCGCCCGACTAGAGAGACCCCCTTTTGCAGTGGTTTAAATATCAGCAACTGCCCAGGCAAAGGGAAGAGAAGATCAAGTTAATCAGAACAAAGGACTCTTACGAGGTCCGAAACGGGATCCTATTCCGAATTATGGCAGATGCCAAACGGAAGGTGCTCCTCCGATGTTTATCCACTGAAGAAGCTTGGAAGGTCATGAAGGAGGTTCACGCTGGAGCAGCTGGTGCACATCAGGCAGGACCGAAAATGAAGATTGAAATAAAGAAGCTCGGCTACTAATGGCCGACAATGTTCGATGACTGCTGCAAGTATGCCAAGTCTTGTCAAAAATGCCAGGAGCACACGACGGTACCCAGGAGACCGCCCGTGCCCTTGCATCCAACACTGCCCAGCTGACCCTTTGCCCAATGGGGAACAGACGTTGTGGGTCCACTACCCGCATCATCAGCTGGGTGCAAGTACATCTTGGCCGCAACTGATTACTTCTCCCGCTGGGCGGAGGCTATTGCTTTGAAAGAAGTGACTGGGGAGATCGTCACCAGATTTGTCCGTCGCAACATCATATTCCGGTTTGGCACTTCGAACCAAATTATCTCAGACAATGGAAGTCACTTCCGCAATCAGAAGGTCTACCGGCTGGCAGAAAAGTACAAGATCGACTGGAGGATGTCGACCCCCTACAACCCACAGGCCAATGGCTTGGCTGAAGCTTTCAATAAGACTCTTTGCACTCTCCTGTCCAAAATTGTTAGTTCTAACAAGAGGGACTGGGAAGATAAAATGTACGAGGCCCTGTGGGCGTATCGAACTGTGTACAAAACTCCGACGGGTTGTTCACCCTTTTCCCTGGTATATGGCTCAGAGGCAATTATCCCTATCGAGTTGGAAATACCCTCCCTTCGGGTCGCAGTCCAACACGGGTTGGTCCGGGAAGATCAGACAAATGTCGAGCGAAAGCTCGAAGAGCTCTCCAACTTGGAGGGGAAACGGCTCCAAGCCCAGCAGAACATCCAGGTCTATCAGGCCCGGAAAGCTCGCGCCTTTGACAAGCTCGTCAAGGAACGCGAATTTAAGAAGGGTGACCTCGTTATGGTGAAGAGAAGAGAAGTCATGGCTTCCAACCCCAAGGGCAAGCTGAATGAGAATTGGCTTGGACCCTATGTGATCAAGAAAGTCTACGAGGGCGGAGCATATGTAATCGTCGACCATCGAGGGGAGGTTCAATTTCCGCCCCTCAATGGTAGGCATCTGAGGTTGTACCATGCTCCGATTCCCCCATTCGAGGAATAATGCTTGTCTCTGCCCTGCCCCGGGCGAATTTGCATTACTATTGTCCAGATGGATTGGGCACTATTTATCTTGCATGTCAAAAAAAAAGAGAGAAAAAAAAGAGAGGAGAAGAAATAAGAAAGAAAAATAAAATAAAAAAAAGTGAGAAAACAAAAGGAAGAAAGAAGAAAGAAAAAAAAGAGAAGAAAAAAGAAGAAAAAAATAATGAGAAAAAAGGGAAAAGAAAAAAAAGAAAGGAAAAAGGGGGGAGGAATCAGTCTCCCTTTATTAACACTCACTCTTATCTCCAAGAATATTTCAATAGACGAATCAACCACGTCAGCCTCTGACATCCTGTCGGCAATGACGAAGAACACCCCACCCGAACCTTTCATTCGAGATCGGGGAATCAACCTTTTCTCCTTGCGTTGGCACCAGCCCGTACCAACGAATATTTCAATAGACGAATCAACGACGTCAGCCTCTGACATCCTATCGGCACTGACGGAGAACACCCCACCCGAACCTTTCGTTCGAGATCGGGGAATCAACCTTTTCTTCTTCCGTTGGCACCAGCCCGTACCAACGAATATTTCAATAGACGAATCAACCGTGTCAGCCTCTGACATCCTATCGGCACTGACGAAGAACACCCCACCCGAACCTTTCGTTCGAGATCGGGGAATCAACCTTTTCTCCTTGCGTTGGCACCAGCCCGTACCAACGAATATTTCAATAGACGAATCAACCGTGTCAGCTCTTGACATCCTGTCGGCACTGACGAAGAACACCCCACCTGAACCTTCCGTCCAGGGTTGGGGAATAAACCTTTGCTCCTTGCGTTGGCACCAGCCCCCGCACCAATGAAAATACCAAGAGACAAACAAATCACGTCGGTCTCCGACTTCCTGTCGGCATCGATGAACAAACCACTGGCCCGGAGCTTTCGTCTGGTTCCATGAATGAAAAGACCCTTGCTTTGGCACCAACCCCGTGTCAATGAATGAATCACGTCGGTCCCCGACTCCCCGTCGACGTCGATGAATAAACCAGTGGCCCAGACCTTTCGTCTGGTTCCATGAACAAAAAGACCTTTGCTTCGGCACTAACCCCGTGCCGATGAACAAACCACGTCGATCTCCTACTCCCTGTCGGCATCGATGAACGAACCAGTGGCCTGGACCTTCCGTATGGTGCCATGAATAAAAATACCCTTGCTTTGGCACTAACCCCGTGTCAATGAATAAACCACCTCAATATTACAACTCCAGTCCCACAGACGAATAAACCCTTGGCTTGGACCTTCCGTCTAAGTCGATGAACAAAAAGAACGCCTTTGCTTGGCTCGGATCTTTCATCTGAGTCGATGAACAAAAAGAACCTCCTTGCTTGGCTCGGACCTTTCGTCCAAGTCGATGAACAAAAAAAAAGAACCTTCTTGCTTGGCTCGAACTTTCCGTCCAAGTCGATGAACAAAAAGAACCTTCTTGCTTGGCTCGGACCTTGCGTCCAAGTCGATGAACAAAAAGAACCTCCTTGCTTGGCTCGGACCTTCCGTCCAAGTCAATGAACAAAAAAAAGAGAAAAAAAAGAACCTCCTTGCTTGGCTCGGACCTTTCGTCCAAGTCGATGAACAAAAGAAAAAAGAACCTTCTTGCTTGGCTCGGACCTTCCGTCCGAGTCGATGAACAAAAAGAACCTCCTTGCTTGGCTCGGACCTTCCGTCCAAGTCAATGAACAAAAAGAAAAAAGAAAAAAGAAGAACCTTCTTGCTTGGCTCGGACCTTCCGTCCAAGTCGATGAATAAAAAAGGACCGCCTTTGCTTGGCTCGGACCTTCCGTCCAAGTCCATGAACATAAAGAAACCCCTGCTTGCCTGGCTCGGACCATCCATCCTAGTCCATAAACAAAAGTGCATCCCATTACTCGGCTCGGACCCTCCGTCCGAGTCGGTGAATGAACAACTTTCCTAAGCCCAGCACGAGTCAACAACTCCCTCTTTGGGGTTGGCCACGTTAAGTTGTTTGGGGCCTTTTGCCCGAGACCACACGTAGACTCTTCGTTCCCGCTTTGGTATTCACCCCATGCCGATGACTAAACCCCCACTCTGACATCTCAGTCCGCGTGCATATGCGGTGAAGCGATCCCCTCATCCCTTCACTGAAGGAGTGAGCGCTTTCCCGTGAATTTGCACCGGACTAGCATCCCACTGGCTCGGAAGAACAGACGTCATGTTGAAGAACTCTACACTCGCGGGCCCCGCGCACTCATCCCTCGCTTGCGCCGCCCGTGAGTGGGGGGCATTTGTGGACGCCAAAAAATGACGATGATGATCATGGCGACATTCGCATCTACACATTAGAGCGCGAGTCGAAGACAAAAATGCCGAATAAACCTCATGCCTCGCCCGATCAGGATGAGAACTCGCTTGGTGGTCCGCTACCCGCTAAGGAAGCCCCCTAAGCAGAAGATACAGCTACAAGGCTCCGACCGGCCATGCCGAGAGCTGAATCAGAGAAGAGTCGGGAACTCCGGCACAGTCTCGGCATGCACCGAAAGTCACGTAGAATCTGGGACCGAGTCCCAGAGGATACAAACGGAATATTATGGAGGCCATATGTCGCAACCGGAACATTCTGGGAATGCCGACATTCATATAAATGGCCGCGACTTCGAAAGGAATCCGTTTGGTGCTTAAAACGGCATGAAGTGGCCCTAAAATGGCGCGCCTTAAAACGGCGCGCCCCCCTCTTAAACCGGCGCGCCCCCTTTTCATTTGGCTACACGGCGCGCTCCTATCGAAGGGGCCTCCCCATTTGATGCTTAAAACGGCGCCCCTTTGAATGTGGCGCCGTTTTAACCCCTCATTCTATTCTCTGAAGCGCTTCCCCGGCGCGCAAACAAGCCATCCCATCTGCACTCCGATGCTCTGTTTTGCATCATTATGGCATGCAAAGAACATTCAATGCCCATGGCCCTTCCTCTACCTCCGTTCGACAGCACATAAGCAGCAGCAGCAAGGCAAGCACCGACAAATCTCTGAGCGTCCCATCCTCGGACGAGCAGCAGTGTACGAGATGAATCAACGGTGTCCAGCACAGCCAGTCAACTTCTGACTTCGTTGCAGACGAGGTGGAATTGGCAGGGACGCTCCCAGGATGGTCGTTCTATAAAAGGGGCAGCATTGTGAAGCCGAAAAAAGACAGACAGAAGGAGCTCACAGATAGAAGGAGCTAGAAGAAGAAAGGGTTGAGAGAAGAGAGGCTGAAGGAAGGCTGGCTGGTTCGGCTAGGGTCTCCGACGTCCGAAGAGAAGAAGAAGCTCCATCCATTCCCACATGCAAGGTGAAGAAAAAAGAGAGAGAGAGGGTGAGAGAGTGAGAGGGGAGAGTGGGGGAAGAGCTTGTGCTCTATTCCTCCTTCTCCCCCACCAATGTATCTTCTTCCCCCACCTCAACACCTAGTTTTTTTTCTTTTATCTTCTCCGTTATATTCTTCCCTGTGCTTTGGGGGGGGGTAGATCTCGTCTTGTACCTCTCTTCCCTCCTTTCCTTTCCCTTGAGGATGAATAAAAGAGTAACTTTGTAAGCATGTGCAGTATTCTATTGCTCTGATCCCTTCCCCTTTTCTTCTGTTTTCTTCCTCCCGGTTTTCAACATTACCTAGGGTCCTCAGAAGCTTGCCCTTCTGTGGCATGAACTCTGAGGGAACCCGTTCGAAGGGTGAACATTCATGGCCACCTATGGCCTACATCTGTCCCGTTCCACGAAATCGTCACCCGTGAGCTATGGTCGTTCTTCTAGGCTGGCCCTCGAACGTTCCATACTCACATTTGGGTTCGGACCGCCGTGAGGCTACTCCGATTTTTGAGGGTCTACCCCGGAGCAATCCGATTGGTGACCCTCCTTTATCTCTGGCAAGTCTCGGCCCAGGGGAGGTGCTGCCCAATTTTCGCCAAGACTAAGAACGCCCAACAACAAGTGAACGAGCTGAACTGATGAAGAACAAAATGAGGACTTTGTAAGCAAACTGCTGGAGTAAAGCACTTAGACGTTCATACTGTTTCATCACAATAAACGATTGAAATGGTTAAAGCTCTTAAAACCTCCTCATTACCAGCTTAATCTATCAACAGAATGAGCAAATCAAACCTTGAATCAATCTACGGGTGAAAGGAAAAGAAAACGCAGTAAACAGGGCTTCAAAACAACCCCCATATAGCTATCCCAGCGCGAGTTAAAACGGCGCGGCCATTGTTCCACTGCGCCGCTTCAACCCTCCTCACAAAATCCCCCCATCTGTTTCTCTAAATGATAAAACGGCGCGCCCTCTCCCTTGCCCTCCATAAACGGCGCGCCCTCTCCCTTGCCCTCCAAATCCGGCGCGCCCCCAATCTCCCTATTGAACATTAAAACGGCGCGCCCTTCTCCATCTTACCGAAGCCCAAATACGGCGCGCCCCTTTGGTGACCACCTAAACCGACGACATAAACGGCGCGCTCCCTCCTCCCTTGCCCTCCAATTCCGGCGCGCCCCTTCACATCTTAACCCGGCGCCCCTTAACCGGCGCGCCCATCTTCTTACAACTTGCTAATACGGCGTGGCAAAAGAAAACTAAAAGAATGAAAAGAAGAAAGAAAACTATTGAAATTAAAGAATAAACGAGAGAGGAAGGACTAAATCAGTAAACAAAATAGAAAGAATGGAATGGGAATAAACCACTTAATTCAATGATCGGAACGACGGCAATAGTATACCCCCCCCCCATAATTAAAATTTTGTTATGGGGGCGCTGCCCCCTTGACCCCCACGACCTGACCGGGCAAGTCAATCCGCGTGTCAGGGCGCACGTTAGTAAGCTCGGGCTACGCACTTAATAACTCACTCCCTCGGACTGGGTACAAAGAGAAAATCAACGGCGC
This sequence comes from Amorphophallus konjac, assembly GCA_022559845.1. Classification (NCBI taxonomy): domain Eukaryota; kingdom Viridiplantae; phylum Streptophyta; class Magnoliopsida; order Alismatales; family Araceae; genus Amorphophallus; species Amorphophallus konjac. The sequence continues at coordinate 201,436,843 of CM040120.1, read as the reverse complement.
CTTATGGTGTCGGACGTGGTTTACGGAATTTCTGACATGGCCATAGTCCAAAATCATCTCCGGCCAACAGTCTATCAACTTGACCCGTCCCTACCGGGATCCAATCCCGCATTCTCATTAAACTTGCCTTGTTCGTGGCAGATATCTGCGCGGTTTTGTCACCGTCTTTTATACTACAAACACGGACCTTCGTCCGAACATGAAGTGGCCCGTGAGTGGCCAACATAGTCTGAACATTCACGTCCCGAGACGGGTTTCTAGCATAGTTCATCTTTCACTATCCTCCTGCATTATTAGTATTCTCTTTAGGCCGTAGGGCCCTTATTCCAGACAATCAATCAAGGGTGTTCTCCTGTATGGGGGATGTAAATAACGCCGTAGCCTTTACGGCACGGCGGGTTTCGGTCCTGACACGAACTACACAATTGTCTGATTAGTCAGGTCGAGCGCACCATGGGCTTCCACGAAGCCCGAATAAATCGTCACTTTGTGACTGGCACGCCCTCGCACTAAATAGAAGAATTAACCCTGACCAACAAACGAATAGATTCACCCTCGAATTTTAGTGCGTCCACAGGGGGCTGAAAAGGCAGAAGGCCTTTTGCAAATACGGGCAAGGCTTCTGATTTTAGAACTTCCTCCTCACTGTCGCTGAAAGTCACTTCCTCCTCATTATCAGGGACGGTCTCAGAGCTGCCCGAGGATACCTCCACACTAGCTATATGCTGCGAGGTCACCACTAGAGCATGTCGGGATGCGGACCGGGTGATTATGCGTCTGGCCAGAATAGGGCTCCATTTTGTTTGAATCCTGTGACCCTCCTGTGGTTGAGGCGACTCTCCCGTTGCTATCATGGCCTCAGTCTGCTCCCTGACTGCCACCTCAACGAAAGGGGACCTCTGAGGGATATAACAAAAAAAAACAATGGAAGTATAAAGAAAAGGATGAGAAAGCACATTTACCCTCCTCCTCGCCAGCCGGGGTAGGAGAAGGCAGCCTCGTGCCCCTTTCCACAGGCACTGCAACCTGCTCCGGGGCTGTATCAGATAAAGAGAAGCTTAGTCTCGAAGAACTCCTTAAAAGATCAGTCAAGAAGACAATGAAGATTGCATCTGCAAGCTATTTACCGCCACTCTCGGCAGGTTCCTGAGCGGCCTCCCTCTGAGACCTGAACTCGTCGAAAGAGGGATGTCTGGAAGAGGGGTTCCGGCATCCGTCACAACCGAAGCTGACTGCTGGACCCGAACAACCTTGGCCCTCTTGGCCTTGGCAACTGCAGCTTTCACCACAGAAGGCTTCATCTTCTTGCCCGGAGGCAAGAGAGTGGTCGTAGGTGCCGCTGCAGGAATTTCAAAGTAAGCAGGCTTGTCAGCTTGAGCAATAATCTTCCTGTAAAGTCCCTGCCGCTTTATGTCTGGTCTATCTATGCAAGACACAAGAAAGGCAGTCATAGTCGACAGATGCAGAACATAACAATAAAAGAAAGATGCCATGAGCGCACAGGAAGGGTCATACCTGCTGGGCCATCATAAAATGTGGAAAGCGGCCAATACAGATAAGCCACGTCCTTCGAGCGGGAAGCAGCCTCCTTCACGAGCCAGCATGTCACCAATGGTCTGGCACTTCTATGTCAAGGCAGCCAAGTCTTTATGCCCGTGGAAGTCGAGGCAATGAAACAGGCCAAGATAATCCATACACCAGCCGTCGACATAATGAAAAGAAACAAAAAGCGGCTTATTCAGAATGCCAGCTATCGGGTTCTCTACTGATACCCCGTGAACATTTAGCAGTACAAAAAGCCAAGAGGTGTGCTGATAATATGTCTGGGCGCGATCTTCCCTCCGGACAAACGTCCTATAGGGGTGAAACCTGTCCACCGGACCCCTCCAGGGGGCTGCTGTCGGGAGAGGTTCCTCCGGGGGAACGGATATTGTACATCCGAATGAACACCCCCTATATGGCCCAACTGCCTCAGATCCTTTGTAAAAGCGTCTTCATTGATTTCAGAGAAGACGAGAGTGGGTTGTTCAGAACCTTCCTCTTTCAAAGACCGACGCGTGGCAACATATGTTTCCGCCTCCTTCGGGTGCTGTGAATAGAGCCTTTTCAGATGAACCTCATCAATTTCAAACACAGGCCCTGATTGTCGCTTTAAGAAAGAGCGCTCAGCCACATCCCAAAAGGTGCCTCTGCCATCTTTATAGAAGTTGGTGCGTGTATTCCACCACTTAATGTATTCTGATGTGACACGGGGAATACGATTAGAAACGATCGGGACCCTGAAAGTTACGCCCTCTCGGCGATGAAAGAAATCCCACTATGTTCGACCGTCACTGGCAATGGTGGACCCATGCTTGGCACGGCTGTCCAAAGGAAACTGGGCAACCGATGGAGGAATATGCTGATCATAGCCAAAGTTTCTGCTGAAACGGAATGGATAATAGGGCTCCAAAATGAGCAAGCCTCCCTTCTGAAGACCAATACACTGGGTCGAATAGCCATAGCCCACCTGATCAGTTCTGGTTCTAATATGGGCCGGGTGGCATTGACCCCCGAAACAGGATGAACGTAAGTTTCCACCTCCTCCATTTTGCATTCCCTCTGAGGGTCCACTAAAGGAGCCGAACCTGCTGCCAAGCTCCAAAAATGAATGCTGCCAAGAGCGTCTACAGGCACTCTTATCAACCTGCCCCTTATCTTAAATAGTTGCTCTGAGAAAGGACCAGGTTCGGCGCTAGCAAATTCAATCATCCGAGGAAGCAACGTGTCCGACTGTAGAGTCCTCGGGGCCAACTCCAGGAAAATGCTGCAGACCCAGGCATTAAAGAAATGAAACGGACCCACAGTCCTTAAGGAGCGGGGAACTCGATGTTTATGCAAATCCCCCAATGATTTGTAAACTAAACACAAAGCCGCTGGGCACAGAGACAGCCTCATCCCCCAGGCCATCTGACAGGCCGGATATATAGCTTCCGGCCTGATAGTCGTCTCGTCCCCTTGAGGAAGAGCGAAGGTGCACAGCCAGAAGGTCAGATAAGCTACACAGTGAGTGATAGGGTCAACCCCTGCTGGGTTCGGGCCGTCTGCATCTGCTCGGCGCAGTGAAGCTGGCAATGCTGATTTGTAACGAGGGGCCCTGATTTGCTTGCCAGAAGTCGGCCCCACAGAAGGGAAGTCCGCATACTTCAAGGGACCCCCGAAGAAGTATTGTATCCACTGTCCTACACGGACCCTCAATCTGCTGCTCTTCTCCCGGGGTTGATGGCCTTTGGAAGATCCCCTGCTGTAAGCCAGACAAATGGTACGATAAGCTTTCATTAAATACCGGTATGCATAGCCGAAAGAATATCTGCCCTCTCCATCGGAGGCGTCCTTGACAGAGTCGTCTAGACAGACCTCCTCATATGGCTCCCCATCAATAGGCAGACCTGAAAGCTGCGAAAGGCTCCAGAGGTCGAGAGATGTCTCGCCTTCTGCTGTGTAGAATGTGTTAAACTATGGGCAGAATACTTCAAACATGCCGCAACATAACCCCCGAGAGATGGGATAGCGGAATATGGAAGCAAATATGCTATGGTAAACCCCGGCTCTAATCAGTAAAGGGGCGTACTCCTTCAGAACAAATTCTATGAATTCCACTGCTCCTACCCTGAAGAGATGAGCATATGTTACTTTAGCGTCTCCAAACCAGCCGGCAGCTAGCTGATATTTAAATTGAACGGCCAGACAGTTCAGAATAAATGGCTCTTCCCTGTAACCCCACTTCACAGGAGCTAGAAAAAGTCCGAAGTTGGTCTTTTCCCGGTGGACGCGACCGGCTGCATGGTCCCACCTCACCGGGGTGAACTCTGGAGCCCGGATCAACATTTTCTTCTCCGACTCTAATTCAGAAATACCCAGTACGGCATTCCAGTCCCGCTGCTCTCCCGGAAGATATATAGCTCGGGCACGATAAATAAAACCCTTCATGTTGTCTCTGTCAGCAAGTATTGCCGCTTCCACAGACCGAGCAAGCAGAAGATCCCTCATTCCGCCTATGGTGAAGGTCCGGATAAATGGCAACAGATGACGATCCTTCGGCAGGTCCAGACGGTAGTCAGCAGCCCTTCTGAAATCAATGCCTTCTATGGAAGAATAGACCCCAGAAGTCGGCACTGTGTCAGTCTCAGAATCAGAGGACTCGTCGACAGTAGCGATTTGGTTATAGCCAAAGCTCAGGTTGTTCACATTCAACCAGTTGACTGAAGCCCGAGATATGTCCGGCTGAGCCGACGAACTTGCCCCCATAGTCATGGAAGCCGCAGCAGAAGAGCCGGAAGCCATGTCAGCACCTGCAATCAGGGAAAGACGACAAGATAAGTCTCGGCAAGATGAATGGGTCTATAAAGACTGAGGAAATGATTCTGGTCAAATTTCGGCAGCATCTCCTCTTGTCGGGGTATGCCCAAGATAGATAGGGAGTCACCCACCAAGAGGGAGTGATCCCGAACATAAAATGGGACTTAGTCCCATATAGTGAACCTACCCCGAGAAGAAATCAGTCGAAAGGGGGGTTAACGAAGGTTCTCGGAGGGGGAAGCCCACCGTCGCCGCCGAGATGAAGAGAGAGAAGGGGCAGATGAAAATGAGGGTAAAAAACCCTCTCGGGGGGGTTAAATAGAGAAGGAAGAGGCTTCTCGGCATGAAACAATGCGCGCCGAGAACCCCCTTCGACCGAAAGAAAAACGTGCGCCGAGAATGGGACGCGCCGAGAGGGGTCGTGCCGAGTCAGGGCGCGTCGAGAGCGTGGCCGCGCCGAGAAGCAGCCTAACCCTGCGCCGAGAAGCCTGTGACCCTCGTGCCGAGAAGGTTTCGAAAGTGCTAAAAAGAAAAGAAAACTCATTAGAAAAGAGCATAGAAATAAAAAGTATGTGTGCATAATATTGCTACAGCAACATGGTCAAGTTGAAGGACAATGTCAAAGAGAAATCGAGGAAGATATCCTCGAATGCTAAAAAGGCACCTACGGACCCCGTGCCGCTTATTCTGCGCTTACGCCATCCACAGGTGGGGGGCATTTGTTGACACCTGAAATATAATCAAGAACAAAGATGGGACCGAAGAGAAGATCAAAGATGGGACCGAAGAGAAGATCAAAGCAGAACCAACAATGAAGACCCTTATAATCTCTGCAGAGTCAGAACTAAAGAAGAGCCGTCACTAAAGCTATCTACCCAGCTGAAGCCCTCCCCGGCCAAGCTGATGTACGATGTTATCATCGCCCAGATGACAGTACTGATGAAACTGTAGTCTATTGACTGCTGAAAACCTCCAGAAATGTTCTGATGAAACTATACCAACTCACCAACGAAGAGGCCTTCACCTGTTCTGACAGACTCAGAAGGGTTAACAAATGAAAAGACTTTGCAGGTTGGACAGCTTTGACAGCTTAAGCCCGCTGATAAGAGGAATGAAAACATTTAAAAGCCCTAAATGGGCCCATAAGTGTGGTGCCGGGATCTCATCACCAAGGCCCAAAACCGGCACCGGGAGGTTGGACTCTTGCGCGCCGAGAAGTCTCCCGAGACCAGGGCGTGCCGAAATATGCCCGCCGAAAGGATTTTGAGGAAGGGCTATAAAACCCCCTTTTTCTCGACAGAAGAAGAGAAGAAGAGGATATAGGAAGATAGAAAAACCCACTCATTCAAAAAAAAGAGAGGAAGATAGACAGACAGATAGAAAGGGGGATAGAACGAGAGAGCCTCCTCCGCCGATAAAAGAGAGAAGAGACCAACAGAGCAAGAGAGAAAAGAAGAAGAGAAAAAAGGAGAAGAAGCTCCAGGTGGGCAGCCGGGGAGGGAGAGGAGTCAATGCTCCGCCCTCCCCCTCCTTTTTTTTATTTTATTTTTATGTTTCTTCTTCATGTAATCATACGAGTCTTATCTCGATTCATCGGATGTAACTGGGATATCCCGGCCTCTGTTTTATCTCCTTTCCCTCACCCCCTCCTTGTGATTGGTGCGAGTCTTGGAATGATGTAGTGAAATGAAATGCTACGATGGCCCGTTTGGGCGCCGGGTGATTGAAATATTTGCCATCTACCTCTCCGTCTGCCTACTGTTGTTTCTCCGAAGCTCCGCTGCCATCCCTCTATGTCTTCTTTTAAATTCCGCAACGTGTCATCCCCTCCCCAGCTCGACTATTAGTATGCTGTTTCGATTGTCTCTCGAGGAGTTTTCATGCTCGTTCCAGAACCAGGGACAGACCATCCCTTGGCTCCTGGAACGAAGCAAAGCTGGCCATGCCCGATATTCATGAGATTCTATAGTTCTAGGTGCTATGGGTCTGTCGATTGGCATTGTCGAGATCATCCCTGAGTCCAGAGACAGCAATCTCTTGGCTCTCAGGATGATAAAAGACCATATCAAACTGTCCCCCGGGACTCTGCACAGCAATGGTGACAGGGGTTCTATGGACCATGATCTTCCCCAATTCCCCTTCGATCATGGCCTTCCTTTGGAATTCAAACCTAATCCAATCCCAATATGAGGAATTGATCCCCTTCTATCCCAAAGAAACCCTCTATCCTGGTCTGGATCATCAAGAAACCCAAAACAGGGTGCCGTAAAACTCTGAAACTCATCCCGACGCCCTCATCCGTTTCGGCTTCACGAACAGTAGAATAGATGAATAGTCCTCGGCGCAAGCGTTCCCGCGCCGAGAACCCCATCTTCTTACCCGCGCCGAGAAGCCTGCCCCCCCCTTGGCCTCATCCTTCTGGCGCCGGGAACCCTAACTCCTTGGCATCTTCTGGCGCCGAGAAACCTAACCCCTTTGCCTTCTTGCCTGCGCCGGGAACCTAATCCCCTTTTGCCCTGTGCGCCGAGAGCCTACTCCCTGGCCTCTTCCCCGTCGTGCCGGAAACCCTCCATATTGAACCCGCTGAAAACTCCCTGGCCCTTTTGTCTTCGCGCCGAGAAGCTCGCGCCGGGGACTCCCTCTCTAGCTGCTTTGTCTCCGCGCCGGGAACCCTCCATTCTTCCCCTTGGCGCCGGGAACCTCTATGCCCGTTTAAGCTGTGCCGAGAAGCTACCCTGTCACTCAGCTGAACCCCCGGCACCTGGATCAAACCCACCCAGGGATATACATGAGTCACCAGACCTGTCCTAGGGACAAATTTAAAGGGAGTCAGACTCCCTTATGTTCCACCATTCCGTGTCGGATTTATGAGCAATCCCTTTAGCTTAGGTGGGCTCTGCCACTGCACGAGTGCCACCGGCTTCTATAAGGGGAGAATCGAATGTTGCCCCAGGGCATATATATGCAACTCGGGAGGTTCGGCCTCTCTTTTTCTTGGCTTTCATCCCGGCACTCCGTGGGTGATAGCCTATTCTCCCCTGGGCACAATCCAGATTATGGGGAGGTGTTGCCAAAATATCGATCGATGTTTTAACCCCGATAAGCCCGGGAAGTGCATGTCATACACCTCCCGTCCGGTTCGATCTCTCGGGGAATACAAACGCTGTAAGGCTCTTGGTCGGATGAGGAACGTGGAAGTGGACATGTCCCGGATGATTGTCCAGGCTCCGCCCCGCCACTGTGTGGACGGTGTCCTATTTCTATCCGGCATGACCCATATAAGAGGAGGTCGTGCTGATTTAATGAGTCTGTCATTTACCTAATTACATTCTTAGAATGACAAGAGCTTCAATATCATGCACTGTTTCTTTTTTTATTACCGCCCCGAGTGGCCTCCTATTTTGGCGTTTAATCAAGGGTTGTCCTTCTTAGGGAGGACGTAATTAACGTCATAACCTTTATGGTATGACGGACTTTTGGTCCAGACACGATCACTCACAATCGACTGACCAAGTCAGATCGAGCGCACAATGAAATCGTCACATATGTGACTGGAACGCCAATAAATAAATAATAGAAATAAAAATAATAAAAATCAAACAAAACAAACAAAAATCCACGTCCACAGGACCCCATCCTATCTTTAGTGCCGGTCAACTCATTCCAAACCATATTTCGATCTAGTCACCATGTTGACACGTTGGACGATCTTGTCATGGGATTAGATTCACAATGGAAGTTGACGCACCTACTGGCCCGAGGCTTTGACCAACCCGCTAGTCTTAGCTTCACCCATCCGGCCTTAGGGTCCATTACCTCCGAGTGCACCGTGGGTTGTGTCACCATGGAGATTCTATTATTCCTCCCTATGTCGGCCGAATCCGACTTCATTCCCTTTTGCCCAAGTGAGGAATCTTATTTCCTACACATGTCCATCGTCCCACCGATCATAATGTATGGCGGTGATTATGAATTCCAAACTTGGGACCATGTCATCTTGGAACCCATCTCACAGGGTCATACCTTCTTCGACCCTTTTTGACCCCCTCACTAGTGAATCTCCCGAGCCTCCATCTTCACTCCACTTCCTCCGCGGAGTTCACTATCACGCCTTTTCCACTCGGGCCAAACAACCTCTACATAGCCATAGGTCCGACCCATCATTTAGCGGTAATGAAGACTTTGGTTTCCCCGATCCATCTAAACCACCCGCACCTCCCGGACTTCCCACATCCAAGCCCAATGTCCATGATTGGTGCATCGTAAGATGTCTAGGAGTTCCCCATGACGTCAACCTCCGGTTACGTCAAATGCATGCATGGCACACATTCGGGTGTCCTGGTCCGCCATCACCCATGTACGAGTCGGACTAACAATAGGTTTGTCTAGAGTCATGCATGAGTCAGTGTGTTTTCTTTGTGTCGATTGTTTGTGTGGTTTGCATACGTGTGTTAGTGCTTGGAGAGTCTGCATGTGTCTTGTGCAAGCTCATTGACGGTCTCTTATGAGTGAGAGGCGAGTGGACTCGCTCGATGAGTATGGGATCGGTTCTATATCTACACCCGGATCTAGTCACCTACAGGAACTCAGCGGTGATTCCTAGTGAGTCTTCGAGCCGCCACCTCCCTTTTGAGAGTGCCCCATTCGGAGTGTCCACCTCTAGCCCATAGCAGCTTGTGCATATCGAGTATATATGGAATGAGCAGGTGATGGTCACTTGGAGTGGATCATACCCACGTTACTTGGCACGGTGACGGATCCGCCGGAGTACTCGAGCTGCCGCAGCTCTTACTCGACGGGGTCGAGTTCCTCCCACCCGGGGAGAGTTGATGGGAATCGACGCCGAGCATGTACATTTTATTTTGCATTTATGTCCTTTAGTTTAATTTTATATCCATAGGAAAGTATATGCGCAATTGTAAGGCTTTGTAAGCCAATGCGTTATTCCCTTGGATTGTGTGGGTTTTTATGTAAATATGTAGTAGGTCCAGCTAGGGGGCCCTCACCCCTTTCCCATTGGTCCATGTCATCCTTGTGGGGCTGGTCAACCCTCCTAGGTGGCATCTAGAAGCTTTGACAAGTCAATTGTCCACATGGGAGACAATGGTTCCAAATTTTCAAAGGGTAGGCTACCTACACATTCAACCCTCTCTCCTAGTCAAGGGGGCGCCCCCTTCCACTTGGATTAGTTTATTTTTTGTGTGTGTGTTGATCAAATTTAATCTAGGCCATCCCTTCCCCATCCCTAGACCCAATGGTGGAGATTGGATTTGATGTGTAGCATATAAAAGCTTGTATTTTCCATTTGGAAATTAATGAATGAAGAGAAAATTATTATGAGTGCATTGGAGCTTCTTGCGCCCCTCCCCTTGCTCCTGGTGTTATTCCCTTCTCAACCCAAATTCTAGAGTGGATCTACCTTCTATCTCCTCCCCTCAACCTCTGATCTTCATCGGTGCCGCCGCCGCCGCCGTTCGTGCCGCCACGAAGTCATCTTCGGTATTCTGTCCATCAAGGACAGAATCCTCTTCCCCGAATTTCTGCTCCCACCTCCCTCCTCCTCTAGAGCTGAAATTTTCAGGAGTGGTTCCCCTCTCGAACCCTTATCTTCACAAACAAATTCAAGCCAAATATCTTTCATTTGGTATTTTTCAATATTCGTTCCCCTTCTATTCCAAGATCTGCCAGGTTTCTATCTACAGTGACAGCAACTCTGAGTTCTACATATCCGGACCACTTTTTGATTTTTTCAGGATCTCCCAATTTTATTGGAAGTTCAGACCACCTTCCCCCATCCCAAAGAATTTTCTTGATTTTTGTTCATCCCTCTACATATTTTCTAAAATTTGTCCAAGTTCCCAAACCTGTTCTGTCTGCCTCATTCCAGATCCGACCACCAGTCAGTCCAAAATCAAACACAAATCGTAGCCTCCACAAATCCTTCCACAAGAATTATTTCCATTTTCCTTGTTCAAACCTCTACAACTTTGGTGAAGCGCTCAGGAACTGAATTGGACGTCTATCTCTTGGTCAAAGCCAACTCTCAGGAACGTTCCCTGTTGATCTGAGATTTCGGCCACTGTACAATAGCAGCTTGGCAATTCGGTCAAGTCCAGATCTGTAGCAATCCATTTTTTATCTCTAGTCCTAGATCGAAGTATTTCGAGTTAGCTTTCCAACGGCGTCAGTTTCGTGTCGATCCGACATCGGGGCTGATCCTAGCGTACGTTCTCGCCGGAGCGCACGCCTAAAAATAGAAGTTGCAGATCCGTGGAAAGTTTTTCCGACGGGTGCCGAACGGAGCCGCCCGGCCTCCGGTCGACGTTCCAGTGTGCCGCCATCCCAGGGAGCGCTTCCCCAAGCGTCCCCACTACAGAGGTGCCACCGGGTCCCACACGGCCCCTTCGACCAGTCTGTGGGCCCCACGGTCACGAGTACGTGTGCTGCCGAAGCTACGCGTGAAGCCGCCCGTCAACCCGAAATCGGTCCTCCCGGGTCCACTTGTGTAGCCCTTTACCTCCCTGCGTGGAGTGGGCAGTAATTCATTGCTGTAATATTTGTGTACTAATTGTCTCGGGAGTACGAGTTCGGCCAGGTCCGTCTTCCCCATGCCGAGAGCGTGGAGGTATCGTATTCGCTCCCTTACTCGGCATTTGCTCTATTCATATATATCTCTTATGCCGCTGCTAGAGTGCCTGTTGTAGCGCCGTTAGCTCGATATATATTATTGTATCACCGCTGCTGCGAGAGAGAAAGTGACTGTTCCGTGACCCGATCCGGGCACGAGAGAGAGTCGACCACCCTAGCTCACTGTCGGTTTCTCAACCGCGCACGTCCGACGCTTCCCTCGCTAAGCGACAATCACGAGCTTGTCTTGTCCGTGGTCCGTCCCGCATCATGGTCCCGAGCCTTTCTGAGCTCTTGAGTCTTGTTTCAGCGGCTGTCCATTGGAACCGGGCATCTTTTCTTTTCTTCTCTTCTTATTTTTTTCCTCATCTTTGTTTGGCATCTGTCACTCCTTTCCTTCTTTTCGTTTCTTATATGTCGGCACAGGGGCACCCGATCAGAACTTAAGACCTGTAGAAGTAGAAGTCAGGAAATATTAGGAATATTTTTAGTGTCAACAAATGCCCCCCACCCGCGAGTGTCGCGAAACAGAGACGAAAGAGCGGGACGCGCGGGTGGAGCCCATACCCCATTTGAAAATATTGCACATGTGTCTTTTTATTATTTATTTTTTTCTTCCATTTTCATTTATCATCATTCATTCATTTTTATTTTATCATCCAGTTTTATTATCTTTGTCTTTATAGCCTCATCCAAGCACACATGCATTCAACGACCGCAAGCATAGAATAGATATATGTAGCATAGGTCCCCTATACCAGGGATAGGATAAGGATAGCACCCAAGATTCATGGACATAGTGCGGCTCACGAAGCACAACTAAAGGAGATGTGTATATGTAGAGGGGACGCCGCATAGAACATATGCATAGCATAAACCACAATCCACACCCAGGACTATTCCTCCATAGCGTGAAAGTGCAATTATATGGATAGTGAACACTAGATATAGGGACGTGCAGAAGTTCTAAGTAACACTGGAGGATTACCTCATCGCCTACACATACATTCGGGGCTCTCGACTTTTGGTAGCTTCGCACAACCCCCTTGTTTATTTCTTAATTTCGAACTTCACCGTTCGGCGTGAGTTTCCTCATTTATCTCAGTGGGGATTCCCGGCTACTTGGGATTCATCCTTTATTATGATGCTATTGTGGATTCCACCGTTTGACGCGAGTCTCCTCATATGTCTCAATGGGGATTCCCGGCTACTAGGATCCGTCCTTTATTATGATGCTATTGTGGATTCCACCGTTTGACTCGAGTCTCCTCATATATCTCAATGGGGATTCCCAACTACTAGGATTCATCCTATATTATGGTTTTATGATGGATTTCACCATTTGTCGCGAGTTTCCTCATATGTCTCAATGAGGATTCCCGGCTATTATGATTCATCCTTATTTTAATTGTAAAGTTTGCTGCACCATTTTCGCGTGAGTCTCTTCATTTATTTCAGTGGGGATTCCCGGCTACTTTGGTTCACGTACCACTTACCATTATCATAATTTTTTTCTTTTTATTTTTCTTCTTTTTTTTAAGGGGGTAGGTAGCTTTTTTCCTCACGGTCACCCTTTGCGCGAGTGTAGAGATTTGAGCATCCATAAAGTGTTAAGAAGAATTTATGACGTCCCTACGGCTAAGGACCATTGCTCATATTACGTGCGAGGTGTGGGAGTTTCGTCTAGGGTGTATTATGCGAGTTGTGCTCGCAACGTGGCTACGACTCTTCTCCTAGTCGTATGCACTCACCGAGAATCAGCTTTCATCTCTTAGCGTATGCCGTGACGCACACATATCCTGAATCAGGGTAACATTATCTAGCAAAGGAGTACGTGTCCTTAGAAATTTGAAGGAAGCGCATTAATACTATAATTCAGGCAGACATGCAAGTGGGGCAAACAAGCACACAAATCACGTCATGATCATCATTTCTTCTTCTTTTCTTTTTTTTCTCTCTTTTTTTTTCTTCTTTCTTTTCTTTCTTTCTTTTTTTTATTTTTTTTTCTTTCTTTTTTTTCTTTACTCTCTCCTTTTTTCCTTTTTTTTTCTTTTTCTCTTTTTTTCTTTTTTTTTCTTTTTCTTTTTTTGTTGCTTCTTGTTGTTTTCTCTTTTCTAAAGGGCTTAATGGGCATGCCCGCAATGATTATGGCGTCGGGAGCCCGATGCCATGGCAGTGGAGGGCAGGTGTCATATGTGGTGGTAAATCCCTGAAGGGATCACGGGTTGGTATGAAACCAAAGGAGGTCTTTTCGTTCGTTAGTTCGGACAACCGTTCCGATCCAAGGGTAAGAGGTTTGTCGACTTAGACCAAAGGTCATGACGTCGAATGACTTGGCTTAGACATAAGGTCATGACGCCAAGGGAGAATATGTGACGGCTTAGACATAGAGTCATGACGCCGTACAACTTGGCTCAGGCGGAAGGCCATGACACCAAGGTAGAATATTTACCGGCTTAGGCGGAAAGCCCTGATGCCAGATAAGAATATTTAACGGCTTAGACATAAAGTCATGACGCCGTACAACTTGGCTTAGGCGGAAGGCCATGACGCCAAGGTAGAGTATTTAACGGCTTAGACGTTAAGTCATGATGCCGTACAACTTGGCTTTGGCATAAGGCCATGACGCCAAGGTAGAATTTTGAACGGCTCAGGCGGAGAGCCATGACGCCGTACAAGGATATTTAACGGCTTAGACATGAAGTCATGACGCCGTACAACTTGGCTTAGGCGGAAGGCCATGACACCAAGGTAGAATATTTAATGGCTTAGACGTAAAGTCATGACACCGTACAGCTTGGCTTAGGCGAAAGGCCATGACGCTAAGATAGGATGATAAAACGGCTTAGGTGCATTGCCATGACGCCACACAGCTCGGCTTAGGCGGAAGGCCATGACGCCAAGGCAAAATATTTAACGGCTTAGACGTAAAGTCATGACGCCGTACAACTTGGCTTAGGCGGAAGGCCATGATGCCAAGATAGGATATTAAAATGGCTTAGGCGAATTGCCATGACGCCGCACAGCTCGGCTTAGGCGGAAGGCCATGACGCTAGGGCAGAAAATTTATCGGCTTAGGCATAGGGCCATGACGCCGGACAGTTTGGCTTAGACATAATGTCATGATGACAAGGGTACACGGGTCTTTTATTATTTGGTCGAATAAGAGGGTTCAAACCAAATGTCAAGGGGTCTTTTTGTTAAGGGGTCAGACGGAAGGTCCGAACCAAAGGTGAAAGTGTCTTTTTGTTGTGTGGTCGGACGGAAGGTCCGGGCCAAAGGTGAAAGGTTTTTTTTTATTTACTGACCAGATGAAAGGTCCGAGCAAGAGGTATAAGGGTCTTTTTGTTGTATGATCGGACGGAAGGTCCAGGGCAAATGTGAAATACGGACGTTGACCCAACTGGATGTCGGAGTCAACAAACCTTACTTAGATGGTATGTCCAAGACAAGGGCAGACATGAAACACTATTGTCGTCTCGAAGTCATGTCGAAAATGACCGGCCATGGAGAGACACAGGGTCTGGGCCAGGGTAGAAAATGGTTGTTGACTTGACAGACTGTCAAAGTCAACCAACTTGGCGACGACATGGGGTCTAAGCCAAGGAACGAATATAGGATATAAATGTTGACCCGACGTCATGTCGAGGTCAATGAACTTGGCAGAGACGTGAGGCCTTAGCCAAGGGAAGAATATAGGATAAGTGTTGACTCGACATCTTGTCGAAGCCAACGAACTTGGCAGAGGCGTGAGGCCTAAGCCAAGGGCGGAATATAGGATAAGGGTTGACTCGACGTCCTGTCGAAGCCAACGAACTTGGCAGAGGAGGCGTGAGGCCTAAGCCAAGGGTAGAATATAGGATAGGTGTTGACTCAATGTCCTGTCGAAGCCAACGAACTTGGCAGAGGCGTGAGGCCTAAGCCAAGGGTAGAATATAGGGTAGGTGTTGACTCAATGTCCTGTCGAAGCCAACGAACTTGGCAGAGGCATGAGGCCTAAGCCAAGGGCAGAATATAGGGTGTGGATGTTGACCCGACGTCATGTCGAAGTCAACGGGCCCTGCCCCGATAGAAGGTTCAGGGTGAGGGTTAGTATAGATGACAGATGGGTGAGAGGCACAGACCCAGGGCTAAATATCAATGTCAACCCTGACGAAGTGTCGGAGTCAACCAACCTCGCTCAGATGGAAGGTCTGGAACGAGGGTAGAATGAGTAGATGAAGATGTCAACCTGACGTCATGTCGAAATTGACCAACCTAGCAGAGACGGGAGGTCTAAGCCAAGATAGAATATGTACGTTGACCCGTGGAGATAATGAGATCACCAAACCTTGCCCAGACAAAAAGTCTAAGACAGAGCGAAGAGGTCTTTTATTGGTTTATTAGTTTGGATTGGTTAAGTTTATTGAATTTGTTCAGTCTATTGAGTTTATTGTATTCATTGACTTTGTTGAGCTTATTGAGTTTCTTTAGTCTATTGGTTGAGTTTATTAAGGTTTATTGGATTTATTGAATTTCGTTGTACCCATTGAGTTTATTGTTTTTTATTGGGTTTATTGGGTTTATTAGTTTATTAAGCTTATTTTAAATTATCATCTTTGTTTCTTTATTACTTCATTTATTTATTTCTTCTTTTGTTTCCCTTTTTAGTTTTTTTTGTTGTTTTATTTATTTGTTTGTTTTTTGGTCTCCCTGGTGCATACTCATCCACGGTGCGGGATATTATTGTCTGGTGGGACTATTGATGAGGTTGACTATTTATTCTGCCGATGGGGCTAGGGAGTGATGTCCAAGAGCCCAGCGGGCCTGGCGAGGGCGGTGCGCCTTAGGCCAAGGAAAAGGTTTTTACAAATCCTGCCCAGTGGGACAAAGATTACTTTTGAGCTCGGCGAGGGCGGAGCACCTCAGGCCAAGGAAAGGATTTTGCGGACTCGGCCCGATGGGACAGAAGATAATTTTCGAGTTCGGCTAAGGCGGAGCGCCCCTGGCCAAGGGAAAGCTTTATGGACACAGCCTGGCGGGACTAATGGGTGAATTATTGAGCTCGACAAGGGCAGAGTGCCTCATGCCAAGGAAAAGGAGATTTTATTGGGATGACATTGGGCAAGAAATCTAAACCGGCAGTGACGGGAGAGTCCCGTGGGACAAATATGGTATTGTCATGGTTGAATGCCGAAAGGCAATGAGAGTGCATTGGCTGGGATCATAGGTCCCAGATCAAGGGTGGAGGTTTAGTCCCGGTGGGACGTGTAGCATCCCGTATATATATATATATATATATATATATTTATTAATAATATTTCCCAAAAAAAATATATTAGATAAACTCTAGATTAAGTAAGAAGTTGGAACACGTAGTTATCATATGTAAAGAGTATTCACTTAACAAGTGGCTTCCTAGTGTAGTTGGTTAAGTAACTTACCTTTCAACCCAATGACCAGGGTTCAAATCCTAGCATCCACCATTTACCTTTTGTGCCAATTAATTATACATTATAAGCTAGCAACATACAGACTTGGAAGATCACTAATGGATGTACAGACTTCACCTCGTTGTATGGACTTGGAAGAATGATGCACAGTGCAATGTACAGACTTCATTACTATGCTCAGGCAATGTATAGACTTTGAGAGGGAGAGGATGTACAGACTTGTGATCTACAGACTTAGTGAATAGGCTAGCAATAGCAATGTACAGACTTTGTGAAGCCAATGTATAGACTTTGAGGATGTACAGACTTTGAAAGTGTGCACATTGAAGAGGGATCGTGTATGAATGTGGGAGATAGACTTTACGATCTGGGCCATGGATTGGCTGTCCAAACATTATCCCTTATCTCTCCAGCCTGTACAAGCTGTAAAGCCCCATTATTTTAGATCTTGCCTCCCATTCGGCCATGACAACCCTATAAACATACCCCTTTTGCTACCCCCATTCTAGGCTAGCTAAGGTTGGGGCAAAGCTCTGCAGGGATTACAAAGAAGGGTTCTACTGCTACGATCTTCCAACAAGTAGGTGTTCTCAACTTTTAACTAAACTAGTAGCTAATCTAGGATGATTAGTCTAGGCATTTAGTATTAGGATCATTTCCATGCGATATTTAGTGTTCATAAAGCATGTGTTAGCTTAAATCTAGGATGATTAGCATGTATTAGCTTCATACCTAAGATAATTAGCATGTATTAGTCTTATACTCAGAATAATTAAGCAAGTATTAGTAAGTATTAGTCTCATACCTAGAATAATTAGCATGTGTTAGCTTAAATCTAGGATGATTAGCATGTATTAGTCTCATACCTAAGATAATTAGTATGTATTAGCCTTATACCCAGAATAATTAGCAAGTATTAGCAAGTATTAGTCTCATACCGAGAATAATTAGCAGGTGTTAGCTTAAATCTAGGACGATTAATATGTACTAGCTTCATACCTAAGATAATTAGCATGTATTAGCCTTATACCCAAGATGATTAGCATTGATTACCATGTATTAACTTCAATCTAGGGTAGTTGGCATGTATTAGCTTCATATCCATATAATATTTCCGTGTAACGCAAGTTTTATCGTGTTTTTACGTAACCTATTAGTTTAGCTATTAACTAACCTGTTAACATACCAAATTAACATG
Source organism: Amorphophallus konjac (assembly GCA_022559845.1). Classification (NCBI taxonomy): domain Eukaryota; kingdom Viridiplantae; phylum Streptophyta; class Magnoliopsida; order Alismatales; family Araceae; genus Amorphophallus; species Amorphophallus konjac. The sequence continues at coordinate 201,419,248 of CM040120.1, read as the reverse complement.
TTAGTTGATTTACTAACTAATTAGCATACCTAATTAATCTGGTAGGTAGCCTATCCAGAAACCTTGTCTCCATTTAGTTCCTTTAAAAATGAAAACTAGTATGATACGTCATGTTAAAAATCTGATATTTCAGCAACTAAAGCATGAAACAGTGCATGAATAAAGATAAATAATCCTTACAATTTTCTCTATCTATCCATGTCATCAGTTTTACCTAAATAAACTTAAATCAAAGGTTAATACCCTAGCTTAATCAAAGATTAATACCTTAAGCCTTTTTGAACAGATTTGAACTGCAGAGTCGACCCTGCCAGTTCACCGCGTTGACGCGATGAATGGCAGAGTCGACCCTGCCAACAGATTTGAATTGTAGAGTCGACCCTACCAGTTCACCGCGTTGACGCGATGAACGGCAGAGTCGACCCTGCCAACAGATTTTGAACTGTAGAGTCGACCCTGCCAGTTCACCGCGTTGACGCGATGAACAGCAGAGTCGACCCTGCCAACAGATTTGAACTGCAGAGTCGACCCTGCCAGTTCACCGCGTTGACGTGATGAACGGCAGAGTCGACCCTGCTAATAGATTTTGAACTGCAGAATGGCAGAGTCGACCCTGCCAACAGATTTTGAACTGCAGAGTCGACCCTGCCAGTTCACCGCGTTGACGCAATGAACGGCAGAGTCGACCCTGCCAACAGATTTTGAACTACAGAGTCGACCCTGCCAACAGATTTGAACTGCAGAGTCGACCCTGCCAGTTCACCACGTTGACACAATGAACGACAGAGTCGACCCTGCCAACAGATTTTGAACTGTAGAGTCGACCCTGCCAGTTCACCGCGTTGACGCGATGAACGGCAGAGTCGACCCTGCCAACAGATTTGAACTGCAGAGTCGACCCTACCTGTTCACAGGGTCGACCCAGCCTGTTCGCAGGGTTGACGCGATGAACTGTAGGGTTGACACGATGAACTGCAGGGTTGACGCGATGAACTGCAGGGTCGACCCAGCCTGTTCGTAGGGTTGACCCGATGAACTCATCAGTCGACCCTGCCTGTTCACAGGCTTGACGCGATGACCTGATGAGTCGACCCTGCCTGTTCACAGGGTTGACGCGATGAACTGATGAGTCGACCCAGCCTGTTCGCAGGGTTGACGCGATGAACTGATGAGTCGACCCTGCCTGTTCACAGGGTTGACGCGATGAACTGATGAGTCGACCCTGCCTATTCACAGGGTTGACACGCGATGAACTGATGAGTCGACCCTGCCTATTCACAGGGTTGACGCGATGAACTGATGAGTCGACCCTGCCTGTTCGCAGGGTTGACGCGATGAACTGATGAGTCGACCCAGCCTGTTCGCAGGGTTGACGCGATGAACTGCAGGGTTGACGCGATGAACTACAGCTGGCTCATTACGTTAACCTGATCGTTAGGCTTTCACTTTTGCCATCTCCACTGATAGATGGTAGCCTGAGAGGTGATATTTAACTCCTGACAGGGTCCTCTAAACCCTATATAATTCCCAGGAACGGCATCCCACAGTGAGGGTGTCATTTCTAAAATTGTCAGGTGGCCTATCCGGCACCTCTCTTATCTAGTTTTTTTTTTCATGTATCAAACGTTACTGGTTTCCACTCCTAGTTCATCCCTACACATTAATGTGCCATTGGATTCCATTCCATAATTCTACCTTATATATCATACTGGTCAAACCTTGAAATTCCATATTGGCTATAAATGAGAGTGGATGTCGACAGACATGATTAATGCTGTGCATATAGGGCCCGGTCTGGTCCTGGGTGGAGCACCCGAAGGTACTTGTGCCCATGGGAGTTTATTGACCACGGTGTTTGGCATTGCACCGAAGTACTTACTTGCTAGGATTTAGACATTCCACTCATTCTCGTGATATTACTTGATTGATTTGACTTGAGACCCGCAGAAGGGTAAAGATTTGAACTGCAGAGTCGACCCTGCCAGTTCACTGCGTTGACGCGATGAATGGCAGAGTCGACCTTGCCAACAGATTTGAATTGCAGAGTCGACCCTACCAGTTCACCGCGTTGACGCGATGAACGGCAGAGTCGACCCTGCCAACAGATTTTGAACTACAGAGTCGACCCTGCCAGTTCACCGCGTTGACGCGATGAACGGCAGAGTCGACCCTGCCAACAGATTTGAACTGCAGAGTCGACCCTGCCAGTTCACCGCGTTGACGCGATGAAAGGCAGAGTCGACCCTGCTAACAGATTTTGAACTGCAGAACGGCAGAGTCGACCCTGCCAACAGATTTTGAACTGCAGAGTCGACCCTGCCAGTTCACCGCGTTGACGCGATGAACGGCAGAGTCGACCCTGCCAATAGATTTGAACTGCAGAGTCGACCCTGCCAGTTCACCACGTTGACGCAATGAACGACAGAGTCGACCCTGCCAACAGATTTTGAACTGTAGAGTCGACCCTGCCAGTTCACCGCGTTGACGCGATGAACGGCAGAGTCGACCCTGCCAACAGATTTGAACTGCAGAGTCGACCCTGCCTGTTCACAGGGTCGACCCAGCCTGTTCGCAGGGTTGACCCAGCCTATACGGCACCTCTCTTATCTAGTTTTTTTTTTCGTGTATCAAACGTTACTGGTTTCCACTCCTAGTTCATCCCTACACATTAATGTGCCCTTGGATTCCATTCCATAATTCTACCTTATATATCATACTGGTCAAACCTTGAAATTCCATATTGGCTATAAATGAGAGTGGATGTCGACAGACATGATTAATGCTGTGCATATAGGGCCCGGTCTGGTCCTGGGAGGAGCACCCGAAGGTACTTGTGCCCATGGGAGTTTATTGACCACGGTGTTTGGCATTGCACCGAAGTACTTACTTGCTAGGATTTAGACATTCCACTCATTCTCGTGATATTACTTGATTGATTTGACTTGAGACCCGCAGAAGGGTAAAGTTTTGCTTGAATGAAATTGATAAATAGCCAATTCCAGTTTTACATGCTTGAATTTATATTACTTTCTATTACTTGCTTGACATGAGTTCTTACTCTCTTGGAAAGATTTTGTTAATTTTTGTTATTACTTGCGTGAATCTCTTGCTATCGCTGCATTGAAGTTGGAATCCTTATACTCTCACTTGTAAATCCTTCACTGCTCTTGTTGATTTTTACAATCCTTGATATCTACTCATCTACATGCATAGCTTTACTGACATTAATTGAACTTGTAAACCACTTAAAGCATGTTAAATCTTGAGATGTAATTCCTACTGAGTGATTCGCTCATCTAGTTGTTTTCTAATATTTTCAGGTAATTTGGATGTCAACCAACACTCGGAAGGGAATGAGACTTAGTGATGAGTGTTAGAGTGAAGTTATCAAATTGTCATGTCCCTTTTGTTATTGTATTAGTTCACTTATGTCAGTTGTATCAATTCATCTATGTCATTTGTATTAGTCAACTTGATTAGAACTGCTCAAGATTTGAAGCCTAGTCGTTGGACTCTGGGAACATATGTATTTGTCCTTTAATTAATTGTGACAATTGTCAGCTCGTACTATTTGTATTAATTTCAAGTCAAATCTTAGTTATTTGCACACTCTGATGTTTACATGATTGACACGATCTATATAGATGCGTCACGCCTCCGGGTAATCTTCCGCGCTCGGGGCGTGACAGTCTTCGTGATATCATAGCCTAGGTTTTCAAACCTAGGGAACTAGAAAAAATAAACGGTTAAAAATTGAAATCCAAGTAAAAACTTGAGTCCAAGGATAAGTAAAACCCAAGTTCAAGGATAGATATACCTTACCCGGTGAGATGGATAGAGCCATGGGTTAAGTTCTACAATGACTTTCAACCTTACAAGTAAATCTGATCTTTATCATACTTAACTCTTTTGTAGGATCATGGCTGCGGAAAGAGCACAATGGCGCAAGATGCAGCGCACCGTGCAAGGTCTCACACAGGCACTACAGCAAGTGGCCCAAGGCGGAGCAAATCGTGGAGTGGGAGATCTCCACCAAAGTTTCTGTAACATGAACCCACCAAGGTTCACGGGTTCGTCCGACCCCGAGGATGCCAAGAATTGGCTAAAGGAGATGGAACGAATCTTCTGTGTGATGCAATGCACAGATGAAGAGAAGGTTTTACTTGTCGTATACCAACTAGAGCGGGACGCTCGATGCTGGTGGGAATCCATAGAAGCAACACTGCCAGAATACCATGTCACATGGGATGAATTCACGGAGCATTTCAACAACAAGTACTTCTCCGATCATATCCAGGAAAAGAAAGCCACAGAATTCACCGTTCTAAAACAACGGGGCTTGAAAGTGGCCGAGTATGAGGCCCAATTCTCCAGATTATCTAGGTATGCACCCCACTTGGTGTGTACGGAAAAGATGAAGGCGAGAAGATTCCTCAACGGGCTTCGGCCCCATTATATCACACAACTTGCCCCGATGGACATCCAAGTCTATTCGGAGATGGTTCGGCGTGCTCAACTGCTGGAAGACGCCGCCGAATTATCTGAGAGAATCTGAGGAAGAGACAAGAAGGAACCCGTCACAAGCTCGGGAAAATTCAAACAATCCTTCAATAAGAAGCGATTCTTCATGGGAGGGGAGCCCTCTAAGGCGAAGAAATTCCAGAAGAATGATAGGCCATTCTCCACCACCACGCCATCAAAGGAGATTTGCAAGTATTGTGATAAAGCTGGTCATAAGACCGAGGAATGCTGGAGAAAGTTAGGAGCTTGTCTTCGATGTGGGAGCCAAGAGCATCGAATCCCAGACTGCCCACTGATGATGGAACAAGACACCAAAGATGAGAAGCGTCTGGTAAAGAAACAAGGCCGTCTGCAAGCTCTCCAAGAGACAGAACCCACTAAAGGTGGAATTGTGGAAGGTACTCTCACTATTTGTTCAAAAACTGCTCAAGTTTTATTCGATATCGGAGCAACTCATTCATTCGTTTCCAAGAACTTTGCTGCTTCATTTTCTATGAAACATGAACTGTTAGATTTGGTCATATCTACACCTCTTGGGAATAAGTCTGATATCACTTATCACTATCCAAACTGTGAAGTGATGATTAATGGAAATAATTTACCTGCTGACCTGATATGCCTAGATATAAAGGGTTATGATGTCATACTAGGTGCCGACTGGCTATCCACATACCAAGCAATTGTAGACTGCCTACATGGCAAGGTAACTTTCGTAGATTTCCCAGAGCTAGTTTACAATAGCCCTCGGAGTAAATCACGTCTTATATCAGCACTCCGAGCTAGTAAACTTATCAATAAGGGATGCATGACTTTCATAGCATTCGTGACTGCCACGAAAGTCGAGAAGGTTAAACTTGAAGACATCCGTGTAATTCGGGATTTTCTCGATGTTTTTCCAGAAGATTTAACCGACTTACCCCCGGAAAGGGAAGTGTCGTTCACAATCGACCTTGTCCCTGGTGCTCGTCCTATTTCCAGGGCACCCTACAGAATGTCCCCTGCTGAGCTGAAGGAACTAAAAGAGCAGCTAATGGAGTTATTGAACAAGGGTTTCATCAGGCCGAGTACTTCCCCATGGGGAGCACCCGTGCTATTCGTCAAAAAGAAGGACGGATCGATGAGATTATGCATAGATTATCGGCAGCTAAATCACCTTACAATCAAGAATAAGTATCCACTGCCAAGGATTGATGAGCTGTTCGATCAACTATCTGGAGCTTTATATTGCTCCAAGATTGATCTTCGTTCTGGTTACCACCAATTGAAGATCAAAGAAGAAGACATTCATAAAACTACATTCCGAAGCAGGTATGGGCATTACGAATTTACTGTTATGCCTTTCGGACTAACAAATGCTCCTGCATCTTTTATGCAGTTAATGAACAGCATATTCAGGCCCTATTTAGACCAATTTATTGTGATCTTTATTGATGATATTATGATCTATTCAAAGACCGAAGAGGATCATGAAGAACACCTCAAGAAGGCATTGCAGATATTAAGGGGAAACAAGCTATGTGCCAAATTCAGCAAATGCGAGTTTTGGCTCGAGGAAGTATCCTTCTTAGGCCATATCATTTCGAAGAACGGAATTGCTGTTGACCCATCAAAGGTCGAAGCCGTGAAGAACTGGGAACAACCCACAAATGTAACTGAGATATGGAGCTTCTTGGGTTTAGCTGGTTACTATCGGCGTTTTATAAAGGACTTCTCCAAAATTGCTGTTCCCCTGACCAGGTTAACCCGCAAGGAAGTGCCTTATGAGTGGAAGGAAGACTGTGAAAAGAGTTTCTAAACTTTGAAGGATCTCTTGACCACTGCTCCAGTCTTATCATTACCAATGGAAGGAGAAAAATACGAGGTATATATCGATACTTCTGGTATTGGCCTCGGATGTGTATTGATGCAAAATGGGAGAGTCATTGCATACTCTTCCCGACAATTGAAGAAACATGAAGAGAACTACCCAGTTCACGACTTAGAACTGGCCGCAGTAGTATTCGCTTTAAAGATCTAGAGGCACTATCTCTACGGAGAATAATTCACTGTGTACTCCGATCATAAAAGCCTCAAGTACTTATTCTCCCAAAAGGAGCTGAACATGCAGCAAAGGCGTTGGCTCGAGTATCTCAAAGATTTTGACTTTACTATACAGTACCATCCTGGTAAGGGTAATTCCGTAGCAGATGCCCTTAGTCGAAAGTCGAGAACAATATTGGCCAACTGCATGATACAAGAATGGAAACTACTGGAGAAATTCTCTGAGCTTGATATCAACACAGATGAGAAGAACATGTGTATTATTCTATCTCATATGAGCCTACATCTAGATTTGCTACCTGAAATCAAGAAGTTACAAGAAGAGGATCCCTCGCTAGTGGAGATAAAAAGCAAGCTGGACGAGAGACTAGATTTCAAGCTGGCACCTGATGGCAGATTACTATTTCATGAACGGACATGTGTGCCCGACTGTCCCGAATTGAAGAAGAAGATTCTTGAAGAAGCTCATAGATCGAGGTACACAATCCACCCTGAAGCCACTTAGATGTACCAATACTTGAAAAGAACTTTCTGGTGGCCTAACTTGAAAAGGGAGGTAGCAGACTTTGTGTCTCGTTACCTCACATGCCAACAAGTGAAGGCGGAACATCAAAAACCCGCTGGAAAGCTACATCCACTGGATATTCCCAAGTGGAAGTGGGAAGACATTGGCATGGACTTTATCATGGGTTTGCCCAAGTCTAGGGGCGGATATGATGGAATTTGGATAATTATCGACTGGTTAACTAAATCGGCCCATTTCTTACCCATCAAAAGTCGATGGTCAGTCGACGTACTTGCTGCCCTGTATATGAAGGAAATGGTTAGATTGCATGGAGTTCCCGTCTCGATCGTATCTGACCGAGACCCGCGCTTCACCTCTTATTTCTGGAAGAGCCTGCAACACTCCTTGGGGACGAGACTCAACTATAGCACTACTTTCATCCCCAGACAGATGGACATACCGAGAGGACTAATCAAGTTGTGGAAGATATGTTAAGGGCATGCATTATAGGCTTCGGCGGTAGTTGGCATGACCACTTATCACTAGCCGAATTTGCATATAATAACAGCTATCAAGCTAGTATTCAAATGGCTCCTTTCGAGGCACTTTATGGCAGGAGTTGTCGTTCTCCAATATGCTGGGAAGAAGTCGGTGAAAGATAAATTCTAGGCCCAGATATGGTTAGAGATTCGACTGAGAAGATACACCTTATCAGAGAGAGACTCAAGGTAGCTCAGTGCAGGCAAAAATCTTATGCTGATAATAGAAGGAGAGATTTGGAATTTCAAGTGGGTGACCATATATTTCTCAAGGTAACTCCCGGCCGAGGTATTAGAAGATTCGGTGTTAAGGGCAAGCTTACACCAAGGTTTATCGGTCCATTTGAAGTATTGGAAAGAGTGGGCGAGGTGGCTTACCGCATTGCCTTACCTCCACAACTGTCAGAAGTGCACAACGTATTTCATGTTTCTATGCTAAAGAAATACGTGCACGATTTCTCACACGTCATCGATCACACTAACTTGGTGGTACATAAGGACCTCACCTATGAGCAAAGGCCAGTAAAGATCCTCGATCAAGAAATCCGAGTTCTAAGGAACAAGACGATCCCGATGGTAAAAATTCAATGGAATAGATGCTTAGAACAAGAAGCTAGATGGGAAACCGAGGAGTCTATGAGAAGGAGATTTCCAGAATTATTCTAGTCCGTAAGTAATTCTCCTTGTCTCCGTATAATGTAATTGAATTTGAGGACCAAATTCTTTTAAGTGGGGGACGGTGTAGCATCCCGTATAAATATATATATATATATATATTTATTAATAATATTTCTTAAAAAAAATATATTAGATAAACTCTAGATTAAGTAAGAAGTTGGAACACGTAGTTATCATATGTAAAGAGTATTCACTTAACAAGTGGCTTCCTAGTGTAGTTGGTTAAGTAACTTGCCTTTCAACCTAATGACTAGGGTTCAAATCCTAGCATCCACCATTTACCTTTTGTGCCAATTAATTATACATTATAAGCTAGCAACGTATAGACTTGGAAGATCACTAATAAATGTACAGACTTCACCTCGTTGTATAGACTTGGAAGAATGATGCACAGTGCAATGTACAGACTTCATGACTATGCTCAGGCAATGTATAAACTTTGAGAGGGAGAGGATGTACAGACTTGTGATGTACAGACTTAGTGAATAGGCTAGCAATAGCAATGTACAGACTTTGTGAAGCCAATGTATAGACTTTGAGGATGTACAGACTTTGAAAGTGTGCACATTGAAGAGGGATCGTGTATGAATGTGGGAGACAGACTTTACGATCTGGGCCATGGATTGGCTGTCCAAACATTATCCCTTATCTCTCCAGCCTGTACAAGCTATAAAGCCCCATTATTTCAGATCTTGCCTCCCATTCGGCCATGACAACCCTATAAACATACCCCTTTTGCTACCCCCATTCTAGGCTATCTAAGGTTGGGGCAAAACTCTGCAGGGATTACAAAGAAGGGTTCTGCTGCTACGATCTTCCAACAAGTAGGTGTTCTCAACTTTTAACTAAACTTGTAGCTAATCTAGGATGATTAGTCTAGGCATTTAGTATTAGGCTCATTTCCATGCGATATTTAGTGTTCATAAAGTATGTGTTAGCTTAAATCTAGGATGATTAGCATGTATTAGCTTCATACATAAGATAATTAGCATGTATTAGTCTTATACCCAGAATAATTAAGCAAGTATTAGTCTCATACCTAGAATAATTAGCATGTGTTAGCTTAAATCTAGGATGATTAGCATGTATTAGCCTCATACCTAAGATAATTAGCATGTATTAGCCTTATACCCAGAATAATTAGCAAGTATTAGCAAGTATTAGTCTCATACCTAGAATAATTAGCAGGTGTTAGCTTAAATCTAGGACGATTATGTAGGATGTAAATGTAATCTACCCCGCCCCGAGCTAAACAATATAACCATGCATATAAGCGTGAAAGTGCATGAAATGGAAAGGGGTGACAATGAATAGAGAACTAACCGTGATCGCCACCAAGGACTTACAGCACCAAAATGATGAAGAAAGGATGAAGATGGCGCCGTGTACCTTGGAAAATATGGAGGAAGACGCGGCCTAACGGGAAGCCGCTACGACGTGTGATCGCGCTTGAAATGGGATGCGGGGAGCCGATGTGGGTGCACCTCCTCACTTCCTAGCCGGCTAGAAAGCAAGGGCCTCACGTTCTATCAATAGTCTCCTACAAAACAAAGCCACAAACATAAGAGAAAACCCATTAGAAACATGTGTAGCATATGTCCCAAAATGATGAAGTAGCATGAAAGAAAGGGGGAGAATGCACCGGGGGAGGGTTTTTAACCCCTATGAGTGGGTGAAAAAGCAAGGTGGGAGTGTTGTGCATGCATAGGATTTGAAATCATAGAATTTGATGGAGAGAACAGAGAGAAAACTGTTGTGCAAAATGGAGAAAAATGCATGAACGTGCCGAAACAGTGCAAAAAAAACTATGTGTAAAACTGTGACGATTTATGAAAAGTAGAGGGAGAGAACTAAGCCTAGGTATGAAGAAAGAGAGCCCGGAGAGATGAAAAATGAAGAAGATACTCCCCTCTTCAAGATGAGACCAATGGAGGATGAAGAGGATGCCGGATGACTCCGCCCTGAGCCGACGAAGGGCCCCCCGTCGCACAGGTTCAAGAACTCGTGATGATTTGTAAAAAGTATGGGCGAAGTTAGGAGGGTAAACGAAGATGAAATCTAGCAAATAAGGTATCAAAATGAAGCTTGTACTTCCCTCAATAGCCTGGGGTCGAAGGTTTGAGACGACGATTTGGCATGGCTTCGCCCCAAGTTCAAGAAGAGCCCCCCGTCGCGCAGGCGAACTGGGCAGGTTTTATATAGAAAAAAGTGATGAAACCCCCCAACTTTCTGTCACGATTCCAGAAGATAGAGTCCACCAAATCTCAAGATCTATGGATCAATCTCGAGATAATAGATAGGATAAGACGTAGGAACAAACGGGACTCTTTTTGGTGGAAGGATCTGGAAGATAGAGTCCATGGAAGGTGGCCCCGGAGCCAAATCTGCAGGGTTTTTGTTGCACGAAAAGCAGAAAAACCTGATATTGCGGCCAAGATTCCTGGAGATATAGTCAATTAAAAATTGTGCTCCATATACCAAATTCAAGATAATATAAAGGGGAAGACACAGTAACAAACGGGGCTCAATTTAGTAGAGTATTCTAGAAGATAGAGCCCTAACAAGGAGGCCCCGTTGCACAGGTTTCGGCCTTAGAATCCGGCGGTGAAGAAGATGGAGTTCAGGACTTTTTGGACTCTCTGGTAGATGGACGGTCGCACGATAGACCGTTCATTGCATTGGGCGGTCTAGCTGTAGACCGTCCAGTCTTGGGGGCGACCGGGGGACTTTTCGCACAAAAAAGAGATAAACGGTCATCCACGGACCGTTTTTCGAGTCAGGCGGTCTTAAGAAGACTGTTTTATGACATTTTAAAAATAATAAAAATAAAATAAAAAAATAAAAAAAATTAAAAAAGTTACTGTTCATGGGCGGTCAACTGTTGACCGTTTTACTGTTGGACGGTCAACTTGTGACCGTTCAACTCAAGGAACGGTCAACTGTTGACCGTTTAGCTACCAGGCTCGCACACCTATAGAAAGTGAAGCGTATCGTGAAAACGGTGCAGAATTAGAAAAAATGGTAAAAAAAGAAATTGTAGATAACTTTAAAATGAACAACTTTCATGAAGAAAGTAAGATGAGAAAATGATCAGAAGAGAGAGAAAATGGGGCTAGAACAGAGAGAGAAAATACCGGGACATAGGTGAATAGTGCAGTCTGCCAAAAAATTATAAATAACTTGAAATCGGTGCAGAATTGGCCAATGACGTAGAAGAAGGAATTGTAGGGATTTAAAAGATGAACAACTTTGGTGAAGGACACATTTTGAAAAGAGGAAAGGAAGGGGGTGAAAAAGGATAATTTTCAAGACTACGCAACGAAAGGGGGCTGAATGCTTGAGGGAAGCCGGCCTAAATGGGCCGTAAGGCGACTTTGAAGGCCGGAAGGTGACAAGATAGGCTCTAGGGCTCCATGAAATAATGATCTCCAAGGCTCAAATAGAATGGAATAATGAAATGGACTCGAAATCAATCTAAGGAAGGGTCCAAAATAATGGGTAATTCGGGGCATCAAAATGATGAATAAGAGAAATGACTCAACTTGCAAGCTAAAAATGGGTGTCAACAGATGCCCCTCCTTGATGTCTACTTTGCAAGGGAATGAGCGAAAGTGATGCGAAGGTGAAATGGAAGGAGATGGAGCGAAAGCGACAGCGACATGAAATGGAGATGAAGCAGAGATGAAGCGGAGAGAACTAATAAGCAGGCATCAAGGAAAAAAGACACCCATCACAACCAACAAGCGATAGGAATCCTCCCGAAATCGCCGAACTAAGCACCAAGACTGGATGACGTGGATGAGACATGTCTGGAGAACTAAACTAATAGGAAAAAAGGAAGCACGACTAGGCCCATCGGGGACACAATCCACAGACGATGAGGGGGTCGGAAAGGAACATAACGTAAAAAGTAGGAAAAGTGTAACAGGGATAAAATCGAGACAGGAATCACGCTGGTCAACCAAACTGAGCAGGTAGTTCATAGAAATCGTTCAAATTCAGAGTGGAATGGGATTTTCTTACCCAAGAGAACTGAAGCGTAACTAACCATTGTTTGAGGAACAATCTTGAGAGAATCACGAGACGTTAATGCTCAAAATGACATGATGCATGCTGGGCTAAAATAAAGAAATCATCAAAATGAATGCAAAGAAATCATAAAATAGAAAGTACTCGAGAATAGTATTGCTAGATTGGAACGATCAGTGTCAAGACACTATCCGCAACCACGGCGTGCGTGATAGAACCATCATTCCCTAATTTTCCCAACCTAACGGCCTATCCGATGATTAAACATGTGCACCTAGATCATCATCATTTTTGTTAGAGGGGAACGTCAGATCCTGGAACACATGAATGACCAGCCGGTTCTCGAGATAATATAACAATATAGATACCATATAGTAATGCAACAATGAGTAGGGGTAGAAGGCCATACCTGACTTACCTGTGCAGGCGAAATGGCATTTTTTTGATTTTTATTTTCTGATTTTTGTTATTTTTTCATATATAAGACAAATATGATAAACAAGCAAGTGTAAACATAGATAAAATAACATAACTATCAACTGAATGACACACAACACGACATAATATAATGGTCAAATGAAATGGGAGACAATGCAACATAACATAACAAAGGCACACGAGCACATATGCAATGGCATGAACGAACAAAATGCATGCATGAACACGGTGTGACAAGACAACAACGCGGTGGGACAACACACGGTTGGGACAAGAACATGGGACATAAAGGGGTGACTAACAACATGTGCAAGACAACTAACAACACTCGGTGAGAGATAAAACAACATGTGTGGGACAACACGGTGGGACATAAACATGTGACAAGGACACGGCGGGACAAAAGACATAAACAAATACGCCCTTCAATCAAAACCCAAGATCAGAATGAAGCAGAATCGCCATGTTCATAATCGTGAAGCAAAGGCCTCTCATAAAGATATGATCATTACAAATAAAAACTGAGAAGGACATGAGCTTCAGAACAGATCGAGAGATAAGATTGAAGGAGAGAACAGATCAAAGATGTGGACAGGAGGCAGAGCCCAAAGATATAGCAAGGAATGCCTGACTACTTGCAACCTGCACACTTAGCAAACAGATTACGTATCTGTCCTTAAAACAAATGTAAATGTATGAAAAAGACACATTTTTTAGAATTTTGTAATCTTTATTTTTTTTTGAAATTTTCAATAGTATTTCATTTTTTTGGATTTTTTTGAAGTATTTGATTTTTTAGGTTTTTTGAAATATTTGAATTTTTTTTTGAAATTGTGAGGTATTTAATTTTTTTAGATTTTTGATAATATTTGATTTTTTTAGATTTTTTGATTTTGACATAGCAATCCGAAGTACCTAAAGACGGGCTCAAACTATTGGCCAGGGATCGACGCTCCTACCCCTTTCACTAAAGGCTTCCCTTAAGCAGGGTGTGCATGTGAGGGTGGCTTACCACAACCAACTGCTTCTAAAGAACGGTGCCCCTACTAAGGCCATACCCGGGATATAACCCAGCCTAAGAGGGAGAAGCAGAAGAAAAATTAGAGATAAGCTTCGTGCAGGATGGGAGATATCAAGGCTCGAATTCTTTCAAGGGCACTACCCCTCAAAGAGTAGGTCTGTTGCGCTGGGACTTTGTGTCTTTAATTTTTAGACCTATATTTACCAGGCACGCATGCGACCGGGCTCATGACGTCCCGCGGGGAACTATACTGCCACTCTTGTCATGCCTTTGATTCATAATTTTGTATTGATTCATTTTCTCATTTTGGTAGCCCTTATTGGCCAGATATAGTATGAAAGCTCACTTTTGAGGGTCAAGACTGCCCCTATTTGAGACCTCTCTCGTATTGGGGAGTGCCTAGGTTGGTCATCTTATCCATCCATCTCTTGCCCCTGCACTTGGCCGAGCAGAGAAAAGAAAAGACCTTTATGCATACCCAAAGTATGGCCAAAGCAGCAACGGTGCGCCTCAGAGAGATCGGCTATGGCTTGCCGTGTAGTGTGTGAAAAACCCATACAAAAGGTCACCCTCAACAATCAGGGAAAGAAACTAAATTCTCAGCGCGGAGTTATCACCAGCCTAAGGATGCTACATAAGCTAACCTTTTATTTGACACAAAGTTAAGATCTAATTAAACAAAGACTCCTAAAGCCACTCAATCGTGTTGAGGAACCAACGTTATAAGCATGTGCAAGAGTAGTAGATATAATAGCGATGATAACATTTTCTTGCACAAAATAAAAAATACCTTTGCAGATCCGTGGAGTGATATTGACCATCGAGCTTTGAGGAGTGCGAGCTTCACTTTCCTTGCTTGCCAGGATAAATGATGAAAGGAGAGCAAAGGATTGGATTCCTCGATATAGAGGAGTGGCAGACATCATACTGGACGAAAGAGGGATAAAAAGGAAGAGAGACGAGGGCTAGAACTCCCTCGTTAAGGCACTGAGGCCCTGATAACAAGGAACTGAATACAGAATAACCAGTGATTAACTAAGATCAAGGCGGGCTAAAGCCTCGAAAACAGCAAGAAAAAGGGTAATGACCTTGAAAGGGTGAGACAGAAAGAACAGAAAGACGTCGAAAAGATAACTGTGAAGACAAGAAAGAAGGATAATGATCATCCGACGTGGTCGGAGAAGAGGAATAGCGATCACCCGACAGAGGCGGGGAAGAGAATGTATGAACACCCGACAAGGTCGGGGAAAAGAAATGGAAACCACCCGACAAAATCGGGGAAGGATCAGAAAAATCACCCGACAAGGTCGGGGAACGAGCGCAAGGGATTCCTAACAAGGTCGGGGGAAAGAGACGAGCAGTGAAATCCAGACATGTCCGGGAAGAAAAACTAGAAGATGCCCCTGACTCAGGGGAAGAGGAAGACATAGGCCGAGGCCTAGAATGGTGAGGATAGGAAAAGATGGTGGAAATATGGTCAGGTGGTGGAAGGTACACCACCCACGGATAAGAACTAAGCAACAGAAAAGACGAATGGACGGAAGAAGGAGATGAGGCAGTGGACCCTTGAGTGCACAACTGACGGCCCTTGAACTTACGTCGCCGCCTCTTCTTAGCCGCAATCTTCTTGAAACAACGCCGCCTGGTGCGGGCTCGGATTCCCGGGCTCCTCAATCTGTAATGTCTTCTCAAATAGCGGGCCCACCTGGCAGATGGCTTGGCCCGGTCATGAATATGGAGCTTCATTGGGGCGGCTGCCCCTAGACCCCCAGTGCTAACAAGATGAAGACATTCTTGGGCAAACAGCTTCTCAACTGAATGAATATCATGAAGCCATGGAGTTTTGTCTCTTGGCACTAGAACATAGAGGTTCGGCAACTCCACTAGGCAATCAGGCTCGAAGCAGAACTCCCGTACTAGAAGAGCATGACAAAGCTGAGAGAGATCAATACGCAGCGTTAACGTGGCCGGCATGCTAATAAATTGAGGGAGGTTGCACAGCAAGTGCAGAATGTCCTTGGAAAGTGCAGAAGATGCAGCCAATTGCCCCTTGAATAGGGAATCCATCAGGCTCCGGGCGGCCGTATGGGTTAGCATAATCTGAGTAGAGAACCCCTCTCGGCCAGTGAACTGAACATCAATCGAGCGAGGAGAAATAACAGCATCGATAGTGAATCCCCTGGTGAGCGATGAGATTGCCATCAGCCTCGCTCGTGAAGAAACTGGCACTAGTGCGAGTGAACTCTTCTTTGCAACCATTTCTGAAAATCCAGGCTCATTATCCCGAAAATAGCCAGGGACTAGGACCCAGATTGGCATGCGGTAAATGACAACTTGAATCTTGAAATGCACAATCGAAACCTGGCTCGACTCATTATCTCCCTGGAGACCAGACCCAAGGGGCACCAAAGGTAGCGTGTACCTGCTCTGCGAAGTGGGAAGTGGTAGAGGAAGGTTAGAAGGAGGAGGTTTGAAGGGCGAGGGTGGCGATGGTGCAAGTGATGGGGGAATAATGATGATGACGGGCATGGGTGGAGGTAAAGGCAAAAGTGGAGGTGTGGGTTTGGGCTCGGCCTGCTCGGGCTCAGAGGATGATGGCGAAAGGGGGAGTGAAGGAAGTGGTGGCGGCAGTGGCAAAGGTGATGAGGGTGGCAAAGGGAGTGATGTGGTTGATGAAGACGATGAAGGTGAAGGGGATGGAGGTGAAGGTAAGGGTGGGGAAGAAGGAGGAGAGGAAGCTAGTGGCATAGTGGGGGAAGAGGTAGGTGGTGGCGCTCTTCGACGTATCTTCACGACTCGTCGAGAGGCGTTGGGGATAGGTGTGGTGGTGGAAATGGAGGGTGAAAGAGAGGTTGCCCGAGCGGAGGCTGGGGTAGGTAAAGGTTGTGGAGGAGATGGGATGGAGGAAGAAGTAGGTAACGGAGCAGGTATCTTATTAACTAAAGAAACAACAGGGTGCCCCTGGTCTTGAAGTGGGGACGGTTGATTAGGCGGCACGGCTTGCTGTTGCTGCTGCTTGCTGCTGAGATCCAAAATAACTTGGCGTATGACAGCCCAATCAATCATCCTCTTGTCTTCCAAGCTGTAAATAAACTCCCGGAACTCAGGACAGTCCTCAATCAAATGCCCCTGCTGACGGTGGAATTCACAAAACTGGAGCAAATTCTTGACTGTGGGTCGGCAAGGCACAACCGGAGGGAGCTGCAACGCATGGGTGGCCATCAAAGCCCTGAAAACGTCTGTAAGAGATTCCGGCAATAAAGAGTGAGAAGCCCGCTTCGGGCAAGGCGGATGCCGAGGGGTGTGAGAAGGTAGTGGGGATGGTAGCGGAGGTTACGTAGGTAAGGGGGATTGCGTAGGCGAAGGTAGAGGGCTGGAATGATGTGGCGGCGTGGGGGGAGTGGGATTGTAATGGATGGCATCTACCCACTCGCGGTGTGGTGTTTCCTTGACCGGAGGTGGAGGGGCGTGAGGAGATAAAATAGCGGAGGGCCGACTCGTGGATGGTTGGTATGCGGTGGAGCACATGGAGGTATAGAGGTGTGTGGGAGTGGACGGTCGACTCTTGGAGGGATATAAGGTGGAGGGCTGACTTACGGTGAAGGGCGGAGGGAAAGTGTATGTAGAAGGTGACGGTGGAGGAGACTCATGGTCAAAGGAAACTAGGAGTTGTTGGCTAACGAAGCGGGCTCGATTGTAAAGCTGTTGCCAGGATGTGATATCGTTCAGGGCTAAGATACATCTGAGCTCAGGCGTTGCGTTAGAAATAACCATCTTGATCTGCTCGCCCTCCGGAATATGCCCCGGAACTTGCGCGGCTAGGTGACGCCAGCGGTCGGCAAACGTGGAGAATTCCTCGTCGGGCGTCATCTTCTCTTGGGCCAGATCAACCAAAGAATGTCTGGGCCCAACCTGATCCTGGTACTGCTGAATGAATCTTGCTTGAATGGCTTGAAAATTCATCATCTGCTCTTGCGGTAACGTGAAGAACCAATTCTTGGCCGGACCCTCTAAAGATAGGCCAAACAAATAGGCCATCAAGCGTTGATCATGCTGGAACTGGGCCGACTCATATAAGAACTCCTTCAAATGCACGTAGGGGTCACCGACTCCACCATAGCGACGATAAGCCGGAATCTGTTGACGTGGGGGAAGCTGAAGACCTCGGAATGCAAATGGGATATCCAAAGAAGTTTGAGGACTGATTTGCCGTTGCAATTCATCAAGTTGGCGTTGGGCCTGAGCGATCATCTCCTCGGTAGGAAGAGTCCGAGAAGGATATGGGCCAGCTTGAGCAAGAGATGATGAATTTAGACCAGGATAATGTTGATGGGCCGGATAAGGGGATCCGGCCTGAGAAGAAGGAAAGCCCGCTCTGAGAATTGAGGAATACATGGGCCTGGAAGAATTATGAAGGTGGGAATGAGAATTGATTGGGCCAACAGCAACACGGGCGGGACAAGAAGTCCCGTTAGAAGAATAGGGTCCAATGGAGGAATAAGGAGATGGGCCCACATGGGAAGAGGAATCCACGCGGGGATAAGAAGATGAGGAGGAAGAAGGGTAATATACAGGAGAAAAATGACGCTCCATGAGGGCAAATGGAGACTTTATACATGAAAATCAGGGAAATCCAATGAGGGAAGTAAGTGCTCAAAGGAGGGGGGCTGACTCAATAATGCAAAGAAAAAGAAAAAGAAACCTAGGATAATGAGACTAGACAAATGGACACACAGAATGGACTACCCTAAATGGGCCTAACAACAAAACCTATATGGATGATGGGGGATGCAACACAAAATAACACAAGTGGGCTTGGACAAGCCCACACAACACAAACAATATGAAGGATTTCACCCAAGTCAAACAAGTTAATATGATGGGAAGTATTTTATTGTCAAAGTTTTAGGTGGGCCTTTTAATGATTTGAATTGAGATTAATTCCCTCAAGATAGGTGTCCTATAGGGAATAAGGTCCAAACTTTGGTTTGACTAAGGTTAATTCCTTCACAACGTATGCAAATTCAAGCCTGAGGGTGGAAAGATACAACCGGCCCGGCGTCCGTGTGGGAATCCACGGCTCGCAGGGACTTACGGAGGTCTCGGATAAGATCACCTAGTCGAGCCCAAGGAATATGGGAGCGAGAGGATCACTTACCGAAGGGGAATGCAACTACAATATGCCAATATGCATGATCCTATGTGCACCGGGGTGCATGCAATTTCTAACCTAAGTCTAGCAAATCAAGACAATCATGAAATCATGCTAACATCACAAAAATACTTGAAAAATATAAAACAATATAAATAACAATGATGCAAGGCCTAAAATAGGGACAACTAGGCACTAAAAGATAAGAAAAATCATCAAAGGAAAACGTACCCTTATGTTTGCCCCCGGACCTACAAGTGAGTTTTATGCATAAAATACAAAAATGAAGGCAATATTTAAGTAGGCAAATGAAGTCCAATGCATGCAAATAATATATGGATGTGAAGATAATACAAAAGACTATGCAATGGAATCAAAAAATTGCCAAAACAGGCCTTGGAAGGCAATTTAAATTAGCAAACAAAATGGCCATGTGAATCTATCCCGAATCTGCCTACAAACTAGATGCAAAAATGCAAAAAATAGAGGCACCTTTTAAACATGCAAATGATGTCTAAATGATGCAAACTCTATATTTATGGAAAGATAATACAAAGGACAGCACAATGCAACAAAAATCAGCTCAATCCGACATCGGGAGACAAAGTTATGCCCGAATGAACAAGGCCCCTGTGAATCTATCCCAAATCTGCCTAAGACTAGACGCACAAAATGCAAAAAAAGAGGCAACTTTTAAATATGCAAATGATGTCTAAATGATCCAAACTCTATATGTATGGAAGGATAATACAAAGGACGGCACAATGCAATAAAAATCAGCTCAATCCGACATCGGGAGACAAAGTTATGCCCGAATGAACAAGGCCCCTGTGAATCTATCCCAAATTTGCCTAAGACTAGATGCACAAAATGTAAAAAAAGAGGCAACTTTTAAATATGCAAATGATGTCTAAATGATGTAAATGACCTATGGATGGAAAGACAATACAAAGGACAACACAATGCAACAAGAATCAGCTCAATCCGACATCGGGAGACAAAGTTATGCTCAAATGAATAAGGCTCCTCCAAACAGAAATCCTGCCCGGCCAGAACTGTTAAAAGGTCCCTGGATGACCGTTTATACCATTTGTGCGGTCTACTAGATGATCGCCCAACTGATGGACGGTCCAGGGAGGACCGTTTATAACCCCAGAGGGTTTGGGCGGTCCTGGAGAGGCCGTTTAACGCGTTAGGCGGCCCTACGATAGACCGTACAACCCTGATAGACCCGAAAATGGACAGAATGATAGAGAAACGTAGAGAAGACTATCCAAACATGCATGAACTCTCACCCAACATACAAGAGACTAAAAATATAACGTGATGGGCACTAGGTGTCCCACCGTGATCCCCAAAAAACTGTAGGATGTAAATGTAATCTACCCCGCCCCGAGCTAAACAATATAACCATGCATATAAGCGTGAAAGTGCATGAAATGGAAAGGGGTGACAATGAATAGAGAACTAACCGTGATCGCCACCAAGGACTTACAGCACCAAAATGATGAAGAAAGGATGAAGATGGCGCCGTGTACCTTGGAAAATATGGAGGAAGACGCGGCCTAACGGGAAGCCGCTACGACGTGTGATCGCGCTTGAAATGGGATGCGGGGAGCCAATGTGGGTGCACCTCCTCACTTCCTAGCCGGCTAGAAAGCAAGGGCCTCACGTTCTATCAATAGTCTCCTGCAAAACAACGCCACAAACATAAGAGAAAACCCATTAGAAACATGTGTAGCATATGTCCCAAAATGATGAAGTAGCATGAAAGAAAGGGGGAGAACGCACCGGGGGAGGGTTTTTAACCCCTATGAGTGGGTGAAAAAGTAAGGTGGGAGTGTTGTGCATGCATAGGATTTGAAATCATAGAATTTGATGGAGAGAACAGAGAGAAAACCGTTGTGCAAAATGGAGAAAAATGCATGAACGTGCCGAAACAGTGCAAAAAAAACTATGTGTAAAACTGTGACGATTTATGAAAAGTAGAGGGAGAGAACTAAGCCTAGGTATGAAGAAAGAGAGCCCGGAGAGATGAAAAATGAAGAAGATACTCCCCTCTTCAAGATGAGACCAATGGAGGACGAAGAGGATGCCGGATGACTCCGCCCTGAGCCGACGAAGGGCGCCCCGTCGCACAGGTTCAAGAACTCGTGATGATTTGCAAAAAGTATGGGCGAAGTTAGGAGGGTAAACGAAGATGAAATCTAGCAAATAAGGTATCAAAATGAAGCTTGTACTTCCCTCAATAGCCTGGGGTCGAAGGTTTGAGACGACGATTTGACATGGCTTCGCGCCAAGTCCAAGAAGAGCCCCCCGTCGAGCAGGCGAACTGGGCAGGTTTTATATAGAAAAAAGTGATGAAACCCCCCAACTTTCTGCCACGATTCCAGAAGATAGAGTCCACCAAATCTCGAGATCTATGGATCAATCTCGAGATAATAGATAGGATAAGACGTAGGAATAAACGGGACTCTTTTTGGTGGAAGGATCTGGAAGATAGAGTCCATGGAAGGTGACCCTGGAGCCTAATCTGCAGGGTTTTTGTTGCACGAAAAGCAAAAAAACCTGATATTGCGGCCAAGATTCCTGGAGATATAGTCAATTAAAAATCGTGCTCCATATACCAAATTCAAGATAATATAAAGGGGAAGACACAGCAACAAACGGGGCTCAATTTAGTAGAGTATTCTAGAAGATAGAGCCCTGACAAGGAGGCCCCGTTGCACAGGTTTCGGCCTTAGAATCCGACGGTGAAGAAGATGGAGTTCAGGACTTTTTGGACTCTCTGGTAGATGGACGGTCGCACGATAGACCGTTCATTGCATTGGGCGGTCTAGCTGTAGACCGTCCAGTCCTAGAGGCGACCGGGGGACTTTTCGCACAAAAAAGAGATAAACGGTCATCCACAGACCGTTTTTCGAGTCAGGCGGTCTTAAGAAGACCGTTTTATGACATTTTAAAAATAATAAAATTAAAATAAAAAATTCAAAAAATTAAAAAAGTTACTGTTCATGGGCGGTCAACTATTGACCGTTTTACTGTTGGACGGTCAACTTGTGACCGTTCAACTCAAGGAACGGTCAACTGTTGACCGTTTAGCTGCCAGGCTCGCACACCTTTAGAAATTGAAGCGTATCGTGAAAACGGTGCAGAATTAGAAAAAATGGTAAAAAATGAAATTGTAGATAACTTTAAAATGAACAACTTTCATGAAGAAAGTAAGATGAGAAAATGATCAGAAGAGAGAGAAAATGGGGCTAGAACAGAGAGAGAAAATACCGGGACATAGGTGAATAGTGCAGTCTGCCAAAAAATTATAAATAACTTGAAATCGGTGCAGAATTGGCCAATGACGTAGAAGAAGGAATTGTAGGGATTTAAAAGATGAACAACTTTGGTGAAGGACACATTTTGAAAAGAGGAAAGGAAGGGGGTGAAAAAGGACATTTTTCAAGACTACGCAACGAAAGGGGGCTGAATGCTTGAGGGAAGCCGGCCTAAATGGGCCGTAAGGTGACTTTGAAGGCCGGAAGGTGACAAGATAGGCTCCAGGGCTCCATGAAATAATGATCTCCAAGGCTCAAATAGAATGGAATAATGAAATGGACTCGAAATCCATCCAAGGAAGGGTCCAAAATAATGGGTAATTCGGGGCATCAAAATGATGAATAAGAGAAATGACTCAACTTGCAAGCTAAAAATGGGTGTCAACAGATTAGTATGTACTTGTTTCATACCTATAATAATTAGCATGTATTAGCCTTATACCCAAGATGATTAGCATTGATTAGCATGTTTTAACTTCAATCTAGGGTAGTTGACATGTATTAGCTTCTTATCCATACGATATTTCCGTGTAACGCAAGTTTTATCATGTTTTTACGTAACCTTTAGTTTAGCAATTAACTAACCTGTTAACATACCAAATTAACATGTTAGTTGATTTACTAACTAATTAGCATACCTAATTAATCTGGTAGGTAGCCTATCCAGAAACCTTGTCTCCATTTAGTTCCTTTAAAAATGAAAACTACTATGATATGTCATGTTAAAAATCTGATATTTAAGCAACTAAAGCATGAAATAGTGCATGAATAAAGATCTATAATCCTTACAGTTTTCTCTATCTATCCATGTCATCAGTTTTACCTAAATAAACTTAAATCAAAGGTTAATACCCTAGCTTAATCAAAGATTAATACCTTAAGCCTTTTTGAACAGATTTGAACTGCAGAGTCGACCCTGCTAGTTCACCGCGTTGACGCGATGAACGACAGAGTCGACCCTGCCAACAGATTTGAACTGCAGAGTCGACCCTGCCAGTTCACGATGAACGGCAAAGTCGACCCTGCCAACAGATTTGAACTGTAGAGTCGACCCTGCCAGTTCACCGCGTTGACGCGATGAACGGCAGAGTCGACCCTGCCAACAGATTTTGAACTGCAGAGTCGACCCTGCTAGTTCACCGCGTTGACGCGATGAACGGCAGAGTCGACCCTGCCAACAGATTTTGAACTACAGAGTCGACCCTGCCAGTTCACCGCGTTGACGCGATGAACGGCAGAGTCGACCCTGCAAATAGATTTTGAACTATAGAGTCGACCCTGCTAGTTCACCGCGTTGACGCGATGAACGGCAGAGTCGACCCTACCAACAGATTTGAACTACAGAGTCAACCCTGCCAGTTCACCGCGTTGACGCGATGAACGGCAGAGTTGACCCAGCCAACAGATTTTGAACTGCAGAGTCGACCCTGCCAGTTCACCGTGTTGACGCGATGAACGGCAGAGTCGACCCTGCCTATTCACAGGGTCGACCCAGCCTGTTCGCAAGGTTGACGCGATGAACTGCAGGGTTGACGCGGTGAACTGCAGGGTCGACCCAGCCTGTTCGTAGGGTTGACTCGATGAACTGCAGGGTTGACGTGATGAACTGATGAGTCGACCCTGCCTGTTCATAGGGTTGACGCGATGAACTGATGAGTCGACCCTGCCTGTTCACAGGGTTGACGCGATAAACTGATGAGTCGACCCTGCCTGTTCGCAGGGTTGACGCGATGAACTGATGAGTCGACCCAGCCTGTTTGCAGGGTTGACGGGATGAACTGCAGGGTTGACGCGATGAACTATAGCTGGCTCATTGCGTTAACCTGATCGTTAGGCTTTCGCTTTTGCCATCTCCACTGATAGATGGCAACCTGAGAGGTGATATTTAACTCTTGACAGGGTCCTCTAAACCCTGTATAATTCCCAGGAAGGGCATCCCACAGTGAGGGTGTCGTTTCTAAAATTGTCAGGTGGCCCATAAGGCACCTCTCTTATCTAGTTTTTTTTTCCGTGTATCAAACGTTACTGGTTTCCACTCCTAGTTCATCCCTACACATTAATGCACCCTTGGATTCCATTCCATAATTCTACCTTATATATCATATTGGTCAAACCTTGAAAATCCATATTGGCTATAAATGAGAGTGGATGTCGACAGACATGATTAATGCTGTGCATATAGGGCCCGGTCTGGTCCTAGGAGGAGCACCCGAAGGTACTTGTGCCCATGAGAGTTTATTGACCACTGTGTTTGGCATTGCACCGAAGTACTTGCTTGCTAGGCTTTAGACATTCCACTCATTCTCGTGATATTACTTGATTGATTTGACTCGAGACCCGCAGAAGGGTAAAGTTTTGCTTGAATGAATTTGATAAATAGCCAATTCCAGTTTTACATGCTTGAATTTATATTACTTTCTATTACTTGCTTGACATGAGTTCTTACTCTCTTAGAAAGATTTTGTTAATTCTAGTTATTACTTGCTTCAATCTCTTGCTATCGCTGCATTGAAGTTGGAATCCTTATACTCTCACTTGTAAATCCTTCACTGCTCTTGTTGATTTTTACAATCCTTGATATCTACTCATCTACATGCATAGCTTTATTGACATTAATTGAACTTGTAAACCACTTAAAGCATGTTAAATCTTGAGATGTAATTCATACTGAGCGATTCGCTCATCTAGTTATTTTCTAATATTTTCAGGTAATTTGGATGTCAACCAACACTCGGAAGGGAATGAGACTGAGTGATGAGTGTTAGAGTGAAGTAATCAAATTGTCATGTCCCTTTTGTTATTGTATTAGTTCACTTATGTCAGTTGTATCAATTCATCTATGTCATTTGTATTAGTCAACTTGATTAGAACTGCTCAAGATTTGAAGCCTAGTCGTTGGACCCTGGGAACATATGTATTTGTCCTTTGATTAATTGTGACAATTGTCAGCTCGTACTATTTGTATTAATTTTGAGTTAAATCTTAGTTATTTGCGCACTCTGATTTTTACATGATCGACATGATCTATATAGACGCGTCACGCCTCCGGGTAATCTTCCACGCTCGGGGCGTGACAGGACGAGTGGGGAGTATCCCCGTATGATAGGAGGGCGGCAAGGCACCACAAATTCTGGTGGGACCAAGGGTGCTGAGATAGGCCGTTAGAAGCCGAAAGGAATTTATTAGCTGGATTGGTAAGGAGTCAAGGGTGTAGCTGACTCAATAAGGATTGTTCTTTTCATTCCCCAATAGGGTTTTGACCCGTACTTGAAACAGGGGGCCTAGTGGCCAATGAAGGTTCTTCGGCGTCGGTGGGACTGTTGATTAACATGATCCCCTGGGAGTATTTACTGAAAGCTATACATCAGATCAATAGCTATCTTCTTTTGTCATTGATTTCTTTAGGAGATGCTCCAAATAGCTTCGGTTCGGGCCTCCGACACTTACGCCAAGTGTCCTCCTCTTGACGCTTATTCTTAGAAGCTGCAGTTGCAGGGTCCTCCCATCTCCACAGATGATATAGTCATTTCATTATTCCTTGGGCATTCACCATGTAATGCTACTAAGGAGTCTTCTACCCATGGGGAGGATGGGGAGGCCTTACTGACCATATAAGTTCCTTTCCCCCCCTTTGTTTGCATTCATGCTTCTTTTTTTTGAACGGACAACTCGGATGATGCTGATAGTGCAGTGTAGTGTAAAGGCGTCACCCTTCATCCATTTATTTTTAAACAGACCAAAGTGGATGCATAGGAGAGCGCTCACCCCCTCAGAAAGGGGATAAGTGGTTCGCTCCACCATACCAACCCCACAATGGTAGTTTCTTATTTGGCATGGACCAAGATATAAGGGGAGTGATATCTCCCTTGGTAGACGCAGCCATCAAGGCCTCTTTCATTTTATTTTAAATGTCTTCTATTTTCTCTCTCTCTCTTTTTTTTTGGTGCCTACCCTCAGAACAGGCCCTTTTCCTTTCCATTCCTTTTCTTCTTTCTTTTTTCTTTTCTTTTTTTTTGCCATTCTTCTTTTTGTTGGCAAGCATCCACATTCAAGCTATGCGGGCTTGCTAGACACCGGCTTCAGCCAGATTTGCGAGGAGCAGTTGAGGCAGTAACGCCGCGCGGGATTGCTCTTCTAAGGATGGATATTTGATGAGGGCACGGTGGGTCCACCTTATACTCGCCCATCTGTAATTCGCCTTTTCTGATCAGGCCTTCAATAATGTCCTTAAATACATAGCAATCCTCAATGGGATGCCCCAACATTTGGTGATAAGGACATAATCGTGGATCTTCTTTTCTTTCGGCATCGCCTGGCTTCTTCGGCTCCGGGAGCACTACTTTGCCGTATTCACGGGTCCACTCAAAAAGTGCCCTAGTCTTATCCTTTGGAAAGGAATACAGTTTCATCGTTTTGCCCCTTAATGAGGGCCCTTGTTTTGTCGGATCGGCGGAAGACGCCTCTTTCATTTTCTTCTTCTGTTGCTCGAAGGCTTCAAAATTTGAGGCGCAAGCTTCTTCTTGTGCCGGAGGTTTGTTGATTGGTTTATTCTTTTGACCCGAGCTTGTGGAGGCTGGGCAAAGCCTTGCAAGGACGGGTTCGGCTTCTACTGCGATGTCACTTAGATATTACAAGGTTGTTGTTGACACCCGTTTTATGCCTATGAGTTGAGTCGTTTCTCTTACTCCTTTTTGTTGATGCATCGAGTTGCCCATCACTCATTGGGGCTGTTTTCAAGTATATCTTGGGCTAGTTTTATGGGTTACCTCCCTCCTTGGTTAGGTCCGAGTCATTTCAGAGCTTAATGGACCTTGGTTTTGGTTGACCGGGCCTTGTTATGAGTTTTCAATGCCCATATGCACGCACGGTTCATCCACGACCGCTCAATCAATGTGCGGTTACCAATGGGCCGTCCATATTTTTGGAACATTTTGGCTAATTTTTTGAATTTCCACCGACAAGCACTTATGCGGTCCTATTAGGCCCGTGCAACTTAGTTGACGGACTAATTCCATTCGCTTATATCTAAGAGTCCTACGCTTGGTAATTCTCTCAGATAATTATCCAAGTAATTGAATTATCACTAACAAGGCTAAAATGGCTTGTCCTTGGCTGCTCTACAGTTGAACGGTCTCAATGGAGCTGTTCATTTATGCGAGTCACACGGCGGGCGTTTCGGTCAGTTCGAGGGATAATTGGTATTATTTTCTAATTATTTGAATTTCCACCGACGGTCTCGGACGGTTATCATCTAACCGCCCATCTTGTTGAGTGGTCTATCGTAAGACCGTTCATCACGTCGACTGTTAAATTTTAACGGATTTTAATCTTTTTATCCATGGTTTTATCCCCAACTTCTTTTATCAATATCTCCGTGGATAATCAACCATTTTAGCTACCGTTTCGACTGGATGAGAGATAATTCTATTATCTACGATTTATCTTTAATAATCTCGTCCCGAAAATGGCTCTAAACCCTAGTTTCGAGGCTGGCTTTCGAGGCTCTATAAATAGACCCTAAAGGCCGGACTTCAAAAGGGGGGGGGGAGATTTTGGTCGACGGCGAAGCCCTACCGCGCTCTTGAGCGACCTAGCACCAAGGAGGGAGGCTCTCTACGTCCATACGAGCCTCCAGTTCAGGGAGTAGTTCATGTTTTGAGTTGTTTGTGTTTTCGTAGTTTTCGTCGTCGTTCATTGCATGCATTCCTTTCTCCCAATGTCCTCCTGCGTTTTCATCACCATGCACACATCCACCTATGTTTTTGCCACCCTAAGGGTTTAAAAGCCCCCAAGTATCCCCCTTTCCTTTTATTAATGTTCGTCTCTTCCCATCTTGACATTTACTACACCATTTAGTCCTAACCTAGGTGTTTTTCTTGTGTCTTCACATTGTTTTGCAGGTCAGCACTTCATCAGCACGAGGCCCATCCCCTCTGGCCAACTGGAGAGGGTGGAGGTGAGTCCTTCTGCAACTCCTGGCGTGGTGGACTTGAGCGGTTCCTCACTGCCCATTCGAGAAGACGAGCGACTCTTAGTGCACCGTCCTTTTTTTCGTGCAGTCTACTTCAAGCCGTCCATCTTCCAGGAGCGCTTGCTCCCGCACATTTTGCAGCACCCTTACGCGGTCTATCGTAAGACCGTGTGTCCTTTTAGGCGGTCCCTCCTCAACCGCGCGTCTTCCCAGTGCTGCATCTAGGCGAGTGTCTCCCCTTCCTTTCCAAAGCACGGTGGGCTCATCACTTCCGGCACTTTGGTGGCGATCACGGTCACTTTCATTTTCCTTTCTCCTCTTACAATTCTTCGTCTATTTATTCTTCGCATTGTTGATCCATCCATAGTATATCTTCCATCAAGTGAGAGGAGAAAAATATATCTACACCCCTCTTTTGTGGCGATCATGGTGGGACCCCTAGTGTCCATCGAGCTTGTGAGTTGCTGACCCCCTTTCATTGTCTAGTTCTCTTCTTGGACCGATTTGTAGGTTGGGCGTGTTTTCTGCCTTCTGGGACGTGCGCGGTTCTTCTAGAGCCGTTCATCCTTTGGAGCGGCTGGTTATCCACCGTCCTTCCCCTGCGCCCAGTGCTAGTCCCCCTCCGGCGCCCTGTTGCAGACGGCGTCCCATCGACCGTCCACCATTCTGAACGGCATGTTCCTGGCCGTTTATCGCCTCGTCAAAGGTACGCTTCTGTGTGTTCTGGCTGTAGGTACGCGGCTGCTGGAGGGCCATCCTAGAGCTTACGTGGCTGGTCGTCAACCGTGCTTCTGGTATACAACATCCTGTGATTAATTTGCAGTCGTTTTGTGGTTCTGCTGCTCCCTGGACTATGCGGTCCTCTACAGACCCTCTGACTCTTTGTGCGGTCACATCATGACCGTTCTTCTGGTACCGCAGCACCCTCATTACTTATTTTGATGACTATATTCCATGCGGTTTGTCTGTGTGGTGCTAGTTGTTCATCTCCCCCCACTCCTTTACCATTGTTGCATCGTTGTTTTTATGGTCCATATATTTGCTCGATCATTGTTTGCTAGTTACTAAGCTAGATTGTGCATGCACTCTGGTGCACATAGGAGCATCCATTTCCTCTCATAGTAGTTGCATTCCCACCGAGGTAGGGTTTCCTCTCATCTCCATATTCCTTGGAGCCGACTAGGGACCTTGCTGAGGACCTCCGTAAGCCCCTGTGAGCCGTGGATTCCCACACGGATGCCGGGCAGGTTGTACCGTATCCACCCCAGTTTAGGGTTTGCATCCGTGAGTGAGAGGTCCCTATAGAGTCACACACTTCCTCATTTCTTACCCCAGTCAGGCACCCAGTGGTTGAGTGAATTCACAGTTCAATTAAGCCACTAAGGTTCCAAGAGAAATTCATAAGAATCTGACGGGCATCATTTAACAACTTGATTGTGCAATTAGGTGATTCTCTTCTCATCTCTTCCTTCCATCGCATGCTTGTGCTTTGCTTTGTTGCGTTTTTGGGTTAGGTTTGTTTGTCATAGTCCTAGGTGCTTAGTGTATGTGGAGTTGTTTCTTCCCTTTAGGATCACCTCCTAGGATCAGTTCCCCTTTTCACTCATACTCTAATCCCTTGTTCGATTCATCATCCTCCATGTCGTCCTATGATTTCTCCCAGTCTCATGAGGACTCGCTTCCTCGCGGAGTTCTTGAGGACCTGCTTAGGGTCACCCCTATACAGGGAGGAGAGGGGACTACCCCTCCACTCCCGACCATTCTCAGTGAGGGATCTCAACCCTCTCTTTGACATCAACCCACTAAGAATCCGGCTAGTCAGATTATCAACATGATGGCCCAACAGGACCCTACCTAGCTCCACCTCACCCGACAAGCCTTGCAGGGGGCTGATGCCCCGACCTCAATTCCTGCTCGTAGCATTGACGCTACTGCCACCATATCTTCTGCTACCGGGACCACCTCTGTGGCCCCCATTGACCTTACCCCCACCCGTCCTCAGATCCTTCGCTACTCCAGTATGGAAATAGGCCAGGCCTCCACCTCGGCCCATCAACCGCTTGATAAGGGGAAGTCTCAAATCCCCTCTGTTCCTTACCTTGATCCCTATGCCACTGTCTCTCCATCACCGCAGGCCCTCGTGGCCCCGGCGGACTTCGTTAGGTTGAAGCCAGGGGCCGCCCAGCTGGCTCATGCGGATGTGGGCCCTTCCCCAGCCCATTATGCATCTTACGGGCCGCCCCCTCAGTCGGCATATCCTTTGGCTACATGTCCAGGCACTACTCCTCCTGCTCCCTCTCCTCCTTCCCGGGAACGGGAGATCCTTGATAAATGGGCTGCTATGTAGCAACAAATTGATCTCCTCCACAAGCGGGTTGGCTCGCAATCTTTGGCTGACGTCCCTATTCCTAACTCCAGGGACATTCGTTTTCCTTCTCAGTCTGAGCTCCCCGTGTACTGCAAATATGACGGGAATGGCAACCCGTTCATCCATGTTCGGGAGTTCCTATATGAGTCAGCACAGTTCTAGCAAGATGACCGCCTGATGGCTTATTTGTTTCGCCGATCGTTGGAAGGGGTCGCCCTGGAATGGTTCTACACTTTGCCCATGGAGGAGGCCGAGAATTTCAAGACTGTCAAAGAGAGGTTTATCCAAAGATTTTAAGATCGGGTCAGACCTGAGTATTCCTTCACAGACCTGGTGGTGGAGAAGATGAAGCCAGAAGAAGATTTTGCAACCTACGCTGATCGATGGAGGCAGATGGCCTCACTTGTGCCCGGGCAGATCCCGGAAGAAGAGAAAGTAAAGTTGTTGATCTCCAATGCCACGCCGACATTCAGGAATATCTTGGCAATGAACGACATCTCAAATATGCACCAACTGTACTGCAAAGCTCGGTTCATACAAACCCAGTTCAAGGACTCCCCCATCCATTCTTTGTTTGAGGCCCAGAAACCCAAAACTGCCAGAAAGTCCCAGCGCCCCGTCACTAAGGGAGTACAGATTAATGAGCAGGTCTAGGCTGTTCAATTCCCCCACCAAGCCGCTCAACCCCGCTTCCCGCAACCTCCACGCAACCCCCAGTTCGCCACTCCACAAGTTCCCCAGCTCACTTTCCAGGTTCCATAATACCCGCAACAACAACAACCGCCACCCCAACAGCCTCAGCGGCCGCCGCAATATAACAATGTTCCTCCACCCACCGCTTATGGATCCGCTAGACCGAGTCCAAAAAGGGCCCATTACCCTCCTCTTCCTGAGACTTTGCCCCATATTTTCTCTGCTTTGATGTATACTGGTGATCTTCAATTACCTCTTGAGCGTCCAAATTGGAATCCGGCCGTCGATCAGTCTCGATATTGCATATTCCATCGACAGCCCGGGCACACGATAGAGCAGTGCTATCAGTTCAGAGACATGGTATATGATTTGCATGAGGGCCAGAGGATCGATTGGGCCCAGATGCACCAGTTGATTGAAGACATCAAGCAGAGGCAGATACAAGCTAGGCCGTAGCAGGCGGCGCCCCAACAGCAGCAACAGCAACCCCAGCAGCAATAGCAACCCCAGCCGCAACAACAAGACCTTGGGATCCATCAGAATCCCATGCCGATTCACCAGCCCGCTCCTCAGCAACAACAACAACCGCCGGCGCCGACACCAGCGCAAGTGAACATTGTCCAACACCCAGCCCCCAACGCTGGGTGGACTTTTGATGATGAAACCCCCGCACACCACTTGGCCTTCCACCACAACCATTCCCCCGCACCTGCTATCCCCTCCATCCTCAGGCCCACCGTCCTGACCACTACCCCACTCGTTATTCCCTCCGCCTCACCCATCAGGCCCGTCGCATTCCCCTCCGCACCGCCAGTCCTTGCACCACCACCCACCATACCCTCCATCCTCACCCCTCCGCTCAACCCCTCGCCCATTTCCCCTTCACCAGGGCCCATTAGACCTACTTCCGCCATCCACACCCCCATTTCTACACCTTCCACCTACCCCACCGGGCCAAGCGGGGGTCCATCGCAAGCCGTACCGGCACCACATTGCGCCCTTCGGAGCGGGCGTCCCTTCTAGAGAATTTTTCCTCCCTCCGATGCGTCTGCACCCAACCTCCAAGTTCCTTCCCCCACAGCTGAGACAGAAGAAGTAGACCCCGTGCCAGGCACGAAATATGACCTATTGCAGGACTTGGACCGGATGCCGGTCAAGATCTCAGTCTTGGAATTGATCAAGAGATCGCCACTACACCAGGATCCCTTGAAAAATTTTCTGCATAAGGTTATGGTGAGCGAGGATGTGGCGGTGGAGAGCCTGCCGTCGGTTTTGGCAACGATTACCAAGGGGCCTTCCATTTCATTTTCTGAGTCAGAACTAGCACCCCCTGAGGCACGGCAGATGCCATTGTGTATTACCATTTCTCTGAAGAAAATGGCCATAGAATCTGCCCTGGTGGACACGGGAGCATTGATAAATGTGTGTCCATTGAGTACCCTCCGTGCCTGCAACATCTCTGAAGACATGCTCAAGCCAACACCGACCACAATAGCAGCATACGACAATTCCAGGCGTGCTTGTCACGGGGTCGTGACTGTACAGGCTGAGCTAGGGCCTTTGGTCATGGACGTGGAGTTTTATGTGTTGGACATAGACCTGATGTTTAAAGCTATTCTTGGTCGTCCATGGATAAATAGCCTGAACGCCGTGCCGTCGACTGCCCACCAATGTCTGAAATTCCCATTCCAAGGGCGGGTGGTCAAGGTGAAAAGTATTTCCACGGTACAAAATGTTGATGCGATAGCATCCAAGATTCTGCCTACATTATGGCCGAGTAATAGATAGGTTCTATCATTTATGGACTTGAATTATTCATGGGCATATGCGTCACGCAAGCCCGCCACTGCGCCAACAAATGTCAAGGTCAAGTCCAAGATTAGAGATTCCAAAGGGTGGCATATGATTTTAAAATTAGGTTATCAGCCGGGCTTGGGTCTCGGTGCACAATTGCAGGGTCGGACCAATCCCGTCCCTAAAGGCAGGAAAATGGGCCGCCGAGGCCTCGGCTACCGTGACTCTGTAATGTCAGTACTTGGAGACTCCGAGCCATTGACATGGGACTATCGACAGCACTTTGTGAGAGGCCCGTTACAGCCTGGTACCCTGAAGAAGCCGCCGCCCAGTCTTGAAGAGAAGGCAGGTGATACCTGTGCTGTTGTTGACCCGCCGCCGCCGCTGCTGGGGCTGGCGGGTGATTTAGAAGATTTCTTTGATGGGTTTGAGGAGTTGTTTTGTGAAAAAGAAAGCCAACCGAAGAAGAAGGAGACGCAGCTGGTGATGCGTCCTCCAATGCAATTGGTCCGTCGGGGGCCACGAGAAGTGGGGAGCTCCGTCACTACTTATTCTATGTCCCCTTCCCGTCTCACCTCTTGGCTTCAATCGAAATTTGTCCCCCGTTCCCCTCCCATCCTGGTCGACCCGTACTTCACGGAGAGACCTGAAATTTTATTCGTTCCCTGTGCTTGCGGGCGTTGCCCACCTATTGATCTCTCAACCCTGTTTACTCCTCCTCCCCCCGGAGCTCAGCTCCATGAGATGTGGTTTTCCTCCTCCAATCCATTCTTCGACTGTATATTTCCTGAATTGTTCCCCATGCAACTACCTCCTCCTCCGCCTTCTTCCTCCTCGTGCTACGTGATCTCCTCCGGCCTCCAAAAAAAATGCATATTTCAAAACGGAGGTTTCCATGTAAGATTACGCTATGTTCTGCTCAGATTCCAAGGGGCACGAGACCCCTGTTCCTTTTCCAATAGATTTCCGCTCTCCTAGGGTAGATGTACAGTGTGCAGAGTCTCCTAGGATAGTCGAGTCAGTTGGGGTAGAATCTAGTTCGAGTCTAGTCAGCCCATCCACATCTCCGGCGCACCCTGTGATGCATCATCCCAAATCCATTCCCGATAGGTTCCTGCGAGATCTGGCTGAAAGATGCCATGCCCTTCTAAGATGTCCTGAGTTTGTAGAGACCGTAATTGTCTTGGAAGATGATGAGGAGTTAGAAGGGGTATGGAACAACGACAGATTTGGAGTATATGAAATCGTGAATGAAAAGGATCCAGCTGATGATGAGGAAGGTGAGGTCGATGACACTGCTGACTTGTACGCGCAAGGCTTGAAGAAGTTCGACGAACCCTCCTCGGCAGTGGATGAACCCACTAAGGAAATTAATCTCGGAATAGAAGAGGATCCCAGGCCTATACTTATTTCCGCTAATCTCCCTCCTCAGGTTGAAGAGGAGCTCATTAAGGTTTTGAGGGAGTATGGCTATTCTTTTGCCTGGTCCTACGAGGACATGCCTGGTCTTGACCCCACATTGGTTGAACATAGATTGATTCTTAAACCAGGGGCAACACCCATTAAGCAAAAAGCAAGAAGATTCCACCCGCAGATGGCCTTAAGGATAAAGGAAGAGGTTGATAAATTGCATAAGGCCAGGTTCATTAGAGTTGTACTATATCCGCAATGGGTGGCAAACATAGTCCCGGTGATGTAGAAAGATGGTAAAATTCGGATCTGTATTGACTTCAGGGACTTGAATAAGGCATGTCCGAAAGATGATTTTCCACTTCCTTACATCGACGTCTTAGTTGAGAATATAGCTGGATACGAAGCTCTCTCGTTCATGGATGGTTATTCTGGATATAACCAAATCCGTCTAGCTCCGGAAGATCAAGAGAAGACCTCATTCACCACGCCCTGGGGCACGTACTGCTATGTCGTTATGCCATTTGGATTAAAAAATGCAGGTGCCACTTATCAAAGGGCGATGATGGCTATCTTCCACGACATGATGCATGTCTATTTAGAAGCTTATGTGGATGATATTTTGGTCAAGTCGAGGTCTCAAGAAGAACACCCCGCCATTCTAGCCAAAGTGTTGCAAAGGGCTAGGGAGTACAAATGAAAGATGAATCCAAAGAAATGTGTGTTTAGAGTTGCATCAAGGAAATTGCTAGGGTTTATAGTTAGTAAACGGGGGATCCAGATCGATCCAAATAAAGTAAAGGCCGTTATGGAAATGCCACCGCCGAAGAACATTACCAAACTTCAAGGTTTGATTGGGCGTTTACAATTCATTAGGCGATTCATATTTCAACACTCGCAGAGATGCCGCCCATTCTATGAGTTGTTAAAGGCGGGAGCAAAATTTGAATGGAATGAACAATGCCAAAAGGCCTATGAGGAGCTTAAGGTTTATCTTTCTAATCCCCCGGTTCTGCAACCACCCGTCCCTGGGAAACCCCTGATCTTATACATTTCTGTGATTGAGGACTCCCTAGGAGCTGTCTTGGCTCAGGTGGATGATGAAGGAAGGGAAAGGGCAGCATACTACCTCTCGAGGTTATTTAATCCTACTGAATCCAAGTATACTACCATGGAGAAGACCTGTGCAGCGCTAGTGTGGGTAGCTCAGAAGCTTAAACACTATTTTCTTGCCCATGAGGTTAGGCTAATCTCTAGAATGGACCCCATTCATTATCTCCTCGAGAAGCCTGTCCTTTCTGGCCGACTAGCTCGCTGGCAGAGCTTTCTTTCCCAATTCGATATCACCTTCATCGTCCAGAAAGCAATCAAGGGATATGCTATTGCTGAGCACCTTGCTCATTCTCCCATCCCTCGCACTGATTTAATCCAGGATGAATTTCCTGATGAACACTTGGTGGTAATCACTCATCTTCCTTTCTGGTCTCTTCATTTCGATGGTGCTCTCAATTCCCAAGGCAGTGGAATCGGCACCGTTCTCCTTACTCCAGAAGGAGTAACCATCCCTGTTGCTTATCAGCTCTCATTTCCTGCCACTAATAATATAGCCGAGTATGAAGCTCTCCTTGCCGGTTTGAAGCATGCCTACCTCATGGGCGCGCGATACCTTAACATCATAGGAGACTCTCAATTGGTGCTGCATCAAGTTCTGTCAACTTACTGCACCCGTGACCCCAAGCTTAAGCCCTATCAAGATTTGGTCACGCTCTTGGATAGGCAATTCCGGAAGCTTATCTATATCCATACTCCTCGCTCTCAGAACATCTTGGCTGATGCACTTGCATCACTCGCTTCTTCCCTATCGTTCCCCCTCAGTCGCGCCACGAAGACCATTATGGTCCAGCGGCTAGATGTCCTATCTCTTCAGGATCCCTGGTTCGACAACCTTAGGAAGTCTGTAGAAAGGAAGGCAGAGAGGGCATAAGTGAAAGAGGTATCATTAACTAAGCTTGAGGAGATCATCGAAGGAGAAGAATTGCCGTGGTACTACGAAATTGAGCAATATTGCAGGGATGGTACATTTTCGAAGGCGGCAAACGCCGAGCAGCGAAAGGCCATTAGAAGAGTCGCCGCAAGATACACAATTGTTGCTGGTGAATTATATAGGCGGGCTCTGAACGGAGTTTTAATGAGGTGTCTAGATGACGATGAGGCTTGGAGGGTGTGGAACGCACTGGATTTCGTTGTGGATGAAAATATTGGGATATTGGTGGTTATATCAATTCGAGATCATCTGTCCCACCGGGCGTGCCAACTTGTGGAACACACTAGATTTCGACTATTAAAAATATCATGGTATCAGTGGTTATATCGATTCGGGATCATCTGTCCCACCGGGCGTGCCAACTTGTGGAACGCACTGGATTTCGTTGTGGATGAAAATATTGGGATATTGGTGGTTATATCGATTCGAGATCATCTGTCCCACCGGGCGTACCAACTTGTGGAACGCACTGGATTTCATGTTCGTGAAAGATATCGGGGTGTTCTTTTTATCAGTTTATCGGTTTATCTATTGCGAGGGCGTGCCAGTCACCTAGGTGACAATGTGTTCGGGCTTCAAGACTGGAGTGGTCCGAAGCCCGGGGTGCGCTCCGTCTGACTAATCAGACGATTGTGGATATCGGGTTGGGACTGGAGACCCGCCGCGCCATAAAGGCCGCGACGTTAATTACATCCCCTCGGAGAGGGGAAGACCTCTGATTAATCGCCAAGGAAAGGGGCCAAATGACCTAAAGATCTTTCTTCATTAAAGCATGCGAGTTGGGTTGACATGATTTAAACCCTCCGCATCGGTATGCAAAATGATGTTCAAAACCATACGAATACTTGCTGCGAGTGCGGCAAATTTAATGCAAGTGCGGGATTAGATCCCGGTATATATATATATCAGTCACTAACGGACCATCCAGTATTCGGTCGAGAGTCCATATTCGAAGCATCGAAGGTGACAACAAAGACATTCAGATATCTGACGTAGGTACGGCACGTTTCATGTGGGTGCGGGATCGGATCCCGGAAGAAGTGGGTCAAGCTGATGAACTATCGGCCCAAGAGGTGTGCGGATCATGACCATGTCGGGGATCCCGAGGTCCATGTCCAATACCACGGGGCATCATTGCATAGTCCGGGGGAGCGTGTTGTTAAGTGTAAAGCCCAAACTCGGCAACGTGCGCCCTCGCACGCGGATCGACCTGCGTGTAATAGAGTTTCTTTCATTCTTTTATTAGCGTTGACCTTTTGTTATTATTTTCTTTGGGCCCTTCTATCTTTAGCTATTTATTCATTTTTTTATATTAAGGAGGCGCACCGGATTAGCAATCTACGGAGGGGCGAGGGGCGAGGGGCGCGCCGTGCTCGGGCAACGAGATAGAGATGTGCGCGCCGTTTTAAGGTGTAAATGGAGATGGACGGGGGGGGGGGGGGGGCGCCGTTTTTAGGTGCTCATAGGAAGAGATGGAGAGGGCGCGCCGTTTTGGGATTCAAGGAAGGAGGTGGAGGTAGGGCGCCGGAATAGGCCCAATGAGGGGGGCGCGCCGGTTAAGGCAAAAAAGGGGAGGCGCCATTTTAATGGTTAAACAAGGTAGAAGGGCGCGCCGGGTAGAGAGGCTCCCATGGGGGCGCGCCGTTTTAGCGTTCAAAGGAAATGGGGGGTTACGAGAATGGTGTTAAATCGGCACGGTGAGGGGTGACCGCGCCGGATTAGGCCACGCCGAGATAGCTTCAAAGAGGTTTTATTTCAACCCTTTTATGCTCTATTTCTTGTTTCTTTAAACTGTAAGTCGGTTTATTGATTAGTTGTTCATCTTATGCATGGATTATGTTTACGGAAAGAAGATTTAAGTGTTTTAATTGTTTATTCAGGTGAATTAGCGTGATGATTCAAGTGTTTCGTTAGAAGAGTTTGTGTGCAGGGCAGTCCAGTTTGGTGCAGAGGCTTCAAGCATATGATGTTCTGGCCCTCAGAGAATGGCTTGTTTGTTTGTTCTGGTATGTTCTTGATCCTGGCAAAAATCGGGCAGCACTTCCCCTAGACCCGAAGGGTTCGGGAAAAAAATGGGGCGCGCCATACGGAGAGAACTCTGACGGCCCCAAAACATCCCGGTGTGCGCATAAGCGACGACACCAGTAAAATTACCCCATTTGGGGCCGGAGGTCCCGAGGGCTAGCCTACAAGGGAGTCCGGTGACCCATGGGTTGTTGCGGTCGTGTAGACTTCTCCCGTATAGGGCCGGAGATCCCGAGGGCAAGCCTACAAGGGATTCCGGTGACCCAGGAGTCGTCCGATCGTGGCCGAGCACAGCGTGAGAGCCGAAGCCGACACAAGAACATGGCGGAGGGGAGATCCAAGGGATAGCAGTAAAAAGAAGTGAATGCACGCATGTATATATATATATATATATATATATATATATATATATATATATATATATATATATATATATATATTTATAGATACTTATGTACATATCTATGGATCTACGGAAACATATGAACTTGCAAAAGGAAAGGGATGAGCGAGCATCAAAATCGGGTTTCATGAAGGAGATAAGTAAGGATCGGGGTTGAAGGCCCCATGCTTCATTTCCATTTAAACGGAAGAGCTACATCGGGGCTGGACGTCGCCGAGCAGAATACAACGGAAGAGGAGAAAGACAATGACCCACCCTCACATGACTGGCTCTCACTCTTCCTCCCCTTTCTCTCCCACTCTTTCTTTCTTCTTCTTCACACAAGCTTCGGGGCTTCAAGGGGTTTCTCTCAGAAGAAAATCTTCCACTCTCTAGGCTTCCGAGAGTTGTCCCTCCTCTCCAACCGATCAAAGTTCCCCGTGGTGGGCTTTTTATAGGGGCTAGTGGCCCTGTCGAAGGGAGAGGCCCCTTTTATTTTCTCCTTTATTTCTTCTTCTTTCCATCTTACTTCGCCTGCAATGCCTCTGCCGTGTCGCCATGTCGAGTGCCGCTGTCGTGGATGTCACCTCCGCCGCGGCTATAGTGTGATCGGGAGAGGGGCAGAGGCATGGCCTCCTCCTTCGCTGGCGTATCCACCGCTAGCCATGTTGCTTTCATCATTTGCAGGGGAATGGGTGGTCGACAGACGAAGTGAGCGTTCGACGGTGCAGGGCTCGAGAGTTTCCATTCACGGCATATGCTCGGTTGCCCAACGGATCGAAGCAGACATCTAGCCATTTTAAGCAGTTCATCGACGTGCTGTTCGCAGGAAACAGGGGACCGTATTGATGACGGGATGGCTTCACTGCACGCCGGAAGCGCTTCAGAGAATAGGTTCAGGGGTTAAAACGGCGCCATATTCAAAGGGGCGCCATTTTAAGCAAAGATGAAGGCCCCTTCTAGCGCGCCGTGTAGCCAAAGAAAGAAGAGGGGCGTGCCATTTTAAGAGGGGGGCACGCCGTTTTAAGGGCGCCGTTTTAAGGCCCCTTCGTGCCGTTTTAGGCACTAAATGGATTCTTCTCAAAGTCACGACCGTTTATATGAATGTTGGCATTCCCAGAATATTTCGGTTGCGATGTATGGCCTCTGCAATATTCCGTTCGCAGCCTTTGGGGCCCGGTCCCAGACTCTGCGTGACTTTCGGTGCACGTCGGGCTGTGTCGGAGTTCCCGACTCTTCTTCGATTCGGCTCTCAGCACAGCCAGCTGTAGAGTTGTGGTTGTATCTTCCGCCCGGGGGGCTCCCTCATCGGCTAGTGGACCACCAAGCGAGTCCTCATCCTGATCGGGCAAGACATGAGGTTTATTTGGCATTTCCGTCTTCGGCTTGCTCTCGAGTGTCGAGACGTGCATGCCGTATGACCATCATCGACATTTTTCGACGTCCACAGAGGGTAGTAGAAGCAACTCACTCTAGTGAATGTGGAGGGCATGTAAATGGACAGGCTTTGTCAAAGAAAATTCTTAAGCAGGGCTATTACTGGCCGACCCTAGAAGAAGATTGCTCCACCTATGTCCATAGGTGTCTTCAGTGCCAGCTTCATGCTGACAAGATCCATGCTCCTGCTTCTTCTCTCCATCCTCCTTGGCCATTTTCCATGTGGGCCTTTGATATCATCGGACCTCTCGGTGACCCAAATTCCACAGTCAAGAAGAAGTCCTTCATTTTGATGGCTACGGAGTACTTCACCAAGTGGGCAGAAGCTGAAGCTTATGCAGAGATCAAAGCCACTACAGTATGCCGCTTCATCATGAAGAACATTATCTCGCGGTTCGAAGTGCCAACTGATATCGTCACTGACAACGGACCTCAATTCGTGTCTCAAGAACTCTGGGACCTCTGTAAGAAATTCAATATAGCCTTGCATCACTCATCACCATACTACCCTCAAGGTAATGGCCAGGCTGATGCCACGAATAAAACCCTTCTTAAAATCATCAAGAAAACATGCGAATCACACAAATTTGCTGATTGGGCCGATAAATTGGTAGAAGCTCTATGGGCTTATCGCACCTCCGCCCGCACTCCCACGGGACAAACCCCTTTTGCTCTCACCTATGGGATGGAAGCGATACTCCCGTATGAGATCCTGATCCTTTCCCTAAGAGTGCAGCTGGCTACTTAAAATAACATGTTATTTTTAAATGTATTATAATATAATGGTAAGGTTTATGAGTCCATTTCGTAAGACTTTTCAGAATGTAAGAGGGTTATGTACAAGGTCCAGGCCTCGTTTAATTATTATATATTTATATATTTTAATTTTATTTGGACTTTCTAGTCCTTTAATTTACCAGGGTTGCTACACCCTCCCCCACTTAAAAGAATTTGGTCCCCAAATTCAATCACATATAAACGTGGAGAGTGTAGAATACATACCTTTTTAGAATAAGTCTGGGAATCGTTTCCTCAAAGACTCCTCGGTCTCCCATGTGACTTCGTGTTCCGAACATTTACTCCATTGCACCTTAACCATGGGAATAATTTTGTTCCTTAATGTTCGTACCTCGCGATCGAGGATCTTCATGGGCCTTTGTTCATAAGTGAGATCCCTTTGAATCACCAGGTCTCCATGATCAATGATATGTGACAGATCGTGCACATATTTCTTCAACATTGATATGTGGAATATATTATGAACTTCGGACAATTGAGGAGGCAACGCGACGCGGTAAGCAACCTCGCCAACTCTTTCTAGTATCTCAAAAGGTCCGATAAACATTGGTGTAAGCTTGCCCTTAACACCAAATCTCCTTATTCCACGTCCAGGTGATATCTTGAGAAATATGTGATCTCCCACTTGGAATTCGAGATCTCTTCTTTGTGTATCAGTATAAGCCTTCTGTCTAGACTGAGCAACTTGAAGTCTTTCTCTAATCAACTGAATATTTTCAGTGATATCCCTTACCATGTCTGGACCTAATAGTTGTTTTTCGCCAACTTCGTCCCAACATAAAGGCGATCGGCAACTCCTTCCGTATAAAACTTCGAAAGGTGCCATTTGTATACTTGCCTGGTAGTTGTTGTTGTATGCAAATTCAACCAGAGACAAATGATCATGCCAGTTTCCACCAAAATCAATGATGCAAGCTCTAAGCATATCTTCAACCACCTGATTGGTTCTCTCGGTCTGACCATCCGTTTGAGGATGAAAAGCAGTACTAAAGTTAAGTCTCATCCATAGCGAATGTTGTAGACCCTTCCAAAAGTGAGAAGTAAAACGAGGGTCTCTGTCAGACACGATGGAGACATGTACTCCATATAACCTGGCTATCTCCTTAGTGTATAATGCAGCAAGAACATCAACTGACCATCGGCTCTTGATTGGCAAGAAGTGTGCTGATTTGGTCAATCCGTCGATGATAACCCATATTCCGTCATGTCCTCCCTTTGATTTGGACAGACCCATAATGAAGTCCATACCGATATCATCCCACTTCCACTTGGGAATATCTAGATGATGTAGCTTACCGGCAGGCTTTTGGTGTTCGGCCTTGACTTGTTGGCATGTGAGACAGCGAGACACAAAGTCTGCTACTTCTCTTTTCATATTGGGCCACCAAAAGGTCCTTTTCAAATCTTGGTACATCTTAGTTGATCTTGGATGAATCGTGTACCTTGATCTGTGAGCTTCATCTAAGATTTTCTTCTTTAGCTTTAGGCAATTCGGTATACATGTTCTATTCCTGAACATCAATCTTCCATCCGAGGCTATTTTGAAATCAGTTTGTTCTTCTATTTTGTCTTTGATTTCCACTAGTACTGGGTCACTATCTTGAAGTCCTTATATTTCGGATAGCAAGTCTAGATGTATGCTCATATGGGATAAGGTGACACACCTACTGTCCTTGTCCATGCTTATATTAAGTTTTGAGAATTGTTCTAGCAACTTCCACTCCTGAATCATACAATTGGCTAATAGTGCTCTCGACTTTCGACTGAGGGCATCGGCTACAGGATTACCCCTTCCAAGATGATATTGTATAGTGAAGTCGAAGTTCTTGAGATATTCTAACCAACGTCTTTGCCTCATATTCAATTCCTTCTGAGAGAAGAGATACTTAAGACTTTTATGGTCATAGTATACAATAAACTGTACTCTGTATAGATAATGTCTCCATATCTTCAGTGCAAACACTACCGCGACCAATTCTAAGTCATGAACTGGGTAGTTCTCCTCGTGCTTCTTCAATTGGCGAGAAGAGTAGGCTATAACCTTCCCTTGTTGCATTAAAACACATCCGAGGCCAATGCCAGATGTATCGGTGTATATTTCGAATCTCTCACCTTCAATTGGTAAAGCTAAAACCGGGGCTGTAGTTAGATGATCTTTGAGAGCTTGGAAGCTTCTTTCACATTCCTCACTCCATTCATAACGTATCTCCTTGCGAGTTAGCCTAGTGAGTGGTACGACTATCTTGGAGAAATCCTTGATGAATCACCGATAGTAGCCCACAAGACCCAAGAAACTACGGATCTCGCTAGCATTGGTCGGTCTTTCCCAATTCCTTACAGCTTCAACCTTTGATGGATCTACGGATAAACCATCTTTTGATATAACATACCCCAAGAAAGCTACTTCTCCTAACCAAAATTCACATTTGCTGAACTTTGCATATAACTGATTCATCCTCAATATTTGTAATGCTATTCTTAAATGCTCCTCGTGCTCTTCCTTGGTCTTTGAATAGATCAGTATATCATTAATGAAAACCACTATGAATTGATCTAGATGAGGCCTGAATATACTATTCATCAACTGCATAAAGGCAGCAGGGGCATTTGTTAGTCCAAAAGGCATAACAACAAATTCATAGTGCCCATACCTGCTTCTGAACGCGGTCTTATAAATGTCCTCATCTTTGATCCTTAGTTGGTGATATTCCGACCT
This sequence comes from Amorphophallus konjac, assembly GCA_022559845.1. Classification (NCBI taxonomy): domain Eukaryota; kingdom Viridiplantae; phylum Streptophyta; class Magnoliopsida; order Alismatales; family Araceae; genus Amorphophallus; species Amorphophallus konjac. Next base: position 201,375,358 of record CM040120.1, on the reverse strand, counting down.
GAGATCAATCTTCGAAAAATACATGGATCCAGATATTTGATCAAATAACTCATCGATTCTCGGCAGTGGATACTTGTTCTTGATAGTGAGATGATTCAACTGTCGATGGTCGATGCATAACCTCATGGATCAATCTTTCTTTTTTACAAATAGCACAGGTGCTCCCCACGGGGAAGTGCTTGGTATAATAAATCCCTTCTTGAGAAGTTCCATCAATTGCTCCTTCAGCTCCTTGAGTTCGGCAGGGGACATCCTATATGGTGCCTTAGAAACTAGTCCAGCACCAAGGACCAAGTCGATGGTGAAGGCCACTTCTCTTTGTGGAGGTAATCCAGGCAAATCCTCCGGAAACACGTCCGAAAATTCTTGCACAACTGGGATGTCTTCTAGCTTAGTCTCCTTAGTCTCCTTAATGGTGACAAATGCAAGGAAAGATACACATCCTTTCCTTATTAGCTTGCTAGCTCGGAGAGCCGAAATAAGAGGTGACTTGCTCTGACTCTTAGGGCTAGAATAGACTAGTTCCGGAAAGTCCTTGAAAGTAACTTTGTTGTTACGGCAATCCACAGTTGCCTGATACCTAGATAACCAGTCTGCTCCCAATATGACATCATATTCCTTTAGGTCTAAACATATGAGGTTGATAGGAAGATTTCTTCCTTTTACCAAGACTTCACAGTTTTGATAATGGTGAGTAATATCGGCTTCGTTTCTGAGAGGAGTAGATAAAAATATTTTCATCCATTCCGGTTCCATAGGTAGTGGGTCAGCAAACTTCTTGGAAATAAAAGAATGTGATGCACCCGTATCAAATAAGACATGTGCAGACTTGGAACAAACTTTTAGTGTACCATCTACTAGTCCGCCTTCGTCTTGTTCCGCCTCCTTAATAGCTTGGAGACGAGCATTCTTTGTCACCGGGCGCTTTCCGTCACCGGCTTGATCATTGAGTAGGGGACAGTCGGGAATCCGATGATCACGGCTCCCACAACGGAGACACGCTCCAAGTTTCCTCCAACATTCTTCGGCCTTGTGCCCGGCCTTATCACAGTGCTTACATACCACCTTAGAAGGTGTAGTGGTGATGGAGAAAGGTTTGGTCTTCTTGAACTTTTGCTCATGGGAGGGAGTACCTCCATTACTTGGCCTCTTCTTGAAATGGGGTTTGAAGGTGCCGGAGCTAGTAACATTCTCCTTCTTGTCTTTCCCACGGATCCTATCAGATAGTTCCATGGCATCTTCTAGTAATTGGGCTCGTCGAACCATCTCCAAATAGACTTGTATGTCCATCGGTGGCAGTTGTGTGATATATTGGGGCCTGAGCCCATTAAGGAATCTTCGAGCATTCATCTTCTCAGTACTAACTAAGTGTTTAGCGTACCGAGACAGCCTTGAGAACTATGCTTCATATTCAGCCACCGACAAAGATCGTTGCTTAAGTGCGGCGAATTCAGCGACTTTCTTCTCTTGAACTCGTTCTGAGAAATATTTATTATTGAAATGTTCAACAAACTCCTCCCAAGTAACTTGTCCTTGATCTAATGTGGCTTCCACCGACTCCCACCAGCATCGGGCATCTCTTTCTAGTTGAAATGTGGCTAACAGGACCTTCTCTTGGTCCGAACATTGCATGACTCTAAAAACACGTTCCGTCTCTCGGATCCAGTGCTTGGCATCATCTGGATCAGTGGATCCCATGAACTTAGGAGGGTTCGTGTTCTTGAAGCTTTGGTGGAGATTTCCTGCTCCACGATGTGCACCTCCTTGTGCCACTTGTTGAAGTGCCTGGGTCATGCCTTGCAGAGTGCGTTGCATGTTGCGCCACTGGGCACGTTCAGCAGCCATTGTCCTAATAACTATATTAATACGTGATGATGTTCAAAGGTTTTGATTCTAAGTTAACTTGACCCTTAGTTCTACCCAATCTCACTGGTTAAAGGTTTAAATCTATCCTTGGACTTGGGTTTCCTAGGAATTGAATATCCTAGGCTCTGATACCACAAAAACTGTCACGCCCCAAGCACGGAAGGAACCCGGAGATGCGTGATGAGTTTATATCGATCATGTCAATCAGAGCGTTAGTGTATTCAACACAAAGACAGAGTGCGCAAAAGTAAAGATAACCCAATCCTTTATTCAATCACAACCTCAAAAGTACTTCTATTACAATTCACTTAATGAAAGTGCTAAGACCCAATAAAAGGAAAAGTACAATGGTTGACTTAAGAAATTTGAAAGATAAGACTAGTAGACGCTTGGATAGACGGAGAGCTCTAATCTCTTCACTCTTGACCTTCCCCATCCGATTGAGTCTCATCATCGGACTTACCTGAAAATAAGGAACAACACTAGGTGAGCGAACGCTCTGTAGGAATTATATCTCTAGAGCTAGCTTGCTTTAAGTAAATTACATATTACATGAATGCAATAAAGCTATGCATGTTTGCGTAAAACGACAAGAGAGAGAGAGAGAGAGAGTATAACAAGAGATAATTGAGTGAACTAGCAAGTCTTTCAAGAACTTATATCAATAAATGTCAAGATATTCAAGCAATTATATTCATCATGTCATGTCGGGAATTTGGCTATCACTTTTCAAGCAAGTATATAAATACCCGTTCCGGGTCACGCAAGTCATGTCATGTCAAGTCAAGTACGAGATTGTGGAATGTCTAATCAAGCTAGTCATGCACTTCGGTACAATGCCATACCGTGATCATTACAACTCCCATGGGCACTAGTACTTTCGGGTGCTCCTCCCAGGACCAGATCGGGCCCTATATGCGCAGGCATTGATCATGTATTTTTCGACATCCACTATAGTTATAGCCAATGTGGAATTTCAAGGAATAAGCTTGTACGAACTTTTAAGGTAGATTTTGTGGAATAACATGTCAAGGATTTGAACATGGGGTATAATGACGATAATAACGGTATAATCACGATTATCGATAAAACTAGGTGGAATAGGCTCCCTTACTCGGGTGCCATGACAATACGAGTAAGCGCCCATATGAACATGGTCGCTTGTTCTTGTACATGATAAGATAGATAGAATTAGTGTCCATAAGTACGGCACACTATTCCTAAAGGATACGAATGATATGAATTACCCATCCCATTCTTTCAAGGATATTCTCATGACACTCAAATAGCATGTCGTGAGGGCCGGTATACCATGTTTCTTTAGAGTGACATGGCACTTAAGTAGTGTCAAGGGTTTTAAGGGTACAACCAGCTCGGCTGCTTTGAGGGAATCCAAAGCTAGCGGAGTCTTACGGAGGTCTCCATGATAAAGTCACCAGTCCGAAGGAACGGAATGTCCTGTAGAGGGTTCATCTATCACCGAGAGATAGTGGGGTAGTCGACAAAACATCGAGAAACGTGGGACTATATTCACGGGCTGGAATATAGTGCCAATAGCCACGAATTTCAAATCAAGTTCCATTTTTAGTGTAAATCTGAAATTCATTTAAATCCAGGTTAGCATTTAGTGTAATTAAAACTTGGAATTCTTTTAAATCAAGTACGGCATCCAGTTTAAACAATTCCTGGAATTCTTTTAAAACAAGTCCAACATCTAGTGTAAATAAAAGTTTGACATTAAGTGAAAACAGATCTTGGAATTCTTTTAAATCGAGTTTGAAATCCAGTGTATACAGATCTTAGATTTCGGTTAAATTATGAACAGTGTCTTTTTCTAAATAAAATGAATTTTTCCAGGAATAATTGCATGTTCAGGTAGAGAAAATTAGCAGGAATCCAGAACTATAATCATGTATTAGATTAGGTGTCCTGATTGTCTGTTATTAAAATTTGAACATATGAAACATCTGTATGCTTGACAAAAATGACGTCTGCGTGTGCAGGCGTTGGATCAAAATAACGCCCTGGGTTGGGTTGTTATTTACTGTGATTGCAGGAATCATGTGAACTGAAATTGGTAAATTTTCCTATACATAAATATCAATCTGAATGCATGCATGGACTGATTACTAGCCTTGTTATGCCAAACACTTGAGAAGACCTACCTTTTGGATGATGATTTGGTTGATAGAACGTGAAGAATTTTGAAGAAAACGATACTCTGTCTCAACAGAGTAACGACTAGCCCGTATAGGAAGCTGCAAGATGAAGAGAGCAAGAGCAATAACGCAGCAACCACAGCCCTGGGAAGAAGTAGAGAAGCAAGTGCCTTTCCTCTCCTTCGTAACAGCAGGACAAAACCTCCAGAAGAGAACCCGCAGCAAAAGAAGAGCATAATGATGAGAACTCCTTCGTTGCTTTGATGATCAACAGGGAAGAGAGGAAGATGAACGAGGCGACGATGACGAATTCCCCTCTCTAGTATAAACAGCAACGCAACAGCAGGTTGGTGTAAAAGAGAAAAGTAAGCAAGGATTCATCGAAGAGGGTGGGTATTTATAGGGATGGCAGAGTTAGAATTTGTGTGGGACTAGAACTCACAGTAAGAGTTCTATTAGCATTAAAGTTTCCCACATTTCATCTATTCCCTAAATTATTACTTCCCCAAACAACTACTATTTCTTAGTTCGCACCAGGTGTTTCCTTATTTTGGGTTTAAGAAAGACGTGTCCAGGTATAAGTCACGTTTTTACTAAATAACGTCCATGTAAAGGTCATTTTTTAAAGGAATAACGCCCTGCACTCAGGCGTTATTCACGATTTCACGTTGATATCTAACGGTTGTAAATTTTTGGGGATTTTTATCTTTTTTATTTGGTGGGGTGTTGACATGAAATTTTAGGGGTAACATTTTTCCATTTTTCTTGATTTTTTTCATATAATTAGTTTTTAAAAATTCCTTTAAATCAAAAAGTGGCACTATTCATATTTTTTTTGAAATAACGACTTATTCAAAGTCATCTCTTATGAAATTGACGTCCACGACCATGCCATCTTTTATATTTTGGTATTGCCTCACACCCCTGAAAGAAGCAAAATCGTGGTTATATCCTAGAAATCTTTATTAATATATCCTTCCTTATGCTATTTATACTTTATTTGATTTTTTTTCTAATTTAGAAATAACGACTTGCTCAAAGTCATTTCTTATAGAATGGATGCCCATCAATGTTGGCGTCAATTAAATGTTTGCTCTTTTCGTTAGCCTTCAAAAGACCGATATCATATATATGTCCATTCTTTTATCCTTTATATATCTTTAATGTATTTAAATCTTATTTATATATCATTCTCCCTTCTAATAAAGGTATAATATAGTAAATGTGGAATATTAAATTTTATAAATTAATAATAAAATATAAATTGACATTTTCTTCTAGATTTAATGATTCTTAATTCAATTAAAATTATTTTGTGCATCTATTGGCTACTTAAAATAACATGTTATTTTTAAATGTATTATAATATAATGGTAAGGTTTATGAGTCCATTTCGTAAGACTTTTCAGAATGTAAGAGGGTTATGTACAAGGTCCAGGCCTCGTTTAATTATTATATATTTACATATTTTAATTTTATTTAGTCTTTTTAGTCCTTTAATTTACCAGGGTTGCTACAGGAGCAGAGGGCTCGGTGGCTAGCAGCCGTTCAAGAGGTGCAGGAGCAGCGGGCTCGGCTCGCGTTGGCAGCTGCTGAGCAGAGGAGGCGCGCTGATGCGGCCGTGTCACTTGCTAGGGACCGCGCTATGCATATGAGCGAGGCAGAGAGCAGGGCGGAGGCCTTACAGAAGGCCTTGGAGGAGCAGCGGCAAGCCGTAGAGCTTGCTTTGGTTGAGTGGCGGACTATCGAAGCCGGGGCCGAGGCTAGTGTTCAGCTTGCGTCGACCTTGGAGGCGGAGCTCGCGGCTACAGAGTCTCGCCTGACGGCACTAGAGAGGGGTGAGCCTGGGATATGATTGTATCACCTCTCTTTCTCCTTTCTTTTTTTTATTATCCGGACTATATGTCTTTTGTTACCCCAAGGGCATGTCTTGGGCTCCCTTTTATAGAGTATCAATGACAAACTCCCGATTTTGGTGTTCTTGTTTGCTGAGTTCTTCTTCTTCTCAGTCTATGGGATAGGGTTGGTTACAAGGGATGGCGACCACTTACTGTCGGCCGTGCTTGATTGTTTTAACATGTACCGGTGTAGGGGGCAGGGGACTAGGTTTACCTGACTTCTGGACATTGGAATAAAGGACTGGGTAAGGGGAACGGTGTAACTGGATTTTGAATACTGGGAGCTGAGTGCTGGCTACTGGGAAGTAGGGGAAAAGCCCTAGTGCAGGGTTGGCGTAGGCCCGTCAGGACGTGGTGGCCTACTGGGTTAGAGTTGGGAACTGACTCTGGAATGCGTCGGTTATGGGTTGACGCCTGGGTATTGGGTGTTTGTATGTGGTTAGCTGGTAATGTAGGTCTTCTCGGCTTGAGAAACTGGGGTTGGGTTGGCTGAATGGCCTCAGAAGGTGTCACAGCTAAAGGCCAAGATTGGGGGCTGGGACTGGTTGGCCGACCTGTGAAGGGATTGTTGCCGAAACTGGAGCTGGGAGTTGGCGGCTGTCCTGTGAAGGCGTTGTAGCCGGGAACTGGAGTTGGAAACTGGCGGCTGGCCTGTGAAGGCGTTGTAGTCAGAAACTGGATTTGGAAGCTGGCAGCTAGCCTGTGAAGGCGTTGTAGCCGGAGACTGGAGTTGGAAGCTGGCGGCTAGCCTGTGAAGGCGTTGTAGCCGGAGACTGGAGTGGGGAGCAGGCGGCTGGCCTGTGAAGGCGTTGTAGCCGAAGACTGGAGTTGGGAGCTGGCGGCTGGCCTGTGAAGGCATTGTAGCTGAAGACTGGAGTTGGAAGCTGGTGGCTAGCCTGTGAAGGCGTTGTAGCCGGAAGCTAGAATTGGAGACTGAAGCTGGCCGGCTGGCCTGTGAAGGTGTTGTAGCCTAAGACTAGAGTTGGAAGCCCGTGGCTAGCCTATGAAGGCGTTGTAGCCGGAGACTGGAGTTGGAAGCTGGCGGCTGGCCTGTGAAGGCGTTGTAGCTGAAATATTGGAACTAGAGCTGGAGCAGAGGGCTGGAATTGGCCGGCTGGCCTATAAAGGCATTGTAGCCGGAATACTAGGACTGGTCAGCTAACCAATGAGGTGTGTAGCCGAATGTTGGAGCTGGAGGTTGGAATTGGAGCTGGCGGGCTAGCTACTGATGCGTAGCGACCGGAAGGCTGGAACTGGTCGGCTGACCGTTGAGGTGTGTAGCTGAGTATTGGAGCTAGAATTGGCGATGACCGACCCTCGGGAGTGTAGTGGCCACCATCGTTGTGGAGTGATGTGAAGGTCACCGTCAGCGAGGTGTCGCGGTTGACGGCTTTCATTAGTGAAGAGTAGAGAGGGAGTTTTTTTTTATTTTCTCTTTATCGGCTCTACCGCCCTTGCTGGTTTTCGTCAGAGCTGGCCCCCTTTTGCTTTTTCCGGTGTGCCCTTTCAGGTTTTCACAACGAGGGGTTACCCAATTTTACCTGAGACGCCCTTTCGGGTTTTCACCTCAGCTGGGTTGATAGCAATTTTTGCCCTCAGTAATCGTGTGGAAGGAATCAACTGAGGCCACCGGGGTATCTCTATTTTTAACCCCATTTTTTTCTTTTTTTTTGCAAACCTCGTGTTTACCGTCCGTAGCGTGCTGCTATCAAGGGACGTGACCTGGAACTAGGGGACGTGGGTAACTGGGTATTGCTTTGCCCTTAACAAGGGTTCTTACAGATTAACGAATTATGGTGCTAGGGTCATCCGGCCTCAGTGAGATGTGAGAGAGGCTATAGCCGGTGGGTCAGGGATGGCAGGGGGAACTGGACACATACTGGAATTCGGGGAATTCTGGACTAGCGGGAAATGTAGGATGTAGTAGTGTGAACGGGTAAAGGTCTGGGAAACTGACCGAGACTGGAGTTGACCACAATGGCGACTGAGATGTTACGGGGAGGTTGGGACTCATCGATTCGCTACAACGAGGCGGGAGCCGATACTAGGGTAGGCTAGCAGGGAGATATAAGACTGACTGTAGATGGCATGGTTAATGACCTGACACTATGGGCTAACCGGAAGCCATTATCTGGGGAGGCCTACGACCTATTGGGAAGTGGGTGTAGGGCCACACTAACTGGGGAGCAGAGGAAGATTATCTCATTATTGGCTCTACCGCCCTTTCAGGTTTTCACCAGAGTCGACCCCCTTTAGATTTTTCCGACGCACCCTTGTAGGTTTTTACGTCGAGGGGTTTCCCAATTTTGCCTGGGGTGCCCTTTCGGGTTTTCACCTCAGTCGGGTTAATGGCAATTTTTGCCCCCAGCTGCCCCCTTACGATGAGAGTGACTGGTACCGCCGGGGTATCTCTATTTTTAACCCCATTTTCTCTCTTTTTTTTTTACTTACCTGGGAGCCTGATGGCTGGATCGTTGCTGGCGTAGAGGTGTCCCTACCTTTGTCGTGGTAAGGATAGAGGCGGGAGGTGACTCCCTGAAAATGCCTGGCGGTGGTTCTGGGAGGACTTGGCCAGCCCTACTGTATGGCTAGGAATTAGAAACTGGGAGGGCTAACTGGCTAAACCTTTCATAGAGAAGAGCCAAGTTTACCAGTAACAGCCGGGTTGTTTGCATCAGTCTGGCAGGCGCACGAACTCATGTTCAGGTGCATAGTATGGCTTCATATGTTTTCCATTGAGAGGTGGGAAGGGTTTGTGACCCTTGTGGTCAACGACCGTGTAGGCTCCACCCTCGTAGACATTGTTAATGATGTATGGACCTCGCCAATTCGGCTGCAATTTTTTGCTGGAGCGCCCCGCCATGACTTCCTTTTCCTTGATCATGACGAGGTCACCTTGCTTGAAGGCTCGCTGTCGGACGAGCTTATCGTCGGCTCGCGCCATACAGGACTGATATACTTGTAGGTGTTTATAGGCCTCAAGCCGTTTGCCTTCCAAGTCAGTGAGCTCTTCTAGCCTTCTCTGGTATTCTTCTTCATCAGGGCCGGTGAGGCCGGTATGGATCGCCATGCGATAAGAAGCTAACTGGACCTCGATGGGGATGACAGACTCTGCCCCGTAAGTGAGGGAGAATGGCGAACACCAAGTGGGGGTTTTGTAGATCATCCGGTAGGCCCAGAGCGCCTCGAAGAACTTTTCGCCCCAATCACGTTTCCAGTGATTTACCATCTTAGCCAGGAGCTTGCAGAGGGTCTTGTTGAAGGCTTCTGCTAAGTAGTTGGTCTGGGGGTTGTAGACCGAAGAGGTCCTCCAGTCGATGTGGAACTGGGCCGCTAGCCGGTATATGGCCCTATTCTTAAATGGTGTCCCATTGTCGGACACGATGCGACTGGGAGTACCAAATCGGTAAATGATGTTGTGTCTGACGAATCTGGCGACCACTTCGCTGGTGACCTCCCACAAGGGAAGGGCCTCCGCCCAGCGAGAGAAGTAGTCGGTGGCGGCCAAAATATATTTATGGCCCTTGGAAGATGGTGGAAAAGGTCCTGCGATGTCCATGCCCCACTCCGTGAATGGCCAAGTGGGGGCTGTGGGACGCCGTGGATTGGGAGGTTTTCTGGGAACTGGGCCAAAGGCTTGGCATTGATGACATGTACGGGCGTACTGAACACAGTCCGCGTACATAGTTGGCCAATAGAAGCCCTTGAGTTTTATGTTGTGCTTCATACGTTCCCCAGCCTGGTGCGCGTCGCATAATCCAGAGTGGACCTCGTACATGATGGCCCGAGCCTCGACTGGGGAGACACATCTCAAGAGAATCGACTTATCTCTCTCATGGACTAGTCGATACAGGGAGTCGTCAATCAGCTTATAGGACGTGGCTCGGTGGAGCAGCTAAACCCTTTGAGCCCGGTCGAAAGGGAGCCACCCTTACTTGAACTTGATGATGGGCTCCCGCCAATCTTCTTCTTCCGTAGGAGGGTTCTGGTCGAGGTCGTGGACCTCGTAGACTGTGAGACCGGTGTCATCCTGGAGTGAGCTCGGCATCAGTCTTCTATGCTTGACGACGATGTCGACCTCACCCTCGGACGGGAGTTTGATGGCTACAGCCAACTTTGCTAGGGCATCTGCCTGGGCATTGCTGCTCCTGGGGACATGATCTATTTCAAAGAAATAGAATTTCTGGATTAATCTGGTGACAGCGGCGTGGTATGGCAGCAGCTCTGGCTTCCGCACGTCATAAATGTCAAGAACCTATCAAACTATCAGCTGGGAGTCCCCGTATGCCTTGAGGCATTTAATGCCCATGTCGAGAGCCATATGAAGCCCGATAAGCAGAGCTTCATACTCGGCCTCATTGTTGGTCAGGGGCTTCATGAGGGCGCAGGAGTTGTATAACACTCCACCCTGAGGAGTCAGGAAAACAATGCCGGCTCCTGCGGTAGTGGCCGGACACTGATTGCACCGAGTAATCCCGTGGGAAGCGCCATCGAAGTAGAGCTCCCAGTGAGGTACACTGGCTGTGAGAGCGTTCTGACGCCAACAATGCAAGACATCTCCACTCTACTCGACTGGCTGCGGTGGTTGTACAGCAATGGACTCCTCGTCAGGGAGCTCCGCACTAAGAGGTGAGTCATCTGGCGCTGGATGGGCCGCCAGGAACTCAGCCATGCCCTGTCCCTTGACGGCTTTCCTGAGGACATAAGTGATGTCGTACTCAATCAACAGGAGGGCCTATTTCCCAGACGGCCTGAGAGAACAGGCTATCGGATAAGATATTTCAGAGGGTCGTGCTTGGATATAAGCTCGACTCGATGAGACAGGAGGTAATGTCGCAGCTTCTTAACTGCGAACACTAATGCCAAGCAAACCTTCTCCATAGGGGAGTAGCGGTACTCGGCACCGATTAGATTCTGGCTGAGGTAATAGAGGGGCTGCTCTTTACCTTCCTCTTTGATTTGCGCAACAGAGCTCCTAGCGAAGCGTCCATGGCAGCAATATAGAGGATGAGGGGTTTACCCTTGATTGGTGCCCCCAGGACTGGGGGAGTAAGGAGGTACTCCTTAATTTGCTCAAAAGCTGCCTGGCATTCCGAGTTAAACGGGGCATCTTTCTTCATCAACTTGCTGAAAGGCGCGCATCGACCGGAGAGGTTAGAAATGAACCTCCAAATATAGGTTAGCCTCCCTTGGAAGGACCTGAGTTCGGTGATGTTGCCGGGTGGTGGAAACTCACGGATTGCTTTAATCTTGCTAGGATCTACCTCGATTCCTCGATACCTAACGACAAAGCCGATAAATTTGCCACTGGATACGCCAAAGGCGCAATTCATAGGGTTCATTTTGAGCCCGTATTGCCGGAGTCGATTGAAGACTTGGTGCAGATCCTGCAGATGGTCTCCACGCCTTTTTGTCTTGACGACGAGATTGTCGACGTAGCATTCGACGGTGTTGTGCAGCATCTCATCGAATATTTTGGTCATGGCCCTTTGGTAAGTAGCGCCGGCGTTCTTCAAACCGAAGGGCATGCGCTTGTAGTTGAAAATCCCTTTGGGGGATATGAAGGCCGTGTGGTTCTTGTCTTTAAGGGACATCCGGATTTGATTATGACCGGACGACCCATCCATGAAAGACAAGGCCTCATGCCCGGTGGTCATGTCGACCATTGTTTCTGTAATTGGGACTGGAAAGTCATCCTTCGGACAGGCTTTGTTGAGGTCCCGGAAGTCAGCGTAGATGCGGACTTGACCACTCTTCTTCTTGACTAGGACTATGTTGACGAGCCAAATCGGGTAGATACACGGCTCGATGAAATCGACCCCCGCCATTTTATGGACTTCGGCCGAAACTTGGAGCTCCAGCTCATGGTGCATGCGCCGCTGTGGCTGTTTGACCGGGGTAACTGAGGGAGAGATAGCCAGCTCATGTTCCGCTACGGAGGGATCTATCCCTGGCATCTCCTTGTACGTCCAGGTGAAGCAGTCTTTGTATTCAAGCAAGAGTTGCTTGTAATCCTGCCTTTCTGCCTCGGTGAGGAGAGCACTGACGAATGTAGGCTGAGGGGCTTTATCTTAGCCCAGGTTGATCTCCACGAGATCTTCGACGGTCGCCTGGCTGCCGTCCTCTAGCTCGCGAGGAGCGGGTTGAAGGTCGATGAAATCTTCATTGTTGGTGTTGACTCTAGGCCTTCCTTGATTCTTGGGGTCGCTAGTTGGCACCGATGGAACCGGAAGGTTATCGCTGCTGGAGCCCATCAGAGATTGCTTTGGGTCCTGGACTCCTTGCTGGCAGTCGTCAGCTAGGGTTGCTGAAGCTTATCTGGCATTGTTCGCTAAAGCTGCAACCGTTTGTAACTGGGATTTTGGACACCCCCCTCGTTGGGAGGATTTGGCAAGGCGAGCCCTTCGTCTAGTTGGGTGACGGGAGGAGCTCCTTCAGCCCCCGCGTCTTCGCTGGGAGGCGAGGAGGGTTCCTCAACTGCTTGGACTGGGTTGCCGGCTTGGACAAGAGATGAGATTTAAATTTCCTCATCATCGTCCCCGTAATTGTCAAATTTTGTATCGACGCTTGCCCGGTTGTCCCCCGATGGTGTCACGCTGGCAACGTTTACCGCGTAATGGGCACAGAAGTCCGGGTCTTGGTCGTAGCCGAGTCCCCTAGTATCCTTATGGAAGGACGGGGGTTGCCCCCGGACCTGGGAAGGGGTCCACAGCTGACGGAAGTATCTTTGTTGTGCAGAAGTTTGCCACAAGGGAATGTGTTACTTCAGACACATTTCTTGAATATGCGGCGACAGATCGCCCCACACCTGAACTGCTTTAGGGGTATCATCGGCTTGCTTGGACCAGCCGAAGTTGTCATCTGGCGGGGCTTGAGGGACCATGTCTCCCTTATAGAAGATAATAGGTTTGTCCCTGTTAGCCTTCTTCTTGTTTCGGCGTTGTCGCTTGAAGGTGACAATAAATGTCATCACCGACTCGACGTTGTGCTTCTCGGATGCACATGGAAGCTGGATGCAGTCTGGTGGCAAGCATATACTCTTGCCGATAGCTCGGCTAATAAGATTAGCCTCGAAGTCGATCTGGTGCCTCTCGGGGATATCTGGGGTTGACTTGGAGCTGAGGCACAGCCGATGAAGCTTGGCCTTCTCCTCGTCAACAGAGAAGAGATCATCATCATCTTCCTCTGAGAGTCAATCGTTGCTCCTGCTCTTAATCACAGGGTACGGACTAATCCCCTTGAAGCAGAGCGCAGCGTCAGCCAGGTTGCATTCTGCTGGTGTGAACGGTGGCAGATCTGTAAAGATCTTATGTTTCTCCTCGTCCTTGGCATACTTGATGCATTGGTGGAGAGTCGACGGGACAACCCAATTTTTATGGAGCCAGGGTCTGCCCAGTAGCATCTTGTACGACGTGTTGGAGTCGATGATGTAGAACGTCACCTTGGAGGTGAAATCATCGAGCACCAGTGATGGGGACATCACCTCCCATGCCCACGTTCACAGCTCGTCTCCGCGTCCCGGTTGCATCCGGCATGGTCTAGTCATTTAATTTTGAGTCCTATGTAATTTTTATTTGAGTCATTTGATGTATTTTCCCTTTTAATTGAGTCATGTTCCTAGGTCTTGTGTTTATTTCCCTAAGTTTGAGTGTCATTAGGTTGTCTAGTTAGCTATTGGGCCCAATTCATTGGGCTTGGCCCAAGGGCTCCCCCTACCCCCTCGGTTATTTGTCATTGAGTCAATCGTCAGGGACTTTTGTAGAAATGTGGGTTTCCTATATATAGGACCCCATTCCCCCCCATTTCAACTTAATGAATCAATGAATGAAAAAACTTGCCATTTTGAGAGTTTACACTTCTTATCTAGTGGAGAGATTCCATTTTTTGGGTGAGAAACCCTAGGGGAGAGATTCCCCACCCTTCCCTCTCTTAATCTCTATTTTTCACTCCACTTTCTCTCTCCTCAACACCCAAATTCGAATTTTCTTCTCTCTCCTCCCTTCCCAACCACCTCCACTCCCCACCTACCCCATTTAAGCCTCTTCCCATTCCCCACAACCCTCATCAATACTCCACCCCTTCCCAAGACCCCCTCCTACAATCCTCTCCTCACCATCCAACCCCCAACTACCCCTCCCACTTTCCCAAGCACCCTTCCCACTACCCCAAGCACCCCTTCCCTTCCCCAACACAACCCCCCCATTCCCAAGACAAAAAATTAACCCCACCCTTAAACCTATTTTCGAATATCCTTTCCCTCTCTCCATTCCAACCAAATTCGTAGCCCCCACTACCACCATCTATTGGACCCTCTTCCAGACCTTATTCTCCACCTCCCACACCTTAGAACACCCCTTCCAAGACCCCCTTACAACCAGGGGTCACTCCCACACTCATCTACCCCCTTCCCCTTCTTCTTTCTTGGTCATTGGAAGCTACTTCGAAGTTGCAGTTTACTGTCCAGAGGTTACAGATGAACCAGCAACTTGCAGCGGCCACCATGACTTCCTTCGGACGAGTTTGAAGACCCAAGAGCCATCGTCGGAAGAGTCTACCAGTCTCCTTCGCAACAGAAGTGGTTTCATCTTCTTCCGATCCCCGAGCCGTCCAGGAGGTCCATTCTCCCACAACTGCGCAGAGCTGCCCCGGCTGAGTACCAGAACCGGATTAGAAGCTCTGCCACGACGAACCTCAGAGGAATCAGCCCAAGAGCTCTTCTGAAAAGTTCTTCTTCCTCCTGTCTACTTTCAGAATCACGAAGCGGAGTTCCGTTCGGCATCCTGTGGGAGGAGTTATCTTTTTTCTCCCTCATCTACGCGGCCCTGCTGCCCACAGTCTGCTTCGACCAGTCGCCATTATTCTGCATCCCCTGATCTTCTCCGACATCGGTTGGCTTTGCCGTCAGTTTTTCTACGAAGAGGACTCGTCCAAGATTCCAAAGACTCTGACGGTGCTCGATTCCGAATTTGGGAACTGTTGGGGCATCCTCTGCAACCAGTGGTTGGAAACCAGGGGCTAGCTCTGCAGAGATCCTAATCCGGAGAGAAAGCTTCATCACGACGAACCCAGGAGGAATCAGGCCACGAGCTCTTCTACAAAGTTCTTCCCCTTCCTGTCTATTTTCAGAATCAAGAAGCGGAACTCCGTTCGGCATCCGGAAGCAGAAGTTACGAGTTTTCTTCCTCAGGCATGTGACTCTGCTTCCCACAGTCTGCACCAACCCCCACTCACTGTTCTGGGTCCCCTGATCTTCTCCGGCATCTTTCGGCTTCCCCATCAGTTATGTTGCAAAGAAGACTTGTCCACGGTTCCAGTGGCTCTGGTGGCACCTGATTCGGAGTTCGGGAGCGGCCGAGGCAACCTCTTCTTCCTGCTGTTAGTAACCAGTTGCTATCAGTCCGAGAATCAGCGTCCCTGTTCAAGCTCCTGCCCAGGCCAGCAGCGACCCCAGAAGAATTCGGAAAAATTCATAGGCACTCCAGTTCCAGTAACAAAGATTTTCCCACTGGTATCACCCTCGGAAAAATTCCTGTTCACGTTTTGCAGCCACAGTGCCGACTATCTGTCCACAATTGCTGAGAGAAGGCAGATTCAGCATATTCACTTCATCATTGTTTTAGCCCTAGTTTTCCCCACCCCGCTTGGCCGGCTGAAGGCCCCTCCCTGCGTGGAGGTAGTTTTGATTGTAACTATCATCTTCCCTTCCCCACGATCCCCCCCTTGCATGGGTGTAGTGTTGTAATAGCTTAAACAGGTCAAGCTACCCCAGCGCGGCGTGTGGGGAACCCACGCTTCCCCGCTCGCCCTCGTCTCCGAGCGGGACCGGTTTCTTCAAACCGGTCGAGTAAGTGCTCCAAACTTTGCTCTAATTTATACTTGTTCTTTCAATATTAGTTCATAAACTCCGCTGGCTATGAATGAGAGCCCGATCCTTAAGCTCTTGTGCTATAAGTGATCACCGTGGGAAAAGAGAGAAACCGTGCCTTTGACACTTGGTCGGCCCCATTGTCTTGGGCTTCCACATCCATTGGGAATCAAGTCTTGGCCTTGCTGGCCCTCTACCAGCAAGGGCCCAACCCCTCAACCTCTTACCCCGGGCTTGGGTGAGCGACGAGAGAGCGGCGGCCCAAATTGGACCATTTAGATTGCGAATGTGCTTGCTTGCTTAAGTCCAAGGTCGTGTCACATCAACCAGGTCAACATCCACCCGACTGAGGACATCCTCGGTGTTTTGGTTAAAGCTGGATATCTTGACCGCTTGAACCTTCTGGAGGTATGGGGTCAGATATAGAGTCTTGAATGTCTTGAGCAGCATGATGTTAACAGCGGCACCAGCATCTACCAGGATCCGGTTCACATCATGCCCGTTGATCTTCCCCTTCATGTAGAGAGGACGGTTGTGGCATGGAGGGGAAAGCAACATGTCTTTCTCCATGAAGGAGAGGGTGGCTGTGAAGGCTTCATATATAGCTGCCTTCATTTCTGCGACATGCACTTCATAGGCTTCCGACTCTTGGAGTATCTTCATAAGAGTTTCTCTTAGGTCCTTACTCCAAGCGATGGCTTCCCAAATTGTAATACTGGCAGGGAAGTGCATCATCTAGTGGAGAACTTTCCGGTCAGCTCGGCGTCGAGCATCCTCCAAAGAGGGTAGTATGTCAGGCTAAGCCTTCTGCGAGCTGTCGTGTTGTTCCCCATCGGGAAGTTGCACTGCCTTGCCCTTACCACCGGGATCAGGCTGACTTTGATCGCCAGCTGGCTCCTGGAACAGGGATGCAAATGATGGCTCTTCTGGGGGTGACTGGTGGGCTGGCTCGTCCTTACCGGACGGTCCCACTTGCTCTGCTGCAGAAGCCGGTACTGGTGCAGTGGCTAGGAGGCCGACAGTAGCCTCTTCAATGCCGGAAGGATCGAAGATACCGGCTCCGCTCCAAATTTCTACTTCCGGAATGGGAGCCGGTTCCTCTCCTCGAAAGAGGATGATTCGCTCCAGGTCGAAAGTGGATGGGTGAGGGGTTAGCTCGGGGGTTCTCCCACGGCCTCTACCGCGTCCCTGGCCACGACCTCGGCCACGGCCTGTATGTTCTGGAGCTGGCTGTAGCCTAAGAGGGACAATGGTTCTTTGTCTTGTCCGGGAGACTACTGGCTCGTCCCGCCGAGAAGCGTTAATGTTATCAGGGGGTGGAATGGCCACCATGTTACAGGTGCAGCGCCGAAGCATTTCTTCCAACTTCCCTATTGTGATCTCCTTGTCTTTATAGCACAAGGAGAGCTCATCCAGGATCACGAGTCTTTCGCCATCCTTGAGCTTTTGGATCATCTCTTGGACCCAATTTCTGAGACGGGCTCGTTTCTGCATTTCTTCCCACGGGATATAGCTGTCGAGTGGGAGAGCTCCGATAGGACGAGGAGGAACGTATTCCTCCAGGTCATCAATGAGCCGTTGGAGCCTTTGGAGAGGCGTCGGCTCAGCCAGGGATTGCATGGCAACTGCTTGTTCAGCTTGTTTCTTGAGCCACCTTCTGAGCTTCTTCCTCCTATTTCTCTCTTGTCTCTTGGCAATAGCGGTCTCCAAGGGAGTAGGAGGGAGAGGTGCTGGGGCCAGAGTTGATAGATCCTGATGAGGATACCTCCGAGCTGGTGCTTTTGCCGGGTGAGGTCGTTGACTCTTCCTTGCCCGGATTTCGATCTAGGCGCCTTCCGCTTGTTGTATCCGGAAGGTGGCATTAATCGCATGCTCGATTACCTCAAGCGGCAATTCCTGGTATGCCGGGATACTGGGACTGGCGTCCGAAGATGTGTGCACAGTTTGGTGCCTTACCCGTGGTGGCGGCGGCTTTTGAGGAGTCGGTTGACTGGTGTTGGCGTCCGAAGACGTATGTGTGGTTTGATGCCTTAGCCATGGTGGCGACAGCTTTTGTTGAGAAGCGGACCGAGAGATATGCTTGTTGTCCTGCTCCCTAGCCTTGCCTTTGTGATTATGCTGAGGGCCAGGTCTAGCGACAACTGACGGCGCCGTAGGATATTATCGCTCTGCATAGTTATCCCGACTCTGCGGACTGGCTAAGCCTTGTGGCGGTGGGCCCGCCACTTGAATCGAAGCCGCTTAAGACTCTGAAGATGTCTTCTTTGTACTCCGGATTGTGTTAATGGGTAGGCAGAGAGAATCCGACGGCTCATCCACTGAGAGGACGTGACAAGGCTGAGGCGGGGCCTCACCCTGCTTTTGCTTTCCCTTCCTATCCACGGCTGTCGGAGACAGAGATAGGACGGGGGGATGATGAGAGAGAGCTGAAGAGCCCGCCGTCGTCTCACCCACCAGAACATCCTCTCGGCCAAGAAGGACCCAGAGGAGCCTAGCGGTATCTTTTTCAGGAAAAGGGAGAGACTTTAGCTCCCGCAAGGACCGCCACCGCACGGCCGAAGTGGCTGGGGTTGGCTGGCTAGGTGCTGATGTCTGGGCCACAAGGGCCAGAGGAGCAGGGGAATGGATGACGTTGACCGAGAAGTTGGTCAGCTCCGTCTCTTGACTGGCATCCTGCTCTCTATGCCTCCGCAATCACTCGAGTGCTTCTTGGTTGTCAGTCCGAAACTCGAGCCATTCTGGAGGATGCTGATAAGGCAGCCCGTGCTCATTTTCTTGAGGAGAGTCTGGCCGCTCTGGCGCATCCCTGGCGGTGCTCAAGGTCTCCTCGACTGCTTGCGGAAGCCTGACAAGTGACATGGAGTTACCCTTCGCATCGATCTGCTCCCATCAAATCTGTTCCTGGATGAGGTGTTGAACTTCCTCACAGGTTTCGATCGGGTGGCAGATTCTGGCGTGGAAG
This sequence comes from Amorphophallus konjac, assembly GCA_022559845.1. Taxonomy (NCBI): domain Eukaryota; kingdom Viridiplantae; phylum Streptophyta; class Magnoliopsida; order Alismatales; family Araceae; genus Amorphophallus; species Amorphophallus konjac. The sequence goes on along the minus strand of CM040120.1, from coordinate 201,356,608 downwards.
GGGTAGTATTGGGAATGACTACGGTCCCAATGGGTGTAGTCTGTCGGTGGGTCGCGGGGCATGATCTGCCCATTCTCGAAGAGGATATCGAAGAGTCACCGGGTTCTCTCCCTGGGGAAGGAGATAGGTCTCTGATCGTGCTAGGGCCTCCACCCTGGATACCAGATCGAACATCCCCTTCGACTGGCGCTGGGCTCCTCTGACTCGTCATCAGAAAGAGAAAATGCGGCCATCATGTGAATGACATTGGCTGAGTGGTGATCCACGCGTGCTGCCTTAGCAGGCCTGGTCCACGTATGTGGTTGCGGGGGATCGACGAGACCACTCTTCATTTTAACGAGGCCGTCTCAGATCATCTTCTGTGCCTGAGTCTCGAAGACGTAGCAATCTTCAATTGAGTGACCCAGCATGCGATGATACATGCAATAACTGGGATCGTCGATCTTCAGAGCCTCGTCCGGCTTGCGGATTTTTGGCAGCTCTACAATCTTCTGGGCCATACAGAGGTCGAAGAGCATCTTCGTATGTTCCTTCTTGAAGGAGAAGGGCATCTTCATGCGCTCCGAGAAGGAGGTAACGGCAGGCTTGTCCGCTGGCTTTTTGTCAGAGCCACTGGATTCGGCCTCCTTACTAGCTTTGGCGGTAGGGGTGAACTCTATGATATTCACCTCCTTACCGGGCTGCCGTTCTCGCGCTTGCTTACCCTTTGCTGCAGTATAGCTTGGGTTATCGATGAAGAACATCTCTATTTCGGTGACTGTCGAATTGAGTTGGTCGAAGCCTTTGATATTTGTGCTGAGAAGCTTTTCACTGACCTCGGCCGCCAGACCTCGACGGTATATAGTAATGGAGTCCTCTTGAACGGGTGGATTGACACACCTCATGCTGAGGTCTCGCCACTTTTTGATGAAGTCGAGGGCGCTCTCACCCTTTTTCTACCGAAGAGAACAGAGTTTGACCAGATAAATCTTTCACTCGGCCGTTTGAAAGTGGTCGAGGAATTTCTTCTGAAGATCCACCCAGTCGATCACTGAGTTGGGCTTCAGACGGGAATACCATTGAAAGGACGTTCCCGTGAGGGAAGTAGCAAAGTAGCGGAGGAGATATGATTCGTCCAGCGCTAACTCGCCCATGGCCGTAACATAGTAGGCCAAGTGTTCATGTGGCGACCCCTGCCCGTCGAACTTTTGCAGCTTCGGGGGCTTGGCATACTCTGGAGGAAGCTTTTTCAGCTGGTGGTGAAGTGGGTAGGGTACACTGCAGAGGTCTACTGTGGCAACCCCTTCACCATACTGGGCGAGCTTTGTCTCGACAATACGCTCGATCATCTGGCGTTGCACCAGGAGATTTTCTAGCACTGGCGTATTGGAGGCTCGTGGCTGGGACTCAACTAGGGGTGTGCCAAACCCAGTCGCTGACGGAGTTCGGGCAATCGCTGCTGAGGTGTTGGCTATATCGCGGGCTGCTGGCAACGCCAGTGCCTCGGCCTGGGGCCTAGCAGGTTATTGAGGATGAAGGTCTCGTTCCTAGAGGAGGTCTTGTAGGAGGGCCTTCAGATGCTGGTTCTCCTTCATGAGGGTATCGAGAGTCACTTCTTGAGCCTCGTTCACAGGAGGGTCATTGTTGATCGGCTCTGTGTTGATAGGAGGGTCGCGCTGTTCCACTGGGACCTCTTCCGCGCGGTCTGATGCCTGCGGTCCGACAGAAGTGCCGTTGTGACCCGTCGGGGGAGGCGGCGGAACCTGACGACACGGTCTCCTGAAGTGGGATAAAGGCCGATTCAGGTCATCAGACTAGGTGTCTGGCTGGTGTCCGGTGGTGTAGCACACGAACACTCGAACTGCGTCGTTGATGAATCGGGCCGTCCGCTTCCTATGCGGGTGCCGCTCGGGGCGGACAGGCGCCGCTAGTCTATCAAAGACCGAGGTGCATTGCGGAGGGGGCTCACTTCCAACATTGGTGGGAGGAGATCCCTAGACAGGCTACTGGAGGGCCCGGGAACGGGCTCACCTTTGCCTCCGCTTGCTTGTGCGGGGGACTTTAGACGACTGGGCGTTGTCAGACGATGCTACTGTGAGGCTAGTCGCATCCCGTCTGATGCCACGTTTGAGTGCTCGCAGGGGGTTTCTGATGCGTGCCCTTCGAATGGCTTGAGCTTCTTCTAGGGTAACCCAGATTCTCCTCAGGTCAGATTGTTGGTCTCCCTTGTCGCTGCTTTTTTGATGAGTTGCCTTGAGAGCCGGTGTGTCGGGCTGTGGTGGGCGCCCCCGAGCTGTTGCCGAGGAACCTGCTCCTTTGAGCTTCGCCCTGTCCTCTCGTGTTTGCCACAAGACGTCAAAATGGTTGGAGGTGGGGATGGTGGGAATGGTCCATTCCTGGGGTATGATTGGTTCTCCCCCGTCGAGATGGATCCGCAAGTCACCGACAAGAATCGTCCTGCCGGAGTTGCTAGTCGCAGCAGCGAGCCGCCTGCCTTTGCGACCATGGTGACGCTTCTTCTGAGGAGTGGAGGAAGACTCCACCCCGAGATGGTAGATCAAGAAAACCTAGCATAGAGCGATTGGCAGTGTGGAGCTGTCAGTCAGAGGTACTGGGACCGGCCCCCGGGATATGAGACCCACTCCAGGAGTCGATGACTGGGCGACTCGGGTATAATCCTTTGCCCGTGCCGATAGAAGTGTCGCCGATGCTCGAGATGACACTCTTGCACTGGAAAGTGATGCCGTCGAAAGTGCTGGGGTGCCGACGCCCCTAGGTTGAGGACCTATAGTAGGTGTCGGCGTAGTCCAGGCTCAGGTCGGAAGGCCCGAGAAGGGTGCTGAGGAACCTTGCCCCCTTGGCAGAAGACCCGTGGAGAGAGCCGGTTCAACTGGAGCTCGGAACCGGGGTCCCGAGTGCAATATCGGAGAGCCGTGAACTTGGGGTTGGGAGCCCATATCGAGTGTCGGCTTTGCCGGGGCTCGGGCCTGCGGGCCCGAGGAAGGCGCTGAGGAGCCGTGGACCCAGGGCTGGAAGCCCGTGTTGGGTGCCGGCTTTGCTGGAGCTCGGGGTTGGAAGCCCAAGGAAGGTGCTGAGTGGCCGTGGACCTGGGGCTGGGAGCCCGTGTTGGGTGCCGGCTTTGCTGGGGCTCGGGGTTGGGGACCCGAGGAAGGTACTAAGATGGTGACCGAACTCCAGGGCGCAGGACCCGAGCCATAGATCGGACGAGGCTGGCCTCGGAAGCTAACGCTAACCTGGGCCGGTGTTGATCTAGGGACCCTGCAGGGGCCAATGGTGGCGGTCCGGTACCTGGTACTCAGGTGGGCCACCTGGACTGGAGGTGTGCGTGGCACATTGGCCACGGGAGCCGACGGAGAAACTAGGGTTGGCTGAGGAGTAGCCACAGGGATCATAGCCAAGAAGTAGGGCGATCCGATGACAGGGGCAAAGCTACCGAAAGCGATCGACGTCGCCAAGTAGCCCAACCGTGCGTGGGTGGTAATGACATTGGGACCGTAGGTGACGGCCGCCATGGTTTCTGGAGAGCTGAGTGCTACGGAGGCGATGGTTGTTGACAGTCACCGAGCGCAGTCCGATGGTCAGAACGCGAACCGAAAGCTACTAGAGAATGCGCGCGCGAGTACCGTCCTCTGCCTCTCCTGCAAGGACAGGGAAAGGGCACCAGGGTTTCAGGGCTGGCACAAACTTTCTTCAGCAAAAAGAAGGAAGGCAGGAGACATCCCACCGGGCGTGCCATCCTCTCTGTTGCGTGGGTTTTTATGCCGAATGATCGGGGTGAAGGAAGGGATACAACGGGGAAGGAAGACACAGCAGTTTGATATATCTCGGGTATCCTCCTTACGGTTGCATGCCTCTCATGGCGGTATCGGACACTCTCCTTTTACGAAAAGTTGAAAATGGTCGAATGGCACGGGAATGTAAGAGTACGGGTTAACCGGACAGGGTGCGGGGGTGCCAATCGATTTCTCGACAATCACCCATGGAACCAAGGGTTGACCGAGGAAGCGTCACCAGGACACGACACATGGGCTCTGGCGGTTGGGCGACACGTGGAGAGAAGGGGTTCTACGGGTGCGAGTGCGTAGGTGATTGTGAGAATTGTGTACTAGACGTCTTTCCCCACCGGCCGCAAGCAATCAGTGTTTATTTACATTGGATTGAATCCGAACACCTTCGTTCTGAGCTGAGAAAAGTCTGTATGTGTGCTTGAAGCCATGGGTAGAGGGTCGGGAGCATTCCGCGTCTGTGGGTGCGCTTTCGACTGAGGGGTGTTTACTGGGGTTAGGATGTTAGGCACGGATGCCGAGTGGTGTAGGTAGAAAGCTGGGGGCCCGAACGTGGATGCGAGAGCATTCATCCAATTGGCGGTGTAATTTTTGAGATATACATGTCTTTACAGGTAGGCCGTGGTGGCTAGGGTACAATTGGTGCACGCCACGGGACAATTCCGATGTGATGATCGGTCCCCGGGTCAATGCGTGACAGATGAACACATGTGTGTTTTATAGAGGGCCCCTCCCATGGCGTCGGCCATGATTACGACGCCAAATGGGGGGCTTATGACTGGATGACTGGAGGGATGAACCGATCCGGTGTCTTGCCGAGGGCCGATCACGACTCAAGTAGAGCGGTCGAACATGGTCTCGTGACTGCGAGGGAGCGTGGCGTCATGGTACGTGCGTGGTTGCAACCGACGGGCACGTGAGGGGAAATCCCGACATGAGGGGACGTTCACCCTTGTCATAATGTCTCGCACATGGTGGGTGTTGACTTGTGTGTTAAGGCTAAATACGGCGTGAGGGAAGTGCAAACGACATACCCCCAGCATACTAAGCTGACAAACAAGTCACCCACACACAATTCTTCTTAGCTCGTTGCCTGGAGCCACTTGAAGCTTGAAGGCCTTAGAGCTAGTTGCCCTGATCTTGCATATGCTGGATGTCTCCACCCCTTGAGCTTCTAAGGGGTTTTATAGAGAAGTTGAAGGGTCAGGATGGGTTTAGGAGGACTAGGTTGATAGGTTCAAGCTAGCCCGTGTAAACCCAATTGAATAGTGCATCAGGGATGGGTTTAGGAAAACTAGGTTGATAGGTTCAAGCTAGCCCGCGTAAACCCAATTGAATAGTGCACAGGCTGAGTAGGGGAGAAAGGGTTTAGGCAGACCAGCTCATAGGGTTGAGCTGGGCCACCTAAACCCCTCCCTTGGGTGGGGTTTAGGCGGACCAGCTCAATGGGCTAGTCTAGTCCGCGTAAACCCCCCCATGGAGGGGTAATTTGGTCAATGTTGGGGGCTAGAATGGGTTTAGGCGGACCAGTCTCAGGGGGTGAGGCTGGTCCGCCTAAACCCCCTCCCCCAGGGGGTTTAGGTGGGTTGGTTTGGCCTTTTTTAATTTTAAAAAAAGCAAATTATTTTTTATGGGAGGAAGGGGTTTACGCGGATCAGCCCAGGGGGTTGGGCTGGTCCGCCTAAACCCCCCCAGGGGGTTTAGGCAGATTGGTGCTAGGGTGAGAGAGGGTGGCGGTCCCCACTATAAAATCTAGTTTTTTGGTCTATTTACTTCCTAAATTGACTAAGAAGAAAAGTACGGTTGGCTGGAAGGATACGTGGATCTTGTGTGCACGTCGACTTGCAGAATTCCCGTGCCATTGTGCCGTTGCTTTGCCGCATCCACGTGTCGACTTGACGAACTGGTACGGCACACGAACCACGTCGTAGGACCGCAAACTGGATGAACTGGGGCTGAGTGGGGCCATGGGTCCACCGGGCTAGAGAGAGGGAGCGACCCCCGGGGAGTTCGCTCTTCCTGGGGGTGCGCGACCGTTCCCCGGGGCGAACTGGCCCCGGGGCCGGTCGTGACCCCGAGGGATGGCCCCCGAGGTCTGCTTGCATCTTCTGGGAGTGTCCTTTGAAGGACGCTAAGCTCCGGGGAGCTGGGATGGGCCCGTGGGGGGCGTTGTTCTTTGAGTTGTTGTAGCCGCTCGCAAGGCGTTCGGGTAAATGCCCGACACACCCCGGATTGTCGAACGGCTTGGGTAGCTTGCCGAGGGGCCCCAAGGTGGGCCTTGGGTTGAAGAAGGGAGCTCGCGGGAGCTTAGGAGAGGCATCTCAGGGACGTGAGTCATGCCTCGAGCTACGGCCACGTTGCACGGCGGGTTGGTAGGGTAGCCTCGGGCTGGCCCGAATGCTAGAGTTAAGTGGCTTGTTGCCACATGTCTGAGTATCGGGGTTGACCCTGACCTGTCGGGGGGTCGTTGTAGGACCCAATTGATATGCTAGAACCACGGGGGAGCCCATGGTTTGGTGTAGACTGGCTAGAATACACGCGCCCACAAGATGTTCGATAGAATGCCGAACCCACCTGTGCGGGCCGTATATGCGCGCGGTAGGCCTCCAAAGCCTGTTGTCGACTTGGTTAGGTCTCCCTTTGACCTTGGAGGGTTGAAAGAAGTGTCTCGGGGTGGGCCCTCTGCCCTTTCACTTGGTGCCACGTGGCATGGCTTACAGTCGATACGCCCCCGGGTGGTCCCGGGCGGCCATGTAGGATACGAGCAAAGCCCGTATGTGAGTGGCCGGGGTTGACCCCAGACAGTTGCTTATGTCACCGTATGTCACAGCAAGCTAGTCAGGACCCTTGTAAGGACCAACAAGGCTTCGGAAAGGGCTAGGTAGCCCATGCCTTGAAGATATTCTGGGAAATGCCCAAACCCCTATTTCTTGTTATTTTGCCAGGAAATAGTCCGGGTACAACAAATGCCCCCCACGGGGCGTGCGTCGGAGGCAAAGATGAGGGCGTACGGCCCGTGTGACCCCTGTTCCGGGCTGTTGTAGTTGTATTTTGACACTTCATGTGCCTTTATTTTGCTGTGTTGTGTATGTTGATTTTCTGGTATACTGACTATCTTTTGGGTGCCCTGTCTTGCAGCTATGGCACGATTCGACAGAGATGGGCGGGTCCCGAGGCGTGTGGCTCGGAAGGAGGACCACTGGGTGCGGTGAACTGAGCGGTCGATGCCTCCTCTGGGTCCACCGGTGGTTACTGTGACTAGTGTGAAGCAGCTGGAAAGAGGTCATACAATAGTGGCTGAGGGTCCGGTCGGCAAGAGAGAGGTGGCCCGGATTCTGGAGGCAGACGGTTTGTACACCTATGACCGGAGCGGGGGTTATCCTTTGGAGTTCAACATGGACCGTCATCTGTTCGAGTTCATTAGGAGCTACGTCCCTCCCGGCATGGAGGAGGATGACTCATAGATTTCGGGAGCCCGTCGCTAGCTTGAGCGGGCTATCTTGATTGGTAGGGACAGCTTGCATGGTGTAGCATTCTACAGTTACCCGAGCTTTTCTGAGGATTACTGGAGGCAGCGTCAGTTCCCCAGTGTTGAGTGCCTGGGGTTCTTTGGCAGAGCAGAGCAGTCTGTTGTCAGAGTTGGGCTGTTGGGCCCTGCTTCCTGGGACTTGCACGGTCGCCACCGCACAGAGACAGAGGGGATCGCTGGGTTGGTGCTGGAGCCGGCGGGCTTGCAGTATGCTGGGGAAGGCTATGATGACCACAGCATCCTGGATGGAGTTATGCGGCAGACCGTCATCAGCTGGTACGATCACTGGGCAGTGATCTCATCACACTACTACCGTGAGGGTGCCACTAAGTGGCTAATGGGGATTGTTCACCACTACCGGGTGCTGCTGGATCGGGCTGGGATCAGGTACGCGGTGACTGTCACTTTGTACGCGTACCCGTGCTACACCGGACTGCTACAGGGATTGCTGGAGCGCTTCAACTGCCGATGGAACACGGTGGCGATAGCAGAGGAAGAGACCACCCTTGACTTGTGGTCTCTGTTCCAGATTTCTGGGTTGCCGATCATCGACGAAGGGTATGAGGAGGTGGTACTGGATGACCTCCACCATAGCCATACAGACGGCCAGGGGTGATACCGGGTACCTTACAGTTACCGGTATCTTCTGAAGACCTGGAGGGACCTGGCCCTAGCCGGGAGAGACAGAGCTTCACAAACTCCCAGGGTGCCGCTAAATGTGTGGGCCCGCCACTTCTACAACAGACCCTTTTGCTTCTATCAGGAATTCGCGAAGGATCAGACACCGTGTTTGGAATATACTGAGGTGGAGCTACGGTTTCGGACGTACTCTCGATACATATATGCTCTACAGGAGGGGTGGAATCTCCACGGCTTACCGGACGCGACACATCTTGTTGCCTACTTGGCATACTAGTTAGCGACATTTGTGGTCCCGCATGGAAAGGATGGTCTGTTGAGGGCTGAGTTGCTATGGCCAGCCTGTTTGTTGGCAGAGGGGAGAGAGTTGGCCCAAGCTCCTGCTGCACTCGCCAACATATATCAGGGACTAGGAGTTCTGGCGGTGCACCCGGCGCCGAGAGAGAGGAGTATACTTTCGCCGACCCACTTTCTCAGTGTGTGGGCCGGGCTGCTATTTCCGGGATTGGTGACGCGAGGGATCATGGCGAAGCCGACGGCACCACTTTTGTTCAGCTTCACTGGGCAGCCTGACGAGGATGCAGAGGCATAGCTGGAGGGGGCCAGGAGTGCTCTTTGCTACTGGCCCACCCAGGGCAAGGAGGGACTTCCTTTTGACAGCGCTGCGAGGGACTCTAGCCTTTTCTTGGGAGCTTTAGGCGGAGAGGCGATCAGCGCCCACCCCGGTCAGGGGGCGACAGATGCAGGGCCACAGACTGAGTGGGTACTGAGCACCCGGTTGATAGTTTTGACATTGCACCGGTCCGCGATGAGTCCCTTGGAGCCATACTACCCGTATCGGTTTGCAAGGAACTTCGGATACGACCAGGGGATCCCGTTGAACCGAGAGTTTCCTCTGACAGGTAGGCAGTACAGGGGCAGGGATACCCACCTACTTGCAGCAGCATGGTGGGACTTTTACTATCGTCGGGAGCCCGATCGACTCCCGATGTCGGGACAGGGACGTCGAGGGTGATTCAACATACACTATGCCAGGTAGTGGTTCGAGCACAGCCACCTATACCGGCAGAAGGCCTCCGCAATGAGGAAGGAGGAGGAGAGTCACTTGCTAAGGGAGGATCTGCCTCCGATTGCACTGGATGAGGGGTACCTGAGGACCCGCGTTGCTCGGATCCGTCGGGAGATCGAGCGACTTGTGAAGAAATGGCCCCGGAGAAGCCGGGGCTTGTCGTCTGGGAGCCGAGGCAACGGAGGGGCACTGAAGCCCCTGAAATAGGTGGTAACAGTGGCTGCAGGAACCAGGGTGAAGGTGCCTCGACCGAGGGCACCTCGGACTTGGTGGGCCTAGTTCCTGGCCGACTGTGATTTCCGGAGCAGAGGTTCGTTGGACCGGGCGCTCCCCGACGGGAGCTTTATCGACACGGCGACTGACGACTGGAGGCGGCACATCGGTCACGCAATCGGGTCAGCCGGGCCTGTGAAGTTCGTGTCCCAGATCGAGTGTGCCCGCACTCTAAGGGACATTCGGGAGGCCGTCGCGAAGGCGGTCCGGGCGCTGGCGCTGAGATCGGAGCAGTTAGTGCCCTTACCATTGACCCCCTTCGGAGCTTCAGGTAAGGCTTTCTTCTTTCTAGGATGCGCCCCTCCCATTTTTGTCTTGTGATTGTTCGGGTGTGTAATTGAGGCATTGTACAATGCCATGCTTGTTGGCAGGTTCTGTAGCAGAGGGAGATCACCTTTCTACAGAGGTGTCTTCAGGAAGCGGGGACGGAGGTCTGCAGCCCAGGTGGAAGCACCCTCGTGTGGGGGCTGCGGAAGCCGAGACTGGTGGGTCCTCTAGAGGACTCGAGGCTGGCGAGCAAGCCGAAGCAGAGATAGCTTTGAGTAAGTGTCGCTTCGACCTATTTACTCCTGTTTGATTTAGCCAAGGTGGTTGGCTAACCTTATCTTGCTGGATTTGTCTCTGCAGCTCCGCTGGAGACTGGTGTGGAGGCGGCTTTCTCACCCCCTCAGGAGGTGGACCCTCTACCTGAGGAGGGGGATGAGTATGAGATCGATGTGGAGGGGTTTCTCCAAGTGATGGATGAAATTTCTCCTAACATCGAGACCTTTCCTGACTTCGAGTCGTGGAAAGCTGTTGGAGGAGCCCGTTCAAGTAAGGGCTTCTAATGCTAGGTGTGAGTTACGATCTCGCTTGCTTCCGGTTACTGACATAACCGTCTGGATTCTGTAGAGGAGGCAGAGGCGTCGGGGGCCAAGGCCCCTGTTGAGGTACTGAGCGGAGCACCTAAACAAGCGGAAGAGCCAGCACCCACGGTGGCTAGTAGCTATCCGGGTAAGTGTCCAATTGCTATTAAGGGGATTTTCCTATTATTGTTGGAATTTTTCAGCAAGCCGGAATTATTGACTTGATTTGAGTTGTTTGTTTGGAAGGTGAGGATGCGGCGGCCAGCTTGGAGATGATCCAGGAGCTGGTTGACGTCGGCCCCTTAGTGGTTCTGTCGTCCTCTACTGGCGAGTCTGGGTAGGTGGCTTCTGTGCCCCCGCCCATTGTTGAGGACACGCTTGGTGGACTGCCACAGTCGCTGGCAAAGGTACATCTCCCACCTGTGCCAACCGTGGTATCGGCTTGCACGGTGGGGCTGGTAGAGTCCTCCAGTGTAGGACCATTAGGTATGTAGTGGAGTACTTGGTCATTTCATGGTGGATTGCTCTGCTTTACCCACCCGTGGTGAGCTTTCATCGGGGTTGATTGCATGTACCTCTTCCCCTCTGGAGGAGGGAGAGCTTCCCCGGGACATGGCCCGGGTAGCAGGAGACGAGCCTGCTATCGTAGCTTCTACTTGGGGCGACGAGGAGTTTATCGACATTGAGGGGGTTTTCGAAGGGGACGCCCCAGCTGGTGAGCTTCTTGCCTAACACCGCTGGCTAGGAAGTTATCTTCATGTGAGGCTGGATTTGGTAGTAGCCTGACTTGGCTTCTTGATGTACAGGTGCCTCTGATTTGCCTGCGGCCAGGGGTTCATCGGAGACCTCGTCTGGTTCTTCTGGCAGTGGCAGCGCAACGATGGAGACTGACGAGAGCTCGAGCTATAGCTCTTCTCCCTCTGTGGCCTCTTCTGTCGGGGATGCCAAGATGGAGACGGTTTTGGAAGGCAAATTTACATAATGTCAAATGCTCAAAATGATTCACAGTTTTTAAGATGCATAAAAAGAGTTCAAATGAACTTCACATGGATGTAAACACATGTTCAATCCAAAGTTTAATCATATAGACATGTTTTTCTGGGCTAACAACTCAATTTTGCCGGAAGTCCAGATTTCGGTCAACAAATGGGATCATTTCGGTCGACCTAATTTTCCAGCAACCAAGGGACTGAACTCTGAGAAAGTTTGGTCGACCTAAAGGGGCAATTCGGTCTACCTAGCTTTCCAGCACCGAATATTTAGAAAATCTTCAGAGTTCGGTCGACTGACCAAAATCTTCGGTCGATTGAACCCTTCGAGGCAGCCATTGTTGACTTTTATTTTTTCAACGTGGGCTGCCATCTCTTTTAGAGTTTTGGGTTCCAAAGCCACCAGACATACCTAAATTCATGGATCTATGTTTTGGCATGTCCCTTGACCAGCCCAAGGGATATAAAAAACATTTCTTAGGGCAAGAAACCCTAATCACTCAAGGAGATCCAAGGGAGGCCATCTAAGGAACAAAGTGAGCTACTGCAAGAACCAGAAGCACTGCGTGAACAGTACTCCGTCTAGCCACTCTTCATCAACATCCAAGCATTCGAAGATCGATTTGAAGCAAATCAAGTGGAAATCAAGTGGAGAAGCAACATCAGTCCAAGATCTGCATCATTCACTAAGGGGGAGCTTAAATATGAATTTTTCATTTGTGTTTTTACTTTTATTTTCCATTGAGCTTCAAGTGTGTGTTCTTGTAATCTCTAAACATTCGTGTGTGTGTGGATCTATCTAGATCCGTGGTTGTGTGTGCTATTTTTTTAAGATCCGTGTGTGTGCGTGGATCTCTTCAGATCTGCGTGTATGTGTGGATCTATCTAGATCAAGGTATTTATGTGTGTAGAGTGCTGCGTCTGTTGCAGCGTGTGTATGTGTTGTTGATCTGGTCGTCAGATCGTGTTGGAGACTCCGTCTCCGTGTGTGTATTGGGGCGTCTCCCCGTGTGTATGCAGGCGTTATCCTGCGTGTGTACTGGAGCTTGGCTCCGTGTTTGGGATTCAACCCCGTGCTGGTTTCCAGCAGTGAAGCCTCACTGGGTTTTGGTGAGGGGTGGACGTAGGTTGCAGTCGTTGCATCCGAACCGCCTTAAAATCCCTGTCTATTGTGTGGTTTGGTTCATTTCTTCTACCCCCATTCTGTGTGATTGTTCATGCATATTGTTCTTCCGCGTTTGTCACTTCAGATCTAGCATAAATTGATCTTTTCTATAAGTAGATCTTTGGTATATCAAAAGCTGGGTTCAGATTGACAAGGCTAGTCTTGTCAGAACGATAACACCTTACGTGAGTAGAATCTTTGGATTCACACCTCCGCCTAGTACCGAAGAACTATCGTGGCGATAGATTTTGATAGATCTAAGTTGTAATTAAATAGATCTGAATTTCTTAGTCGATTTTTCATCATATCTGTTTAAATCGGGTAAAAGTTTTCTAAAATCTGTAATCACCCAATTCACCCCCCTCTTGGGTGTCATTGATCTCGGGACTTCAGGCCGGACCGGCGCAACAAGTCTAGGTGCCACCTAAAGAAAAAGATGAACTACCTCCTGAGCTAGCTCCTCAAGAGCACCCTGAGGGCAGGCATAGAAGGTCCGAGGAACTGAGGCTGACCAACGTCAGAACCACCAGCAGAATAGTGAAGCAGTTGAAAAGAATCCCCGCAAGCTTTTCTATCTGGGATATACTCTCCCTCGATGAAGAAACAAGACAAGCTGTTATCACAACCCTACAAACCCCGGCATACTTTGAGAGCCTTTTTGCCAAGACAAAGTTAGGGGTAGCTATGAGATTCACGGAGGATGACATGCTTCTACTGTCACGCCCCGAGATTATGCAGCAGAAATAATCGGGAACGCGAACAGCCGGCATGGTAAGCCTCGAGCAAGCAATATAATCAGAGTGCAAGACAATCACACATAAGAGTAATTGCACAAGTAAATCACAAAAAAACTTTCAATTTTATTTCTTCATTAGGCTTAGTATTATGCATGAAGACTAAACTAGATGCATAGTCCTAAGTAAAACACGAAATTCTCAAGATATAATGCTTGAAAATAAATGAAACAAGAGGACTTTTATTTCTGACTCAAAGTTTAAGCCTTTCATGAGATAACCTACCTTTAATAGTGCCTCTAAACTTCGAATTTCTGACTGAGATGACGCCCTAGTTTCTGCACTTTCTTGTGCCAAATCAACAACTTCACGTCCCTCGATCTCCTGATTCCCTTGACCTATGGACGTGAAATTTTGAGGGTAAGTAGACGATATGAAAGGAAACATAAAGTTCTAAAGAACCTCTATCTAATTATCTCGTTTTGGGCTCCGAATTCCTTGATCTTCTTGGGTCAGACGTACTAATTTCTGAGTTCTTAATGTAGAATCAGCAACTTTTGAAGCTCCTAACTTCACGTAGACTTGATCTCCTAGAACAAAATTTGAAGGGTAATTAGTTCTAAGTATAATGAACAAATTCCTAGAAGAAGCTTACCTCAAAATCGGCCTCTTTACCTGAGTTCCACGCGAGCTAAAGTAGGGGTCGCGCATGTCAAATCTGGGACCTATTTATAGGATCTAGCCAGGGTTTGAGGATTAGAACGAATTTAGAGTCCCAATTAGACTTTCCATTCGATCTACAATCCTTTTAGACCTATCTAATTAGCTGATAGAGTTGATCCAAGATGATTTGGATGTTAAAAATCTAACCTTTTCACATTTTTCTTTTTCTCTCACGGAACTGACAGCGATTAGCGATCGTTCGGAGACCATTTTCCGGGCGTTAGCGGTCTCGCGATAGACCGTTTTTCCTATTGGACACCGAATTTGAAATACTTTAAACTCTTTTGATATTATCCCCAATATTATCCTTTTATTTATGTCCCAAGGAGTAATTATCTCCTTAATTCCGTGATTTCACCTATTTTAAGGTTCTAGAACATGGGTCAAAGTCTAAAATAATCTTTTTGGGCCTATTGGGTTTATTATATGGGCCTAATCCACTTGGATCAAATGTAGGGCCTAATTAATTAAATATAACTCATTATAATTCAATTAATAGACTAGTAAATGATTAATAATTATATTTTAAATCTAAAAAATTCTTAGAAAATTCTCGGGCATTACACCCTCCCCGACTTAAAAAGATTTTGCCCCCAAATTCAATTCATGGATTTATGGAGAGTGTACTTACATTTAAATAGTCCTGTAAATCTTTTACGCATAGGTTCTTCGGTTTCCCATGTTGCTTCATGCGGCCATAACTTAGTCCATTCGATCTTGACCGTAGGACTAGTCTTATTCCGAAGTTGACGTACCTCTCGTTCAATGATCTTGATTGGCTTTTGCTCGTATGTCAAATCCTTCTTAATATCCAGATTATCATAAGTGATGATATGGAAAGGATCAGGAACATACTTTTTGAGCATTGAGACGTGAAATACATCATGGACTTCAGATAATTGAGGAGGTAAAGCTATTCTATATGCAACTTCACCAACCCTTTCGAGAATCTCAAAGGGGCCAATGAATCTTGGAGTAAGCTTGCCCTTAATACCAAATCTTCGAATACCTCGACCTGGAGAAACCTTAAGAAATACATGATCTCCTATTTGGAATTCCAGATCGCGTCTTCGATTGTCAGCATATGATTTCTGCCTGTCTTGGGCCATATGAAGTCTTTTTCGAATGAGTTTTATCTTCTCGGTAGTATCCCTAATGATGTCGGGACCAAGAAATTACCTTTCTCTTACTTCATTCCAACAAATAGGTGATCGACAGCTTCTTCCATATAGAGCCTTGAATGGTGCCATTTGAATGCTAGCTTGGTAGCTATTGTTGTATGCAAATTCCACTAGAGGTAAGTGATCGTGCCAACTTCCTCCAAAGTCAATCGCACATGCCCTGAGCATATCTTCCACCACTTGATTTATTCTTTTCGTTTGACCATCAGTTTGTGGATGGAAGTTTAGTTGGGTCCCTAATGAATGTTGTAGACCCTTCCAGAATTGTGATGTAAATCGAGGATCTCGGTCAGATATGATGGTGACTGGAACACCATATAATTTGACAATCTCCTTCATGTATAATGCTGCTAGTACATCTACAGACCATCGATTCTTGATTGGTAGAAACTGTGCAGATTTAGTCAATCGGTTTATGATCACCAATATACCATCATGTCCACCTCTTGTCTTGGCTAAACCCATGATGAAATCCATCCCTATACTTTCCCATTTTCACTCCGGAATATTCAAAGGGTGTAGTTTACCAGCGGGTTTTAAATGTTCCGCTTTTCCTTGTTGACAAGTGAGACACCCGGAGACAAAATTTGCTACTTCTCTTTTCATATTGGGCCACCAAAAGTTTCTTTTCAAATCTTGATACATCTTGGTAGCACCAGGGTGAATAGCATACCTTGATTTATGTGCTTCCTCCATGATCAATTTCTTAGTGTCATCATGATTCAGCACACAAATTCGATCTTTAAATAATAATCTTCCATCATGTGAGATAGAGATTTCCGATATTTGATCAATACTATCCTTGATTTCCATCAATGTAGGATCATTCTCTTGCAATTTGACTAAGTCCTCAATCAATGTAGGTTGAGATCTTATGTTGGCAATCATACCTCCTTCTCCTTCTCTGTCAATATCAAGATTTAAATGAGAAAAATCTTCAATGAGATAAGTTATACCTTTTCAGAGGCTTGCTAGAGTTGCCATTGGTTTCCTGCTAAGAGTGTCAGCCACAACATTTGCTTTCCCTGGATGATATTGAATTGTAAAGTCAAAGTCTTTGAGATACTACAACCATCTACGTTGTTGCATGTTCAACTCCTTTTGGGTGAATAGGTATTTCAGACTTTTATGATCTAAAAATATAGTGAATTTCTCCTCATAAAGGTAATGTCGCCAAATCTTTAATGCAAATATAACCGCAGCCAATTCTAAATCATGCACAGGGTAATTTTTCTTCATGATGCTTTAACTACCTTGATGAATAGCAAACCCCTTTCCATTTTGCATAAGAACACATCCTAGGCCAATGCCAGATGCATCCATGTAGACTTCAAAACCACCCCCTTCAATGGGTAATGTCAAAATGGGAGCTGTAGTAAGGTGATCCTTAAGATTTAGAAAACTCTCTTCGCAATCCTTCGACCATATAAAAGGGTTCTCCTTTCTTGTAAGTCTAGTCAGAGGAACGGCGATCTTTGAGAAATCTCTGCTGAATCTCCTGTAACAACCAGCCAGACCTAGAAAACTTCTAACTTCTGACACAGTCGTCGGCCGGCTCCAATTCTTAACAGCCTCAACTTAAGAAGGATCAACATCGATACCTTCTTTTGAAATAATATGGCCAAGGAAAGAATCCTCCTTTAGTCAGAACTCGCACTTATTAAGCTTCACATAGAGTTTGTGCTCTCTTAGCGTTTGCAAGGCTATCCTTAAGTGCTCTTCATGTTCTTCCTTTGTTTTGAAGTATATAAGAATGTCATCAATAAAAACGACCACAAATTGGTCAAGATAAGGCCTGAAGACATTATTCATAAGTTACATAAAACTTGCTGGGGCATTGGTTAACCCGAACGACATTACTACAAATTCATAGTGTCCGTATCGGCTCCGGAAAGCCGTCTTGTAAATGTCTTCATTTTTGATCCTGAGCTGATGATATCCTGGCCTGAGGTATATTTTGGAAAAATATTCTACTCCTGAAAGCTGGTCAAAGAGTTCATCTATACACGACAACTTATATTTGTTCTTGATAGTAAGTTGATTCAGTCGCCGGTAGTCGATACACAGCCTAAGAAATCCATCCTTCTTCTTGACGAATAGAACTGGTGCACCCCAAAGGGATGTGTTAGGTCGGATAAAACCCTTGTCTAATAACTCATGAAGTTGTTTCTTCAATTCCTTGAGTTCCGTGGGGGACATCCT
The DNA here is from genome assembly GCA_022559845.1 of Amorphophallus konjac. Lineage (NCBI taxonomy): Eukaryota > Viridiplantae > Streptophyta > Magnoliopsida > Alismatales > Araceae > Amorphophallus > Amorphophallus konjac. Next base: position 201,339,474 of record CM040120.1, on the reverse strand, counting down.
GTAGGGAGCTATTGAAATAGGTGCTGCTCCGGGGATGAGTTCATTGGAATAGTTTACTTCCTTTTCAGGCGGTAAACCGGGTAAATCTGATGGAAATATATTGGGAAACTCATTTGCTATAGGAATGTCTTCTAAGACGATCTCTTTGGACTCGGTAATGATTACGGAAGCAAGGAAAGCTTCACATCCTTGTGAAATTAGTTTACAAGCGTGAAGAGATGAAATTATAGTAGGATGCTTCCTATATTTGATACCAAGGAAGGAAAACCTTAGAAGACCAGGTTTTCGAAAAGAGATAATCCGGTTGCGACAATTTATATAGGCATCGTGATGTACAAGCCAATCCACGCCTAGAATAGCATCGTAGCCCTCCATATCAAGGCATACGAGGTTTGCAGAAAGATTGTGGCCTTCTACCATTACCTCACTATCAGGATAATAGTTTATAAGTTTTGTTCCGGGACCTAAGGGTGTGGTAATAGCAAGGTCCGAAGGTAGAGGAACTAATGCAATAGGTAAGGTTTTTGCGAAAGCAGAAGATATAAAAGAATGAGAAGCACCAACATCGAATAGTACGAATGCGGGATGGGAATAGATTTGAATGGTACCTTCCATTAGCCCATCATCCTTTGGCGCTTCATCATCATTCATGACGGCATTGAGACGAGCCTGCCGTTTGCGTCCACCACCGAATGATTGTTCTTTCATGAGGGGGCAATCCGGTATGCGGTGCTCCCTGCTACCACAACGTAAACAAGCGCCAAGGTGTTTCCAGCACTCTTCGGCCGAATGACCGAACTTCTCACAAAAAGTACATGCTGCCATGAACTGCTTCTCTTCTTCCTTGACTTTCTTATTTTTGTGGTAGCCATTACCACTCCCATTTTGGGATCTCTTCTTGCTATCACGGGATTTGTAGGGTTCTGTGATACAAAACTTTCTTTTCTTTTCATGCCTATCAGACCTTCGGCTAGGCTCCTCTCCCTTGACTTTTAACTTCTCGACCTTCTCGAAGGTCCTTTCGCATAGGTGTGCCTGTTGGACCATCTCCGTGTAAGTGTGTATATTTTGGGTCCCAAGTTGTTGAATATAACCGGGCCTTAAACCATCCAAAAATAGATTAGCCTTTAATAGGTCAGTGCTAACCAAGTGAGGAGCATAAGGCGGCAGCCTAGAAAATTGGAGTTCATACTCCGCTACGGTCATCATGCCTTGGCGTAACGAAGTGAATTCCATAGCCTTCCTCTCCTTGACATGCTCGGACAAATACTTGGCTCGGGAAGAGCGTAAGAAAACCTTCCCATGTATGAGGTGCATCAGCTAGTGGTGCAGGAACAGACTTCCTGATGCGGGATGGAGACGCGGACCTGGGACTCTAGATCGCGGACGTCCCTAGCGAGGGAAACGCGGGATCGTGCGCGGTTGAGGAACCGACAATGAGTCTCGGGTACTCGGTTCTTTCTCGTGTACTCGGATTGAGTCACGGGACGGGTCGCTCACTCACTCTCGCAGCGGTGATAAAAGTAAATATAGAGCTAATTACCTATCACTCTAGCAGCGGCATTCAAAAGTATATGAGTAAAGCAAATGCCTACGCGGACGGTGGAGAGTGTAACTCCACGCTCCGGGCATGGGGAAGATGATCTCGGCCAAGTACGGTAACTCCCAGTAAAAATATTACAATAATTATAGAAATGAATTTACTGTCCACTCCACGCAGGGAGGTAAAGGGCTACAAGTGGGGCCCAGGAGGACCAATCTTGGGTTGACGGGTGGCAGTCTGGATAGCTCCGGTGGTAGCGCGCGCCGGCAACCGTGGGGTCCACGTCCTGGCTGGTGAACTGAGTGGGCCGAGGATGGTACTGCTGGGACAGTGGCTCCTAGAGGGACGTTCCCTAGGAAGGCGGCGTGATGTGACACCACCTTGGGGGTGGCAGCTACTCGACCGATGCCCTTGGACATACAATCGTAAGCAGGCAACTTGAGCAGCGGACTCACTTTAGCGAACTCATTCGCGTAGCCCACACTAGTGCCCGTAGGTGACTCGGTGATAGTGGAGAGGGTCCGAAGTGGGACCTTGACATTCCAGGGTAAGGCTGGCTTCGGATGGACCCCTAAAGGCCTGGGATGCCCAATTTCACGGGTGTCCAGCACGCCAAGGGCGTGGGATGTAGGGAGCTCTCGCCTCACTCCGCGGTGGTCACTCGCGTTGTTGAATTCAAGATCGAGCACTCAACTCACTTGCCGATGGCCCACTAGCAGCAATACTAAGCTAAGAAAAGAGTGAACCAGCAGAGAAGTGTGGTCAGGTGCTCAGCTGATTGGTGTGAAAATGCCGACCCCGGCCGGAGACGAGGGCGAGCGAGGAAGCGTGGACTTACCCCGCACACTGCACCGGTGTAGCTCTAACCTGAAATTTTAGAATAGTACACCACTACGCCTCTCGCAGGAGGGGGATCTCGGGGTGGGGGTTAATTTGAATTACACCTAAAACTATCACCACACAGGGAGGGGCGGTCAGCCGGTCAAGCGGGGTGGGGAGATCAGAGTGGCTGAAGGAGATCGAAACCTGACCTACGGAGACTGAATCACTGCCCTGGCTGACTGCAACCAGCGCTTTGTCAGAGGTAGCGCTCTCTTCCCGGTTTTCCGATGGAGGCGGGGTTGGTGTCTTTGGAAAGATGATCAAATTGAGAATCAACAGGAGGAAGAATCGCCGTATTCCAATCTTAGACGAAGCCGGGCTGCCGAATCTCGCGGAGCTGCACATGTGACAATTCTGGCGAGCCAGAGAGCGGTTTGTTGGGATTGTACTCTCAGCTGGGGCATCAGATTAAGGCGGGACTAGTGGCGACGTACTCGTGGGAAAGTCTACTTTCAGAGGGAACTGACGGAGCTCCGAGAAGAGGTCGGAGTAGGGTGCTGGAAGCAGAAAGGTGACAGGGTGTCCGAACTGGTTCTGCTAGATTGACCTGCGCACTCCGTGGAGAAATGCTGGAATGAGGTCCTCCGTTGCTCAAACAACTCCCTTCTTCTTGGGTCTGGTAGAGGATATGCAGAAGAGGTCCTCCTCCAAAGGGCACACCAAGAACTTCACCGAGCTGATCGTGAGGTCTTCTGCAAGACGCCTCTGACTGTTAGCTGGAGATGATCTGCGCAGTCTGGCGAGGATGGCTCCACCGGACAGCACAGACGTTGGATGGAGGCGGGACCACCTCGCCTGCGAAGCTGCTTGGACGAGATTTCCACCAATATAAAATATGCCACTTGAATCCCTGAAGTGATGTTGGGGTCGAGCCTGCAACTCGTGCCTCTACTGCTGCCTGCGAACTGGGCTGGGCAGGTTGGTGATAGGTGTTGCTAGTGGTGGTAAGGGGTGACGGGATTGCAATGGGGTGAGGTCTAATGGCTGTGGAAGGTAGAGGGGGATGTTGGGGGGGTTTTCTGCGGGGCTGAGGGGTGCAAGGGAGGGTGGAGCTGGGGCTGGGATGAACTCGAGATGGGTCTAGGTGGTGGGGTGCAGTCTGCTCACAAGAGTATGGGAGGGGAAGAGAGCTGGTCGACCAGCCAAGGGGAGGGGGTGAGGAGTGCGACCAAAGTGGAGAAGGGGGGAATGGGAAAGGGTGGAAGAGGTCCCCAAGGGGTGGAGGAGTGATGGCTGGGCTTGGGGAAGAGGGAGGGGTGCTGTGGGAGGTGAAAGCTTGCTTGGGGAAGAGGAAGGGTTGCTTGGGAGAATGAAGAGGTGCCTAGAAGGTGGAGATTCTACCTTGGGGTTGGAGGGGAATTGAATGAGTGTATGGAAAAGGGGGGAGGGGTCTTAATGAGATGTGAATGGGGAGGGGAGAGAGGAATTTCAAAATTTGGGGGGGGGGAGGAGAGAGAATGAGGTTTTCCCCCATTAGAGAGAGAGAGAGAGAGAGAGAGAGCGGGATGGGTTTCTCACCCTAGGGAAATTTGACTGGATTTTTGAAATCTTTCAACTATTCATTCCTTCAAATGGTGGGAGTGGGGTCCTATTTATAGGATTCCTACAATTTAACATAAGTCCCTGACTTTTGGACTATTAACAAGAAGCCAAGGGGAAGGGGGGGCGCCCATGGGCCTATCCCATTGAATTGGGCCCATAGCCTACTTAATTAACCCTATGACTCAAGACTTAGGTAAATGACCCTTGTACCTGGGTGCTGGACTCAAATAAATAGAAAATTACATGATTTATGACTCAAATAAAATATGAAAATTATATAGATTGACTCAAAAAAGTGTGAAGAACACAATGGCGCATGCCGACGATCCATTAGAGCTTTGAAAAATGTGGAGGGGTGAGTCATGCCCCCATCATACCCCCGGGGTGGGGAAAACTCTACCCCATCGAGTATGGGTCCACCGGGGAGGTGGTGCACCAAGACAGCTCCGGGCGAACTAGGATCTCCTGACTCGACCCGCGTCCATGGCCGGGGGATAGCGCTTCAGCTTCTCAAAGTGGCACGGACACCCTCATGCTGGCGATGATACCTTGCTTGCCTAGTATTGCCTTAATGTGTGCACACGTCGGGTTCTCAGGTTGATTTGTGGTGGCTCTCCGGGGTGTCCCTCTCAAAGGAAGGTATAGGCTCAAGGCACTCACTAGGATCCACCGCGGTGCCCATATAAGGTGCCGGATCCACCACGTGAGAAATGGGGTGAATCTCAAAACCCATTAGTAAGTCCAACCCGTAAGTCGAGTTGCCAAAGCCACTTGGAACTTGGCAAGGTCCAAGTCCTCGTGCCCTCAAGTTGGAGCTGACCCTAGGGTAGAGCCACTCCAAAGTCATCATCACCAAGTTGATGGGACTGGTGCGTTGAATTCAGAGGGGGGGTGAATGAATCCCTCTTTAAAACAATGCTCAATTAAAAACTCATAACAAACAGAGATGCGGAATTAAAACCCACGGGTGCCTTAATCAGCTTAGGTGCACTCTTCGAATGATCGAAGAAAGATCAGATAGACTGTACTTCTGATCTACTCCATATGAGCTAAAGAGATGACTCAGTTCATCTAATCAACTTGACTCTATAATGACCAGAATCAAACGCACGGTGTGCAAACCTATCTCTTACTAGATATAAGATCAGACTATCATGAACGTTCCTAAGCATACATCTAGCGGAGCAGAATAAACAATCAAACCATAATGGACAGAAGATTTTAAGGTGGTTCGATCCTCCAGACCTACGTCCACCCCACACTCGAACATGAGTGTGACTTCTGCTGCCAAACAGCTTGAAAACTGCTGGGTGACACAGCTTGCCTACAAACCGCTGACTAACAGCTTGCGCTGGGCCTTACAGCTTAGCCGACCACTGACTAACAGCTTGACCGCTAGGCATTACAGCTTCACCATCCGCTGGGCAATACAGCTTGTCCGTCCAGAGGAACCAATCCTCTGCTACCGCTGAGCGACACAGCTTGCTCTGCTGACTAATAGCTTGAAGAAAGATGAAAAGGAAAACAAACGATCGAAAATCACAGCAACTGAAAGCTGAGGAAATTGAAAAATAGATATAGCTCACGCAGGAGCTGACTGGCCTGGATTTGATCCGAGGTCCAGTAGGATAAATCTTCAGGAAGCATCAACCTTCTCCACGGGCTCTCTCTCTCTCTCTTTCTTTCTCTTCCTCTTTCTTTTACTTCACTTCTCTTCTCTGCTCCTCTCTCTCTATTTTTCCTCGATCTCACGAACTCTTCTTATCTTCTACTCTGCTGGCTCTCGTACTCTTCTCTCTGGCTGCACTCAGATGTCTTCTATTCAGCGTTACTCCCTTTGCGCAGAAGAAAGGTCTTATATAAGGCTTCAGTCTGGGGCCCACTAGCTCACACCCTAGGCCTGTGGAGAGAACATTCCCGCCAGGAAGCTTCCAGAATCTTTCAATCACATGTCAGAATCTCCATCGTTTAGCTATCCACGTGGCAGCTTCTTAGAATAATGATCAGCCTTGGATCAAGTGCCATTTGATTGTTCTGCTTATATCGCGTGCTTCTGTTCTTCTGATCCTCGTAAGTAAGGTACTCAGGTGCACATAAGATGCTCGAAACATGGTTTTCCTCAATTAATCACTTGTGTTCTTAAGTTCCATATAAATGCATGCACCGACTTAGTTGGTTGTTCCTGGTCGTGCTGGCGAAGGCATTGCATCGACTTACTAGAGTAGTTGTCCTGGCAAAGACGTTGCATTGACTTGCTCGTGCAGAGAAGGGATTCTTCGACTTTGAAACTCAACCATATGAAAATCTGTTCACACAGCAGTCAAATGCATCGACTTAATAGGGCATACAAGCTAGTGTGCACGAGCTCAGTAGGTGTTATTCAAGAGAGTATGCACAGACATAACCTGAATGCAGAGTTAAGAATGCACAAACTACACACACACACATGTACGAACTCAGTGTTTACATGCAAGCATATGCACAAACTTGATTCCAGTACATGGCCAACAGATGCACTGACGATGAATACGCAGAGTACAAACATTGCACAGACCTAATCGAGCCAGAGATGAAAGTTGTACCGACTTAGCTATGCACATGCACAGACCTCATGCGCTATGCAACATAAAGTGCCCACAGTTATCTTGCACAGACTCGGTGCGTGCATCAACAAAAGTTGCACCGACTACAACCCTACACTGACCTAGATATGAACTGACATCAATATGCACCGAGGTCGTATGACAGAACTTGCACCGACTATGTGCAAGCGTGCAGCAGCAAGAAGTGCATCGACCTTTTATTGCCTAAGACAAGACTTGCACCGACCGTGTATGTGCAGGATGGCCTATACCTTATATGCATGTGAACAGTGATATGCTGGGACCTGAACCATGCACATAGCTATATGCACAGACTCGAATGTGCACTGACTTGTGTGCAAAATGCTCACATATGCACCGACCTTGACCCTATTCTCACCATATGCACAAACTTATATCCAGGTGACGCAGACTTGAACATGTATGCACAGACCTTGTCGAAGCTGGCTATCATGAATGCACAGACCTTGTCTAAGCTGGCTATCATGAAGTGCACAGACCTTGAATGCATGCTGTCTATACTAGCATTGACCTTGATCTGTTCAATGAAATGCCATGCACCCTGATGAGTTGTTGTACGCAATATAACATGCAAAAACCAGATGCTCATTTAATCATGCTCATTCAGTCTTTCATACAAACACAGTGTGACTTATAGTGTTTGCTATCATCAAAACCACAGGGGCACAACAATCTCCCCCTTTTTGATGATGGCCACACCATTATGAGTCACACTGGCTCAAGTCAAACTATTCTCCCCCTTTGACTTCATCAAAAAGGAACTAGTTTGAGATGAGAGTTACAGACATACATGATATGATTGAATTAAAATCTTCTCCTCTGGCAAAATCATTAAGGCGTAGAAAACACAGAGGTAGTTAAACAATTAAGCACCAATCAAGTTTATGTTGCAGATGTATTCTCTCCTTATAAATAATGAATACAATTCATGGAGAACCTGATGCTTACATGATGCAGACGAGACAAGAACCAATCAATCTATCCTCCCCCTTTGACAAGATCACAAACAAACCTCCCCCTTTAAAAAGTAATAAGTGCAGTCTAGGCAAAACCTAACCTCTTCTTTAAAAACAATCCAATGCTCCCTGATCTGAATGAAGCAAGGCTTTCAAGAGTGTAAGGTGAGGGATATGTCAAGAAGACATTCAGGAAGGATGACATGGCAGCATGCAAAATACAAGATCTTTCAAAGAAATAGAAGATTTTCAATAAGATACTTATTTTACAAATCTGAATAAACGGATGGTTCAGACTCTTCCATTATAGGGGCTTATGATTTTTTTATTTGAACATCATGGTTTAAATGTGATGTATACAGAGTTTGTCAATAAAATTCTGTACTCATATCTAAACATCAATGTTTAATAAAAGTGAACCAAGCCCTCATATTTATATCTTGATTAACTTCCCTTCATCTTACTCAGTCAATTTCAATGACTTCATTAGAAATTACAATAATTGGTATTGAGGTTAAACAACATGAAGGAATTCAAATTTGGTTCCTGAGGATCATCCATACTTCTTCAAATAATTTCAGATTTTTCTTTATGCACATTACAAGCTCTTATAGCAAGTTTACCAGGTGCAATTAAGTTCAGTACACACCTTGTGGCTAGAGGATACACGTTGTTTGGACGCCAGTATCCCTAAACACTTAGTATGACTAACTGTCATGCTTCAGAGATAATATTGACACCTCATGACATACTTCACCTTATTTCATTGATAAGTGAAGTATATTTCTCAGTATTCAAGCCATTGCTCTGTTTGGATTTTCAATGAATTTTATTTAGCAGAGTTAATTATGGCACTTCATGACACAGTCCTCTGGACTTCATGGTCAATGGACATGGTTTCTCAGTGACCAAAAGTATTGCTCTGACAGAATTTATCCTTAGGAACATTTCAGATTCATCAGATGTTTGAAAACAATACCGATTTCATATAATTCAACCAAATAAAGCCATGATATTAACATTTTCAGATTTCAGAAGATTTTACAAGATTCAATATGAAATAGTTGGTTAAAGTTTATTAAAATTTACTCAGATATTTCCAAGATACTTATATCCAAGCTCAATGAATACATTAAACTTAAACCAATCTGATCTTTTAGCCATTCATAAATCTTTATAATAGAAGATTCTTTAATGAATTGATTTTCAGATTTATGATCAAGGTATACGAATTGAACTCTTCTCAATTTTTTGAATTTTCAATGAGATTCAGTAGCATTCAAGATGTGAACGGCACAAGAGTTTCAAACATGTAACAAAGATGAGCACAATAATGAAGGTGTCGACATTTGACAAAGCATTTCCAAGATGATGTCGACTCACTGTGTCGACACTTCCAATCAGGACAAGAGAATCATAGATATCCAGAGGTCCATCAGACATATTTACTCAAGAAAGACTAGCTCAGAAGATTCAAAATCAAATCAGAGTCAAGTTCAGATACGTGAAATGGATGATCTCAAGATAAAGATGAGAGCTTTAGTTGACTGATTGAGATAACAAGAAACTAAATGAATAGCCAGCAGAACATAATCTTGTTATTTTCAATATGAGTGATGTGCAATGAAGTCTGAAATAGGTGTATGCATTTGACAACATGTATGCAATGCGTTGACTCCCCCTAACTAAATGCATTGAATCATCATATATGTCATGAAGATAATGCATGAGACTTTATGTACGGGAAATCATGAACTATGCTTATGGATGCATGGGGGGCACATGTAGTCCTATCAGATTTTCAGTGACTATGCAAGATACATGTGGCATGAGGACATGCAAAGGCTAGACAGACTCCTTCTGACTTTATGCAATATTTGCAATGAAGGCTGAACATATGATTTTATGACTCATGCTCATTCAGACTGCCCTATTATGCAATATAACCCATGGTACTAGGTGGAGAACTTGGTCTAAAAGACCATCTCACACATAGTAAGAACCTCCAGACAGATTTCACCTGTCTTTTAGTAGCTTACCATTTGATATATCATAGTGGTCATGCATGACAATGCAATACCAACAGTCCTAAGTGCAACAGATTTTCAATGACTGTATGTCAAATATATGTATATGCAATTCACATATATGCACAAATATGCAAACTGAGTTCATGAGTTTCTAACCTTCTCTATGTGCACAAACAGATGTCAAAACATTAATACATGCAGATGAAAAATGAATTCAACATATCTTCAATGAATATGTACAAATACAACCCAAAATATGAATGTATAGACTCATGTTGGTCAATGCATTTTTTAAAGTAAATAAAAGTATGTATGCATGAGAATTTTATTTAACAACTTAAGCATGAAATACATCAAATGAGGTTTCTAAATAATTCAAATGAACAAGCCTGAAGAATGCAAGAAAATTACCTAAGAATTGTAGAAATGGGGTTTTCATACTAAGGTGCCTTGGTTTATTTACCCTTCTTTATTCCTCAGCCCCAAGGCACACCTGCAGAGCAATTCCTTATTTTGCACATTGAGGTACCCAAGAGTTCTTGGGTCCTCCATGGTCAGTAGAACCTCTGAATGGTGCTCTCCATAATTTTTGAACATAAGAGTCATCAAATTTCATCATGAAACAATTATCCATAGAATGCCCAGAATTTCCACAATAATGACACACACTAACATATGTTAAGTTCTTTTTGTGCACATTATTGTGAACAATAAATCTATATGCATGATCATTAAAATTTCTATTATTAACATGAAAATTTTATTTTCTGAAACCTGCCAACCGGCACTGATATGCTTTGTGGCCATGTTTTCCACATTTAAAATAATGAGAAGTCTTTTTCATGAATTCAGTTCTCTTCTTATCAAAGTTATTTTGATGAATAGTGAGTTTAACAGATTTATAAATGGGTTTACTCCCCTGTACATGCCAACACTGTGCGACAGTGTGTCCTATTTTTTCACAGTAAAAATAATTTATTTTCTCTCTTTGAAAAACATGATTTCTAACAGGAATTTTTTGTGCAGTAGTAGCAGATAGGTCATCTAATTCAAACAACTTACACTCATGCATCATATGACCTATCTTATTGCAATAAAAGCACTACACATTCTTCTTCTTTTCAGACTGAATTTTATGAGAATATTTTTCACAGCAAATTTTCTTTTTCTTTTGTTCAGCCCCGTGCTTATGAATGTTCTGAGATTTCTTAGGTGAAACAGATTTTGAGGTACTAGCACATTCTGAACTTTTCAAAAAAAATAATTTGTTCTTTTCCTTTCATACTTCTCTCATTATCTGGATTAAAACCTAATCCTTCTTTCTGAATGCTTACTTTATTTCCCAGTAGTTTATCCAGATTCTCTTTTCCCTTAACAAATTTAGACAGTGATTTATTCAAATCAGCAATTTCACATTTAAGTGAAGTGATCTGTGTTTCATAGTTTGTTAGATCTTCTTCACAGGTGAGAATTTGTTTCTGCATGGCATCATTCATATTTTTCAAATTTTGAATCTCATACAGAAGTTTTTATTCTTTTTCATCATTAAGTTTAGTTTTAGCACACCTTTCCTTCTCCTTTAACACAGATTTTCCTTTTTCAATTGCGAGCCATTTTTCAGACAAAACTGTGTTTAGAACCATCAATTTCTTATTCTGATTTTTCAATTCTTCATTTTCTTGTTTTAGTCTTTCAAGTTTTTTAACTTCATTTTCTAAGGATGCAATGTGTATCTTATAGCTAGCAATCTCTTGTTCACTACAATTAACACATTCACTCAAAACTTTATTTGCAGTTTTGTGTTTCTCAATTTCTTTTTCATTGAGCAACATGTCTTCTTTTAATGAATCAATCAAGATTTCTTTTAGGCTCAAATCAGATTCCATTGTGTCACACAATGTTATCAAAGATGAACAATCTTCACATGATCCTTCTTTATTTTTCAATTCTGATTTTAGAATTTCATTTTCAGCCTTTAGACTTGTGATTTCAGCATTTTTCTCTTTTCTTAATTTTCTCTTTTCTGTTTTAACTCTTTCATATTTATCCAGTAGATGCTCATGCATGGCAACTAAATCATCATAGCTAATATCCTCGGTCTCATAGTTTACATGGGATGATGAGTCATCTGATTGATCACTCCTTCTTGCCATGAGACATTCTTCTTCCTGCTCCACATGTGTTGCAGTAACTCTATCAAATATTTCGTTTGCAGTGCTACAACCTGAGATAAAAGAAAAATCATCAGAATCAATTGCAGCCTTCATTAGATTTAGAGCTCTCACATTTTCATCATTTTCCAACTTGTGAACATGAGTCCACTTGGACTTATCCTTAGGAATTTCATGTGTACCGTGAGAGATAACCTTCCACAGTTGTGGATTAATAGAGTTAACATGCTTGCGCCTTAGATATAGCCATAATTTAATACCTGAACCAGCGAATACCAGAGGATGAGCCATTAACACAAATCAAAACCAAGTCAAAACAGTGAATTCAAACCGATAAACCAAGTCTCACAGAATTGCACCAAAATATGGTAGGATCCTCTGCAGATCGTTGGATCTGTACAGTCAGAGACCCGCTCTGATACCAATTGATGGGACTGGTGCGATGGATTCAGAGGGGGGGTGAATGAATCCCTCTTTAAAATAATGCCCAATTAAAAACTCATAACAAACATAGATGCGGAATTAAAACCCACGTGTGCCTTAATCTGCTTAGGTGCACTATTCGAATGATCGAAGAAAGATCAGATAGACTGTAATTCTGATCTACTCCATATGAGCTAAAGAGATGACACAGTTCATCTAATCAACTTGACTCTATCATGACCAGAATCAAACGCACGGTGTGCAAACCTATCTCTTACTAGATTTAAGATCAGACTATCATGAATGTTCCTAAGAATACATCTATAGGAGCAGAATAAACAATCAAACCATAATGGGCAGAAGATTTTAAGGTGATTCGGTCCTCCAGACCTACGTCCACCCCACACTCCAACCAGAGTGTGACTTCTGCTGCCAAACAGCTTGAAAACCGCTGGGCGACACAGCTTGCCTACAAACCGCTGACTAACAGCTTACGCTGGGCCTTACAGCTTAGCCGACCGCTGACTAACAGCTTGACCGCTGGGCATTACAGCTTTGCCGTCCGCTGGGCAATACAACTTGGCCGTCCAGAGGAACCAATCCTTTGCTACCGCTGAGTGACACAGCTTGCTCTGCTGACTAACTACTTGAAGAAAGATGAAAAGGAAAACAAACGATCGAAAATCACAGCAACTGAAAGCTGAGGAAATTGCAAAATAGATATAGCTCACACAGGAGCTGACTGGCCTGGATTTGATCCGAGGTCCAGTAGGATAAATCTTCAGGAAGCTTCAACCTTCTCTACGGGCTCTCTCTCTCTCTCTTTCTTTCTCTTCCTCTTTCTTTTACTTCACTTCTCTTCTCTGCTCCTCTCTCTCTATTTTTCCTCGATCTCACAAACTCTTTTTTTCTTCTACTCTACTGGCTCTCGTACTCTTCTCTCTGGCTGCACTCAGATGTCTTCTATTCAGCGTTACTCCCTTTGCGCAGAAGAAAGGTCTTATATAAAGCTTCAGTATGGGGCCCACTAGCTCACACCCTAGGCGTGTGGAGAGAACGTTCCCGCCAGGAAGCTTCAGGAATCTTTCAGCCACGTGTCAGAATCTCCATCGTTTAGCTATCCACGTGGCAGCTTCTTAGAATAATGATCAGCCTTGGATCAAGTGCCATTTGATTGTTCTACTTATATCGCGTGCTCCTGTTCTTCTGATCCTCGTAAGTAAGGTACTCAGGTGCACATAAGATGCTCGAAACATGGTTTTCCTCAATTGATCACTTGCGTGCTTAAGTTCCATATAAATGCATGCACCGACTTAGTTGGTTGTTCCTGGTCGTGTTGGCGAAGGCATTGCACCGACTTACTAGAGTAGTCGTGCTGGTAAAGACGTTGCATTGACTTGCTCCTGCAGAGAAGGGATGCTTCGACTTTGAAGCTCAACCATATGAAAATTTGTTCACACAATAGTCAAATGCATAGACTTAATAGGGCGTACAAGCTAGTGTGCACGAGCTCAGTAGATGTTATTCAAGAGAGTATGCACAGACATAACCTGAATGCAGAGTTAATAAATGCACAAACTGCACACACACACATGCACGGACTCAATGTTTACATGCAAGCATATGCACAGACTTGATTCTAGTACATGGCTAACAGATGCACTGACTATGAATACGTAGAGTACAAAATTGCACAGACCTAATCGAGCCAGAGATGAAAGTTTCACTGACTTAGCTATGCACATGCACAGACCTCATGCGCTATGCAACATAAAGTGCCCAGAATTATCTTGCACAGACTCGGTGTGTGCATCAACAAAAGTTGCACCGACTACAACCCTGCACTGACCTAGATATGAACTGACATCAACATGCACCGAGGTCGTATGACAGAACTTGCACCGACTATGTGCAAGCGTGCAGTAGCAAGAAGTGCACCGACCTTTTATTGCCTAAGACAAGACTTGCACCGACCGTGTATGTGCAGGATGGCCTATACCTTATATGCATGTGAACAATGATATGCTCGGACCTGAACCATGCACATAGCTATATGCGCAGACTCGAATGTGCACTGACTTGTGTGCAAAATGCTCACATATGCACCGACCTTGACCCTATTCTCACCATATGCACAAACCTATATCCAGGTGACGCAGACTTGAACATGTATGCACAGACCTTGTCTAAGCTGGCTATCATGAAGTGCACAGACCTTGTCTAAGCTGGCTATCATGAAGTGCACAGACCTTGAATGCATGATGTCTATACTAGCATTGACCTTGATCTATTCGATGAAATGCCATGCACCCTGATGAAGTTGTACGCAATATAACATGCAAAAATCAGATGCTCATTCAATCATGCTCATTCAGTCTTTCATACAAACACAGTGTGACTTATAGTGTTTGCTATCATCAAAACAACAGGGGCACAGCACAAGTTGCCAACTTGGAATTCCAAGTGGTGCTCGCGAGATTTTGCCTACTTCTTGTGATTCTCACCGCTCTTTGCTTGTTGCTTGCTTAAATACTCATGCCATGTACTACGATGTGGTGTTAGTGTGAAATGTATGATATGCAAAGGGGGGCCAGGACAACCATATTTAGACCAGTCATGCTTTGATGCCAAGAAGACTTCAACAGACCTAGGAGGACCGGGGCATCCATAGGTGATCTGGTCATGCATGGGGGTGACAAATGCCACGGGACCCGGACATCCATGTCTGCTCTTATTATGCGTAAGATCAAGGATGAATAGGGGAGGGCCGTTATACCCGAATCTGGACCACTCATGATTCCGTCTTGACATGTGGGTGATATGAATGAATGGACCCGACTTACTAATCATGCCAAGTGGTGTGGTACGCCAAGACATATGCACTCCTATCCCAAAGATGACTTTCATGTGCGGGGTTGTGGGATGGCCTTTGAACTTCCACTTGAAAGGGTCGAAGGGATCATGGTAGGATGGATTCTTGGGGAAGTGGGCCTCTTCCCACACTTGGTGTTCGGATACCCAATCAACAAGCTCTCTAAGGTGTGTTGGGTCTTTGCTAGCTAGTGGAGCCGTCAACACGGTGGGTCCCTTGATTGGGGAGGAACTTAGGGAGGCATATGGCTCTTTCTCAAGGAGGGGTGTGGGGCTAAATGGACATGTGGGTGTCGGTGTTGGTGGTGTTGGGTGGTTGATGGTGTGGTAGGAGGTGAGGGGGTTAGGTTGGTACTATGGCTCCCACTCGGTCGAGTCAAAGGGATAAAAGAAACTGTGACGTGGTAAGGTGACTTCCTCCTCTAAGTTGGCCCATGTGAGGTGTTCCCCAATGACTAAGGGGCCTTCTCCCACCATTAGAGTAGATGGGATAATGATCTCATTAGGATGCTCCTTTCGTGGGCTGTCATTGGCTTGGGATGGGATATAGATATCGAATGTGAGAAGAAACATGAGGACCTCACTAGTGCATTGGCCCACGGTGAACATGGAGGTAGTAGACCCATTAGAGGGACAAGTGAAACCTAGCATTTTAGGCCCTTGAGACCCAAAAGCTAATAGTCCAGTCATGTTGATTTGCCACTCTAAACACCATACCAAGTCATCTATGGTTTCAATGAAATGGAATGACCGGTAGGTAATAGGGGAAGGTCGGATGGCCACGACTTGGAAAGGGTGCCCCATGGTTTGGTGGCATGGACTTAACCTTAGGATTAGGCCTTTCCTTTGCCACTCAACTAGAGGTTCTCCTATGTGTTGTGCCCCTGTGATTTTGATGATAGCAAACACTATGAGTCAGCATTGCATATCATGAACATCTCTGTCTAAATGAAAGTCCTGCTTGAGCATATAGTAAGTCTGTACATCGTCTGCTATCCATGCATATGCAAAGTCTGTACAGCCAGTGCATCTCTTGATTTAAAGTCCATACATTGTCTGCCCGCACACACAAGTCCATACATTGCTTTGCAGCATGCACGCACGCAGAGTCTATACATTCACTGCTGATATGTTTATGTTGTAGTTCAGCAAGTCTGTACATCGCATATGCACTCTCAGACCTGTGCATATGCTATTTCCTGTACAGAAATGTTGGTGCATGTGATAAGCCAATGCATTTCATGTGTCGTGCATATCCGTCTCACTTAGCGTCTCACTTAGCGTCTCTGTGCATACCTTAAGGTCAATGCATATGGTGAGCATCTAGTCAGTGCATGTTTAGGTCTCATGCTATATTACATAGTATGTACATTTCTTGTGCATGCATCGTTTCTCAAAGTATGTACAGCCCGTGGTCGCAAGACCAAGTCTGTACATCATCTTGTGCATGCATCGTTTCGCAAAGTCTGTACATCATCCAGTTGCACGCCACACAGCTGAGCAAGTCTATACATCCGTTAGCTCAGCTCGTGGTTTAGTCAGTGCATCCATGCATACATAAGTCTGTACATTCGTTGTTTCATGCATATACAATGTCTGCACAATCTTTGCTGTGATGTCCGTGCGTCAGTTAAGCAAGTCTATACAGACTTGCTCCATGCGTTAGTTAATCAACTCTATACATGATGCATTGGTTCTTAAGTGCTAGGTTGCAAGTTTGTACTTTATCCTGCTTCAGGCACGCAAAGTCTGTACATCGTCTTGGCACAAATAAAGTCTGTACAGAGTTTGCCTAGTCTGCATCAGTTCAAAGTCTGTACATCGTTTAGTGCATTACATGCATTCATCAAGAGTCTGTACACTCGGCGTCTGCATCTCATGAATTCCAAGTCTGTACACTTGTTGTCTGCATCACAAGCATTCAAGTCTATACACTCTTTGTGTATGCATCACATGCATTCAAAGTCTGTACACTCGTGAATGAAATGTCCGTGCATTCATTCTCGTTGTACATACTTTCTCATATATGCACACTGCATTTGGTGCATCAAGTCTGTACAGGGTATGCTCATGTATCAAACTTACTCGATGCATTCTTTCTTTCCTGTCAGATAAATCCACACTGATAACAAGTCTGTTTTATTACAGGGCTGTTGCTCGAGGAGCCTAATGAGGGCACGCGATCCAAGAGTGGAGATGGCTCAGGAACGTAACACGTGGAATGCAGTGTGTAAAATGCTGCCACGTGGTCTAGGCTCTCTGGGCGGGAATCTGGAAACCGGTCGCCCACCTCTCTGCTGCTATATATATGAAGCTTCTTCCTCTAAAGAAAAAAAAGATCGAAGCAGGGAAGCATATCTGAAAGAGCAGAAGCAGAGAGAGAGAGAACCTGCACGATCCATAAGAAAAAGAAAAAGGGAAGAAGAGCAGAGTGTGAAAGCAGCAGAGAAGAAGAAGAAAAAGAAAGAGGAAGAGAGATCGAGAGCAGAGAAGAAGAAGAAAAAGAAAAAGAAAGAGGAAGAGAGATCGAGAGTTGAGAAGAAGAAGCAGTCAGTTGTCTGAAGTTTAGTCTCTACTGGACCGTGGATCAAATCGAGGCCAGTTAGCTCCTTGAGAGCCACTTCGTGCTTCATTGTTTACAGCTTTTCGGTGCTGTGATTTTCTATCCTTTGTTTTCTTTTAAATCTTTCTTCAAGCTATTTTCCAGCAGTGCAAGCTGTGATGCACAGCGGCGAGGGGGATACCTCGGACGACTAAGCTGTATTGCCCAGCGGAGCAAGCTGTGAGGCTCAGTGCAAGCTGTTAGGCAGCGGATGGCTAAGCTGTATTGCCCAGCGGAAGCAGGCTGTGATGCTCAGCGGTTGTAGGCTAAGCTGTAAGGCCCAGCGGACGCAAGCTGTGTTGCGCAGCAGTAAGTCACACTTGGGTTTGAGTGTGGGGTGGACGTAGGTCTGGAGGACCGAACCACCTAAAAACTCATTGTCTTCGTGGTTTGTTCTTCTATCTGATTGGCGCTAGATGAATGCATAGGGACGATATGGTTTGATTGCACACTGTGTGTTTGATTGTGGTATTGAGAGTCCTTTGACATTGTTCCTAAGTCACTAATCAGTTCATCTGTAAGCATATCAGTTGACTTAGTGAATCTGTAAATTCTGCAATTGCTCATTGGCCTTCTGTTAGTATCAGATCGTCTAAATTTGTCTAGTGAGCATTCTAGATTTTAATTGAGTAAAACTTTTAAGGGAGGGATTCATTCACCCCCCCTCTGAATCCAACGCACCGAACCCAACACTTGGTATCAGAGCGAGTGTTTGCATAGAAGGTCCAACGACCTGTAGATCCGATCCTGCTGTATTCGGTGCTATTTCGCTTCTGATACATTTTTTGTCAATTGTTCTGTGCGCTGAATCTATTTTCCATCTGTCCAAATGGCTCGTCCTCTGGTTTATGATGGTTCTAACTTCAATAGTTGCTAGGAGGCCTATGTGTGTACGTAGACTCCATTGATCCCAAACTATGGAGTCCACTATCTAAAGGCCCATACCAATTACCTCATGATGAGACCAAGTGGTCTAGAGAGGACAGAATAAAGAACCGTGATAATGTCATAGTTCTTAATATCTTGAGAGCTGCGATTAATACTGATATATATCCTTTTTCTCTCAGGTGCACTTCTGGAAAAGAGATATATGACAGAGTCATTTCTGCTCATAAAAACCATGAGGACAGCTGCATGATGGCCAACCAGAATGTTCATAACTCTGATCAACAGTGAGAGGATCAATGCTTGATGGCAAACTGGGGAAATGATGATGAGGAAGCCTCATCCAAGGTAAGCTCTGGATCCGAAGAGATTTCAATTGATGATTTATGGAATATCAATGAAGAACTTACTGAAAGATGTAAGAAATTAAAATCTGAAAAGAGAAAAATGAGAAAAGAAATGATTCATGATATCACTTGCCTAAAAGTTGAGTTGAATAATTTGAAATCTGAAAATGAGAACCTCAGAACCAAACTCATTAGAGAAGATTCTTGCAATGAATGTGCAATTTTAAGAGACTTGATAAATGATCTTGATTCTGATGATAATCTTCTAAAGGATTTAATCAAATCTCTGAAAGAAGAAAATAAATCATTGCTAGAAAAGAAAACTGAAGCTGAAGAATTTGAAAACAAGCTGGTTGAAGAAAATAGTTACCTCAAGGATCAAAATAAAAAGTTAATGGTTCTGAATACTGTTCTCTCTGAAAAATGGTTAACCATTGAAAAGGGAAAGTTTGTTGAAAATGACACTGAACAAAGAGTGAAATAGGAAATTAACACACTCAAAAGTCTAAATGATGGTTTGCATAATCAAGTCATTTCCTGTGAAGACTACATTGCTTCCTTGCAAACTGATATTCAAGATCTAAAGGATTCCCTGGCAAAGTTTGTTAAGAGTTCAGAACAAGAAAAGTGTTCCTCATTTGTTTTCAAATCCACTGCTTAGAGAATCGAAAATGAGGACAAACAATTGAAAAATGGAAGAAATCAGAAAAGGATTGAAAGTAAAAGGAAAGCTAACATCTCATCTGATGATGTAAATGGTTCTTCTGACTCTATTAGATGTCATGATCGAGTGCATGGTGCAAAACATGTTTCCACTCAGTCACATGCACACACAAAGTACAACTCATGTTATTACTGTGGCATATCAGTTCATCATATGCATGAGTGTAGAATAATGATTCGAGATGAATTGAGCATTAAGTTTATTTATGAAGAATCTCGTGCATCTAATAGAAAGAAGAAAATCAACTGTTTCTATTGTGGAAAGATAGGACACACCTATGCACAGTGCTGGCATGCACCGGGAGGCAAACACACTGCTAAATCTGTTAAATTCCCAGTCCAACAGAATAATTTTAGGAATAAAACTAATCTCATGAAAAAGACATTTATTTGTTTCAATTGTGGAAAACCTGGCCACAAAGCCTCTGAGTGCTGGGTGGCAGGGTTCAGAAAACAAAATGCTCATGCGCATAACAGAAGTTTTAATGTTCATGCACATAAATTTAATGCTCACAATAAGGTGCATAAAAGGAACTTAAATTCTGTCAGTTATCTTTACCATGGTAAGTCTAGACATCCCATGTCCAATTGCAAGTTGATGAGCTATGATGACAGCGTTGTCTGCAAAAGGTCAAGAACACCTATTGAGGGTAATACATGACCCAAAATTGCTTGGGTTCATGTTGGATCAAAATAACCCATTATTTTGCAGGTGTGCCTTGGAAGTGAATGAACAAAGAGGGGTAAAATAAACCAAGGCACTCAAATGGAAACCCCAGGATCCTACCTTTCAAGTTAGTTCTGAACACTTTGTTTAAATCTCATCATCTGAAATTGTTGATTTGTTTGTCTGATTTCTGATGTCTTCTTCTTGTCTAGCTGATCAGTCTGCATTCCAGACTCAGCTACTGAATTTAATTCTGCACATATCTGATGCTCTTCTCTTGCCATTTATTGTACTGTGTACATAAGATGCTAGATGCACTGCACAACCATTTTTGTAGTCGATGCATACCCTGCACCGAGTTTATTCATGTGTTGCACTGAGTTTGAATGGTTCATTTAGTGCATATAGTCGATGCATGTGTCTAATGTCTGCATATATCCTTTGCATGACTATCAAGGAAGTCGTTCAATGCATATAGGACTGCTTTATACTGCATATCATCAAATTTTTAAAATCTAAAAAGAAATGATTCATTGCATAGCATAATTGTTGCATCTTGGTGTCAAGGGGAGCTGAGAGTTCAGTTCAATACATTGAATCCTTTTCACTTCTCTTCGTCCCCACTCAATTCATTCATATTCTTTGACATCAGATGCTCTTGGACCTTAATGCCTATTGCTATTATTTCCCTATCTCCTTCACTGAACAACAGTATTGCTTCTGGTTTAGTACATTGAGCTGTGGTTATTGCAATTTTTCATTTATAAGAATCACACTTGCAAATTGAAAGGAACTAAAGGTTTAACCTTTATAAATTGAAGAGTTAAGTGTCTGCACTTCAATACTTGAAATAAAAGAAAACTGTTATAGCTCTTAATCTCTGTCTCATGGTTAGAATAGACAAAGTTTTTTTTAGTGCCTGAACGTGTTAAACTGGTAATGTCTAGGAAAGGTGAATTAGAGTGTGTATTTTTTTAAACAATCACTCTAAAAAGAAATCAGGGCAGCAGTAAATAAGAACATCAATGTAAAGAGCTGAACACTGTGACAGAGCAATGGCTGAATTGCACTGAGAAACTGTGATCTCCTCCAAGGAAGCAGGAGAATTCATAAGTCATGAAGTGCTTCAGGCTATCTCTGTTCATAGGGTCAAATCTATAGGGGGAGTTTTCACCAAGTAACTGGGGGTACTGGCCTCTGATCAAGGTGTACCCTTAATGTCAAAGGTGAAAATTGTTCCTTGTAGGTCTTGATCTGAAATAGATCTAGTAGTTTATGCCTAGTAACTGGGGGTACTTGCCTCTAATCAAGATGTACACCTAATGTCAACAGCATAAATGTCACTGGTCTATTCACTTAGCTCAGTTTCTGAAAATTAAAAGGTGAAAAATAAACTGCTATAAGCCTTTGAAATCAAAAGTCATTGAGTGTAAATTATTTTTCTCAATACATATTCAAGTTGCCTTTCTTGAACTTCCATGTTTAATCACAAAGGGTATTGTTTCTGACTTATCTATTAAAACCATGTGCCCTAGATTCATTGCTATAAATGGAGTCTATAACTCTTTTTCTGTGGTCAGCTATTTTACTCTATCTTTATCACTGTTAAACCTAAATTCTTTCAAGACTATATATTGCTGACTCTTATGCTTTAACAGTTGTCTATAATCATGCTCACTTTCTGAACCAATGCTTCAGCTGTTGTGTAGTGACCCCTTACCTTATTCATGTTCTTTCCCTCCTATCTTCTCTACCTTTTGATTATGTCACAAGAGGAGATGTGTTTCATCCGTTCATATTCCTTTCTCAAAGGGGGAGAAACAATTCAGGGGGAGTTATACATTCAGGGGGAGAATGGGTTGTTCTAAGGGAAATCTTCATGTATACTGCATTTAGCATTCATGTTGTGCCATTAAGGGAGAGAGAGCCTTTCATGGCTTAGTCAAAGGGGGAGACTTTCATTCAATCATTGCATGCATATTTGTATGTCTCATCTCAAACTATTTTCTTTTTGATGAAGTCAAAGGGGGAGAATAGTTTGACATGGGTTAGTGTGACTCATAGTGTTGCCAAAATATGAGATCATAATATAGTTAAAGACTTCGAGGTGCATGTCATGGTATGGTTTAATTAAGGTTGGGCCTGAGAGAAACCTACCGATTTGGGAAGAAGAAGGGAAGACGCGCTCGTCGGAACCCTAATACATGCCGCCACCAAACGCCCGAATTCGCCTAGGTTCGACCACGATCGCCCACGCCACCTATTGGAAAAATCAAAAGGAGGTCTAGGGCTACGAAAGCCCTCTATTTATAGAGCCTATAGGTCATTCTAGGGATCGAATTGGACTCGAGAGTCCAAGGAGGAAAAATCGGCGAAAAACTCGCACTCGATCATATCTACGCCGCCACCTTCGAATGGGAGCTTCTAGAGACTAGGGTTTGAGAGGGGAAACAATCTACTAGGGTTAACCTATCATTTGGGACCGGTTTGGGCTCGATTGGTTGAGAAATGTGCTCGAACTTGATCGATTAAGGTTGGTCTATGAAAAGTAACAATTTTAGACTAAACCTCTTTAATTCGGCCTCATTAAATTTTTATTAGGGGTCGGCCCAGTTGACAATATTGTTAAGCACTTTGTTCTCTACAAGAATGTAATTTTTCCATATTTTTAAAAATTAGTTAGAACTTTGGCCTATGGGTGAAATTCGATTAATTTTGATTTATACCTATTAAATCCAATTCAACGTAGAAAATTCGAATGCATCTTGGAATATGAAAGTCTCTTTATGGTGATTGTAGAAAAATAATTATTGATATAATTTTGGCCACTTTCAAAAATAGATAATATTCTTTAATTAAGAAAATCATTGAAGTCATTAAATAACAAGGAAATTTCTTTAATTCCAATACATAGTTCAAATTTTTTTTTATATTTTATTATTTAACTGGGGTGTTACATCCTCCCCCACTTTAGGGAATTTGGTCCCCAAATTCGTTGGATGTCATTATCTATTCGTAAAATAACATGATAATCATACCGCTAATGGAATGTTTAAGAATTTTAACTATAGTTAAAGATAAGGGAGAACGATACCTTATATAATTCTTCATTGGATAGAAATCAGTTGCAATTTGCTTGTGGAAGTAGCTTAGGGTAATTAGCCATTACATGTTCTTTGTTTCCGCAACGAAGACATGCTCTGCTCCTTCGCCAGCACTCCTTGATTAAATGACGAATTTTGTGACAGTGAAAATATTTTATTTGCGAAAGGTTATGCCTTTTCTTCTTATTACTTCGAATCTTCTTACGATGGACTCGCCACCTTCTAGCGAAACTGAACCTTAGCTTACTCGTAGATCTTCTTATTTTCATTTCAAAAAGGACTTTGATACCTGCAAAAATTTATAAAGTTAACATATTTATCACCCTTACGCATGGCATTATGCAATCTTATACATATTTTATTACTTAACACAAGACACTACCCAATCTCACCAGGTGACACGAGAGATGACAAGGATTACACAACCTATTACTTAAGGTAACTATACTTACGGACAAGAACCTAGGACTCAACAACCGAGACTCTGATACCACTTCTGTCACGCCCCGAACCGATAGCAACGGGAAGCAGTGTTCGGAACGTACAGCGAAACAGTCATGATAGCAAGAGCAAAACATAAATAAATAATATTCAACACATGGAGGCCATTAATTTGAGAAAAATATAATTTTATTGATATTTGGAAATTTAAATACAATGTAGACTCAATAAAAGAAATATAGAAGATAAAATAGCAAGACCACAATACTATCTAGACTCAAGAAAATAAAAGACTCCGGTCTCTAAACTCTAGGTTCACTCGATCACGCTGGCCCGATCCCAATTGCAAAGTTCCAACTACCGTGTTACCTGAAAAGGGTTGGAAAGTAGGGGTGAGCAAGAAGCTTAGTAAGAATTACACTCTACCATCAGGCATAGTTTAAGTAATTAACCATTTCATGAATGTATGAATAATGCGAGAAAGTAATTAAACATGATGACATGATAACTAGCACGATAAGGATTGCAAGTCACGATAGCAAGAGCAAGTAATCAGAACTTCAAGTGAATGGCCATGTATCAAGTCAAGTCAAGTCGAGTCATGCAAGCAAGTACTTCATGCTTCCAAGCACGAATAGCAAGTTCACGAGAATGTGGAATGTCGTAGACCCAACACGCTAGATAGTACCGGTGCCAAATGCCACACCTAGTCATTCACCTCCCCGGAGATCAAGTGCTTTTCGGATGCACCTCTCAAGACCAGACTGGGCCCTTTAATGTGTTTGCCTTGGCATTGATTTGTTTGGATCATAGATCCCACGAATCTAGACATCCACAATGTTTAATGGCCAAGAGTTCCAAGATCAAGTTCATGTAATCAAGGTAAAAATGCATAAGAATATTGATTTTTCTTGTGATTCCAAGAATAATCTCATTAATCGAGAGGAATATTCATTTAAAGAAGTGACTCTTGAATAGATAAATGTCGACGGTAGACCTAACAATAGGTCAAAAATTTGAGGTACAATAGCCTGGTTAGGCTAGAATATCACACATTTCTTAAGCAAATAAAGCCTGCAGCCATACCTTAGAGAGTGCACCCAATGTGAGTGTGCTCACTCCACCAGGCCAAGGCCGAAGGGAATGAATTTTATTAATAGGAAGAGATTACAAATGTCATCGGGGCATACCCCTGCAAGAAAATGAAAACGGCCTTCAAAGTCGGATGTTGGGAATTCCCAATTTGTCCATTCTGCAGGCCCCACGGACCATAGTAGGAAGTAAATCAGAGTTGCCAATAAAAAAGGAGCTAGCACTACTCTTACAAGCATGGTTAGCAAGGCCATCTGCAGCTTGGTTTCCTTGTCTGTAGACATGGACAATGTCAGCCTCCAGGAGAATAATAAGGGACCTCAATTCACTAATGAGTGGGATAAGTCTCCAGGGACAAGTAGCAGAGGTTTTAATGATGGTAACAAGTGTCTTCGAGTCAGACTCAATAGAGTAGATCTTAATGGCACAAGCATCAGCAATCCGAAGACCATCTAGCATTGCGCAAGCTTCAGCCACCAAGCTGTGACTGGAACCATAGAAATGACCGAATGCCAAAATAATAGAGCCGTTATGATCTCTGATAATACCACCACCACCAGCAGGACCTGGATTGCCTTTAGAGGCGCCATCCACATTGAGCTTGAATCTGTGAGGGGGAGGGAGAATCCATCGCACAATCTTTGGTCTGGGATTCTTCAAAAAAGCAGAATGGAGAGGCAACATAGGAAGAGAGGCAATGTATCCCACAGACTTGCAATTGGGGAATTTGGTGGATTTGATTTGGTTCAGGATTTTATGGTAGATGAATTGAGGAGAGGAGGCAGAGTTGTCATATTTACGTCTGTTTCTTTCACACCATATTTCCCTAAGCCATAAAACGATGGTGAGCAGGGACACTAGGCCAGCCAGAGTGGAAGTGTTGGTGTGCTGTATAACCTGATGTAAAAAGGCTTGGGCATTAACAAAAGAGGCAAGGTTAACCTGAGAGCATTGTTTAATAAGAGTCCAAGTGGCAGTCGAAAGTTTGCTGCACAAGAGATAGAATATCATACACATATCAAAACTATGAAAACATCAATTTCTGAAAAATTGGAAAGTGAAACGGTCAGCAAAGGACCGCTAAAAGAGGTACACGGTCAAATCAAGACCGCGTGCACAAACTAAACGGTCTAAGCAGGACCGCTAAAGGCTAGCTGGGTCAAAGATCCAACCCAGAGCGAACGAGTATAAAACAGTCCAAGATGGGCTGTGATCAGGACTGGACGGTCCTGGCTGGGCCGCTTGGAGATATAAACGGTCTAATCTCAACCGTTTACATTACAGAGTCCAAGGACTAAAGTCGACGCACAGCCAGTTAAACACGGTCATAGGAGGGCCATTCAAACAGTCTGGCGATCATGACTGGACCGCTCATTGGCTGAACGGTCTTAGAAGGACCGCTCAAACCAGGACAGTCCCAACTCTGGGCTCAGGCAAAAGCAAGCGATTCGAACGAGTTAGAAGGTTCAGGCTTTGTGGGTACAACCCGCCCGACGTCCTAGTGGAAATCCCAGGCTCGCGGGGGCTTACGGAGGCCTTGGAGCATGAATACCTAGTCCGGCGGAAGGAATATCCGACGGAGAGGTAATTCGATGTCCAAGATTTTGCTAGTTCACAATCAACAGAAAACGAGACATTCGGTCCAGTCGCCACCACCGGAGTAGCACGACCTTAAAACAGTTCTAACTATATAAATGAATTGCAACTAATTACTTGATCAAGCATACTAGTCTATTTCCTTTTCAATTAAACTAGGATACATGAAAGGTGAACATGGAGAGGATAACATAATTGGATGAGAATTAGACCTTAGATCAAATATTTCATGAATCCTAGTCATTAGTGTGTTCATACTACAAATTTAAGCCCTAAATTCATATTATCTAATCAGGAAAAATAGAACACAACATGCTGGAAACGAGTAACATTTTACTGAAACAGGGTTAAAACGGTCTATATATGGACAGCTCAATACATTCAACGGTCAGAGGAGGACCACTCAGAACCAGCGTAACTCCCCTTTTCTTTGAAAAACCCACCGTCATAACGCGGTCTATCGAGGGGCCGTTCAATTCTGTAAACGGTCGTCTCAGGGCCGCTCCACTTGGAACCCCGCCGTATAACGACGATCAACATCGTGGCCGCTTGACATATAAACGGTCTAACTGGAGGCCGCTCAGTCCAAACAAACGATCTGTCGTGCGACCGCGGAACAATAAGCGGTCTCTGTTAGGGCCGTTCAATGCTCGCCATGCCCTGAACGGTGACAAACCCGATACATGTCAAATGAAAAGGTTAATTCGATCTATATACTTCATAAAAATTGGGCAAAATACTACCGATCAAAAGATAACTTAAAAACGAACAATAAGGCATGATCAATCTCAAGATTTGACTTCGATTAGCCTACATAATCAAACAAAAAGGAATGTAGAAAAACCCTAATCACATGCGCTCAATGAAACGATGAATTCGCACAATATAGATCATAAAAATTGGGCAAAACATGATCAAATAAAAGAAGACTTCGAGGTGCATGTCATGGTATGGTTTAATTAAGGTTGGGCCTGAGAGAAACCTACCGATTTGGGAAGAAGAAGAGAAGACGCGCTCGTCGAAACCTTAATACACGCCGCCACCAAACGCCCGAATTCACCTAGGTTCGACCACGATCGCCCAGGCCACCTGTTGGAAAAATCAAAAGGAGGTCTAGGGCTACGAAAGCCCTCTATTTATAGAGCCTATAGGTCGTTCTAGGGATCGAATTGGACTCGAGAGTCCAAGGAGAAAAAATCGGCGAAAAACTCGCACTCGATCATATCCACGCCGCCACTGTTGAATGGGAGCTTCTAGAGGCTACGGTTTTAGAGGGGAAACATGTTGTGTTCGGTGCGGTTGATTCAGAGGGGGGTGAATGAATCTCCCCTTTAACAATTTCCCCCAATTAAAAATTCTTCCTAATACAAACAGAAGGCTAATAAGCAATTGCGGAATAACAATGTTAAAGGACACTCAATACCACTGTCAAACATATAGTGTGCGCAACAATGAAATGAACACATATAGAAAATCAACCCATATCGTCCCTATGCATTCTTCTAGCGCCAAACACACAAAGAGATCAAACCACTGCACAAAGAGTTTTTAGGTGGTTCGGTCCTCCAGACCTACGTCCACCCCACACTCAACTCGAGTGTGGCTTACTGCTGACTCACAGCTTGAACCGCTGGGCATCACAGCTTGCCTACAACCCGCTGAGCCTCACAGCTTGCTGTCCGAGGTATCCACCTCGCCCGCTGAGCAACACAGCTTGCTGTCCAGTGGAATCCACCACTACAACCGCTGGGGATTACAGCTTGACCCGTCCAGTGGAATCCTCCACTGCAAACGCTGACTAACAGCTTGAAGAAAGGTATAAAATGAAAACCAAAACGGAAGACACAACAACTGAAAGCTGGAAATAAAGCACAAGTAATATAGCTCTCGAAGGAGCAGTTCTGGCTTGGATTTGATCCAAATGCCAGACAATCACTATCTCTCTCTCTTTCTCTGCTCGAGCTCTCTATCTCTCTCTTTCTCTTCTTTCTCTTCTGCTCTTCTTCTCTTTCTCTTTTCTCTGGATCGAACAGGCTCTCTATTCTTTCTCTCTGCTTCTGCTCTTCTGCTTCTTTTCTTCTACTTCGATCAGCCTTCTCCTGAGGAAGAAGACTTCCTTTTATAGTAGCAGCAAGCAAGAGGGCGTGTGGCTTCGACATTTCCCGCCCAGAAGCTTGGACCACGTGGCAGCATCATATCAGCCCTTCCAGCCTCGAATCACGTGCCAGGTGCCAACCTCGGATCACGTGCCTTCATTAAGCTTCACAAACAAAACCTGTCAGATAGTCAGAAAGAGTTATCAGTTTAATGTCGACACCTTGTACAGACTTTGTATTGTAATGCAGTGTGTAGACTTTGCAATGTATGGACTTTACAAAGTGAAGACAAAGTATAGACTTAGCGTGAACGATGCACAAATGCATGAACCACACAGACTGTATAGACTTAGTGTGGCTTGAAGCACAGAATGCAATGGCTAAGGTTATGAGTGTATAGACTCTGCATGCGTGCTACATCAATGTACAGACTTGCTGACAATGAGTGTGCAGACTCTGCTTTGAACAATGCACAATGTATAGACTTAGTCATGCGTGCAGCAAAGATAATGTACAGACTATGCCATGCTCACAGTTAATGCATGAACAGACTTGTATGAGGAACAGGCTGTACAGACTTAGACGAATGACCCACAAGCTGCAATATGTAGACTTGAAGAGCATTCAGCAGCCAATGTATAGACTTGCAGACTTGTGCAGACTAGACAGTGTATGGACTTGATGAGCATGCAGCACACAATGTGCAGACTTCGTGAACATGCAAGTGAGCGATGTACAGACTTGCTAAACAATGCATCCACAAGACGCTAAGAAATGTACAGACTTAGTGTCTTGAGTATAGTGATGCACAGATCAATGTATAGACTTGACTGATGTGCAGGCATGCAGCAAATGTATAGACTTGACGAAATGTCCATGTGATGCAACAGGACTCTGTACAGACTTAGCCTGAGCAAGGGCTGTACAGACTTTAGCAATGAATGTGCAGACTTGATGCAATGCAAGGCAAATGAATGTATGGACTTTCACAATGTGTGGACTTGCCAAAGGAAAGGCTGTACAGACTTGAGCAAAGCAAGGGCTGTACAGACTTGAGAAATCATGATGTATAGACTTTGGCAAAGCAATGATGTATAGACTTGAACACATGCATTATGAGATGTACTGACTTGGACGCATGCATGCTATGCGATGTGTAGACTTGCCAGCAGCAAGTGTATGGACTTACCAGCTATGAATGTGCAGACTTTATCTTGAATGATGCATGTACAGACTTGCTGTCATGATGTACAAACATACTCCAATGTATAGACTTGCTAAACTGTCGTATGGACATAACACCCATGAATGCTTGGACTGCCTTCAACGAGTGCACACACTTTGTGTGCGTGCAAAGGCAGTGAACGTAGATAAAGCAAGCGATGTATAGACTTGCTAGAGTAATGCACGAACACAGTCAGCAGGTGCGTGCAATCCAGACAGTGTATGGACTTCTCGTTATGCATCCAGACGAATGTACAGACTTGAGTTATGCAACTGAAGGCTGTACAGACTTGCTATGAAAGTGAGACGCAACATGAGACGCTCGAATGTACAGACTTGCTGGTTGTGTTAAGACACAGCATGAGACGCTGAGAGAGATGATGCATGCTTAGATAGTGTATAGTCTTGTAAGACGTGATGCAATGTATGGACTCAGAAAGATGCTGAGTGAGACAAAGCATGAATAGCACTGGCGATGTACATACTTGCCATCTGAAGTGTGTACAGCCTTCACTGAAGAGTGTTCAGACTTAGCCTGCAACATTGTGTAGACTATGTAACGTGTAGACAAGACACTGTATGGACTTGAGAGCGACCAAAATAATGTACAGACTTTGACATGATGCATGAGATGCATGAAATGTATTGGCTGTACAGACTTGATCGATTAACAGCAGATGAATGTATAGACTTCAGCTATCAAGGTTCAGGCAGGCTATCTAAGGGTGTACATACTATGCTGAGAGAGTGAGACACTGGCTGTACAGACAACACTACAGCAACACACGTTGTACAGACTTCACGTGTGCAGGACTATGAACATTACAAAATGATGCAATGACATGCCAAATGAATGTGCAGAGTTATGAAATGCACCAGTTATGAAATGCACCAATGCGCACAGCCTGTTCCATGTAATGAAACTCATATAAGATGTTAATGCACACAGCCTGTTCCATGTAATGACACTCAGATAAGATGTTCAATATCAACATTCATATGCAACACAACAGATTCATATGCAGACACAAACAGATGATGACTTATTATAGTGTTTGCTATCATCAAAATCACAGGGACACAACAATCTCCCCCTTTTTGATGATACATTAGACTTAAATTAATTTGATTTATCAAAACATTCTTAAGCCAGTATAATAGAAGATTCTTCTTTTCAAAAAATGTCTGATTTATGACTAGGGTGCACTGACTAAAATCTTTCCTCATTCAGATGAGTCAATGACATTGTCAAGAAATCAGTGGAGTCAACAAAGCATTTTTATTGAGAGAATAGCAGAGAGCCATCAGACGCCAGCATTGAAGATTTTTGTGTCCCTGTGGTTTAAACTTATAGTCATTTGGACATGTGTTTCTCAGTGATCAAAGTCATTACTCATGCAAGATTCATCCGATTTGACCCTTAGATATTTTCTTGACGTTCAGATTTTTAAAACAATATAGATTTCATGTATTTCATCCAAATAAAGTCATGACTTCCAAATTTTTCAGATTTTAGAAGATTTAATAAGACTTAACATGAATCAGTTGGTTAAGGTTTATTAAAGTTGATTCAGATATTTTTTAGGACATTTAGCCAACCTAACCGAATACATTAAATGTAAACCATTTTGATCTTTCTGAAATTTATAAATCTGTATAATAGAAGATTCCTTATTGAAGTGATTATTCATATTTATGAGCGAGGTATACAATTTAAGATCTTCTCAATTTGCAGCCATATCAAAAAATTCAGTCAGATTAGCTTGGACCAGCTTGACAAGATATGAAGAAATGTGAATGATAGGAACAAGCTAGCAATTGAATTCACAGCAGACAGAATCAATAGCTGAGTCTGGAATACAGACAGATCAGCTGACAGGAGTGCCATGAAGAAAGTTGAGAGAAGCTCTTCTTTGACAACTTAATGAGTAGAATGGCAGAATCCATTATCAAGAGAGAGAGTATGAAATCAGATGAGGTTTAATCAATTTCTAGACAAGAGGTGTTCAAAGTGTGACAAACTGAACACCAATTTTAAATGTTCCCCCTGTCTAGATGGATCATGTGAAGGATAAAATATACACAGTAATGTGATTAATCAATAACAGTTGGACTCCCTCTGACTATATGCATGAAATGTATTGAAAGCACATCACATGATATCAAATTTTACATTCAGATTTGATTCATGCAAATTAGACAGAAGAGAATTACCATAAGCATGATTGTGCAATTCATATTTCAGAAAATTTTAGTTTAGCACAAACACATTAAGATGATATGCAGCTATTTCAAGTTCACAATTTCATATAATCACATTTAAAATGGATGGTCAGAACAAACCTGAAGAGCAGGACCTTGGGGGTAACATTCTGAGTGCCTTGGTTTATTTATCCCTCTTTATTCCTCAATCCAAGGCACACCTGTAAAGTTTTGATCATTCTGATCCTGCAGGGACCCAAGCAGCTTTGGGTCCTGCATTAGCCCTGACATGTGTCCTGGATGATCTTTTAGCAACATTATCATCATAATCCATCAGGTAGCAATTATTCATAGAGTGACCATACTTTCCACAATATCTACATGATGTAACAACCCTTGAATTCTTTTTGTGGACATTATTATAATCATGGAATCTATGTGAGTTGGTAAATAAATTTCTGTTGCTTGCATGAAATTTTGATTTACCATTACCTGCCCACCAGCATTCAGAAGCTCGGTGGCCAGGTTTTCCACATTCAAAACATGTAAGAATCTTTTCTTTAAAAACAGCTTTATTCCTACCAAAAGTATTTCTTTTTGCAGGAAATTTTACAAATTCAAAATTAAGTTTCTTTCCCTGTTTATGCCAGCAGTGTGTAGCAATGTGGCCCAATTTGCCACAATGAAATCATTGGATGCTCTTCTTATGATTTGCATGAGTTTTAGTTTGAACAGTTCTATCATGCAATTTTCTAGCATTGAAGTCATCCTGTTTCTTTAGCTTACAATTGTGCATAAGATGACCAATTCTGTGACAGTAAAAGCACTGAATTCTTTTATTCTGAGCTAAAGAAGATTTCTTAAAATGACAATGTCTAGCATGAATTCTGTTAAATTTTAGATCATCCTTCTTCATCACAAGACACTCAGCCATCTCATGACCAAATTTCCCACAATAATAACATGACCCCTTTTTAGTATGAGTGTGTGAGAGATCATGTGTATTGTGTGCAGCAATCTTTGTACTAGCAGGAGCATCTTTGTCCTTTTTCTGTGAATTTTCATCCTTTTTCAGTTTTTGAGTTTGTTCTGCAGATTTGGAATTGACAGTGGATTTTTGATTTTTCTGAGCACTGAATTCGAAGATAGGTACACTAGATATGCTGGTTGACTCAGAACTATGCACAAATGAAGTGTGAAGCTTACTATCAAACCCCTTTTTATTAGCTGGGTTAAAGCCCAGACCCT
Organism: Amorphophallus konjac; assembly: GCA_022559845.1. Taxonomy (NCBI): domain Eukaryota; kingdom Viridiplantae; phylum Streptophyta; class Magnoliopsida; order Alismatales; family Araceae; genus Amorphophallus; species Amorphophallus konjac. Next base: position 201,306,205 of record CM040120.1, on the reverse strand, counting down.
CACGTTGGAAATTGATTTTGAAACCAAGGAGCTTATTCAAATTATCTTTTCCACTCACAAATTTAGCCAAAGATTCAGTCAACCTTGAAATTTCAGATTGTAGTTTGGAGACATGAAGTTCATAGTTAGCAATTTTATCTTCATAGCACACAGCCTTTTCGTTTAATATCTGATTGATGGTCTTTATGTTTGCAATTTCTTGTTCAGCATTCAGCAACTCACTAGAGCTCACCAGGTTTACACTCTTCCCTTTTTCTAGCATTAAGAGCCTCTCAAACATTGCAGTATTTAGAAACTTCAGCTCTTCATTCTCCTTTTTCAGTTTACTGTTTTACTTTAAGAGTTCATCATCAATCACCCATTCATCTGAGGAAAACTGACATTCATAAAACATTTCCTGTTGTTTCTCAGATTGTGGTTTGTTAAGATTTTTCTGAAGCTCTAGATTCATTGTTTTTCAGCCTCCAATTTCTCATTCAATAAGTCTTTGTTTTCTTCTTTAAGAGAGGCAATCAGCTTCATTAGTCTTTCATTTTCACTGTAGAGTTCTTCATTGCATTCTCTTAGAGAGGAACATTGGTTGCAGTCTGACTCTGCAGAAGAAGAATGTGAAACCTCCCCATTGATTTCATTTATTCTAGCCATAAGATTTTCATTTTTCTTTTGAAATTCTTTATTCTCAAGTTTCAATTTATCCAATTCAGAATTAACCTTACTAAGCTCTTGCAGGCTTATTTGATGTTCATCATTCTTCTCATTCAGCTTGTCTTCCAGCTCAGATATCTTGTTTAAACATGTTTGCTTCTCAATTGTTAAAGACACAATCTGTTCCTTACAGTTATGAACATCTAGCATACATGCATCATAAGATTGTTTCTGATTTGGACAGTTTTCACAAGAGAATTCAGATTTATACTGTTCAATCTTTTTCTTCAATCTTTTATTTTCAGATCTCAAATTTTTGATTTGTTCTGCAGACTTTTCGTCATTAGTAATGGAACTTAGCTGTTCTATTAGAGCTTCTTCTCTCTGTTCATCTTTCAAAATTTTATTGAGCAATTCATTATTCTCATTTCTTAAAGAGGCAACTATATCCTTATACCATTCAAGATCAAATTGAAGACTCTCATTAACTTCTTTCAGACATGAGCAATCCTTGCAAACAAATTCACATGTAATTTCAGCATTGACTTTTGAGCTCTGTTTCCTAAGACATTCATTCTCAGATCTTACGACATTCAATTCAGAGCTAACACACTCTAAATCTTTTATCAATTTTCATTCTGAACTACATTATCGTTATGAGCCTGATCATCATCAATCAAGCTAAGTCTTTCTTTTAGTTCAGCAATTTCACAAGCAAGCTCTTGATTTTCCTTTTCATGTAAACCAATTTGTTTCATAAGCATTCCCTTTTCAGATTTCAAATGATCTAGATCTGAAGTAACAGAGTCAAACTCTTTTAGTTGTCTTCTGAATATCTCATTTTCTGTCTTCAGAATTACCATATCCTCACCTCCAGAATTAGCATTCACATGATCATTCAACTTCCTTTTTAGAGATTTATTTCATTTTCTCAACTTTTCGTAAGCATCAAGCAAATCATTGTATGCTACAATCCAATCATCCATATCATAATTATCGAATTCAGAAGGTACCTCATCTTCATCTCCTTCTTCTTTTTATTCTTGCTGTCTATCATTGTCAACCATCAGACATATGTTGCGATTCCTGATAAGCTTCAGTCTTTATAAAATCTCCTTGGCAGACCTGCAAGAAGAAATACATGAGATTAGAGCTCTGTCAATTGATTCTTTCATTAAAACTAATGCTCTAGTGTTGACAGAGTTTTTCAATCTATCCTTATTGGTCCATTTAGATAAATCCCTCGACAATTTATGAGGACCGTGAGTTATCATGTCACGCCCCGAGCGCGGAAGGTACCCGGAGATGCGCGACGAGTTTATATCAATCATGTCAATCAGAGTATTAGTGTATTCGACACCAAAAATCAGAGATGCGCGAAAGTAAAGATAACCCAGTCCTTTATTCTTTCATAAGAATATGTCTATTACAAACCTTGAAGTACTAACTAAAATAAAGGAAAAATACAAGGTTGACTCAAGAAAATATGAAAAAGACTAGATAACACGGAAGAAGCTCTATCTCTTTCACTCTTGATTTTCCCCATCTGTTTGAGTTCCCTCATCGTCGGACTTACCTGAAAAGTAGGGAAACACTAGGTGAGCGAACGCTCAGTAGGAAATTATATCTCAAGATCTAGCAAGGGGTTTAAGTGATTACATCTTTCATCAATGCACTATAGCTATGCATGCTCGCATAAAACGACAAGATAGAGAGAGTGTATAACAATACGATAGCAAGAAGAACTAGTTATGAACTTTCAAGAACTTATATCAAAAAGATATCAAGATATTCAAGCAAGTAAACTCATCACGGCACGTTGGAATTTGGCTATTTTGTTTCAAGTCAAGCAAGTATACAATTACCCTTTTCGGGCCACGCAAGTCACGTAATATCAAGTCAAGTACAAGTACAAGATTTGTGGAATGTTCAATCAAGCTAGTCATGCACTTCGGTATAATGCCAATACCGTGATCAATCAACTCCCATGGGCACAAGTACTTTCGGGTGCTCCTCCTAGGACCAGATCGGGCCCTATATGCGCAGGCATTAATCATGTATTTTAACATCCACTTTTGTATATAGCCAATATGGAATTTCAAGAATAAAGCTTGTAGATACGTAGGATAACTTGGATAGAATAGAGTCCAAAAGTATGATACTTGACATAGAATGACGATAATAACGGTACAATCATGATTATCGATAACACTAGGTGGAATTGGTTCCCTAACTTGGGTACCATGACAAGCAAGTATGGACATTCTTTATATAGAATTGAGGTTCACATGAACAGCACATCAATGGCAAGACGTCCTCATTCTTAATATAGAATTGAGATCCACAAGAACATCATGTTGAATATAGAATTGGGGTTTACAAGAACACCATAACGATGTTGATATAGAATTGGGGTTTACAAGAACAGCATCAAATGGCATGATAACCTCATCCCATTAAGAGAATTCTCATGATACACACTTTGCATAACATGAGGGCCGGTATACCATGTTTCCATAGAGTGACATGGCAAAACAGTGTAATGGGTTTTTATGGTACAACCAGCTCAGTCGGCCTTGAGGGAATCCAAGGCTCGAGGAGTCTTATGGAGGTCTCTATGACTAACTCGCTAGTCCAAAGAAACGAAATATCCAATGGAGAGCTTGTATGTCAATGAGAGTTAAGGGGGTAACGTTAAAACATCATGAAACGTGGGACTATATTCACGGACTGGAACATAGTGCCGATATATATTCATAGATATATATATATATATATACATACGAAACCCTCGGTTAACAGTAACATTGTAAAATAGTGTCACAGGAAAATAGCGACTTAATCTAAGTCATTACTTATCAAATTAACGCCTTCTATAGGGGCGTTTATTCACAATCTGACGACTTATACATTAGTCGTCCCTTCAATATTTCTATTCTGCAGAAACTCAATATTCTGGAATTTTAACAAAAACACGCCCTGGACAGGGGCGTTACTTTTCAATTAGCGCCCTGGTCTGGGGCGTCAGTTCAATAAAAGACGACCTCGTTCAGGTCGTTAATCCAGCAGTTTTCCAAATTTCAGATAATCAAATTTCAGGAACAATTTATATAGTCAGGACCAGAAAATTAGTAGGATTCAATCAGAATGAACATGCATTAGATTAGGTTCACGGTTTCATAGATATCGAATTTTAAACATGGGTAATTATCAATTTATATGAAATTGACGACTACTAGGTAGGGCGTCAAAACAAGAATTAGCGCCGTTATCAGGGTCGCTTCTTTCAAAATTTTACAGAAAACACTTAAAACCACGATGAAACTATATGCATGGATAACATATGATTTTATTAAGGATCTTAAATTAATTTGGGCTACGTTTCTTGAGAAAATCTACCTGATGATTATCAACTGGTGATCTGTTGAAGTAACGTGAAGGACTTGATGAGAATCCGATGCTCTGTTTCTAATGCAGAAGCAGAAACAGCAACAGAGAAGAAACAGCCGTTGCAAAAATAGAGGAAAACTTCCTCCTTTCACGGGTGTTGGGCTGTAAGAGAGAAAAAAACGGGAAGAGGATTAATTAGCCTTTATAGTATACGGTTGATGTCAAAGGATGAAGAAGAACTTACCGATTCTTCACGTTTGATAGGAAAACTTGACAGGTAATCTACCCACAGATGAAGAACCCTCGTTCTTTAAGGAAGACAGGAGCTCCTCAATCTGTGATAGAAGAAAACGAAGAAGCATTAGAATCCTCATGCTCCTGTGATTTGAAGGAAACAATAAGAAGAACAAAACCTCTCCTTTCAGCAGAACGATAACTCAAATCGCCAAATAGCGATCTGGGTTGATCAGGAGGGTATTTATAGGATTTTGGGAATCCTAATAGGGTTAGAGTTGTATTGGAAGTAATACTTCCATGATAGAGTCCTTACCATACTCCACCTTCGACGTAGTTATCCATAACTTGCCCTGGATAGACTCCTGGGTCGAACGAAACTCGAACTGAATTAACGTCTTAAGCGAGGGCGTCGAATTTAAATTGACGCCTTGTCGAGCGTCGTTACTTATGTAAACGCGCCCATGTAGAGGGTGTTTCATTTCCTTTCCTTAATTTTATTTTTCCCGTCGTTTGAAATTTGACGCCCTATTGTCTAGGCGTCCCTTTTAAATTAACGCCTTATACAGAGGCATTTCCTTTTAAATCAGCGCCTTGATAAAAGACGTTATTTTCCTCTTGATCAATGATTTACTCATTTAGGCTCTTTGTCATCTCTTTACTTATCTTTTATTTTAATTTGATTTATTTAAAAATCTTATTTTTATCAGGGTTGCTACACCCTCCCCCACTTAAAAGAATTTGGTCCCCAAATTCAATAGCATATATAAGTGGAGAGTGTAGAGTATATACCTTAAAATAATTCTGGAAATCGCTTCCTCATGGATTCCTCGGTCTCCCATGTAGCTTCATGTTCGAAGTTCTTATTCCATTGTACCTTAAGCATGGGAATAACCTTATTCCTTAGGGTACGTACTTCACGATCTAGTATTTTCATAGGCTTCTGCTCATATGTGAGATCCTTCTGGATCACTAAGTCTCCATGATCAATAATATGTGATGGATCGTGTACATACTTCTTCAACATAGATATGTGGAATATATTATGTACATCGGACAGTTGAGGAGGCAATGCGATGCGATAAGCAACCTCGCCAACTCGTTCCAGTATCTCGAAGGGTCCGATGAATCTTGGTGTAAGCTTGCCCTTAACACCAAATCTCCGTATGGCACGTCCAGGCGATATCTTGAGAAATACATGATCTCCAACTTGGAATTCAAGATCTCTCCTTCTTGTATCGGCATAAGCCCTTTGCCTAGACTGAGCAACTCGCAGTCTTTCTCTAATCAATTGTATCTTCTCAATGGTATCCCTTACCATGTCTGGACCTAATAGTTATTTCTCTCCAACTTCGTCCCAGCATAAGGGTGATCGGCAACTCCTTCCGTATAAAGTTTCGAAAGGTGCCATTTGTATACTTGCCTGGTAGCTATTATTGTATGCAAATTCCACCAACGGCAAGTGATCATGCCAGCTTCCATCGAAATCAATGATGCAAGCTCTGAGCGTATCTTCAACTACCTGATTAGTTCTCTCGGTCTGACCATCCGTTTGAGGATGAAAAGCTATACTAAAGTTAAGCCTTGTTCCCAACGAATGGTGTAGTCCCTTCCAAAAATGAGAAGTAAAACGGGGATCTCTGTCAGACACGATTGAAACAGGAATACCATGTAATCTGACTATGTCCTTGATGTATAATGCAGCCAAAACATCAACTGACCATCGGCTCTTTATTGGCAAGAAATGCGCCGATTTAGTCAATCGGTCAATAATAACCCATATTCTATCATGTCCTCCTTTTGATTTAGATAAACCCATAATGAAATCCATGCTAATATTCTCCCACTTCCATTTGGAAATATCTAGAGGATGTAATTTTCCAGCAGGCTTTTGGTGTTCCGCCTTGACCTGTTGGCAAGTGAGACAGCGTGATACATAGTCTGCTATTTCCCTTTTCATGTTGGGCCACCAAAAATTCCTCTTCACATCTTGGTACATTTTGGTAGATCCAGGATGAATCGTGTACCTTGATCTATGAGCTTCATCTAATATCTTCTTCTTTAACTCGGGACAATCCGGTATGCAAGTTCTATTCCTGAACATTAATCTTCCTTCACAAGTTATTTGGAAATCAGATTGTCCTTCTAGTTTGCCCTTGATTTCCACTAATATTGGGTCATTATCCTGAAGTGCTTGTATTTCAGATAGTAGGTCTGGATGAATGCTTATGTGAGACAATGTGACACTTTTGAAGTCTATGTCCATGCTTATATTGAGTTCAGAGAATTGCTCCAGCAATTTCCATTCTTGAATCATACAATTCGCTAACAGTGCTATCGGCTTTCGACTAAGGGCATCTGCTACATGGTTACCCTTTCCGGGATGATATTGTATATTGAAGTCGAAGTCCTTGAGATATTCTAGCCAACGTCTTTGCCTCATATTTAGTTCCTTTTGTGAAAAGAGATACTTGAGACTCTTGTGATCAGAGTATACAGTAAACTGTACTCCATAAAGATAATGTCTCCATATTTTGAGTGCAAATACCACCGCGGCCAATTCTAAGTCATGGACGGGGTAGTTCTCTTCATGCTTCTTCAATTGACGAGAAGAATAAGCTATAACCTTTCCTTGTTGCATTAGAACACATCCGAGGCCAATGCCAGAAGCATCAGTGTATACCTCGAATTTCTCTCCTTCCATTGGTAATGCTAAGACCGGAGCTGTAGTTAGATGATCCTTGAGATTTTGGAAGCTTCTTTCACATTCCTCACTCCATTCATAACTGATCTCCTTGCGAGTTAGCCTAGTGAGTGGTACGGCTATCTTGGAGAAATCCTTGATGAATCGCCGATAGTAGCCCGCAAGACCTAAGAAACTTTGGATCTCGCTAGCATTGGTCGGTCTTTCCCAATTCTTCACAGCTTCAACTTTTGATTGATCTACTGATAAGCCATCCTTTGATATAACATGTCCGAGAAAAGTCACTTCCTCAAGCCAGAACTCACACTTGCTGAGTTTGGCATATAATCAGTTTGTCCTTAATATTTGTAATGCAATCCTCAAATGCTCCTCATGCTCTTCCTTAGTCTTGGAATAAATTAATATATCATCGATGAAGACCACCACGAATTGATCTAAATAAGGCCTGAATATACTATTCATTAACTGCATAAAGGCAGCAGGGGCATTTGTTAGTCCAAAAGGCATAACAACAAACTCATAATGGCCATACCTGCTTCTGAATGCGGTTTTATGAATGTCATCATCCTTGATCCTTAGTTGGTGATATCCTGACCTGAGATCAATCTTTGAAAAATACTTGGATCCAGATATTTGATAACTCATCGATTCTCGGTAGTGGATACTTGTTCTTGATAGTGAGATGATTCAACTGTCGATAGTCGATGCATAGTCTCATGGATCCATCCTTCTTCTTTACAAATAGCACAGGCGCTCCCCACGGGGAAGTACTCGGTCTAATGAATCCCTTCTTAAGAAGTTCCATTAATTGCTCCTTTAACTCCTTGAGTTCAGCAGGGGACATTCTATAAGGTGTCTTAGAAACAGGTCCAGCACCAGGGACTAAGTCGATGGTGAAGGCCACTTCTCTTTGTGGGGGTAATCCAGGCAAGTCCTCCGGAAACACATCCGGAAATTCTTGCACAACTGGGATATCTTCTATTTAGTTTCCTGAGCCTCCTTAATCGTGACAAATGCAAGGAAAGATACACATCCTTTCCTTATTAGCTTGCTAGCTCGGAGAGCCGAAATAAAAGGTGACTCGCTCCGACTCTTAGGGCTACAATAGACTAGTTCTGGAAAGTCCTTGAAAGTAACCTTGCTATTGCGGCAATCGACTGTTGCCTGGTATTTGGATAACCAATCCACTCCCAGTATGACAACATACTCCTTTAGATCTAAACTTATGAGACCGATAGGAAAATTTCTTCCTTTTTCACAGTTTTGATAATGGTGAGTACTATCGGTTTCGTTTCTGAGAGGAGTGGATAAAATTATTTTCATCCATTCCGGTTCCATAGGTAGTGGGTTAGCAAACTTCTTGGAAATAAAAGAATGTGATGCACCCGTATCAAATAAGACATGTGCATACTTGGAACAAACTTTTAGTGTACCTTCTACTAGTCCGCCTTCTTCTTCTTCGGTCTCCTTAATTGCGTGAAGACGAGCGTTCTTGGTTACCGGGCGCTTTCCGTCACCGGTTTGATCATTAAGTAATGGGCAATCGGGAATCCGATGCTCATGGCTCCCGCAACGGAGACATGCTCCAAGTTTTCTCCAGCACTCTTCGGCTTTATGACCAGCCTTGTCACAATGCTTGCATATTATATTCGAAGGTGTAGTAGTGATAGAGAAGGGCTTGGTCTTCTTAAATTTTTGGTCTTGAGAAGAAGTACCTCCAGTGCTAGGCCTCTTCTTGAAGTTGGGTTTAAAGGAACCCGAACTTGTAACTTGTTCCTTCTTATCCTTCCCACGGATTCTATCTGATAGCTCCGTGGCATCTTCTAACAATTGAGCTCGGCGTACTATCTCTGAGTAGACCTGAATATCCATTGGTGCCAGCTGGGTAATATATTGGGGCCTGAGCCCGTTTAGGAACCTCCTAGCTTTCATCTTTTCGGTGCTAACTAAGTGCTTAGCATACCGAGACAATCTAGAGAATTGTGCCTCGTACTCCGCCACCGATAGTGACCGTTGCTTGAGTGCGGCAAATTCGGTAGCTTTCTTTTCTTGGACTCGGTATGAAAAATATTTATTGTTGAAATGTTCAACAAATTCCTCCCAAGTAATTTGGTCTTGATTTAAAGTAGCTTCTATTGATTCCCACCAGCATCGGGCATCCCTTTCTAACTGAAAGGTAGCTAATAAGACTTTATCTTGATCCGTGCACTGCATAACACGGAATATACGCTCCGTCTCCTTGATCCAGTGCTCTGCGTCATGCGGATCCGTAGAACCCATGAATTTGGGAGGGTTCATGTTCTTGAAGACTTGGTAGAGACTTCCGGCTCGTTGTGCACCTCCCTGTGCTACTTGTTGCATCACTTGAGTCATGCCTTGAAGTGTACGCTGCATGTTGCGCCACTGAGCACGTTCGGCAGCCATCGTCCTACAATTACAATAACTAGATCAATACGTGATCTCATTTAGAAGCTAGCATTTCTATGTTAACTTTAACCCTTGGTTCTACCCAATCTCACCGGTTAAAGGTTAAACCTATCCTTGGACTTAGGTTTTCCTAGGAATTGAATACCCTAGGCTCTGATACCACAAAAACTGTCACGCCCCGAGCGCGGAAGGCACCCAGAGATGCGCGACGAGTTTATATCAATCATGTCAATCAGAGTATTAGTGTATTCGACACCAAAAATCAGAGATGTGCGAAAGTAAAGATAACCCAGTCCTTTATTCCTTCATAAGAATATGTCTATTACAAACCTTGAAGTACTAACTAAAATAAAGGAAAAATACAAGGTTGACTCAAGAAAATATGAAAAAGACTAGATAACACGGAAGAAGCTCTATCTCTTTCACTCTTGATTTTCCCCATCCGTTTGAGTTCCCTCATCGTCGGACTTATCTGAAAAGTAGGGAAACACTAGGCGAGCGAACGCTCAGTAGGAAATTATATCTCAAGATGTAGCAAGGGGTTTAAGTGATTGCATCTTTCATGAATGCACTATAGCTATGCATGCTCGCATAAAACGACAAGATAGAGAGAGTGTATAACAATACGATAGCAAGAAGAACTAGTTATGAACTTTCAAGAACTTATATCAAAAAGATATCAAGATATTCAAGCAAGTAAACTCATCACGGCATGTTGGAATTTGGCTATTTTGTTTCAAGTCAAGCAAGTATACAATTACCCTTTTCGGGCCACGCAAGTCACGTAATATCAAGTCAAGTACAAGTACAAGATTTGTGGAATGTTCAATCAAGCTAGTCATGCACTTCGGTATAATGCCAATACCGTGATCAATCAACTCCCATGGGCACAAGTACTTTCGGGTGCTCCTCCTAGGACCAGATCGGGCCCTATATGCGCAGGCATTAATCATGTATTTTAACATCCACTTTTGTATATAGCCAATATGGAATTTCAAGAATAAAGCTTGTAGATACGTAGGATAACTTGGATAGAATAGAGTCCAAAAGTATGATACTTGACATAGAATGACGATAATAACGGTACAATCACGATTATCGATAACACTAGGTGGAATTGGTTCCCTAACTTGGGTACCATGACAAGCAAGTATGGACATTCTTTATATAGAATTGAGGTTCACATGAACAGCACATCAATGGCAAGACGTCCTCATTCTTAATATAGAATTGAGATCCACAAGAACATCATGTTGAATATAGAATTGGGGTTTACAAGAACACCATAACGATGTTGATATAGAATTGGGGTTTACAAGAACAACATCAAATGGCATGATAACCTCATCCCATTAAGAGAATTCTCATGATACACACTTTGCATAACATGAGGGCCGGTATACCATGTTTCCATAGAGTGACATGGCAAAACAGTGTAATGGGTTTTTATGGTACAACCAGCTCAGTCGGCCTTGAGGGAATCCAAGGCTCGAGGAGTCTTATGGAGGTCTCTATGACTAACTCGCTAGTCCAAAGAAACGAAATGTCCAATGGAGATGTATGTCAATGAGAGTTAAGGGGGTAACGTTAAAACATCATGAAACGTGGGACTATATTCACGGACTGGAACATAGTGCCGATATATATTCATAGATATATATATATATATATATATATATATATATATACATACGAAACCCTCGGTTAACAGTAACATTGTAAAATAGTGTCACAGGAAAATAGCGACTTAATCTAAGTCATTACTTATCAAATTAACGCCTTCTATAGGGGCGTTTATTCACAATCTGACGACTTATACATTAGTCGTCCCTTCAATATTTCTATTCTGCAGAAACTCAATATTCTAGAATTTTAACAAAAACGCGCCCTGGACAGGGGCGTTACTTTTCAATTAGCGCCCTGGTCTGGGGCGTCAGTTCAATAAAAGACGACCTCGTTCAGGTCGTTAATCCAGCAGTTTTCCAAATTTCAGATAATCAAATTTCAGGAACAATTTATATAGTCAGGACCAGAAAATTAGCAGGATTCAATCAGAATGAACATGCATTAGATTAGGTTCATGGTTTGATAGATATCGAATTTTAAACATGGGTAATTATCAATTTATATGAAATTGACGACTACTAGGTAGGGCGTCAAAACAAGAATTAGCGCCGTTGTCAGGGTCGCTTCTTTCAAAATTTTACAGAAAACACTTAAAACCACGATGAAACTATATGCATGGATAACATATGATTTTATTAAGGATCTTAAATTAATTTGGGCTACGTTTCTTGAGAAAACCTACCTGATGATTATCAACTGGTGATCTGTTGAAGTAACGTGAAGGACCTGATGAGAATCCGATGCTCTGTTTCTAATGCAGAAGCAGAAACAGCAACAGAGAAGAAACAGTCGTTGCAAAAATAGAGGAAAACTTCCTCCTTTCACGGGTGTTGGGCTGTAAGAGAGAAAAAAATGAGAAGAGGATTAATTAGCCTTTATAGTATACGGTTGATGTCAAAGGATGAAGAAGAACTTACAGGTTCTTCACGTTTGATAGGAAAACTTGACAGGTAATCTACCCACGGATGAAGAACCCTCGTTCTTTAAGGAAGACAGGAGCTCCTCAATCTGTGATAGAAGAAAACGAAGAAGCATTAGAATCCTCATGCTCCTGTGGTTTGAAGGAAACAATAAGAAGAATAAAACCTCTCCTTTCAGCAGAACGATAACTCAAATCGCCAAATAGCGATCTGGGTCGATCAGGAGGGTATTTATAGGATTTTGGGAATCCTAATAGGGTTAGAGTTGTATTGGAAGTAATACTTCCATGATAGAGTCCTTACCATACTCCACCTTCGACGTAGTTATCCATAACTTGCCCTGGATAGACTCCTGGGTCGAACGAAACTCGAACTGAATTAACGTCTTAAGCGAGGGCGTCGAATTTAAATTGACGCCTTGTCGAGCGTCGTTACTTATGTAAACGCGCCCATGTAGAGGGCGTTTCATTTCCTTTCCTTAATTTTATTTTTCCCGTCGTTTGAAATTTGATGCCCTATTGTCTAGGCGTCCCTTTTAAATTAACGCCTTATACAGAGGCGTTTCCTTTTGAATCAGCGCCTTGATAAAAGGCGTTATTTTCCTCTTGATCAATGATTTACTCATTTAAGCTCTTTGTCATCTCTTTACTTATCTTTTATTTTAATTTGATTTATTTAAAAATCTTGTTTTTATCAAGGTTGCTACATATCACCTTCCAAAGATCAGGATCAATTGTCCTCACATACCGATGCAGCTTTTCCAGCCATATATCAAAGTCATTACCTCTGAAGATCGGTGGATGAGCCATCGAGAAATGATAAATGCACCGAAAACAAAACAGCAAAGCAAGACACTAAGTTAGTGAAGCAAAACACCGAGCACAAGAAACCCACTCTGAAATGCACCACGAAAGATACAGGATCTGCTGCGGATTGTTAGATCCTATGCACAACAACCCGCTCTGATACCAAGTGTTGGGTTCGGTGCGGTGGATTCAGAGGGGGGGTGAATGAATCTCCCCTTAAAAATATAGCCTAATTAAAAACTAATGCTCAGATATGCGGACTTAAAGAATAGTTGCAGATATATTCTAAAGATACTTAGAAGGATCTCGCAAAGCAACATAAAGAATTAGCTCTCACTCGATCCTAAGCAAACATCTAATGTGCGCAGCAATGAGATGAACACATAAGGAAAATCAAACCACAAGTGAACACCAAGATTTTTAAGTGGTTCGGTCCACAGACCTACGTCCACCCCTCACTCCAAACCGGAGTGAGGCTTCCACTAGCAACAGCTAGAAACCGCAGACTCAGTCTGCAAACAAGTGCTGCCAAACAGCTTGACCAGGGGAACAACCTCCCCTCTTCCTCTAGACTGGAGGGAACCCACTAGTGACACACAGTCACTAGCAACCAGAGACAAATGTCTCTCTTCCTCCAGACCAGGAGGGAACCCACAGGTAGCAACCACTACCTGCAAACCCGGAGTCAGAGACTCCCTTCCTCTGAAATTAGAGGGAACCCACAAGCGAAACTCACAGTCACTTGCGAACCGGAGACACAGTCTCCCTTCTCCTGAGTCCATAGGAGGAACCACAAGTGACACATAGTCACTTGCAAACCGGAGACACAGTCTCCCTTCTCCTGAGTCCACAGGAGGAACCCGACCTCCAACCAGAGAATCGGAAGAACAATAATCCGTTAAAAAGAAAATAATAAACGAAAATACAGCAACTGAAAGCTGAAAATAAAGCACAAGTAATATAGCTCTTGAAGGAGCAGTTCTGGCTTGGATTTGATCCAAATGCCTGACAATCACTATCTCTCTCTCTTTCTCGGCTCGAGCTCTCTATCTCTCTCTTTCTCTTCTGCTCTTCTTCTCTTTCTCTTTTCTCTGGATCGAACAGGCTCTCTATTCTTTCTCTCTGCTTCTGCTCTTCTGCTTCTGTTCTTCTACTTCGATCGTCCATCACCTGAGGAAGAAGACTTCCTTTTATAGCAGCAGCAAGCAAGAGGGTGTGTGGCTTCCACATTTCCCGCCCAGAAGCTTGGACCACGTGGCAGCATCCTGTCAGCCCTTCCAGCCTCGGATCACGTGCCAGGTGCCAACCTCGGATCACGTGCCTTCATTAAGCTTCACGAACAGAACCTGTCAGACAGTCAGATAGAGTTATCAGTTTAATGTCGACACCTTGTACATACTTTGTATTGTAATGCAGTGTGTAAACTTTGCAATGTATGGACTTTGCAAAGCGAAGAGAAAGTATAGACTTAGAGTGAACGATGCACAAATGCATGAACCACACAAACTGTATAGACTTAGTGTGGCTTGAAGCACAGAATGCAATGGCTAAGGTTATGAGTGTATAGACTCTGCATGCGTGCTACATCAATGTACAGACTTGCTGACAATGAGTGTGCAGACTCTGCTTTGAACAATGTATAATGTATAGACTTAGTCATGCGTGTAGCAAAGACAATGTACAGACTATGCCATGCTCACAGTTAATGCATGTACAAACTTGTATGAGGAACATGTTGTACAGACTTAGACGAATGACCCACAAGCTGCAATGTGTAGACTTGAAGACTTGTGCATACTAGACAGTGCATGGACTTGATGAGCATGCAGCACACTATGTGCAGACTTCGTGAACATGCAAGTGAGTGATGTACAGACTTGCTAAACAATGCATGCACAAGACGCTAAGGAATGTACAGACTTAGTGTCTTGAGTATAGTGATGCACAGATCAATGTATAGACTTGATTGATGTGCAGGCATGCAGCAAATGTATAGACTTGACGAAATGTCCATGCGATGCAACAGGACTCTGTACAGACTTAGCCTGAGCAAGGGCTGTACAGACTTTAGCAATGAATGTGCAGACTTGATGCAATGCAAGGCAAACGAATGTATGGACTTTCACAATGTATGGACTTGCCAAAGGAAAGGCTATACAGACTTGAGCAAAGCAAGGGCTGTACAGACTTGAGAAAGCACGATGTATAGACATTGGCAAATCTGCGATGTATAGACTTGAAGCATGTGAACATGGCGCTTTACAGACTTGAGGAAATGCATGCAATAGTGCAATGTATAGACTTAGTGCAATGCAAAGGCTATATAGACTTTGAGACTTGAATGCATGGTGGGGAATGTACAGACTTTGTCTGTGACACATGCAATGTACATACTTCCTATATGCTCAAGTCCAATGTATATACTTGCTGAGATGACGCACTTGAAGAATGTACATACTTTAACCCTTGAACATGCATGAACACGTGAAGTGTGCAAACGTTGTACAGACTTGCTAAGTGAGACGCAACATGAGACGCTCGAATGTACAGACTTGCTAAGTGAGACAATGACCGTACAGACCTGAATGATGTATGCACTTCACAGAGATGCTCAGTGATGTTGTGCCCCTATGGTCTTGATGATTGGTTTTGATGATAGCAAACACTATAAGTCACCATATGCATGTGTGTATGAAAGACCTTGTTGATTCATTTAAGTGCATTCATATGTGTTCATGTATTTGTGAAGCATTCATATGTGTTCATGTATTTGTGAATGTGTGCTTGTGAATGGCATTCAGTTGTTCTGTCTGACATCTGGACAAAAGTGGGTCGACCCCCCTCTTAGATGGGTCGACCCCCCCAAGATTCGCATGTCTATACATTGGCTGCTGCATGCTCACACGATCATTTAAGTCCATACATTGCTTCTAGCATGCACACACACACCCATGTATATACACTGCTGCATGCTCACTGCATTTGATGTCCTATCTGCACATTGCTTAAGTCTGTACAGAGTTAACATTGTCTCGCACACAAATTCACTTCCAAGTCTATACATTCTTGCATATTGTGCTTCACGCTTTGTTCAAGTCTATACACCCTGTTGCATATTGAACGTGAAGTCTATACATCGTCCAGAGCCTTATTGCATTGTGTCACAAAGTCCATACATTCACATGTAGGCAAAGTCTGCACATTGGTAGCACTGTGCAAGTCTATACATTGCCTTTGGGCATCCAAATCTACACATTGCCTTTGGGCATCCAAGTCTATACATTGGCAGTGTGTCTGTGTTTCAAGCCATTCGTCAAGTCTACACACTATCCTGTAGCTTGGATGAGTCATCGATTTCCAAGTCTATACATTGCTTGGCACTCACCAAGTCTGTACATCGCTTCAAGCATTCCAAAGTCTGTACATCGCGTGCATCATTAAGTCTAGACATTGCACTGTAGCTTGCTTAGTTGAAGTCTATACATTGCTGATCGAACGTAAGTCTATACATTCCAACCTTTTCATACGTTCGCTGCTTTAGCTACACATCAAGTCTACACACTGCATATAGGCAAAGTCTGCACATTGTGCCTTGAAGATGTTCAAGTCTAACATTGGTTTTCACTTCTAAGTCTGTACATTGGCATATGCATTCACTGTAAAGTCTATACATAGCTGCGTCATATTCAGCGTCTCATATGCATATTTGAGTCAAAGTCTGTATAGCCCAAGTCTGTACATCCACTGTCTCACTTGGACTTGAAGTCTATACAGTGGACCGTCTCTGTCAGCATCTCAAGCTGCAAGTCTGTACAGAGTCTGGCAGCCTACAGTGCATCGTCTCTTCAAGTATGTACAGCCTTGGCATATGCATCATAAAGTCTAAACATCGTGTGCTTCGAAGCTTTCAAGTCTGTACATGGTCTTGGTATTTGCATTGAAGTGTATACATTGGTCTTCGTTTCAAGTCTATACATTGGCTTAGGGTTTCCAAGTCTGTACACTAGTCCTCAAGCGTTCCAAGTCTGTACATTGGTTCAGGCTTACCAAGTCTGTACATTAGCCTCAAGCTTCACAAGTCTACACATTGTCTTCATGGCATCGCAAGTCTATACAGCCTGCATGCATCATAACGCCAAGTCTAAACATCGTGGGCTTCGGTTCTTCAAGTCTGTACATCCTTCAAGGGCCAAGTGTATACATCGTTCACAGCACACACGTTCAAAGTCTGAAGTCTATACAGCCTTGCCATGTGCATTCATAAAGTTTATACATCGCTCAAGTTAGTACAACATGCTTTGTCGTTCAAAGTACAAAGTCTATACATAGCAGTGTTCAAGCTTTCAAAAGTCTGTACATTCCCTTCTGTAATGTTCATGCATCGATTGTCAAGTCTGTACAACGTTCGCTTAAAGTCCATACAGCGGTGTCTATACATTGGCTTACTTCTTCATGCATTTGCTAGTCTCTACAGCAACTAAGTCTATACATTATGTTGCATCGCATGCATTACCTAATGTCTATACATTGCGTCCCACAGCCTGCACAGCATGTCTATACAACGTCCAGCTGCCTGCCGCAAAGTCTGTACATTGTGTCCCACAGCATGCATCGAAGTCTATACATTGTTGACAGCCTGCACTGCATGCCACTTTAAGTATGTACATCCATATGTGCATTGTGCATTGTTCAAGCCAAAGTCTGTACATTGATATGTTGCTTTGATGCCGTAGCCAAGTCTATACACTCGCTGGTGTGCATATGCAAAGTCTGAACATTGCCACATGCATTACCTTTGGTAAAGTCCATACATGGTCAGGCAGCCTGTCGCAGCAAGTCTATACATCGACTGGCAGTCTTCAGCAAAGTCTGAACATTGCATCATTGTGCATGCATTGTTTTCGTCAAGCCTATACACTACATCATATGCATTCTACAGCATGTGTTATCAAGTCTATACACTCGTCCTCCTTCACACGACTAACTCTATACATCCATTGTCTTGCCTGCTGAATAAAGTCTGTACACTGTCTTCAGCTGATATTGTTCATCGACTGAACTTTTAATTAATCTTACAGGTGTCTGGGCACGTGATCCGATGTTGGCATCTGGCACGTGATTGTTGACACCCATTTTATACCGATAATTTGAGTCGTTTCTCTTACTCCCATTAGTTGATGCCTCGAGTTGTCCATCATTCATTGGGCCATTTTTTGTGGCACGTCTTGGGCTCATTTTATGGGTCGTCTCCCTCCTTGGTGAAGTCCGTGGCAATTCAGGGCTTAATGGACCTTGGCTTTGGTCAAATGAACGTTTCATAGCATACACGGCCCAATCTCAGCCGTTCAGATAATGAGCGGTTAAATATGGACCGTTCATACATTTTGTTAATTGCTGAGGTCTTTTCTGAATATTCACCGACAGGCTGTGGTGCGGCCCTATTAGGACCGTTCAAACCAATGGACGGGCGTATTACAACCGCCTATACCTCAGAGTCCTACGCACGCCCATTTCCTCAGATAATTATCCAATTATCCGAATTATCACCGACAGGGTGAAACGGTTGGCTATTGGCCGCTCTACACTAGAACGGTCTCACTAGAACCATTCACCTTTGAGGGTCCAACGGCGGGCGTTTCGGCCAGTTAGAGAGATAATTGGGTTTGATTTTCTGATTATCTGAATTTTCACCGACAGCTTGGACGGTCTGAACCCGACCGCCCAAATGTTGCGCGGTCTATCGTAAGACCGCTCATCCCATCGGATGAGGCTTTTTAACAGACTTTTGTCTCTTTTATTCATGGCTTTATCCCCAATTTGTTTTGATGATTTCTACTTGGATAATCAACCATTTTTGATGCCGTTTCGACTGGATAAGAGATTATGATAATATCTATGATTTATCTTTTATAATCTCGACCCAAAAATACCTAAAAACCCTAATTTCTAGGTTGGCTTTCTAGGCTCTATAAATAGACCCTAGTGGCCGGACGTCGAAAGGGGGAAGATTTTTGGTCGACGACGAAGCCCTGCCGCATTCCTGAGCAAGCTAGCACCAAGGAGGGAGGCTCTCTACGTCCTTACGAGCCTCCGGTTCAGGGAGTATTCCGCGTGTTGAGTCATAGTGTCGTCTCTCGATTTCTTCATCATCTGTTGCATGCATTGCTTTTCCCCCACGTCTTCCCTCGTTTTCGTTTCCATGCACACATCCACCCATGCTTTTGTCACCCTAGGGGTTTAAAATCCCCCAGGTATTCCTCTTTTCATTAATTTATGCTTAATCCTCCTTATGTGAACATGTACTACGTCTTTTAGTTCTAATTTGGGTGTTTCTCTTGTGTCTTTACACTGTTTTGCAGGTCAGCACTTCATCAGCACGAGGCCCATCCCCTCTGGCCGGCCGGAGAGGGTGGAGGTCGAACCCTTGTCAGCTTGGTGCGTGAAGGGATTGAGCGGCTTCCCTTTGGCTGTTCAACATGTGGTGCGGTTCATTGACGACCGTTATTCCTTGGAGTGCGGTCTACCTTCCACCGTCCGTCCCACGGCAGCAGCTCCTCCCGCCTCCTTTGCAGCGTACAAGGACGGTCTGTCGTAAGACCGCGTCAATTCAAGCGGTTCCTAAAGAACTGTTCATCTCTCCAGCGCTGCAACTCCCTCCTTTCCAAGGTACGGCGTGCCGGTCACATGCGGTGCCTTTGTGGCGATCACGGTCCTTTCTTTTGTTCTCTACTTTATTTCGTTATTTACCCATTACGCATTGGTCCACGCGCTTGATGCACCCTGATTCTTAGAGAGAGGAGAGGAAAAATATATATCTACACCCCTTTTGTGGTGATCATGGTGGGACACCTAATGCCCATCGTGCTGTTGAGATTGCTGACCCTCTTTCTTTGTGTCCAAGTTTTTTGTCCTTCCCAAGAGTGATTTGCAGGTTGGGGTGCGTTTCCGTCCCTTGGGACCTGAGCGGTTCTCCCAGAGCCGCCCAACACAGACACGGTTGACATTCCACCGTTCAACCCTGCAGTCCGAGCCAGCTTCGCCGGTCTTTCCTGTTACAGACGGTGCCATATACACCGTCCAATATTTAGAGCGGTCTGGGTCTAGCCTGTTGACACCCGTTTTATACCCAATAAGTCGGGTCATCTCCTTGTTTCATTCTATATGATGCTCCGAGTTGTTCACTCTTCATTGAATCTCTTGATCAGTTGAGACCTATTTCTTGGGTCTTAATTCCTGGATTAAGAATTGGCTCCTGGTGGCGTTTCGTTGGCAACAGCTTAGCAACCCTTCATTGCTATTCTTGAAACTCAATGGTAATAACGGTCCGAACCAGGCACGTTGTTTCATTATAACGCATGGGGCCTGGACCGTTACTCTTTGAAGAGTCCTAAGGCTTAAGGCCTCGTTTTCAGTGCTTATGCTTTTTCCACGTTGATAATAACGGTCTGTCGTGTAGCCGTTGTTTCATTCTGACGCCCTATGCCTTGGCCGTTGCTTCCTTGAAGAGTCCAACTTGTTGGGTCTTCTTCCCGTTGATCTTATCTTTTAGGGATAAGGTTGATAGTAACGGATGGTCCTCGATGCGTTGCTTCCAAGTGGCGGTCTATCGTGCAGCCGTTACTTCCTTCCGAGGGTCCTGGCAGTTCAGGCCTTTTCTCTGCTACTCCGTGGTCGAGATAAGGGTTTGGATTGACGATATCTCTTGCAAATCTGATCCTCAGGACCTTCCGTTCGATTCTATGGACTCTTGGTGATATTATCTTCGAGGATTTGCTAAGAGTTATCTCTTTATCTTGCTTGATTATCCTCTGCTCGACCTGAGAGTTTGAGGGTTTATAAATAGAACCCTTGACTTCATGGCCCGAGGAGAGGAAGATTTGAATTCACGACGAAGTGCTGCCGAACTCAGGAGCCATCTTCATCCAGGAGGAACTGCTTCCCACGTCCATCCATCTCATAATCAAGGGAGTACTTTGGTTTTGGTCTTTCAAGTTCATCATTGCATGCTTGAGTTCTTCCCTGGTTTTTTCTCAATCAAAGCATTGTCCCTCCTCTTTCTCCACGTTTTTCACTGTGCTCTAAGCATATAAACATCTTCCCAGACTTTTAAAACACCCAGAGGGGTTAAAAAACCAAAAACTCCCCGGTAATCCACTCTCCTTTTGATGATGTTAAGTCCTTTGAGAATTGATGCTATGCTTGTGAAAAGGACTAATTGAGGTTATTGTGTTTGGTCTTTCTACATCTTTGGCAGGTTTACAGGTTCATTAACACGAGGCCCAGGTCTTCTAGCCGGCTGGAAGAGTTGGAGTTCAAAGAATTCAAGCTTTGTTACTGTAGGTTATCTGACGGTCTTGTGCAGGCGCGTCACTCTCTTCCGGCGGTCTATCGTATGGCCGTCACTTCCAAGTAGCGCACAGGGTTCTGACCGTCACTTCTAAGTTGATCTGCAGGCTTTCTCTGGTTTTCTCTCCCGTGGGCGGGTGTTTCATCCACCTATTTCCAAGGTATATTCAGGTCTTTGACTTGTTTTTACTTTGGTGGCGATCACATCTTTCCTTGGTATTGGGCATTAGCTGTCTTCTTCATCATATCTTTCTATTTTCCTTGCTTGTTCCACCTTCACGGTGTGTTTTTGTTTACTCCTTGCTCCACGCCCCGGCGTGTGTTTTCCTTTTCCTTAGCATAGTTTGATTGAGATAGCATGCCCGTGCTAGAGCTAGCTATGATTGCCTAGGTTCATGATCACATGTTCATAGGTTTGAGTAGATCTTTGATTGCTTGTTTGTCATCTTACCATATCACTTTTCAAACTTCAAAAGAAAGATAGAAGATAGATAAATAAATATCAACAGATAATTTTTTGGCGATCACGGTGGGACAACTTGTGCCAATCGTGCTTTTGATTCTTATTTAAACCTGCCATCATCTGCTTGTTGAGTTGCCTTTTGTTTCCCCTTTGTTTACTGCTCATTCTGGTGTTCTGAGTTCTCTGACGGCCCGGTGTCCCCGCATCACAGTCCTCTGACGCAGGGGCATTAGACCGCCGCTTTGGTTCTGCTGTGTGAGCTTCCACGGGCTTTCCGGTTACTTTGTCTGGGTTTGGTTCCCTGGCTCATCTGACGGTCTCATCCCCCTGCGTTATATATTATCTGGCCTTCGACCGTTATTGTGCTCTGACGCAGGGTCCTTCGACCGTTATTCTCCTGGCAGGTACGCATCCGAGGTGCATTTATTTTCGCAGTTTTTGCTGTGATTTATTGCTTGGGTGATACTTGACCTCCTTCTTGCTTTGCTCATATCTCCATATCATTGTGTGCACCATTGATTGTTAGATTCTAGGCTAGACTTTGCATGCACTCCGGTGCGCATAGGGTCATTCATCTTTTCATACATTAGATTGCATTTTCCTACCTTGTTGTGAGGACCTCTCGTCTCCATATTCCTTGGGGCCGACTAGAAAATCACAGCAGGGACCTCCATAAGTCCCCGTGAGCCGTGGATTCCCACACGGACACCGGGCCGGTTGTACCTTTCCTACCACGTGTCTAGGGTTGCATAAATGAAGGAGTGATCCCACTGAGAGTCAAACCAAGTCCCATATCCATCTCCTACTAGGAACCCATTGTTGAGAGCACATATGAATCAATTCACTAAAGTTCCAGAGGAGAAATCATAAGAACCTTGTTGCATCATCTTAAACAACTTGGTTGATTTTGAGTGTCTTCATCTCTTATCACTTACATCTTGTTAGAATCACCTAAGTTTGGTTGCTTATTGAGTGTTTTTGTGTTGGTTGTTTTTGCATTTGTCAAGGTTGTCCATTGCATGTGGAGTTGTTTTCGTCCATCTGAATCATCTCCTCGAGTCAGTTCCTTCTTCACATTCTATTCTAATCCCCTCTTCGAGTCCACCATGGCGTCCTTCAATCCTCCTCGCTCCCAAGAGGACTCTCTTCCTCAAGGGCTCCTTGAAAACCCCCCTAGGGTTACTACATTTTCCTCTGGAGAGGGGACTGCCCCTCTCCCATCCTCCACTTCTATGGAAGGTGGTCAAGCTACCCCTTCTCTCTCTACTCCTCCCGCGGGCTCCGTCCTTCATATGATAGCCCAATTGGATCCAACCCAACTCCAAGTTCTATATCAAGCTATGCAAGGGTCCAATGCTTCTCCCTCTGCCACTATCCAAGGTCAATCTAATCCTTCCATTATTGGGCCGTCCGTTCAGCCCACTCCGATTGATCTCACTCCGGTCCAACCCCGGACCATCACTTTCGCTGGCGTGGAGATGGGCCAATCATCTAATTCAGCCCATCAATCTTTCGATAAAGGGAAGTCACCTATCCCTTCCTTTGTCCAGGTGGATCATCACAACTCTGATTCGGTAGCTCTGCAGCCCCTTATGAACCCTCCCGATTTCTTACACCCTCAGCAAGGAGTGGCCCAAAATCAGTCTAATCCGGGTCTATCTCAGGCCCAATATCCTTCTTACGGGCCTCCTATTTCCACTCTATCCTTCCACTCCTTCTTACGGGCTCCCGCCTGTTTCTACAGTCGTTCCATCTGCCCCTCAAATACAATCGGCATCCTTCACTACCCATGCTCCCTCCCGAGAGCAGGACTTGCTTGACAAGTGGGCCACCATGCAGCAATAACTCGACTTTCTCCAGAAAAGGGTTGGCCCACAATCCTTGGCCGATATTCCTGTTCTGAGCTTCCAGAACATCCGGTTCCCTCCGCAATCAGAGCTCCCCAACTATCGCAAGTACGATGGGAATAGCAATCCCTTCATCCATGTGAGGGATTTTCTTTATGAATCGGCACAGTTCCAATATGATGATCGCCTCATGGCGTACTTATTCCACCGATCTTTGGACAGTGTTGCTCTAGAATGGTTCTATTCTCTACCACTGAAAGAGGCCAAGAGTTTCAAGGTAGTAAAGGACAAATTCATCCAGCAGTTCCAAGACAGGGTCGGCCCTGAATATTCATTTACAGATCTAGTGGCCGAGAAGATGAAGCCGGATGAAGAGTTCGCCACCTATGCAGACAGGTGGAGACAAATGGCCGCTAGAGTACCGGGCCACATTCCGGAGGAAGAGAAGGTCAAACTGCTGATTTCCAATGCCACCCCGACCTTCCGCAACATCCTGGCCATGAATGACATAGCCAACATGCATCAACTCTATAGCCGGGCGCGCTTCATCCAGACTCAATTCAAGGACTCCCCTATCCATTCCCTCTTTGAAAACCAAAAGCCCAAGTGCCACAAGAAACCACAAGGGCCGGTTACTGAGGGAGTCCAAACAAATGAGCAAGTACAAGCCGTTGCTTTTCCATATCAAGCCGCACCTTTCCGCTACAACCAAAACCCCCACAATCCACAAAACTCCGCTCCGCAAAACTTCCAAGCCACTCCACAAAACCCTCCCCTCGCCTTCACCATTCGGCAAAACACCTTCGCCACACCACAACAACTATCACCACCACCACAATACCATAACGTCCCTCCACCCAACGGCTACAACAACAACAATCCAAATAGCAAGCGCCCGGCTCCCAGGAGAGCCCAGTATCCTCCATTGCCGGAGACACTTACAGATATCTTCTCGGCACTCATGTCAGTAAATGCAATCCAACTTCCTCCGGAACGGCCCGTGTGGAACCCGGCAGTCGATCAGACTAAGTATTGTATGTTCCACCGGCAGCCGGGCCATACCATAGAAGGATGTTTTCAGTTCCGAGATCTTGTGTATGACCTACATGAAGGGCAGAGAATCGACTGGGCCGAAATGCATAGGGCCATTGTTGAGATTAAAGAAAAGAGAAGGCAGCCGCAGGGGCAGCAAGTGCAGCAGCACCAAGCACCGCAGCCGCAGTAGCCGCCACAACAGCAGCAACCATAGCAAGTTCAAGACCTGGGCATCCATCAGAACCCGATGCCAAATCATCCACCCGCTCCTCAGCAGTAGTTGCCAGCACCAGCGCAAGTAAACATGGTCCAGCCACCGGCCCCCAACGCCGGATGGTCTTTCGATGATGATGGCGCCACACCGCGGGTCATGGACCTCCACCATAATCACCGCAATCCTCCCTTCATCGGCCCTGCGCAGCCGACACCCTCTCAACTCGTCCTCCCATTCACACCCACTCCAGCAAATCCTCTACCACTTTCCATTCCATCATACCCTCCATCACCTGCTCCCATCACCGTCACCACATCACCACCCAATCCTTCACCCATTCTTACCCAGCCGCTAGCCTTCCCTCCACCCGCATCAACATTCCTCACCACCCTGCCTTCCACCAATCCTTCATCCATCATCCGCGCACCGCCCATTAACCTCACCAACCCTACGCTCCACCAAACCGCCTCCCCCGCGCCACCTATTCCATTCATCCATCCAGCAGGGCCCATCATACTATCTTCAGATGCCGCGGCAAATTGTGCTTTAAGGAGCGGGAAGATGTTCCATCGGAATTACGCTACTACTTCTAATCCCCAGTCCTCTCAACCGGTGGCCGAGCAAGAAGAAACTGAACCTTTGCCGGGTACTCAATATGACTTGCTGCATCATCTGGATCGAGTACCCGCCAAAATATCTGTGCTGGAGCTGATCAAAAGGTCCACCCTTCATCAGGATGCGCTGAGGGACTTCTTACAGAAGGTAACGGTTAGCGAAGACATGGCAGTTGATAGCCTACCAACGGCACTAGCAACTATCTCTAAAGGGCCGGCAATCACATTCTCTGAAACCGAGCTTGCACCTCCGGGGGCTCGGCAAATGCCACTCTGCATAACAATTACCCTGAACAAAGTCGACATTGAGGCAGCGCTGGTTGACACAGGGGCCTCAATTAATGTTTGCCCACTCAGCACCCTCCGAGCATGCAACATATCTGAAGAGTTACTACGGCCTACCCCCACCACTATAGCAGCATATGACAACTCAAGGCGAGCATGTCACGGGGTAGTCACCATTCAGGCAGAGCTCGGGCCCCTTACTCTGGCCATGGAATTCTATGTTCTTGATATCGGCCCTATGTTCAAGGCTATCTTGGGTCGTCCCTAGATTGACACACTCGGCGCCGTGCCCTCCACCGCACATCAGTGCATTAAATTCCCCTTCCAAGGGAGGGTCGTCAAAGTTAAGAGCTTATCCACAGTACAGTCAGTAAAGGCTATTTCAGAGCAGGTTCTTCCCACACTCTGGCCAAGCAGCCGGCCCGTTCTGTCAGTGTTGGATTTGAACTTTCCTTGGGCTTACACATCCCCTAAGCCCGTCGCTATTCCAGTTAATGTCAAAGTGAAGCCGCAGATTTGAGATTCAAAGGGGTGGAACATTATATTGAAACTGGGCTATCAACCGGGGAGAGGCCTCGGTGCGCAACTGCAAGGGATGACTAAGCCTATACCTAAGGGAAGAAAAATGGGTAGGAGAGGTCTCGGCTACAAAGAGACAGCATTATCTATGATGGGTGATTCTGGGCCGCTCACCTAGGATTATCATCAACATTTTGTCAAAGGGCCTCTCCAGCCTGGCACATTAGCTCCAAAGCCGGTTCAGCAAGAAAGGAATACAGTTTGTCCAATTGCCAGTCCGCCGCCCTTGCCAGGAGGGTCAGATGATGACATGCTCGACTACAGTCAGGCCTTGCAGGGGCTCTTTCATGAGGAAGAATGTCAGAAGAAGCAAGAGGTTCGACTGGTGCAATGGAGGCCGAAGAAGCAGCCTATTGTTGATTTACAGAAGGAGGGGAGCCCCCCAATTGCCTTTTCTTGGTCTCCCTCACGCCTCCAATCTATTTTCCAGCAAGGGGACTTCATACCCCGCCTTCCTCCCATCATAATAAATCCATCTTTCATTGATCCACCCGAGATTATATTTGTTCCTTGTGCTTGCGGGAAGTGCCCACCCATTGATCTATCCACTCTCTTCACTCCTCCTCCTCCCAACGCACAACTCCACGAGATGTGGTTCTCTTCTTCCGATCCTTTCTTCGACTGCATTTTCCCCGAGCTGTTCCCTATGCAGCTCCCACCTCCTCCATCTTGCTGTGTAGTCTCCGCTGATCTCCAAAAAAAAAATGTCAAATTTGAAACAGAGATTTCAGTGGAAGATTACGCTATCCTGTCGCCATCTTCCTCCCAGAGGCACGAGTCCCCTGCACCTTCCCTTCCACTAGGTCTTCTGTCCCCTAGGTTAGGATTAGGGTCCGTCGAGTCTAGGGAAGTAGAGTCAGTCAGGTCTAGAGAAGTAGGGTCTTGTTCCAGGTCGTCTAACCCTTCCTCTGCTGAGCCACGCTTGCTGGCGCATCCTTCCCGGTCTGTTCCTGATAGATTCTTGCAAGATTTAGCTCAGCACTGCCATGCTCTTTTGAAGTGCCCAGAATTTGTTGCTACGGCAATCGTAATTGAAGACAACGAGAAAATAGAAGGGGTGTGGAGCGATGACGGATTAGGCGTCTATGAGATTGTGGATGAGAAGGATCCAATTAATGAAGACAGCGATGTAGATGACACCGCCGACTTATATGCACAAGGATTGAAAAGATTCGACGAGCCGTCGTCGTCGGTGGACGAACCTACAAAGGAAATCAATCTAGGAATCGAAGAAGACCCAAGGCCCATCATGATTGCTGCTAATCTCCCTTCACAAGTAGAAGAGGAATTGATTAAGGTCCTAAGGGAGTATGGCGATTCCTTCGCCTGGTCTTACGAGGACATGCCAGGTCTTGACCCCTCTTTAGTGGAACATCGACTCGTGCTTAAACTAGGGGCAACACCTGTGAAACAACGGTCAAGAAGATTTCACCCCCACATGGCCTTACGGATCAAAGAAGAGGTCGACAAACTATACAAAGCCAGATTCATCAGAGTAGTTTTGTATCCTCAGTGGGTGGCAAACATAGTCCCTGTTCTCAAGAAGGATGGAAAAGTGCGCATATGCATTGATTTCAGGGATCTAAACAAAGCATGTCCCAAAGATGATTTCCCGCTACCCCATATAGACGTCCTAGTGGATAACACTACTGTAGACATATGTTTTCCTTCTCTCTCCCTTCACTAAGGGTCAAAGTGCATCAGCTGCGTGGAACAACGTGAGACGGGTAAACCACGAAAGTGAGAGGAAGAAGAGAAGACAGGGAACAACGAAGAATACCGTGATCGCCACCAAGATGCCGTACGTGATAGACACGCCGTACCTTGGAAAGTGAGGAGACACTCGCCTTAGTGCACCGCTGAGGGATGAACGGTTCCCTTAGGACCGCCAGACGTTGAGCGGTCTCACGATAGACCGCCCTGGGACGCTGCGAGAACGCAGGAGGAACTGCTGTAGTGGAATGGACGGCACAATGGGGACCACACTCCTAGGAAGAACGGCCGTTGATGAACCGCACTTAAGTTGAGCGGCCAGAGTACAACCGCTCAATACCTTCACGCAGCAAGTTGAAAAGGGTTCGACCTCCACCCTCTCCGGCCGGCCAGAGGGGATGGGCCTCGTGCTGATGAAGTGCTGACCTGCAAAACAATGTGAAGACACAGAAGGAACACCCAGATTAGAACTAAATGACGTAGTATGCGTTCATGTGAGAAGAATGAAACATAATCAAATGGAAAGGAGGATACCTGGGGGGTTTTAAACCCCTAGGGTGACAAGAACGTGGGTGGGTGTATGCATGATAATGAGAAGGAGAGGGTACGTGGGGAAGAAATGATGCATGCAATGAAGGAAGGCGGCGAAAGCTACAAAACGAAAGAACTATGAAAACTGGGCTACTCCCTGAACCGGAGGCTCGTAAGGACGTAGAGAGCCTCCCTCCTTGGTGCTAGGTCGTTCGAAAATGCGGCAGAGCTTCGCCGTCGACCAAAATCTCCCCCCCCCCTTTTGACATCCGGCCATAGGGTCTATTTATAGAGCCTAGAAGGCCAGCCTCGAAATTAGGGTTTATAGACCTTTTCAGGTCAAACTCACAAAAGATAATTCGTAGATAATATCATAATCTTCCATCCAGATGAAATGGCATCAAAAATGGTTGATTATCCGCGGAGAAATCATCAAAATAAGTTGGGGATAAAACCATGGAATAAAGGGATAAAATTAGTTGAAAATCAACAGCCGACGTCTTGCACGGTCTTACGATAGACCGCTCAAGGTATGGGCAGTCTTATTCGGACCGTCCATCCTGTCAGTGGAAACTCGAATAATCAGAAAATTATCCCAACTATCTCTCGAACTGGCCGAAATGTTCGCCGTTGGACTCTGAACATATGAACGGTTGTATTGAGACCGTTTTCGTTTAGGGCGACACTAAACCGACCGTTTCACCCTGTCGGTGATAATTCGAATCATTTGGATAATTATCTGAGAAAATGGGCGTGCGTAGGACTCTGAGATATAGGCGGTTGGAATAGGCCCGTCCATGAGCTTGAACGGTCCTAATCACACCGCACAAAAGCATGTCAGTGAATATTCAGAAAAACCCTCAGAAATTAGCCAAAATTTATGAACGGTCAATATTAAACCGCCCATATTTTGAACGGCTGAGGTTAAGCCGTTCATGCCCTTTATGTACTTGATTCTTGTAAAATAGTTCAATTGACCAAAGCCAAGGCCCATTAAGTCCCGAATCACCACAGATTGCACCAAGGAGGGAGACGACCCATAAAACGAGCCCAAGACATGCCACCAAAATGGCCCAATGAACGATGAACAACTCGAGGCATCAACTAATGGGAGTAAGAGAAACGGCTCGAATTATCGGTATAAAACGGGTGTCAACAGATGCCCCTCCTTAACGCCCTCTTTGCAGGGGAGCGAGTGGAGGTGAAGCGGAGGTGACATGGAACATGGAGGTGGAGTGGAAATGCAGCGGAGTGGACCGGAAAAGCGGGCGTTAAGGTAAAATGACACTCGTTTCTACCAACAGTCGGCGGGAATCTTTTGAAAAATGTTGAACCGAGCGTCAGGAGTAATTGATCAAAAGGCGACGCCAATCTGGAGGGACTAAACTAAATGAAACAAACCGACAAGACCAGCCTCATGGGGGACACAATCCCGCGGTCCAATGAGGGGGCCATAAAAGAAAGAATGCTAAAGCTCCAGACGGGGACCTTTCAGTCAACCGACCCCAACAAATCGACCAAAGAAAACCTTCAAATTCAGAGTGGGATTAGTTCATCTTACTCGAACATTTGAACACACAGCCGACCATCGCTCGACGGGACACTTCTTAAGCACACTATGGGGCGTGAAAGCTCAAAAGGATGCGTATGATGCATGCTGGGCTAAAATAAAAGAAATCGTTAAAACGAATGCGAAGAAAGATTAAAATATAAAATATTCGAGAGTAGTGTTGCTGAGCTGGGAACATCAGAGTCAAGATACCCTCCGCAACCACAACGTGCGGATAGAACCATCCTCCTCGTGACATCCCAACTTAACGGCCTATCCGAAGGTTAGGTACATGAGCCTGGATCATCATCATTTTTGTTGAAGGGGAACATCAGATCCTCGGACACGTAGGTAACCTGTCGGCTCCCGAAATAGTATAATGTAATACCATATAATTAATGCAATAAGGGATTTAGGGCTAGAAGGCCATACCTGACTTACCTGCGCGGGCGAAATGGCGAGACAGGCTGAAGTGATGCTGCATAAGATGGTTAAGAGATGTATTTCCAAAGAAAATATCAATATTCATGATATAAATATACCATCCAGACAAACGGTTGTATCTCAACCGTGCAATATTCCAAACGGCTCTATGTTAACCGCGCTTACCTGTCCTTCGAACATTTTTTTTATAGAGCCAGATACCGGGGATGCACGGTCGGGACCGCACCGTTTATAGCAAGAACGGCTCTTTCAGGGCCGCGAAGCCTAGAATTTCAACCGTCTTGAAATTAACGGTCAAGAGAGTCATACGGTTATAGATGGACCGTTTACCCGATGAACGGTCTAACGATAGACCGTTCTTCTCTGCAACCTCGAAAAAAAGAAACCCCCTCGTCTCCCTCCACCGTAACCGACGGTGGAAGGGATGAAGGGGCAAAAGCCCTTATTCACCCATTCCCTCGCTCTCTCCTCTCCACTCCCCTCTCTCTCTCAATCTCTCCCAAGCTCTCTTGATGACCCGGACGAAACACCAGGCGGCCAGGCCGTCGGCCGCCGGTGAGGGCTCGCCGCCGCCGGAGCAACCGCCACCACCGCCGGAGGAGGGGGAGACACCCGGGGTGACGATGGAAGAACTCGCCATCGTTGCCGCCGACGAAGAGGCTACAGCCGGCGAGGAGGAGGTCACCGGAGGACCACCGCCCACGGGGGCGGCCAAGAAGCCCCGTGATCCCGAGGTAGGCCTCTCCACCTTAAACCTCATTTTCTTTTAATTTTTATTAATGCATGTTAGTTTAGAAATCCTTTTAGGGGGGGTTCTAGGTGCTTAGGAGTCAGTTAGGGGGGCCATGGTGGCCTTCCCGGCCGGCTGGGGGCGTTCACCGTCGTCGGGGACGACGACGGTAGAACGGTCCAACAGAAACCGTACGGAAAAACAATGCGGTCCACATAGGACCGCCCCACATAAACACGGCGTAGGGAGCGCCGTTCAAACTCACACAGCCAACGGGCCTCCAAAACCTCAATACGGTGAAGTTATCACCGTTCAAAATGTAGACGGACCATATAGGCCCGTTCAAATATGCATCCAAGGCAAAACAATACGGTCCTCACAGGACCGTCAACAATTCATACAGCCAAAGGTGGGCCGTCACTCCTTAGGAAGACGGGACGATAGACGGCGCATGGTAATCCGTCTAAGATGGGAACGGTTAATGATAGGCCGTTCAAAACGGGGAACCTGAGAAACAGAACGGTTTGATAGAGGCCGCTCAACTGTTAAGCGGTCCGCGATCAGCCGTTCTTCGAATCAAGATTTGGACCTTTGAGAATTTATTTAACTGAAACAAAATATGACACTAAATGACTAACATAAATGAGATGGATGAATGCAGGGGAAGCGTAGGACCCGTACCTCCTGGCTACAGGTCCGTGCAGTGTACCTGGCACTGCCGGACTTCCAGAGGGAGTGGTTGACTGCCATGGGGTTCGCCCCCTTCCTGAGTATTGAGGTGTGTCGCTTTGACGCAGCTCTGCTCTACGCCCTGCACGACCGCTGTGATCCAGTGAGTCGGACGTTCCTTTTCCCGTGGGGGCACATGGTCCCTACATTGGAGGACGTAGCCCGGCTTACTGGCCTACGTGTGTACGGGTCACCGGTCAGTGGGACTACTTTTCCCGACTACCGGGGGTTGGCTCGAGAGCTGCTCGGCCTACAGCTGCGGCACCCCGAGAGGCAGTCGACCCTTCTTTCCCGGGCTGCTCTCCAGGACAGCCTGGGTCTACGATGAGCGGGAGTTGCGGTCGGGGAGCGACTGGAGGAGCACTTGGAGCGGCTCGTGGGGCTGGCGAGACCGAGGGTTGCTGCGGGACCGGACCTGAGGCGGACAGAGTGCTGAGACGGTTCCTGATGCTGATGTTCGGGCGGCTTCTCTTCTCCACTCGGGCGGACGTGATGAGCTGTCGCTTCCTCCCTTTCCTCCAGGAGCTCGAGCACGTAGGCGACTACGCTTGGGGAGCGGCAGTCCTCGCCTTCCTCTTTGACACTCTCAGTTCGACGGCGCGTCGGACGATGCTTGGGGGCTTCTCCCCCTTACTCCAGGTACTACTCTCTACTCTAGATTTAATTATAATTTAATCATGCAACCCTATATGCTTGCTATAATGCTGACACGACTTGTGATGCAGGTATGGGCCTACGTGCGCCTACGTGGGCTAGGCAGGGGCGAGGAGACCAGGCCTGGGCTCCTGCCGATTGCACG
This sequence comes from Amorphophallus konjac, assembly GCA_022559845.1. Taxonomy (NCBI): domain Eukaryota; kingdom Viridiplantae; phylum Streptophyta; class Magnoliopsida; order Alismatales; family Araceae; genus Amorphophallus; species Amorphophallus konjac. The sequence goes on along the minus strand of CM040120.1, from coordinate 201,273,575 downwards.
GAGGTGGACAGCACCTCGGGAAATGATGGCCTTGAGGCGGCAGGTCCGGGAGCTGCAGGACGACTTGGACACCCTACCGTACACCTCGGTGTGCTTCTAGACTTAGACTCTTTAATTACGTGCTATTCTTATATGATGATAATGATGCTGATGCAGTTTCCTATTCCTTACAGGTATGGTGGACTCCTTATACGGAGGAGAGCCTGGAGGACCAGCCGTGGGTGACCGAGGCCTTGGCCTTCTCTGGCCGGGACGTGTGGCTACACTGCATGAATGTGGTGGAGCCACTATACTTTAGGTTAGTGATGAGGACCATTGGGGTCCATCAGCCGGCCGTAGAGTTCCCTGTGCCTGAGAAGGCGGGGGAACGGGTGACGAGGATGACCCGGGGACTCCGCGAGGCGTACGATTGGACAGCGAGGAACGCCGAGCAGGTTGCCGACTGGACTGCGCGAGGGCGAGTGGTGACTGCCCGGGCAGAGAGCGACAACGCGTACTAAACTGCGTACGCTCAGCACTACCGGGACCAGGTGTTCCGAGGCGCCCACCGACCGGTACGACTTCTAAACTTAAACCTTGTCTATTATGCTTATGGATGACACACTGACACATGAATCTTTTAAATGTAGGTTGACCCTGCAGGACGAGTGGTAGAGTTGTAGGGACTCCTGCACTCTACCATCCGAGAGAGAGATGAGGCCCGGCAGGCCCTGGCCCTACTGGTGAGTTTTTCTAAACCGTAGACTCTTTAAATTATACAGTTCTATATGATTATGATTATGCCTATGACTGACCTGGAGTATTTGGATGCAGCGCGCCGAGGGTGCTCAGAGGGCGGGACCAGACGCTCCTTCTTCCTCCTCCGTCCAAACTCCAGCAGACCGAGCCGAGCGGGATGCGGACTTCACTCGGATGGTAGAGCGGGCCAAGGCGGCCGAGGTGGCACTTGTGGAGAGGGTACGCAACTCTAAACTTCCCCTTTGCTTATTTATGCCTTAGGAAATGTATGAAATGTGACCAACTTACAATGATGTGTGAATGCAGACGTCTGAGCTGTCCCGCCTACGGGCAGAGTTGGAGCAGAGCAGAGCCGAGTAGCGGCTAGGGAGGAGGCAGCCCGTGTGTGGGAGGAGGTGGCACTGAGCCAGCCAGCGGGCACGGTGGAGATGGCACTCCTTCGGCATGAGCTAGAGCGACTCCGGGTGGATGCGGCGGAGTTGGTGCGAGTTTGAGCGGAGCGGGATCGTGCTCTGATTGAGATGTCCGGGCTGAACGGAGAGTTGCGGGTTTTTAGAGAGATGAGCCGGCGATCGCGTAGCGGGACTCCGAGCGGCAGCCACGGCACCCACGGCTCTGTGAGGAGTTTTTTTACAGGTTCCTCCGGCCAGCGGAGGAACGAGGAGGATGAGCGGCGCCGACGACGTCAGCGTAACGAGGCGACCTCAGCGATGCCTCCTCCAAAGAGGCATGAGGGTGAGGGGGACAGCGACGGGGGCCAGGGAGAGGGAGCTGCTTGACTTGTTGTACTGGGCCCGTCTTTTGTACATGGTGTGACATGATAGTGATGTGTCTATTCTTTTTGCTTGCTTTGTGGATGAATGTATGTATGCATGCATGAGTGGATGCAATGAGTTTGAGGAGTGCCTAGCCCGAGAGAGATGAGTGACGCACACGCCGACTTGAGTGAGATGAGTGACGCACACGCCGACCTGAGTGAGGTGAGTGACGCACACGCCGACTTGAGTGAGATGAGTGACGCACATGCCGACTTGAGTGAGATGAGTGACGCACACACCGACTTGAGTGAGGTGAGTGACGCACACGCCGACTTGAGTGAGATGAGTGACGCATACGCCGACCTGAGGCAGTAGGCTGATTGGGGGCAGAGTAAATGGGCGGTTCTCCCAAAGCCGTCCGTAGAGAAGAGCGGTTTTCCACAGACCGCTTAAATGGAGTTGGAACGGTTCAATATGAACCGTCGGAATATTTGAACGGCATATTTTGGGCCGCACAAGTCACTGGGCTCGGGCTTCCTTAGGGAGAAGAACGGTTGATTATGGGCCATATAAGAGATGGACGGTCTATCGTAAGACCGTCCAAGATAAGATCCTATTTGCTCGAAAGGGGACTCCCTGGAGAGTCCCCAGCCCGAGGGTAAGGCACTTGCACTTATCACAACCCTATCTAAACCCGTCCTAGACTTATCTGGGCCTAATCCTAAGAGGTTTAGGCTCCCTAATGAATCCTATAAGTAGTAGGGAGGTCTGAACCCTCAACTCACACATCCTCCCTTTCCCGAGGCCTAAATCCTTTGATTCTTGTCACCTCATCATGAAGAGGGCCTTTGATGGAAGTCCTGCGGAGGGTGCGTTGCTTGAAGGACCGCAGCCGGCTAGAAAGGAGCGAGAAGCGATTCAACGGCTAAGCTTGATTCCTCGACATCTCAGCGCCACCCCTATGAGAGAGGTGAGTTTGATCAGATTATGTTCAGATTTTCATCTCTCAACTTCCTCTTATATCCCCTTACACCCTTTGCCTTCTCCTTCTTCTCAGCTTCTCCCCGGTCCGAGACGCTTTTCTAGTTTAAAGTGGGTGGCTCCCATGGTTCGTGCATTGCCCCTCGGGGTGACTTACCTTCTCAAATCTTGGCACCTTCACTCCCTCTTAGTTCTAGGTCAGAACTACCCTAAGCTTTCTTTAGATTGGCATGGTATTTCTGCTCTGATAGAGACTTGGCACCCTCAGACCCATACTTTCTTCTTCCCATCTTTTGAGGCCACTATCCTGTTAGAGGAGGTGGAGACGTATTTCGGGCCTCCTAGGTCCAAGGTGGGGGAGGAAGACTTGATATGCCACACCGTTGCCCCTATAGATCCAAAACTCATCCTAGGAGGATTCATACTTAATAGCGGGGATGTTCGCACCTTTGTAGGCCCTCGCCACATTCACCTCCTTCCTCTGAGCCAGTGGGTAGTGGAGCATTGCAAGAATAAGTGTGGGTGGGTTGAGGCCATAGCCAAAGCTGCATCCATCTGTCTCTGCGGGGCCATGCTTTTCCCTTCAGCCGACCATGTCCTGGAGATCCCCTTACTCAGCACCATTAGTGGCCTTTGGCGGGGACTTTCCATTTCTCAGGCCGTCTTAGCTTATTTGTACGAGGGTCTTACTTCAGCAGCCTTAGGAGGTCCTCTCTTTGGTTCGATGATCCTATTGGAGTGCTGGATGGGCGTTAGGATGAAGTTCACCCCGAGGGAGGATATCACTTCAATCAGCCTGATCTTTGGGAGCCATCCCCTTTACTTCATAGGAGGCGCTTTCAAGTTTTCTCCACAGGTTGAGTGCAGGATGGCTGAGCTGAAGACCAGGGACGAGTGGCGCCCGTACATCAACAGGCTACCTTTGGATAGGTTTGTGATGCACCCGGACTTCCTCCACGACACCACCATCATGCTACCGAGGAGAGCCGGCTTGGACTTGAGGCTCGTGAGCAACACTGCCTTAGCGTTGTACAGCCCACACAGATGCTACCTGCAGATTGGACTATCCCGGACGGTGCTACCTATGCTACCCCACCTTCCCATGCTACAGGCACGGAGGATCGGGACAGAGGAGGACGAGCAGGCGGTCAGGAGTGCGCTGATTATGTGGGAGGTGAGTAGGGTACGTACCCTACCAGCAGAGGTTGAGGAGGCTCCAGAGATGCGACAGGCTTACCTTAGGGAGTTGAGAGAGATACGTCCTCGCGGGGATGCCTAGCGGCGGACTGAGTGATTTTCCTTTTGTTTTTATGATGATATGGCATGAGACTTTGTATCTAGATAGCTTGACATATGAATAAGATTTGATGAGATTGAGTTTGAGCTTTGTGATTCGATTATGATGTGATGTGATTGCATAGGGCAACACGAGGATTGAATATTCATATGGTCTCGAGCCAACTGTCCTTCCAACCTACCCCTGTACATATGCAAATATGAAACAGATTAAATCTATTTTAGGCTTAGCCCCTTGCCTATAGCAAGTTAGGGGATGACCCTTCCTTGATTTTTGGTCAAGGGGTTGAGCCTTATTTAAATAGGCAAATACCAAAATGCGAGAAATGCATACGAATGTGCGTTTTCCTTTTGGAATAATTGATTTTTTGTTGGATTTTGAAAATATTCGATCTTTTTGGGTTTTGAAATATTTGATTTTTTTTTTTGGGTTTTGAAATATTTGATTTTTTGGGTTTTGAAATATTTGATTTTTTTTGGGTTTTAAAATATTTGATTTTTTTGGGTTTTGAAATATTTGATTTTTTGGGTTTTGAAATATTTGATTTTTGGGTTTTGAAATCAGCTCGGGTCTCAATAGCAGGGACCTTCTCGTCTTGCTATGGACTTCCAGGGCTCAGCGCGTGCAGAAAGGGGGGACCGCCCGTGGTCGGAGTCAACTTTGCTCAACGGTGCTTCTGGTGAAGCCATACCCGGGGTGGGATTCATTCCTTGGGAAAGTAAAAAAAGATTGAGTAGTGAAGCTGACGATAGGTGTAGAGGTTTTTAGGGCTTGAGTTCTTTCCTGGGACACTTCCTTTTTTTAAAGAATATGGTCTGTTGCGCTGGGACTTTTGCTTTCGTCATCGAACCTTTATCTGCCTTAGGCACGCATACGGCCGGGCTCATAACGTCCCGCGGGGAAACTGTACTGCCACTCTTGCCATGCCTAGTTGTATGCTTTCGGGGGAATTTTTGGGAGCTTCGAGCTTTTGCGCTTTCGGCCTCATTTTTTTGATTTTTGCCCTTTCCTTTCTTGTGTTTCCCCTTTTCCACTTTTTTTTTTTTGTGCTTTGCGGAGGCAGGTCTTAACGGACTGCCCCTATTTGAGACCTCTTTTTATTGGGGAGTGTAGGTCAGTTCTCTCCCCCTTATTCACCACTTGCCCCTATCCTCAGTCGAGAGAGAGGAAATACAAGGATTTTCATCCATCCTGAGCATGGCCAAGGAGAAACGGTGTCAGGCAGCACGAGAGACTACCGAACCACGGGCGACCGTGTAGTGTGTGAAGTGCTGGACCTGGGTCCTCCTTCTGCCATACGATGGGGTATTCCCTGCCATTGAGCAGTTCGCTGGATTTTGTTTTTTTTTTTAAGGATAAAAACATTTTAAATACAGCCCATTCCACGGGTTCGACAATTCTTCACCCTCCGCGTTAATTAGACGATACGCATTACCCGGATAAGCTTCTTTGATTACAAAGGGCCCTTCCCAGTTGGGTTGCAGCTTAGACCTGGGGCCTGCTGACCTGATGAATTTGCGTTTCAAAACTAAATTACCCACTTGAAATTTCCTTTCAATGACCTTCTTTTGAAAATATCGCGAGACACGCTTTTGATATACTGAAACATGATTTGCCGCATTCAACCTCTTCTCGTCTAAGAGTTCCAGTTGGACTAGCAACGCCTCTCGACGTTCGTCAAGATTAAGTTCCTTATCCAGCTGCACCCTTAGGGAAGGGATCAGAATTTCATACGGGAGCACCGCTTCCATTCCATAGGTGAGGGCAAAGGGAGTTTGCCCTGTGGGAGTGCGGACGGAGGTGTGGTAGGCCCATAGAGCTTCTATCAGTTTATCGGCCCAATCAGCAAATTTATGTGATTCACATGTTTTCTTGATAATTTTAAGAAGGGTTTTATTCGTGGCCTCAGCCTGGCCATTACCTTGGGGGTAGTATGGTGATGAATGATGCAAAACTATATTGAATTTCTTACAGAGGTCCTGGAGTTCTTGTGAGATGAACTGAGGCCCGTTGTCGGTGACGATGTCGCTTGGCACCCCGAACCGCGAGATAATATTCTTCATGATGAAGCGACATACTGTGGTGGCTTTGATTTCTGCATAAGCTTCAGCTTCAGCCCACTTGGTAAAGTACTCCGTTGTCGTTAGAATGAAGGATTTCTGTTTAACAGCAGAGTTCGGATCACCGAGAGGTCCGATGATATCGAATGCCCACATAGAAAATGGCCAGGGGGCCGTAATAGGATGAAGAGAAAAGGCCGGAGCATGGATTTTGTCGGCATGGATTTGGCACTGAAGACACCTACGGACATAGGTGGAGCAATCTTCTTCTAGGGTTGGCCAGTAATAGCCCTGCCTAAGAATCTTCTTTGCCAACGCTTGTCCATTCACATGCCCTCCACACTCGCTAGAGTGGGCTGCCTCCACGACTTTCCAAGCTTCTTCGTCATCGAGGCACCTCATTAGAACTCCATTCAGAGCCCGCCTATACAATTCACCTGCGATGATCGTATATCTTGCGGCGACTCTTCTAATGGCTCTTCGCTGCTCAGCACTGGCCGTTTCCGGAAATGTACCATCCTTGCAGTATTGCTCTATCTCATAAAACCACGGCAACTCTTCTTCTTCAATGATCTCCTCGAGCTCTGTCAATGAAACTTCTTTTGTCTCTTCCCTTTCTATTTTCTTCTCTACGGACATTCTAAGATTGTTGAACCAGGGATCCTGAAGAGAAGGGACATCTAGCCTTTGGACCACAATGGTCTCAGTGGCGCGACTCAGGGGAAGTGATAGGGAAGAGGCGAGCGACGCAAGGGCGTCGGCCAAGATATTCTGAGAACGAGGAGTGTGAATATAGACGAGTTTCCTGAGTTGCCTGGCCAAGAGCGTGACCAAATCCTGGTAGGGTTTGAGCTTAGGGTCGCGGGTGCGGTAAGTCGCCAAAACTTGCCGCAGCACCAGCTGAGAGTCTCCTATGATATTAAGGTATCGCGCGCCCAAAATGTAGGCGTGCTTTAGACCGGCAAGGAGAGCCTCATACTCGGCTATATTGTTGGTGGCGGGATGTCACGCCCCGAGCGCGGAAGATACCCGGAGATGCGCGACGTGTCTATATCAATCATGTCAATCAGAGTGGTCGTGTATTCGACACAAAGACAGAGATGCGCAAAATAGCAAGATAACCCAATCCTTTATTTTATAAGGGATAGACTATTACAAATCCAATACTCTGTTAAATAAAAAGGAAAAGAATACATAGTTGACTCAAGAAACTATGGAAAAGACTAGACGACACTTGTAGAAGCTCTATCACTTTCACTCTTGACCATTCCCATCCGATTGACTTCCATCGTCGTCGGACTTACCTGAAAAGTAAAAAGGGACAAACGGAATGAGCGAACGCTCAGTAGGAAATTATATCTCAAGTACTAGCAAGTGGTTTAAGTAATTACATTTTCATGGATGCAATAAAGCTATGCATGCTCGCATGAAACGACAAGATAGAGAGAATGTAATATCAAGAAAATAAGATGAACTTAGTCATGAACTTCCAACAAGATAGCAAGTTTATTCGAGATATTCAAGCAAGTACATTTAACAAGTCATGTCAAGAACTTTGGCTATCATGTATCAAGCAAGTAAATTACCCTTTTTCGGGCCACGCATTTCATTTCATGTCAAGTACGAGTCAAGTACAAGATGTGTGTGGAATGTCCAATCAAGCAAGTCAAGTACTCGGTATAATGCCAGATACCTTATCATTTTAACTCCCATGGGCACAAGTACTTTCGGGTGCTCCTCTTGTTTATATAGCCAATATAGAATTTCAATAATCAAGCTTGTAGATACGTATGACAACTTTGATAGAATAGAGTCCAAAATATGACAAAGGACATAGATTGGCGATAATAATGATATAATCACGAGTTCGATAAAACCAGGTAGAATATGGTTCCCTTAACTTAGGTACCATGACAAATCAATATGGACATTCTTTATATAGAATTGAGGTCCACATGAACATTAGATCAAGCAAGATACCCTCATTCTTATCATAGAATTGGGGTTTACAAGAATGACACGATATGGCATGATATCATCATCCCATCAAGAATTGCTTATGATATACTCTTTGTATAATCATAAGGGCCGGTATACCATGTTTCTTTAGATTGACATGGCAAGGATCGTGTAATGGGTTTTTAGGGTACAACCAGCTCAGTCGGCCTTGAGGGAATCCAAGGCTACGAGGAGTCTTACGGAGGTCTCTATGACTAACTCGCTAGTCCAAAGGAACGGAATGTCCAATGGAGAGCTTGTATGTCAATGAGAGTTGAGTGTGATCGATAAATCAACATGAAAACATGGGACTATACTCACGGAGTGGAGAATAGTGCCTATTTATATATATTATGATATATATAAAACCATCGGTTAGCAAATCAGATGAAAATCAGTTTATAGTAAAATAACGACTTAGGTCAAGTCATTTCTCAAGTAATTAACGCCTAACATAGGGGCGTTAACATATTTCTATTTTACAGAATTTTCAATAATCTCATTAATTTATGAAAAACACGCCCTTGTCCGGGACGTTTTTCAAGTAACTAACGCCTAGTATCAGGGCGTTTATATATGTTCCGTTTTCGCAGAATTTCATTATTTCAATACTCTATCTAAAAAGCGCCCTGGACAGGGTCGTTTCTTCATATTTGACGACTGCTGCTGCAGGCGTCTCATGAATTACGGATTTGACAGAATATAAATAAGTTGCAGGACTTATATAAGACACGCCCTGAGAAGGGGCGTTACTGGCTTAACTCTATGTTTCAGAACATACCAGGACTCTGGATAATACGCGCCTAAGCAAGGGGCGTTACTTTTAAAGTCACGCCCTCTGATGAGGCGTTAATACGTGGAAAACGACCTTGTACAGGCCGTGAATTCAAGAAATTGCAGGACATTAGATTTGGAGACAGGATCATGCATTAATAATCAAGGTTTCATATATAATCCGTTCTTATCATGCTTAAGTCATGATCTCGTAAAATTAACGCCTGTGTACAGGACGTTTCTTAATAAATTGACGACCGCTGTTATGGTCGTTTATTTTAAAATAGCGCCCTATTCCAGGGCGTTTCTTTCAAACAATTCAGAAAACGCATGAAAACTATAATAATCATATGCATGACATGCTTATATATATATATATATCTTGCATTAATTTCATTTGGGCTACAGTAACTTGAGAAAACCTACCTTATGATAATTTGATGATTTGAACTGTGAGAAGAGGAGCTCTAGTTCTACGGTCCTGTAATTCCTACGAGAACAGAAGAAGAAACATTTATTAATTTCTTCACCTATCAGAACAGAGGAGATTAGAAGAACGTTACCTTGTTCTTCACTTATGCTGCTGCGTCCTCAACCTGTAAGAGGAAAAGAGGATGAAGAACTATTAGTTCTTCATGTAACCGAAGCAAAGAGAAACTTATATGAACTGCTATTTCGTTCATAAGGAAAAGAAGAAGAAGAAGATATGTTCTTCACGTACCTGTGCGGTTCGATCGTCCAAATAGGTTTAGGGTTTGTTCGATCAAGATTATATATAGGATTTTGGACGTCCTGTTAAGGTTAGTGTTCTAGTAGAAGCAATGCTTCCAATATAGAGTCCTTGCCCTATTAAATACTTACTGGATTAACATAATCCTTCCCTGGATAAGCTCCCGTGTCGAACGGAACTCGAATGGAATTAACGCCTTTGGTCAGGGCGTGTATTCTTGAATTAACGCCTTGCATAAGGGCGTTTCTTGTTTTAAAACACGCCCAAGGTAGAGGCGTTTCTTTTACTTACTCATTTGGTCGCGTGAGAACTGACGACCGTAGGTGTGGGCGTCCTTTCTTTATTCACGCCATTGGTAGAGGCGTTTATTTATAAATTAACGCCTTAATAAGAGGCGTTATTTTTAATTTGTTTTATTTCGTCCAATTAACCCTATTCCTTTTATATATATATTACTTCTGTAATATATATGTTTTAATTCATTTCAATTATTCATTTATTAGGGTTGCTACACCCTCCCACACTTAAAAAGAATTTGGTCCCCAAATTCAATATATATATAATTATACATGCGGAGAGTGTAGGACATATACCTCTTAGAATAACTCGGGAAATCGTTTCTTCATAGATTCCTCGGTCTCCCATGTCGCTTCGCGTTCAAGATTCTTATTCCATTGCACCTTGATCATGGGAATAACCTTATTCCTTAGAGCTCGTATTTCTCGATCTAATATCTTCAAGGGCTTCTGTTCATATGTGAGATCTTTCTGGATCACCAGATCTCCATGCTCAATAATATGTGACGGATCGTGCACATACTTCTTCAACATAGATATGTGAAATACATTGTGTACCTCGGACAACTGAGGAGGCAACGCGATGCGATAAGCAACCTCGCCAACTCTTTCGAGTACCTCAAATGGTCCGATGAATCTTGGCGTAAGCTTGCCCTTAACACCAAATCTCCGTATGCCACGTCCAGGGGATATCTTGAGAAATACATGATCTCCAACCTGGAATTCAAGATCTCTTCTCCTGGTATCAGCATAAGCCTTTTGCCTTGTCTGAGCAACTTGTAATCTTTCTCTGATTACTTGTATCTTCTCGGTTGTATCCCTTACCATGTCTGGACCTAATAGTTGTTTCTCTCCAACTTCGTTCCAACATATGGGAGATCGGCAACTCCTTCCGTATAAGGCTTCGAAAGGTGCCATTTGGATACTAGCTTGGTAGCTATTATTATATGCAAATTCAACTAAAGGTAAGTGGTCATGCCAGCTTCCTCCAAAGTCAATAATGCATGCTCTCAGCATATCTTCAACAACTTGATTAGTTCGCTCGGTCTGACCATCCGTTTGCGGGTGAAAAGCAGTACTAACGTTGAGTCTCGTCCCCAACGAATGTTGTAATCCCTTCCAAAAATGAGAAGTAAAACGGGGATCTCTATCCGACACGATTGAGACAGGAATTCCATGTATCCTGACTATTTCTTTGATGTATAGTGCAGCTAGCACATCAATTGACCATCGGCTTTTGATTGGCAAGAAATGTGCCGATTTAGTCAATCGGTCAATGATAACCCAGATTCCATCATGTCCTCCTTTAGATTTAGACAAACCCATGATGAAGTCCATACCAATATCCTCCCATTTCCACTTAGGAATATCTAGAGGATGTAGTTTTCCCGCAGGCTTTTGGTGTTCCGCCTTGACCTGTTGGCATGTGAGACAGCGTGATACATAGTCCGCTATTTCTCTTTTCATATTGGGCCACCAAAAGTTCCTCTTTACATCTTGGTACATTTTAGTTGATCCAGGATGAATAGTGTATCTTGATCGGTGAGCTTCATCTAAGATCTTCTTCTTTAATTCCGGACAATCGGGTATACAAGTTCTATCTTTGAACGATAATCTTCCATCAGAAGTTAGTTGAAAATCAGATTGTCTTTCTAATCTGCCTTTGATTTCTACTAACATAGGATCATCATCCTGAAGTGTTTGTATCTCAGATAACAAATCTGACTGTATGCTTACATGAGATAGTGTGACAAATTTGGATTCCGTGTCCAAGCTTATATTGAGCTCGGAGAATTGTTCAAGTAACCTCCATTCTTGTATCATACAATTTGCTATCTTTGCTCTCGGCTTTCGACTAAGGGCATCAGCCACATAATTACCCTTTCCGGGATGGTATTGTATACTGAAGTCGAAGTCCTTGAGATATTCTAGCCAACGTCTTTGTCTCATGTTCAGCTCCTTTTGTGAAAATAGATATTTGAGACTTTTGTGATCGGAGTATACAGTAAACTGTACCCCATAGAGATAGTGTCTCCATATCTTTAGGGCAAATACTACCGCGGCCAATTCCAAGTCATGGACGGGGTAATTCTCCTCATGCTTCTTCAGTTGACGAGAAGAATATGCTATGACCTTCCCATGTTGCATTAGAACGCATCCGAGGCCAATGCCAGAAGCATCAGTGTAGACCTCGAATTTCTCTCCTTCAATTGGTAGGGCTAAGACTGGAGCTGTGGTGAGATGATCCTTGAGAGTTTGGAAACTGCTTTCACATTCCTCACTCCATTCATATCGGATCTCCTTACGAGTTAATCTTGTAAGTGGTACGGCGATCTTAGAGAAATCTTTGATAAATCGCCGATAATAGCCTGCAAGACCTAAGAAACTTCTGATCTCGCTTGCATTAGTGGGTCTCTCCCAGTTTCTCACAGCTTCAACTTTTGACGGATCCACAGATAAACCGTCCTTGGATATGACATGTCCGAGAAAAGCCACTTCTTCAAGCCAGAACTCGCATTTGCTGAGTTTAGCATATAATTGATTTGTCCTCAAGACTTGCAATGCAATCCTCAAATGCTCTTCATGTTCTTCCTTAGTCTTAGAATATATCAATATATCATCGATGAAGACTACTATGAATTGATCCAAGTAAGGCCTGAATATGCTATTCATTAACTGCATAAAGGCAGCAGGGGCATTTGTTAGTCCAAAAGGCATAACAACAAATTCGTAATGGCCATACCTGCTTCTGAATGCGGTCTTGTGAATGTCATCATCCTTGATCCTTAATTGATGATATCCCGACCGGAGATCAATCTTGGAGAAATATTTGGATCCTGAAATCTGATCAAACAATTCATCGATTCTCGGCAGTGGATACTTGTTCTTGATAGTGAGATAATTCAACTGTCGATAGTCGATACACAATCTCATGGATCCATCCTTCTTCTTTTCAAATAAGACTGGTGCTCCCCACGGGGAAGTACTTGGTCTAATAAACCCTTTTCGGATTAGTTCCATCAACTGCTCCTTCAACTCCTTGAGTTCAGCAGGGGACATTCTATATGGTGCCTTTGAAACCGGACCAGCACCAGGGACTAAGTCGATGGTAAAGGCCACATCTCTTTGCGGGGGTAATCCCGGCAATTCTTCCGGAAATACGTCTGGGAATTCTCGCACTACCTGAATGTCCTCTATCTCGGTTTCTTTAGCTTCTTTAATAGTGACAAAAGCAAAGACGGATACACATCCTTTCTTGACGAGCTTGCTTGCTCGAAGAGCCGAAATAAGAGGGGATTTGCTTCGACTCTTAGGACTAGTATAAGTCAGTTCCGGAAATTCTTTGAAAACAATCTTGCTATTACGGCAATCAACCGTTGCCTGGTACTTAGATAACCAATCTGCTCCTAGTATAACATCATATTCTTTTAGATCTAAGCAGATAAGATCAATAGGAAAATTCTTTCCTCGAACCAACACCTCACAGTTTTGGTAATGATGCGTGATATCCGTCTCGTTTCCGAGAGGAGTAGACAACACTATTTTCATCCATTCTGGTTCTAGAGGTAATGGGTCAGCAAACTTCTTGGAAATAATGGAATGCGATGCACCCGTATCAAATAAGACATGTGCATATTTGGAACAAATTTTTAATGTACCTTCCACCAATCCGCCTTCTTCTTCTGGTTCGGTCTCTTGGATTGCATGAAGACGCGCGTTCCTTGTCACTGGGCGTTTACCCTCACCGTCTTGGTCATTCATTAATGGACAATCGGGAATCCGATGTTCACGGCTCCCACAACGGAGACATGCTCCTAATTTCCTCCAGCATTCTTCTGTTTTGTGACCAGCCTTGTCACAATGCTTGCATACTACGTTTGAAGGGGTAGTGGTGATAGAGAAAGGCTTGGATTTCTTGTACTTCTGATCTTGAGAGGAAGAACCTCCATTATTGGGCCTCTTCTTAAAGTTGGGTTTAAAAGAACCCGAACTTGTGACTTGCTCCTTTTTGTCTTTCCCACGGATCCTATCAGATAGTTCCGTGGCATCTTCAAGCAACTGAGCTCGGCGCACTATTTCAGTATAAACTTGAATATCCATAGGCGCCAGTTGAGTAATGTAGTGGGGCCTAAGCCCATTAAGAAATCTACGGGCTTTCATCTTTTCCGTGCCAATTAAATGCTTAGCATATCTAGACAGTCTAGAGAACTGTGCTTCATAATCAGCCACCGATAAAGATCTTTGCTTTAATGCGGCAAATTCGGCGGCCTTCCTTTCCTGGACCCTATCAGAGAAATATTTGGCGTTGAAATATTCAACGAATTCACCCCATGTAACTTGAGTTGGGTCAATAGTAGCTTCAATCGACTCCCACCAGCATCTAGCATCCTTTTCTAACTGGAAAGTAGCTAATAAGACTTTGTCCTGATCCGTGCATTGCATGACACGGAATATACGTTCAATCTCCCGAACCCAATGCTCGGCATCGTCTGGATCGGTCGATCCCATGAACTTCGGGGGATTCATATTCTTGAATGCTTGGTGTAAGCTTCCAGCTCGTGGAGCACCACCTTGTGCTACCTGTTGTAGCACTTGGGTCATCCCTTGAAGGGTACGCTGCATGTTGCGCCATTGAGCACGTTCGGCAGCCATTATCCTACAATTACAATAGCTATGTTAGTATTATATCACTATGATCTTATAAAGGACTCATTGATCATTTAACCCTTGGTTCTACCCCCTCTCACTTGGTTAAAGGTTTTGAAACCTATCCTTGGACTTGGGTTTCCTAGGAATTGAATACCTTAGTCTCTGATACCACAAAGACTGTCACGCCCCGAGCGCGGAAGATACCCGGAGATGCGCGACGTGTCTATATCAATCATGTCAATCAGAGTGGTCGTGTATTCGACACAAAGACAGAGATGCGCAAAATAGCAAGATAACCCAATCCTTTATTTTATAAGGGATAGACTATTACAAATCCAATACTCTGTTAAATAAAAAGGAAAAGAATACATAGTTGACTCAAGAAACTATGGAAAAGACTAGACGACACTTGTAGAAGCTCTATCACTTTCACTCTTGACCATTCCCATCCGATTGACTTCCATCGTCGTCGGACTTACCTGAAAAGTAAAAAGGGACAAACGGAATGAGCGAACGCTCAGTAGGAAATTATATCTCAAGTACTAGCAAGTGGTTTAAGTAATTACATTTTCATGGATGCAATAAAGCTATGCATGCTCGCATGAAACGACAAGATAGAGAGAATGTAATATCAAGAAAATAAGATGAACTTAGTCATGAACTTCCAACAAGATAGCAAGTTTATTCGAGATATTCAAGCAAGTACATTTAACAAGTCATGTCAAGAACTTTGGCTATCATGTATCAAGCAAGTAAATTACCCTTTTTCGGGCCACGCATTTCATTTCATGTCAAGTACGAGTCAAGTACAAGATGTGTGTGGAATGTCTAATCAAGCAAGTCAAGTACTCGGTATAATGCCAGATACCTTATCATTTTAACTCCCATGGGCACAAGTACTTTCGGGTGCTCCTCCCAGGACCAGATCGGGCCCTATATGCGCAGGCATTTATCATGTGTTTTGACATCCACTCTTGTTTATATAGCCAATATAGAATTTCAATAATCAAGCTTGTAGATACGTATGACAACTTTGATAGAATAGAGTCCAAAATATGACAAAGGACATAGATTGGCGATAATAATGATATAATCACGAGTTCGATAAAACCAGGTAGAATATGGTTCCCTTAACTTAGGTACCATGACAAATCAATATGGACATTCTTTATATAGAATTGAGGTCCACATGAACATTAGATCAAGCAAGATACCCTCATTCTTATCATAGAATTGGGGTTTACAAGAATGACACGATATGGCATGATATCATCATCCCATCAAGAATTGCTTATGATATACTCTTTGTATAATCATAAGGGCCGGTATACCATGTTTCTTTAGATTGACATGGCAAGGATCGTGTAATGGGTTTTTAGGGTACAACCAGCTCAGTCGGCCTTGAGGGAATCCAAGGCTACGAGGAGTCTTACGGAGGTCTCTATGACTAACTCGCTAGTCCAAAGGAACGGAATGTCCAATGGAGAGCTTGTATGTCAATGAGAGTTGAGTGTGATCGATAAATCAACATGAAAACATGGGACTATACTCACGGAGTGGAGAATAGTGCCTATTTATATATATTATGATATATATAAAACCATCGGTTAGCAAATCAGATGAAAATCAGTTTATAGTAAAATAACGACTTAGGTCAAGTCATTTGTCAAGTAATTAACGCCTAACATAGGGGCGTTAACATATTTCTATTTTACAGAATTTTCAATAATCTCATTAATTTATGAAAAACACGCCCTTGTCCGGGACGTTTTTCAAGTAACTAACGCCTAGTATCAGGGCGTTTATATATGTTCCGTTTTCGCAGAATTTCATTATTTCAATACTCTATCTAAAAAGCGCCCTGGACAGGGTCGTTTCTTCATATTTGACGACTGCTGCTGCAGGCGTCTCATGAATTACGGATTTGACAGAATATAAATAAGTTGCAGGACTTATATAAGACACGCCCTGAGAAGGGGCGTTACTGGCTTAACTCTATGTTTCAGAACATACCAGGACTCTGGATAATACGCGCCTAAGCAAGGGGCGTTACTTTTAAAGTCACGCCCTCTGATGAGGCGTTAATACGTGGAAAACGACCTTGTACAGGCCGTGAATTCAAGAAATTGCAGGACATTAGATTTGGAGACAGGATCATGCATTAATAATCAAGGTTTCATATATAATCCGTTCTTATCATGCTTAAGTCATGATCTCGTAAAATTAACGCCTGTGTACAGGACGTTTCTTAATAAATTGACGACCGCTGTTATGGTCGTTTATTTTAAAATAGCGCCCTATTCCAGGGCGTTTCTTTCAAACAATTCAGAAAACGCATGAAAACTATAATAATCATATGCATGACATGCTTATATATATATATATATATATCTTGCATTAATTTCATTTGGGCTACAGTAACTTGAGAAAACCTACCTTATGATAATTTGATGATTTGAACTGTGAGAAGAGGAGCTCTAGTTCTACGGTCCTGTAATTCCTACGAGAACAGAAGAAGAAACATTTATTAATTTCTTCACCTATCAGAACAGAGGAGATTAGAAGAACGTTACCTTGTTCTTCACTTATGCTGCTGCGTCCTCAACCTGTAAGAGGAAAAGAGGATGAAGAACTATTAGTTCTTCATGTAACCGAAGCAAAGAGAAACTTATATGAACTGCTATTTCGTTCATAAGGAAAAGAAGAAGAAGAAGATATGTTCTTCACGTACCTGTGCGGTTCGATCGTCCAAATAGGTTTAGGGTTTGTTCGATCAAGATTATATATAGGATTTTGGACGTCCTGTTAAGGTTAGTGTTCTAGTAGAAGCAATGCTTCCAATATAGAGTCCTTGCCCTATTAAATACTTACTGGATTAACATAATCCTTCCCTGGATAAGCTCCCGTGTCGAACGGAACTCGAATGGAATTAACGCCTTTGGTCAGGGCGTGTATTCTTGAATTAACGCCTTGCATAAGGGCGTTTCTTGTTTTAAAACACGCCCAAGGTAGAGGCGTTTCTTTTACTTACTCATTTGGTCGCGTGAGAACTGACGACCGTAGGTGTGGGCGTCCTTTCTTTATTCACGCCATTGGTAGAGGCGTTTATTTATAAATTAACGCCTTAATAAGAGGCGTTATTTTTAATTTGTTTTATTTCGTCCAATTAACCCTATTCCTTTTATATATATATTACTTCTGTAATATATATGTTTTAATTCATTTCAATTATTCATTTATTAGGGTTGCTACACGGGAAATGAGAGTTGATATGCCACGGGGATGGTTACCCCTTCTGGAGTAAGGAGAACGGCGCCGACTCCGCTGCCCTGGGAATTAAGGGCACCGTCGAAATGAAGAGACCAGAAAGGAAGATGAGTGATCACCGCCAGGTGTTCATCGGGGAATTCATCCTAGATGGAATCAGTGTGAGGGATAGGAGAATGAGCCAGGTGCTCGGCAATAGCATATCCCTTGATTGCTTTCTGCACGATGAAGGTGATGTCGAACTGGGAAAGAAAGCTTTGCCAGCGAGCTAGCCGATTAGAATGGACCGGCTTTTCCAACAGATAACGAATGGGGTCCATTCTAGAGATGAGCCTAACCTCGTGGGCAAGAAAATAGTGTTTAAGCTTCTGCGCTACCCACACTAGTGCTGCACAGGTTTTCTCCATAGTAGTGTACTTGGATTCAGCGGGATTAAATAACCTCGAAAGATAGTACGCCGCCCTTTCCCTTCCTTCATCGTCTACCTGTGCCAAAACAGCTCCTAGGGAGTCCTCAATTACAGAAATGTACAAGATCAGGGGTTTCCCGGGGACGGGTGGTTGTAGAACCGGGGGATTAGAGAGGTAAACCTTGTGTTCTTCATAGGCCTTCTGACATTGTTCATTCCATTCAAATTTCGCGCCTGCCTTTAGTAGTTCATAAAACGGGCGGCATCTTTGCGAATGCTGAGATGTGAATCTCCTGATAAATTGCAAACGCCCGATTAAACCTCGAAGCTCAGTGATGTTCTTCGGCGGTGGCATTTCCATGACGGCCTTTGCCTTGTTTGGATCGATCTGAATCCCCCTCTTACTAACTATAAACCCGAGCAATTTCCCTGATGCAACTCCGAACACACATTTCTTTGGATTCATCTTTAACTTGTATTCCCTAGCCCTTTGCAACACCTTGGCTAGAATGGTGGGGTGCTCTTCTTGTGACCTCGGTTTGACTAAAATATCATCCACATAAGCTTCTAAATAAACGTGCATCATATCGTGGAAGATAGCCATCATCGCTCTTCGGTAGGTGGCACCTGCATTTTTCAACCCAAATGGCATAACGACGTAGCAGTATGTGCCCCAAGGTGTGGTGAACAAGGTCTTTTCTTGATCCTCCGGAGACAGAAGGATTTGGTTATACCCCGAGTAACCGTCCATGAAGGAGAGGGCCTCGTACCCAGTTGTATTATCGACCAAGACATCGATGTGAGGAAGCGGAAAATCATCTTTCGGATATGCCTTGTTTAAGTCCCTGAAGTCAATACAAATTCGAATTTTACCATCCTTCTTCATTACCGGGACTATGTTCGCCACCCACTGTGGGTACAGCACAACTCTAATGAACCTGGCCTTATGCAATTTATCGACTTCTTCCTTAATCCTCAAGGCCATTTGTGGGTGGAATCTCCTTGCTTTCTGTTTAACGGGCGTTGCCCCTGGTTTGAGAATCAGCATGTGTTCGACCAAGGTGGGGTCAAGGCCCGACATGTCTTCGTAGGACCAGGCGAAAGAATCGCTGTACTCCCTCAAGACTTTGACAAGTTCCTCTTCGACTTGAGGAGGGAGATTGGCGGAAATAAGTATGGGCCTGGGGTCCTTTTCTGTTCCGAGGTTAATTTCCTTAGTGGATTCATCCACTGCTACGGAAGGCTCGTCGAACTTCTTCAAGCCTTGGGCATATAGGTCGGCAGTGTAATCTATTTCATCTTCCTCATCGTCAGCTGGGTCTTTCTCATTCGCAATTTCATATACTCCTAATCCATCATTGCCCCATACCTCCTCAATTCCCTCATCATCTTCCAGGACAATCGCGGTCTCCACAAATTCCGGACACTTCAACAGAGCATGACATCTCCTAGCCAAATCTCGTAGAAACCTATCGGGAACGGTTTTAGGAGGGCGTGCTACGGCGGGTGCCACTGACGTGGATGGGTTGACAGAACTCGAACTAGACTCTACCCTGACCGACTCGACCAACCTAGAAGACTCTGTACACTGTACATCTAACCTAGGCGAGAAGAAATCTACCGGAAAAGAAACAGGGGTCTCGTACCCCTGGGAATCTGGGTAGAACATAGCGTAATCTTCCATGGAGACCTCCGTTTTGAAATTGGCATTTTTTTTTTGGAGGCCGGAGGTGATCACGCAGCAGGAGGAAGAAGACGGAGGAGGAGGAAGCTACAGAGGGAACAATTCTGGGAAGATGCAGTCAAAGAAAGGATCAGAAGACTTAAACCACATTTCATGGAGCTGAGCTCCTGGGGGAGGAGGAGTGAACAGAGTTGATAGATCAATGGGCGGGCATCGCCCGCAAGCACATGGAACGAATAGAATTTCGGGTCTCTCCGCAAAACACGGGTTGACCAGGAGTGGAGGGGAACGGGGAACAGAATCCAACCGTTGAAACCAGGAAGCGAGACAGGACGGGGACATAGGATGGGTGGTGACGGAGCTTCCCGTCTTTCGTGGCCCCTGGCGGGCCAATGGCATCGGAGGGCGCTTTACCAGCTGCGTCTCCTTCTTCTTTGGGTCACCCTCTTTTCCATAAAACATCCTTGTAAAGCAGTCAGAAAGGTCTTCCAAGTCACCGGCTAGCCCTTGCGGTGATGGCGGCGGATCGACAACAGCACAAGCTTCATCTATCTTTTCTTCAAGGCTAGATGGCGGGGACTTCAAGGTGCCGGGCTGCAACGGACCCTTCATAAAATGTTGCCTGTAATCCCAGGTCAATGGCCCAGAGTCCCCAAGCATCGACATGGAGGATTCATGGTAGCCGAGGCCCCGGCGGCCCATCTTCCTTCCTTTGGGAACGGGGTTGGTTCGGCCCTGCAATTGTGCGCCGAGTCCTCGGCCTGGCTGATAGCCCAATTTTAGAATTAGGTGCCACCCTTTGGAGTCTCTCATCTTGGGCTTGACCTTCACATTGATTGGTGCAGTGGTGGGCTTGCGTGACGCATATGCCCACGAATAGTTTAAGTCCATGACAGATAGAACAGGCCTGTTACTCGGCCACAGTGTGGGCAGAATCTTGGCGGCTATGGCGTCAACATTTTGTACTGCGGAGACACTCTTCACCTTGACCACTAGTCCTTGGAATGGGAACTTTAGACATTGATGGGCCGTCGAGGGGACGGCATTCAGACTATTCAACCACGGACGGCCCAGAATGGCTTTGAACATCGGGTCTATATCCAGCACATAAAATTCCACATCCATAACTAAGGGCCCTAGGTCGGCCTGCACAGTCACCACTCCGTGACAAGCACGTCTGGAGTTATCATAGGTTGCTATGGTAGTCGGTGTCGGCTTGAGCATGTCCTCTGATATATTGCAAGCACGAAGGGTACTCAATGGGCAGACATTTATTGACGCCCCCGTGTCTACAAGGGCGGATTCCACGGCTATTTTGTTCAGAGAGATGGTAATACATAACGGCATCTGTCGTGCCTCGAGAGGAGCTAGCTCTGACTCAGCAAATGAAATAAAGGGCCCCTTTGTGATCGTGGCCAAGACCGAGGGCAGGCTATCCACTGTCACATCTTCGCTTACCATAACTTTCTGTAGGAAGATCTTCAGGGCATCTTGGTGGAGTGGCGACCTCTTGATTAGTTCTAACACCGAGATTTTAGCCGGCAGCCGGTCTAAGTGCTGCAACAAGTCATATCTTGTGCCCGGCACGGGGTCTATCTCTTCTGGCTCAACTGTAGGGGAGGAAACTGTAGGATTCGGTGCAGACGCACCTGAGGAAGGAAAAATTCTTTGAAAGGGACGCCCACTCCGAAGGGCGCATTGTGATGGTGGCACGGCCTGGACTGAACCCCCGCTTGGCCTGGTGGGGTAGGTGAATGGCGTGGAGATGGAGGTGAGGATAACTGACGTGGGTTTAACAGGTCCTGGCGGCGGGGAAATGGGTGAAGGGTTAAGCTTAGGGGAAATGATGGGAGGTATGGCAGGTGGTGGTGAAAGAACGGATGGAGCAGAGGGGAATGTAGCTGGCCTAAGAGGCGACGCGGAGGATGTGACGAGTGGTGTGGTGGCCGGAACAGCGGGTCTAAGAATGGAGGGGGTGGCAGGCGTGGGAGAGTAGTGGTGGTGTAAGGCCAAGAGATGGGCGGGGGTTTCATCATCAAACATCCACCCAGCGTTGGGGGCTGGGCGCTGGACCATATTCACTTGTGCTGGGGCCGGTGCCGGCGGCGGCTGTTGTTGCTGAGGAGCGGGCTGATGTACTGGCATGGGATTTTGATGGATCCCGAGGTCTTGCTGTTGCGGTTGAGTTTGCTGTTGCTGCAGGGGTTGTTGCTGCTGGGGTTGTTGCTGCTGCTGCTGCTAGGGCGCCGCCTGCTGCAGCCTGGCCTGTCTCTGCCTTTGCTTGATATCCTCAATCAGCTGGTGCATCTGGGCCCAATCAATCCTCTGGCCCTCATGCAAATCATACACCAGGTCTCTGAACTGGTAGCATCGCTCTATCGTGTGCCCGGGTTACCGATGGAATATACAATATCGGGATTGGTCGGCAGCCGGATTCCAGTTCGGGCGTTCAGGAGGCAACTGAAGGTCACCAGTATACATTACAGCAGAGAAGATATCTGGCAAGGTCTCCAGAAGAGGGGGGTAATGAGCCCTTTTTGGAGCTGTTCGAGCAGAGCCATAGGTGGGGGTGGGGGAACATTATTGTACTGTGGGGGCCGCTGAGGCTGTTGGGGTGGCAGAGGTGCTTGTTGAGGGTATTGCGGGACTTGGAAGGTGGGCTGGGGAACTTGCGGAGCGGCATATTGGGGGTTGCGCTGAGGCGGTGGGAAGTGGGGTGGCGCGGCTTGTTGGGGGAACTGAACGGCCTGGACTTGCTCATTAATTTGTACTCCCTCAGTGACGGGGCCTTGGGTTTTCTTGGTGGCTTTGGGTTTCTGGGCCTCGAATAAAGAATGGATGGGGGAGTCCTTAAATTGGGTTTGAATAAACCTAGCTCTGCTGTATAGCTGGTGCATGTTTGAGATATCATTCATTGCCAGAATGTTTCTGAAAGTTGGCGTAGCATTGGAAATTAACAACTTCACTTTTTCCTCTTCCGAAATCTGCCCGGGCACACGTGAGGCCATCTGCCTCCAGCGGTCTGCATAGGTTGCGATGTCTTCCTCCAGCTTCATTTTCTCTGCCACTAGGTCAGTGAAAGAGTACTCGGGTCCAACCCGATCCTGAAATCTCTGTATAAACCTCTCCTTGACTGTCTGGAAATTCTCAGCCTCCTCCATTGGTAAGGCGTAGAACCATTCCAGAGCGATCCCCTCTAGAGACCGACGGAACAAATAGGCCATCAAGCGATCATCCTGCTGGAACTGTGCCGATTCGTACAAGAACTCCCGGACGTGGATGAACGGGTTGCCATTCCCATCGTATTTGCGGTACACGGGGAGTTCAGACTGAGAAGGAAAATGAATGTCCCTAAAGTTAGGGATAGGGACATCGGCAAGAGATTGCGGGCCGACCCGCTTATGGAGGAGATCACTTTGTTGCTGCATAGCAGCCCACTTGTCAAGAATTTCCCGTTCCCGGGAAGGAGGGGAAGGAGCAAGAGGAGCAGTACTTGGATAGGCGACCAAAGGATAAGCTGACGAAGGAGGCGGCCCGTAAGAGGGATAATGGGCTGAGGAAGGGCCCATATCTGTATGAGCCAACTGGGCCGCCCCTGACTGTAACCTAGCGAAGTCCGCCGGGGCTATGAGGGCCTGAGGTGATGGAGAAATTGTAGGGTACGGCTCGAGATAAGGAATAGAGGGGATCGGGGATTTTCCTTTATCAAGTTGTTGATGGACCGATGTGGAAGCCTGGCCCATTTCTATATTGGGATAGCGAAGGGTCTGAGGGCGGACAGGAGTAAGGTCAATGGGAGCCACAGAGGTGGTCCTGACCACAGGAGATGAAGTGGCGACACTGGCAGTGGCATGAGCCGGAATTGAGGCCGGGGCATCGCCCCCTTGTAGAGCTTGTCTGATGAGATGGAGTTGGGTGGGGTCCAACTGGGCCATCATATCGAGGATCATACTGGCTGAATTCTGATTGGGCAGGTTTAGAAAAGAGGGTCGGGGACCCTCGCCAAGAGTGGTCGGGAGTGAAGGGGCCGTCCCCTCTCCTCCCTGCAAATGGGTGACCCTAGGTGGGTCCTCAAGGAGACCACGAGGAAGGGAATCCTCGTGGGCCGAAGAGAAGTAGTACGACGACATGGAAGAAGAAGAATCGAACAAGGGGTTGGAGTAGAAATGGAGATAAGAATCAACCCTAGGAGGTGATCGTAGGGGCAGAAGGCAACCCCACATACACCAAGACCCCTACGACTAGAACAAGCAACACTAATCAATCAGATCTACCAGGCAAGTAACAAGCGTACAATGGAGCGAGATGAGAGCAGAATCACTCAATAATACAATCAAGTTCTTAAAATGATGCTCGTCAGTTTCTTATATCTTTAGGTCTGAGCTTTAGTGGATTAATGAAAATATAAATTCTCTCGACCACTAGGTGCCTGATTGGGATGCGGAAGGAGGAACTGTGTGACTCTATCGGGACTTCTCACTCGCGGATGCAACCCTAGCCTAGGGTGGATACGGTACAACCTGCCCGGCGTCCGTATGGGAATCCACGGCTCACGGGGGCTTACGGAGGTCCTCAGCAAGGTCCCTAGTCGGCTCCAAGGAATATGGAGACGAGAGGAAACCCTACCTCGGTAGGAATGCAACTAATATGGGAAGATGTCGATGCTCCTATGCGCACCGGAGTGCATGCACAAACTAGCCTAGCAGCTATCAATCAACGAGCAAGTATACACATGAGTAATAAAGAGCATGGTGATGTAGTGATAATAAGAGAGCAGGGGGGAGTCAATGAACAGCACCAGGAGCAATATATATCATGCGAAAACTAACCAAGATAAAATAAATGCACTGTGACAGGAGATGTGCGGTCCTATTCTGACCGCTCTAGTACACAGACGGTTAATATCCAGCCGTAGTTGACGGGAAGAAAGCAAGGGAAATACCAGACAGACGGCCGATAGTCAACCGCTCACGTACTTGAACCGCCGCGTCACAGCCGCGTATCTGCCACCCAGAAAAAGTATAGCGTACCTGTGCTTGGGAGCGGGACGGCTATGTGAAAGCCGCTCAAACAAATGGACGATGTCTAGGGCGTCGTCTGTGACAGGAAAGGTCGGGTAGCTGGCTCTGATGGCAGCAGATGGACGGTGGAGTATCAACCGTGTGTGTGGTAGGCGGCTCTGGATGAACCGTGTATACGCCAGAGGACAGAAAACGCAGCCAACCTGTAAATCACTCCAAGAAGAAAACCTGGACAACAACTAAGAAGGGTCAGCAACTCAAAAGCACGATGGGCATTAGGCGTCCCACCGTGATCGCCACAAAAGGGGTGTAGACATATGTTTTCCTTCTCTCTCCCTTCACTAAGGGTCAAAGTGCATCAGGTGCGTGGAACAACGTGAGATGGGCAAACCACGAAAGTGAGAGGAAGAAGAGAAGACAGGGAACAACGAAGAATACCGTGATCGCCACCAAGATGCCGTACGTGATAGACACGCCGTACCTTGGAAAGTGAGGAGACACTCGCCTTAGTGCAGCGCTGAGGGATGAACGGTTCCCTTAGGACCGCCAGACGTTGAGCGGTCTCACGATAGACCGCCCGGGGACGCTGCGAGAACACGGGAGGAACTGCTGCAGTGGAATAGACGGCACTATAGGGACTGCACTCCTAGGAAGAACGGCCGTTGATGAACCGCACTTAAGTTGAGCGGCCAGAGTGCAACCGCTCAATACCTTCACGCAGCAAGTTGAAAAGGGTTCGACCTCCACCCTCTCCGGCCAGCCAGAGGGGATGGGCCTCGTGCTGATGAAGTGCTGACCTGCAAAACAATGTGAAGACACAGAAGGAACACCCAGATTAGAACTAAATGACGTAGTATGCGTTCATGTGAGAAGAATGAAACATAATCAAATGTAAAGGGGGATACCTGGGGGGTTTCAAACCCTTAGGGTGACAAGAACGTGGGTGGGTGTATGCATGATAATGAGAAGGAGAGGGTACGTGGGGAAGAAACGATGCATGCAATGAAGGAAGGCGGTGAAAGCTACGAAACGAAAGAACTATGAAAACTGGGCTACTCCCTGAACCGGAGGCTCGTAAGGACGTAGAGAGCCTCCCTCCTTGGTGCTAGGTCGTTCGAAAATGCGGCAGAGCTTCGCCGTCGACCAAAATCTCCCCCCCCCCCTTTTGACGTCCGGCCATAGGGTCTATTTATAGAGCCTAGAAGGCCAGCCTCGAAACTAGGGTTTAGAGACCTTTTCAGGTCGAACTCACAAAAGATAATTCGTAGATAATATCATAATCTTCCATCCAGATGAAACGGCATCAAAAATGGTTGATTATCCGCGGAGAAATCATCAAAATAAGTTGGGGATAAAACCATGGAATAAAAGGGATAAAATCAGTTGAAAATCAACAGCCGACGTCTTGCACGGTCTTACGATAGACCGCTCAAGGTATGGGCGGTCTTATTCGGACCGTCCATCCTGTCGGTGGAAACTCGAATAATCAGAAAATTATCCCAACTATCTCTCGAACTGGCCGAAATGTTCGCCGTTGGACTCTGAACATATGAACGGTTGTATTGAGACCGTTTTCGTTTAGGGTGACACTAAACCGACCGTTTCACCCTGTCGGTGATAATTCGAATCATTTGGATAATTATCTGAGAAAATGGGCGTGCGTAGGACTCTGAGATATAGGCGGTTGGAATAGGCCCGTCCATGAGCTTGAACGGTCCTAATCACACCGCACAAAAGCATGTCGGTGAATATTCAGAAAAACCCTCAGAAATTAGCCAACATTTATGAACGGTCAATATTAAACCGCCCATATTTTGAACGGCTGAGGTTAAGCCGTTCATGCCCTTTAGGTACTTGATTCTTGTAAAATAGTTCAATTGACCAAAGCCAAGGCCCATTAAGTCCCGAATCACCACAGATTGCACCAAGGAGGGAGACGACCCATAAAACGAGCCCAAGACATGCCACCAATGTGGCCCAATGAACGATGAACAACTCGAGGCATCAACTAATAGGAGTAAGAGAAACGGCTCGAATTATCGGTATAAAAAGGGTGTCAACAACTGCCGGGTATGAGGCGCTGTCATTTATGGATGGGTACTCGGGCTATAATCAGATCCGTCTCGCTCTGGAAGATCAAGAGAAAACTTCCTTCACCACGCCCTGGGGCACGTATTGTTATGTGGTTATGCCATTCGGTCTAAAGAACACAGGCGCCACCTATCAAAGGGCGATGATGGCCATCTTCCACGACATGATGCATATCTATATGAAAGCTCACGTGGATGACATCCTGGTGAAGTCAAGAACTAAGGAAGAGCACCCCTCTATCCTGGCTAAGGTGCTGCAGAGAGCCAGGGAGTACAAGCTTAAGATGAATCCGAAGAAGTGTGTATTCGGAGTCTCCTCAGGGAAGTTGTTAGAGTTCATAGTGAGCAAACGGGGGATCCAAATTGATCCTAATAAAGCACAGGCCGTCATGGACATGCCTCCGCCAAAGAACATTTCGGAACTTCGAGGATTGATTGGTAGACTGCAGTTCATTAGAAGATTTATATCTCAGCATTCTCAAAGGTGTCGTCCATTTTATGAATTGCTTAAGGCGGGGGTCAAGTTCGATTGGAATCAAGATTGTCAGAAGGCCTATAAGGACCTCAAAGAGTATCTATCCAATCCCCCGATTTTGCAACCTCCTGTCCCTGGGAAACCCCTAATCCTATACATCTCGGTTATTGAGGACTCCCTAGGGGCGGTCTTAGCACAAGTAGATGATGAAGGGAAGGAGCGGGCTGCGTACTACCTCTCTCGACTGTTTAATCCAGCTGAATCCAAGTACACCGCTATGGAGAAGACTTGTGCCGCCTTAGTGTGGGTAGCTCAGAAGCTTAAACATTACTTTCTCGCCCACCCAGTTAGGCTGATCTCTAGAATGGACCCGATCCGTTATCTCTTAGAAAAACCCGTCCTTTCGAGTAGGTTAGCTCGCTGGCAGAGCTTCCTCTCTCAGTTCGACATCACCTTTGTTGTTCAGATGGCAGTCAAAGGATATGCCATTGCTGAGCATCTTGCACATCTCCCTATTCCTCACACCGATTCTATTCAGGATGATTTCCCTGATGAGCATCTCTCTGTCCTTTCTCATCATCCCTTTTGGTCTTTGCACTTCGATGGTGCACTCAACTCCCAAGGCCAAGGGATCGGTGCTGTCTTGCTTACTCCAGAGGGAGTAACCATCCCCTTCGCTTATCAACTTCGATTTCCTGCTACCAACAACATCGCTGAGTATAAGGCTCTCCTGGCCGGCTTGAAGCACGCCTATCTTCTAGGCGCGCGTTATTTGAACATCATAGGAGACTCTCAGCTCGTCCTACGGCAAGTTCTGTCCACTTACCGTACTCATGACCCCAAGCTCAAGCCTTATCAAGATTTGGTCACACTCATTGCTAAGCAATTCCGTAAGCTGATCTATATCCATACTCCCCGTTCTCTGAACATTCTAGCTGATGCTTTGGCATCTCTTGCTTCCTCCTTAGCTTTCCCTCTCAGTCGTAGCACTGAGACCATCGTCATCCAGAGATTGGACGCACCCTCTCTTCAAGATCCTTGGTTCATCAACCTTAGGAAAGTTGTAGAGGCGAGAGCTGAGAAGGAAGATCTTAAGGAAGTTTCATTAACAGAACTAGAGGAGATTCTGGATGAAGAAGAATTGCCTTGGTATCGTGAAATCGAATTGTTTTGCAAGGAAGGGTCATTTCCAGATGGGGCAAAAGCCGAGTAGCGTAAAGCAATAAGAAGAGCCGCCGCAAGGTACACTATCATTGCAGGAGAACTGTATAGGCGCGCTACTAATGGAATGCTCATGAGATGCTTGGATGATGTAGAAGCTTGGAAAGTGGCTGAAGCGGCCCATTCTAGTGAGTGTGGAGGTCATGTCAATGGCCAGGCTCTAGCGAAGAAAATCCTTAGGCAGGGCTACTATTGGCCCACTCTAGAGGAAGATTGCTCCCTCTATGTCCGGAGGTGTCTTAAATGCCAACTCCATGCTGATAAAATTCACTCTCCAGCTTCGTCTCTCCATCCTATGACTGCTCCTTGGCCTTTCTCTATGTGGTCTTTCGATGTTGTTGGCCCGCTCGGTGATCCTAATTCTCAGATCAAGCAAAAATCCTTTATCCTCACCGCTACTGAGTACTTCACCAAATGGGCCGAAGCTGAGGCGTACGCAGAGATCAAAGCTACAACGGTGTGCCACTTTATCATGAAGAATATCATCTCGCGGTTCGGAGTGCCAAGCAGCATCATCACCGACAACGGACCCCAATTCGTCTCCCAAGAGCTTAAGGACCTCTGTAAGAAGTTCAAAATTGCATTGCATCATTCATCTCCATATTATCCTCAAGGCAACGGTCAAGCCGAGGCCACTAATAAAACCCTTCTTAAAATCATCAAAAAAACGTGCGAATCTCATAAATTTTTCGATTGGCCAGAAAGATTGGTGGAAGTTCTGTGGGCTTACCGCACCTCCGTCCGTACTCCTACGGGACAAACTCCCTATTCCCTGACCTATGGGATGGAGGCGGTGCTCCCATATGAGATCTTAATCCCTTCCCTTAGAGTGCAGCTCGATAAGGAACTTAATCTCGATGAACGTCGAGAGGCGTTGCTGGTTCAGTTGGAACTCTTAGATGAGAAGAGGATGAATGCGGCCGATCACGTTTCTGTTTATCAAAAGAGGGTTTCGTGTTATTTTCAAAAGAAGGTAATTGAACGTAAGTTTATGACGGGTGATATTGTTTTGAAACGCAAATTCATTCGGTCTGCAGGTCCTAGGTCTAAATTGCAACCTAACTGGGAAGGGCCGTTTGTAATAAAAGAGGCTTATCCAGGGAATGCTTATCATTTAATGAATGCGGAAGGTGAGGAGCTCTCTCACCCGTGAAATGGGTTGTATCTTAAGCATTTCTTTCCTTAGAGTATAAACCACGTGCTTCCCCGGCAGCAAGATCTTCCTTCCTATTTTTTTTTCAAAAGAAGGGTCCTGAGTAAGGCAATCACACACCACACGACATCCCTGGTCAGGCTCCTTGTTTAAAAGACACCGTTTCTCCTTGGCCATGCCTTAGGGGAAAGTCGAAGTCCCTGTCCGCTTCATTCTTCGGCTGAATCCAGGGGCAAGGAGTGAATAAGGAGGCGACAACCAATCCAAACACCCTAATGAGAGGAGGTCTCAAACAGGGGCAAGTCCGTTATGACCTGACGCCACAAGCAATAAAGGAAAAGAAAAGAAAAGGACTACTTTTTACGACAAAATCAAAAGCGTTATCTCAAAGGTCTACAAATTCCGAATTTTCAAAAACTCCAAGGAGAAAAGGAAGCTAGGCATGACAAGAGTGGCAGTACAGTTCCCCGCGGGACGTTATGAGCCCGGTCGCATGCATGCCTAGGGTGGACAAAGGTTCGATGACGGACACAAAAAGCCCCGGCGCAATAGACCAAATCTCCAATAGGGTTGTGCGGTGAGAAAATCAAGTCCTAAAAACTCCCATATCTGGCCTAAGCTTACCCCCATGATCTTTTTTTCTTTTAGGACTAAGATTAGTACCCTGGGTATGGCATTGGTAGAAACACTGTCAGGATGATTAGGTCTTGGCCAGGGGTTGTCCCATTATTACATGCCAATCTCGGGACTCAATCTAAAACAAGGAAGCGTTCGCGTTGCTAGAGAGGCACTGGTTTTTCAAAATCCAAAAAAAAATAATAAATATTCTCAAAATCCAAAAAAAATCAAATATTTTCAAAATCCAAAAACATCAAATATGTTCAAAATCCAAGAAAATCAAATATTTTTAAAATCCAAAAACATCAAAATCCAAAAACCTCAAATATTTTCAGAAAAAAATCCAAAACAAAACAAATATTTTTTTTAAAATCCAAAAATATTAAATATTTTCCAAAACTCCCAAAAATACCATCATGTGCATAGCATGCATTTGCATTTTCATTATGTTTCTGCCTATTTAATAAAGGCTCCACCCCTTGACCGAATATCAAGAAACGGTCATTATCTAACTTGCTTCAAGGCAAGGGGTTGAGTCTAAGAACAGATCTAACTTGATTCATGTTTAAAGTGTGTGCAGAATGCAGGGACAAGATTCAAAGCAAAAAGGTTCACGACTATGCAGGTTCAAGGTATGTAACGCGCCAACATCAGACCGTTACAGTCGCATAACGGCCCCCTCTTCGACCGTTATTTTCCTTCAGGCATGGGCCTTCTTTCTTTCACTAGCCATCACTATAACGGTCTGGAGAAAACCGTTACTTGCTTATAACGGCCCAACGCCTATCCGTCATATCCTTCAGAGACAGGGTTCTATTGTTACTCTCATTCTGACGGCCTGTCGTAAGACCGTTATTTCCTTGTAGCGGCCCATTGCATATCTGTTTCTATCTCCAGAGGCTCTGCCTATTCACGTCATTCCAAGCCATTCAAAACACGAAACTCAAGCCCATTCAACTGTGGCAATTTCATCTCATTCAAGCAAGCTTAATGAAATATAATTCTTGATAAAACAAGCTCGGATGATCAAATACACATAACATCTCTCATGAACAAAAAGAAAATCAAGATACATTTAATTTCTTATCCGCAAGAGGGCGGATTCTTCTCAACTCTTTCACGTAATCTCGGCGTGTTTCGTCATCCTCTTCAACTTCTGCTTGCCACGGGCGCACCTTGCTGATCTCCCACATGATCAGCGCGTTCCGGACTGCTCATTCATCTTCCTCGGTCCCCATCTTCCTAGGTAAAAGGGGAGGGTAGTGTGATAGTGCAGAAACGTCGGCCCGAGGTAGTCCGATCTGAAGATGGCACCGGTGCGGGTTGTAGATCGCCATGGTAGTATTCCCCACTAGTTGGAGGACCAGGCCTTGACGTCGCGGTATTTTGAGAAGAGTGCTTCGAAGGATTCTTGGTCGCATAATGAACTTGTCCATTGGCAAAGTGTGGAAAAAGAGGTGCCATTCATCCCGAGTTTTCTTATTCGCCATCCTGCATTCAACCTGAGAAGAATATCCAAATGCCCCTCCAATGAAGAAGAGAGGGTGGCTCCCGAAGATTCGGCTAGCTGAAGTTATGTCTTCCTTAGGAAGGAATTTGATTCTCACTCCCATCCAGCACTCAAGGAGTATCATGGAGCCGAACAAAGGACCTCCTAGGCAAGCTGAGCTTAGTCCTTCATAGAGGTATGAGAGGACCGCTTGAGAGATAGACATTCCCCGCCACAGCCCGCTAATAATGCTAAGATTTTGGATGTCTAAGAGGTGGTCGGTCGTAGTAAAAAGGAAGACCCCACACAAGCAAACCGCCACCGCCTTGGCTATTGCTTCATGTCTCTCCCACTTGTTTTTACAATGAGACACTATCCATTGTGCCAAGGGTATCAAGTGAACATGATGCGGGCTGATCATGGTCCTCACATCCTTTGGATTATGAATGAAGTCGCTCAAGATCAAGGACGGGTCAATAGGCTCTATTGTATAGCAAAGTCGGTCTTCATCCCCCGCCTTAGTCTTAGGAAGGGCTAGGTAGGTCTCTACCTCTTCTAATAGGACTGTTGCTTCGAAGGAAGGGAAGATGAAAGTATGAGTTTGTGGATGCCATAGTTCCACAAGTGCTGAAAGGCTTGGCCAATCGAAGGGCAATTTCTGGAAATTCTTACCTAAAACCAAGAGAGGTTGAAGGTGCCATGCTTTAAGGATTGATGTGACTTCTATAGGGAGGGCCTTTACCATGGGAGCCACCCACTTCAGATTAGAGTAGCATCTTGGGCCAGGAAGAGGCTTGATGGAAGAAGGAGAAGAAGAAATCATAAAACGAATTGAAGTGCAGAATTTTCTGGACTTGGGTGTGTTGTTGAGGGACTTACCACCCTTTGAACATTGGAGCTTAAGTGCTTGGGAATTGATGTCAACCGTTGGAGCTCTCCATGTTCTTTTCTGGCAGCTTTAGGTCCGGTGTAGACCTTCTCCTCCATGGCCATCACCTTAAAGCTTCTCTTCATCTTGATTTCTGCCCTTAGGAGAGGTTATTCAACCCTAAAGCAGAGGTTTGCAGCAAAGATACGATTTTTTTGGTTGAGTTTCCAAGTCTTAAAGGTTTAATTTTGGCTTTGAAAGGATAAGACTTGAGTTGGAAGGCTTTATCTTCAATCTAGATAAGTTCTAGTAAGGGATTAGGTGGCTAAACCTCGGGTTTAAGTCCTCACGGCTCAATCCGTCTCGGAATACAACCCAGGATCTAACGGTCTATCGTACGGCTGTTATTTCACTCCGACGCGCCAACCTTAGGCCGTCACATTTTCCTGTGGGTTTAATTCCCCGATCATGTTCTGTGAAGATTAACGGTCTAAGGCCTGACCGTCGTTTCTTGTAACGCGCGAATCTTGAGCCGTTATACTCTCATCCACTCAGTCCTTTCTCTTCTAGGCTAAGCACTTCCTGACGGCCCTGGTTTTGGCCGTTGCTTCACTCTGATGCGTCTCCCTCAGGCTGTCGCATTTTCTGCTAGTTATCCTGACAACCATCGTTCTACCATGATCAACGGTCTAGTCTTTGGCCGTTATTTGTCTTTGACGCACCTGCCGTTGGCCGTCGTTACTCCTGAAGCCCTACTACCAGGATGGGCCCCTGTTATGATTAACGGCCTTTCACCGACGCGTCGTTTGATTATGACGGTCTTAGCCTAGACCGTTACTTTCTCTGCTGCTGAATTCTGGCTATTCCTTCTGCCCATGCCTAGACCTGGCGGTCTCTCACATTGTACACCTCATTCTCTCTGCATTTTCACACACATACATTCCTGCAAATAACTCATGCACACATTCCTGCCTATGACTCATTCATCCATTCATTCATTTCATCCGTCCCTGCACAATCAAACACACATCCTTTCATTCATTAAACAAACAGAAAACCCAAAAAAGATCTCATTCCTTTTTTTTAAAGTTACATACAAGTGATAAGAAAACATAAAAATCATTCGGCCGGCTTATCCGCCGGACCGCCATCATCCTCTCTATCCTCGGGTCTCCTCGCGGGTGGCGGCGCTATGGAGGCACTCTCCTCCTGCAGTCCCCGCTCCGCCCTCTCATTCCTCCGTTGGCCGGAGGAGCTGACAAGGAAATCCCCTACCGAACCACTCGGGGCAGCACTCCTCCGTGCCCCACTCTGAGAAGCACTCCGCTCTGGTCCCCGGCCCATCATCCGGACCGTCCGCTCCAGCGTCCGCAGCTCGATCTTCTGCGTGATCTGACGCCGCGTCTCCCGCGCCTCTGTCCGGTAGCGATCCAGGTCCGCCGTCCCGATACGGAGCAGCTCCACCTCAGCCTGTGCTCGTGCTAACTCTGTCCGTAGTTGCTCCATCTCTGCATCATCTGAGCGTCGCGGGGCCTCCGCTCTCAGCCGAGCCATCTCTGCCCGTACAAGCTCTGTCTCCGCTCGGGCTCGATCGGTCTCAGCCCGGCTTCTCTCTGCCTCTGCCCTCGCCTGACTGGCCTCGACCACTGCTGCTGCTAGCTCCCTCACCTGTAGATTGCATTTCATATAGTTAATCACAAGGCATTTTTAGGTAAGGTCATAAACATGAGCATTTTTAGCATCTTACCCGCTCCGCGAGGGTGGCCTCCGCCTCCTCGGCCCGGGCAACCGCCCGAGCAAAATCAGCCTCCTGCTCAGCCCTGCCTCCCGCAGGCTGTGAGGAAGACGATGGGGCATCCGGTCCAGCTCGTTGGGCTCTCTCGGCCCGCAGCATTTTTAGGAACCATGGTTAATCAGCATGTGCATCATAAACATCAATTGTCATAATCATAAGCATTTTTCTAGGTTTTAAAATCTCACCAGGAGCTCTAGAGCGGTCCGGTACCCGTCCCGCTGCTGGATGGTGGAATGGAGTAATCCCTCTAGCTCAGCGATCCGTCCCTCAGGGTCTAGCTTCATGTCGAGAGCGTGAGTCAATACATCCATCACATGGCATTTTTGCATATAGAAAGAGTTTTGGGTTTAGAATTGCATACCGGTCGTCGGGTACCTCGGTACACCCGGTCGCCGTAGAGTCGAGCAAAGGCCTTCAGATATGCCTCGTCGCTCTCGTCTCATTCCTTCACCGCTCGGCCCCGCCTATTCCAGTCGTGGACGTACTTCGCCTTCCGGGCACACCAATCCACATTGCCGCTGATGCCCCTTGCTGACTTACCGGGGTGGTCATCGCTGTGGCGTGGAAAGGTCACCTCGGGCTGGTGAAGTCCCCGGGTCCGCAGGATCAGCCTGTAGTGCAGAGGCTTGATGATGTGGATGCAATGCAGCCATATGTCTCGTCCCCGGTACGATAAAGCCGCCTCCACCCAGGGCTGTCCCGTATAACCCTCGCCGTGGTATGGGGTCCATCTCACCTGAGAGCATTTAGTTCATTCATCCGCATTAGCATATAGAAGCATTAAAAGCATGAGCATTTAAAAAGCATTTATTAGCATATAGAAGCATATAGAAATCATTTTGAGTTCTGGACTCACCGACGTATGTGGGAAGGAGTCTAGGTCATCCTGGATCGTCCGGGTCAGTCTGATGATCGACCCTGTGTCTCTCGCCACCGACCAACGCCTCGCGATCGGTATGCGGTCGGGATGGAGTAGTGCACCTCTCCCGATGCCCGGGAGATACATGTAGCTCCAGATCTGCATTTAGAAATTAAGTCAGTCGCATGGCATAATCACAGCATAATCATAATCATATAGAAAGCATTTAAATTGTATTTACCTGTAGGAAGGGCGAGAAACCGCCCAGCATCGTCTGCCGATCCGTGGTGCTGAGGGACTCGAACAAGAATGCGAGCACTGCCGCTCCCCAGGCGTACCTCCTGACTCTGCCCAAATCCTCTATCATCGGCAGCAGTCTGCAGCTGATGACGTCTGCCCGAGTCGCGAAGAGGAGCTTCCCGAATAGCAGCATCAGGAAGCGTCTGAGCACTCTATCTCCCTCTGGTCCTGCCTCTGCCGCCACGCGAGGGCGCACTTGGTCTATCACTCTGCCCAGATGCTCCTCAGGTAGCTCTCCCACGGCGATCGCCGCCCCTCTTAGTCCCAAGCTCTCCTGCAGCACTGATCTCGAAAGCTGAGAGGAGGTCTGTCCCGGTCTGATCAAATCGAGCCCGAGCAGCTGCTGCGCCATCTCTCAGTAGTCGCCGTATGTCCACCCGGTCACTGCGGCTCCGTGGACTCTCAGTCCTATAATCCTCGCTATATCTTCCAGCATGGGGATCATGTGGCCCCACGGGAAGATGAAAGCTCTGCTGATCGGGTCCCATCTCTCGTGCAAAGCATATATGGTGCGGACACCCGAGCTGTTGATCGGCACGACACACCGAGCCACCGGTACCGCACACGGAGCACGACACGAGCCACCTCAGCGTCCATCTGGCTCGGAGACAGCTTGGAGACTCCGCCTTGAGCCTCCCCATTTATTATATTTAGCTAGACTTTATGTGTGTGTAATTTGTATTTATTTCGTTGCATTCGGTTTGCCATTTTGAGTGTAATAGGGGCTTACGAGCATTTCGGACCCCGTGGGCCCCACGGGCCCCCCGGGCCCCACCACATTGGGCCACCTCAGCCTAGGGTCCCACATGGGGCCATTCAACATGCCACATGGGAGCATCTAGAAGTTTGAATGGTATTTGGACACATGGGGGACAATGGACTTGAAAAGTCCAAATGAGAGGCCACCTACCCCCACCTACCAAGTCCAACTTCCACATCCTTGCCATTCTAGTCAATAGGCCGCCCCCCCCTTTATTTTTTTTTAATTTTCATTTGTGTGGATGGTCACATGCAATCCTAGCCCTCAATCTCCCACCCCTAGATCCAACGGTGGAGGATTGATTAGATTGGTGACCTATATATGCTTGTAATTTCCATTTTTGATAAATTAATGCCATTTGGAATCAAGAAATTGTTGGAGCTCCAGCTTGGTGCCCCCTCTCTTCCCCCTTGTAGCTGTGAAGGTTGCCTCTGGAGGTGTGACTCCTCCCCTATCAGTTCCGGTCATCGCCGCCGCCGCCACGAGCCGCCACCGCACCGCCATCGCCTTCGCCGGAGTTCTGTCCATGCAGTACCACAGCCACTTCCACGAAATTCCAGTCTCAGCCATGGCCTCAGATCGAGCTGGAACTTTTACTGGATGTCCCAGAGGTGTCCAGCACGTCCTCAGAATTTTGGTTGGTCATAAAGATCTCATTTGGTATTTTTTGATTTTCGTCAAATCATAGTTTCCAGATCTGTCTACTGTCTGTTTCCATTTCCACCCGCCCAGAATTTCAAGTCTTAAGTCCTTTTTTTGATTTTCTTTGATTCGCCCAATTTAACTGGGTGTCCCTTGCATCCATCCCTTCATCCACCATTTTTTTTAATTTTTGGTTCGTCCATTTCATATTTTCTAAAATTCGTTCTCAGTCCTAGCTACAGTACTTTCTGCCAGTTCCCAGATCCGACCACCAGACACTCCAAAAATCCTATCAAATCACCACCAGCTCCAAATCCAATTCTAAAAATTGTCCCAGCTTCATGGTTTGAATATATACAAAGTTTAAGAAGAGCTTGAAGTCTGATTCCTAAGGAAAGTAGGCGGTCAACGGTGGTTCTCAGACAAGTACCCTATAAATCTGATGTCTCGGTTACTGTACAACAGGGATTTGTAAATTCATTAAAGTCTAGATCCGGCTAGATCCATCAGATCTCTTTGAGTCTAGATTGAAGCATTTGAAGAGAGCTTTCCAACGATAGCTCATGCGTCCCGATCCGACGTCGGGATCGACCGCAGCGGCTGTTTTCGCCGGAGCGCGCACCTGAAAACAGCAAGCAGAAATCCGTGGGCAGCATTCCAAAAGCTTGGAGATCGGAGTTGTTCGGCCACCGGTCGGTGTTCCCGGCCGACCGCCTTCCGTGGAGACGTGCCACCAGGGGTCCCCATCACAGTGGGACCCACTCCTGCAGATCCGGAGGCCAGCGCCACCCGTGGGCCCCACGGGCCCACAGAACCCGCCGTTCGGAAAGCACTAAAACGCGGAGTTCGGCACCACCGGGCGACATCAAGATGCTGCCCGTCAACCCGAGTTGCGTGATTCCCGGGCTCCACATGTGACCTTTTACCTCCCTGCGTGGAGTGGGTCAAATCTTTGTATTGCTGTGATATTGTTTAACCGGGAGTCCGTGATTCGGCCGGGGTTGTCTTCGCCACGCCGGGAGCGTGGAGGTAATGGTCCGAACCTCTTGGCGTTCATTTGCTTAGCTAGTATACGGTCTTTTGCCGCTGCCGAGAGTGTAGGTTCTAGCCCGTGTGTCCATGTCACCGCTGTGAGCGTGAGAGTGACCCGTCCCGCGACTCGATCCGAGTCCGGAAGTGAGTCTGACTACCTTGACCTCTGCCGGTTCCTTAACCGCGCACGATCCACGCTTTCCCTCGCTTGGGACGCCGAGTGAGCTTCACTTCTGTTAGCGACGTTTGCCACTAGGAGCTCGTAGTGTCGGGCTTAGTGTCTCCCTGGTGTGTATTGCTGGTCGCGTCTTCATCTAGAGTCCGAGGGTGGCACTGTATAGTGTCGTCTCCGTGTCCGTCCCGCATCAGTTTGGTATCAGAGCAAGTCGAGTCTAGGGTAGTCGTTGCATAAGTCTTGCATAGTCTAAGGTTACCACACACACACCTTCACTCGGTATATCCAAAGGTGTTGTCCGACCGTTAGGCTTCGCCTACCGGGAAGACCACACACTTGCGCGAGTGACCTTCGGGTCGATTACCTCCGCCACGTACCGAGTCTTGGCCGTGTCTAGGGTGTAGTCGAGTCTCATTCTTTTCAAAACAAAAAAAAAAGTGTTTTAAATTGTATTCTTTCAAAATACCAAAAAAGGAGTGTTTTCAAATTGCAATTAGGTCTAAGTGTATCATTTAGTGTGTTTGCATTAGTCGGTCGTTGTCACCTAGTCCGTACGTCTTTGCATGCCCACCCGTCGAGGCACCCAATACTCGCCACCACCACCTATGGCGGACTCCCGAGCCCGTAGTTCCGATGAGTCTTCCACGGCCGAGATGTTCCGGGCCATCATGGATCGTTTAGACACGCGTATGGATGGTCTTAGTACGCGTATGGATGGCATAGGGACGCGTCTAAAAGGGAGGATGAAGGTCCTCGAGGATCGGGCCGGGGTTTCGGAGCAGTCCATTCAAGGCCTTGTTGGGAGGATTGCCGTCCTAGAGAGGGGCCCAGTAGCGGCGCAACCCGCGCCGACGAACGGCCAACAAGAGCCGGTGCAGCAACCCGCTGTGCCAAGGGCTCAGGTAGAGGATGTCGGGAGGCAACAGGCGCCTATAGTGGATGATTATGCCTCCGACAATGATCACGGGGGTAACGGTCGTCGTCATCAATGATGGAATCGTGATGACGAGGATGACGACCGCATTCTTAGGGGTGTGCGTGCGGACCCTCCCACTTTTAGCGGGTCCTTGGACCCTAGGGTGTATCTAGATTGGGAGGCCGGTATGGACCGGTACTTCGAGTGGTTTGAGATGACGGACCACCGAAGAGTCCGATATGCGAAGATGAAGCTGCAAGGGCAGGCCCAAACTTATTGGATCAATGTGGAGAGCCTGCTCAACCAGCGACGTCAACCCCAAATCGGTACCTGGGATGATATGAAACTCAAATTGAGGGAGAAGTACCTTCCTGCCTCATATCGCCAACGTCTTATAGACAAGTGGCAAAGCATCTCCCAAGGGAACCGATCCGTGACCGAGTACACCGCCGAGTTCGATGAGTATTATTTGCGGTGTGGGGTCACGGAAGAGAGCACCATGACGATATCCCGCTTTCGGAGAGGTTTGCGGCCTAATTATCAATATGAACTCTTTCGCCGTAATGCCACCACTTTGGAGCAGGCATATCAGATTGCTCTCGAATTGGAGCAGTTCGAGGCCGAGTTCGAGTCACCCCATCGGTTGGGCTCCTTTCCCCTTCGTAGTGTCGAGTCCCGTGGCTCATCTGGCACATATCCGAGGGCCCCCATGGCTCGACCTCAGGAGCCCGCTCGCCACGAGCCCTTTGCTCCTAGGCCTCGCCCTCCACCCCCGAGGGACCTTCCTCATCCCCAGCATCTTACGGCCCCACCCATAGCCCGTCCCCCGGCACCCGCACCACCCGCACGTCCTTTGTTGCCTACGCCTCCTATCCGTCAGGAGGATAAAGGTAAAGGACCTATGATTGGGGAGCCTAGTGGATCACGGCAGCAGTGTTATCGCTGCAATGGGTTTGGCCATTTCGCCAACCAGTGTCCCACCCGCCCATCTCTTCACATTGGGGACACACAGGCTGAGGATACCACCCCTGCGGGCCTAGAGTTAGTCAGCTATGAGGCAGATGAAGAGCTAGCTGACGAGTACTATGAGATGGGAGGTGAGGCCCAGGATGCCCAGCAGTTAGACGATACCCATGTGGGGGTCGTCAGATGTATCCTCACCCAGCCACAGGTCAGTGATGACTGGCGTCGGACCACTATCCTTCATGTATTCTGTAGGCTGGGAAAGCAAATTTGCAAGGTGGTCATCGATAGCGGGAGTTGTATCAATGCAATCTCCACGAACGCTGTCACTCGTCTTGGTCTCACACCCGTAGACCACCCTTGCCCCTACCAGGTATCATGGGTGGATACAACTTCCATTTCGGTCAGGCTGCGGTGCTTGGTCCCGCTGCAGCTCCACTCCTACCGTGACGAGATCTGGTGTGATGTTCTCCCATGGAAGTGGGAAGTATCATTCTTGGTAGGCCGTGGTTATTCGACCGAGATGCTACACTCCATGGTCGGTCGAACACCTGTACCTTCGACCACGATGGTCAGCGGGTCACCCTCCAACCTGTTCGGCCCAGGAGCCCATCGGTCGGGGTCCTACTGGCCCTAGTACTCCAAAGCCTTCCGTTCCCGGGCCCAGTACCCCATCCCCAGCTCGGACTATGACCGTTACCTCTGGCCCAGGAGAGCCCTCGACGAGGAGATTGATGATGATTAGCTCCCGGGAAATGGAGCAGGAGCTTAGTCAGGGCTGTCCGGTGTTTGCCATTACGGTCCGAGAGGTGGAGCGAGACTCCGAGGGTGAGCTCCCACCCGAGGTTATTCCCATTCTGCAGGAGTATGCTGATGTATTCCCCGATGAGCTTCCCGAGGGACTCCCACCTATGCGGGATATTCAGCATGCCATCGACCTTGTTCCGGGCTCTTCTTTGCCCAATCTTCCTCATTATCGCATGAGTCCCACGGAGCATGCCGAGCTTAAACGGCAGGTCGATGAGTTAGTGCAGAGAGGATCTGTTCGGGACAGCATGAGTCCATGTGCTGTACCCGCGTTACTCGCCCCGAAGAAGGATGGCACGTGGAGAATGTGCATTGATAGTCGTGCCATCAACAAAATCACCGTGAAGTACAGGTTCCCTATTCCCCGCCTTGATGACATGCTGGACATGATGGCAGGTGCCACTATCTTTTCGAAGATCGATCTTAAGAGTGGCTATCATCAGGTGAGGATTAGGCCAGGTGATGAGTGGAAGACCGCATTTAAGACCAAGGACGGTCTATATGAGTGGTTGGTCATGCCTTTTGGGTTGACCAATGCCCTTAGCACTTTCATGCGGCTCATGACTCAGGTCCTTCGACCTTTCATTGGAGTCTTTGTAGTGGTGTATTTTGATGATATCCTTATCTATAGCCGCACCACAGGGGACCACTTAGACCACCTTCGGCAGGTCTGTATACTTCTTCGGCGAGAGCAGTTGTTTGCGAACCCACAGAAGTGTGCTTTCATGACATCTCAGCTTACCTTCTTGGGTTTCATTGTGTCTAGTACTGGGGTCTCCGCCGATCCGGAGAAGGTCCGGGCCATTGTTGAGTGGCCGGAACCCCGTACGGTTCATGATGTCCGCAGCTTTCATGGCCTTGCGACGTTCTATCGTCGCTTCATCCGCGGATTTAGCTCCGTCACTGCCCCGATCACG
Source organism: Amorphophallus konjac (assembly GCA_022559845.1). Classification (NCBI taxonomy): domain Eukaryota; kingdom Viridiplantae; phylum Streptophyta; class Magnoliopsida; order Alismatales; family Araceae; genus Amorphophallus; species Amorphophallus konjac. The sequence continues at coordinate 201,231,832 of CM040120.1, read as the reverse complement.
GATTGCATTCGTAAGGGCACATTTGTTTGGACGAAGGCCGCATCTGCTGCCTTCAGGGACATCAAGGAGCGTATGACCCAGACACCTATCCTTCGACTGCCTGATTTCTCGAAGGTGTTTGAGGTCTGTTGTGATGCATCGGGTGTTGGGATTGGAGGAGTTTTGAGTCAGGAGTCCCACCCGATCGCATATTTCAGCGAGAAGCTGAATGAGGCGAAACTGCGATATTCCACGTATGATAAAGAATTCTACGCAGTTGTTCAGGCTCTTAGGCATTGGAGGCACTATCTTTTACATCAGGAGTTTGTCTTATACTCCGACCACGAGGCATTGAGGTACCTCCATTCGCAAAAGAAGCTTAATTCGCGTCATAGTCGTTGGGTCGAGTATCTCCAGCAGTTCACCTTTGTGCTTAAACATAAGGCTGGAGTGGAGAACAAGGTGGCTGATGCCTTGAGTCGGCGAGCATGTTTGCTTACCACCATGAGTGCCGAGGTCATAGGGTTAGAAAGATGAAGGAGGCCTATGTTGATTGTCCTGACTTTGGTCAGATTTTTACCACCCTCCAGGCCGGACCCTCGAGAGACCTTGATGAGTATGTGCTTCAGGAGGGTTACCTCTTTCGAGGTAGCAGGCTATGTGTTCCCCGAACTTCGGTTCGAGATTTCTTAGTGTGGGAACTACATGCGGGAGGTCTAGCCGGCCACTTTGGTCGGAACAAGACTATTGAGGCAGTGGAGCATCGTTTTTATTGGCCGAGCTTGAAGCGCGATGTTGCTAACATCGTGGCTCAGTGCCGTACTTGTGCTACGGCCAAGATGAAGAAGCAAAGCTCGGGTCTTTATACGCCTCTCCCCGTGCCTGATGCCCCGTGGCAGGATGTTAGTATGGATTTTATTTTGGGATTGCCACGTACCTCTAGGAAGCATGACTCGGTCTATGTGGTGGTTGACCGTTTCTCGAAGATGGCCCTCTTTATCCCCTGCTCGAAGACTTCGGATGCTTCTAGGGTAGCCCGCCTATTCCTTACTCATGTGGTGTGCAAGTTCGGGTTGCCTCGCACTATAGTGTCTGACCGTGATGTTAGGTTCACTTCCTATTTTTGGAAGACACTATGGCATATGATGGGTACGCACCTCAAGTTTTCCACTGCATACCATCCCCAGACAGATGGTCAGACCGAGGTGGTCAATAGGAGTCTGGGTGATCTTTTGAGATGTCTTGTTAGGGACCGCATTGGGGATTGGGATCTCATTCTACCTATGGCTGAGTTTGCATATAATGATTCGGTGAATAGGTCTACTGGCATGAGTCCATTTGAAATTGTCACAGGTCGTAGGCCTAGGAAACCCGTTGACCTTGTCCCCATGCCTGTCCATGCTAGAGTGTCGGAGTCGGCCGAGTCATTTGCTAGGCATGTTAGGAGTTTGCATGATGACATCCGTCGTCACATTGAGTCCAGAAATGCACGGTACAAGGAGTTAGCCGATGCCCACCGACACCACCGAGAGTTCCACGAGGGCGAATACGTCATGATCAGGGTAAGACCTGAACGGTTTCCCTCTGGAACCGTTAAGAAGTTGCAAGCTCGCGGAGCCGGTCCATTCAGAGTGTTGAAACGCGTTGGATCCAATGCGTACGTTGTGGACTTGCCCGAGGAATATGGTATAAGCTCTACCTTCAATGTATCGGATCTTGTTGCATATAGGGACCCAGCGGTGATCCCTAGTGAGCCTTTTGAGCCATCTCCTCCCCTTGAGAGTGATCCCACACCTGAGTGTCCACTTCCACCTCCAGCCCCTTTTTCACGGCAGCGTGAGCATATAGATCGTATACTGGACGAGCAAGTGACGGTTACCAGGAGTGGATCTTACCCGCGCTACCTAGTGCGATGGAGAGGACGGCCCGCTACTGAGGACACATGGATCACACATGGTGAGTTGCAGCAGATTGATCCGGACCTTTTGGAGCGATACAGGAGCGATGCAGACCCTTACTCGACAGGGTCGAGTTTCTCCCACCCGGGGAGAATTGGTGCGGACACCCGAGCTGTAGATCGGCACGACACACCGAGCCACCGGTACCGCACACGGAGCACGACACGAGCCACCTCAGCGTCCATCTGGCTCGGAGACAGCTTGGAGACTCCGCCTTGAGCCTCCCCATTTATTATATTTAGCTAGACTTTATGTGTGTGTAATTTGTATTTATTTCGTTGCATTCGGTTTGCCATTTTGAGTGTAATAGGGGCTTACGAGCATTTCGGACCCCGTGGGCCCCACGGGCCCCCCGGGCCCCACCACATTGGGCCACCTCAGCCTAGGGTCCCACATGGGGCCATTCAACATGCCACATGGGAGCATCTAGAAGTTTGAATGGTATTTGGACACATGGGGGACAATGGACTTGAAAAGTCCAAATGAGAGGCCACCTACCCCCACCTACCAAGTCCAACTTCCACATCCTTGCCATTCTAGTCAATAGGCCGCCCCCCCCCTTTATTTTTTTTTAATTTTCATTTGTGTGGATGGTCACATGCAATCCTAGCCCTCAATCTCCCACCCCTAGATCCAACGGTGGAGGATTGATTGATTGGTGACCTATATATGCTTGTAATTTCCATTTTTGATAAATTAATGCCATTTGGAATCAAGAAATTGTTGGAGCTCCAGCTTGGTGCGCCCCTCTCTTCCCCCTTGCAGCTGTGAAGGTTGCCTCTGGAGGTGTGACTCCTCCCCTATCAGTTCCGGTCATCGCCGCCGCCGCCACGAGCCGCCACCGCACCGCCATCGCCTTCGCCGGAGTTCTGTCCATGCAGTACCACAGCCACTTCCACGAAATTCCAGTCTCAGCCATGGCCTCAGATCGAGCTGGAACTTTTACTGGATGTCCCAGAGGTGTCCAGCACGTCCTCAGAATTTTGGTTGGTCATAAAGATCTCATTTGGTATTTTTTGATTTTCGTCAAATCACAGTTTCCAGATCTGTCTACTGTCTATTTCCATTTCCACCCGCCCAGAGTTTCAAGTCTTAGGTCCTTTTTTTGATTTTCTTTGATTCGCCCAATTTAACTGGGTGTCCCTTGCATCCATCCCTTCATCCACCATTTTTTTTAATTTTTGGTTCGTCCATTTCATATTTTCTAAAATTCGTTCTCAGTCCTAGCTACAGTACTTTCTGCCAGTTCCCAGATCCGACCACCAGACACTCCAAAAATCCTATCAAATCACCACCAGCTCCAAATCCAATTCTAAAAATTGTCCCAGCTTCATGGTTTGAATATCTACAAAGTTTAAGAAGAGCTTGAAGTCTGATTCCTAAGGAAAGTAGGCGGTCAACGGTGGTTCTCAGACAAGTACCCTATAAATCTGATGTCTCGGTTACTGTACAACAGGGATTTGTAAATTCATTAAAGTCTAGATCCGGCTAGATCCATCAGATCTCTTTGAGTCTAGATTGAAGCATTTGAAGAGAGCTTTCCAACGATAGCTCATGCGTCCCGATCCGACGTCGGGATCGACCGCAGCGGCTGTTTTCGCCGGAGCGCGCACCTGAAAACAGCAAGCAGAAATCCGTGGGCAGCATTCCAAAAGCTTGGAGATCGGAGTTGTTCGGCCACCGGTCGGTGTTCCCGGCCGACCGCCTTCCGTGGAGACGTGCCACCAGGGGTCCCCATCACAGTGGGACCCACTCCTGCAGATCCGGAGGCCAGCGCCACCCGTGGGCCCCACGGGCCCACAGAACCCGCCGTTCGGAAAGCACTAAAACGCGGAGTTCGGCACCACCGGGCGACATCAAGATGCTGCCCGTCAACCCGAGTTGCGTGATTCCCGGGCTCCACATGTGACCTTTTACCTCCCTGCGTGGAGTGGGTCAAATCTTTGTATTGCTGTGATATTGTTTAACCGGGAGTCCGTGATTCGGCCGGGGTTGTCTTCGCCACGCCGGGAGCGTGGAGGTAATGGTCCGAACCTCTTGGCGTTCATTTGCTTAGCTAGTATACGGTATTTTGCCGCTGCCGAGAGTGTAGGTTCCTAGCCCGTGTGTCCATGTCACCGCTGTGAGCGTGAGAGTGACCCGTCCCGCGACTCGATCCGAGTCCGGAAGTGAGTCTGACTACCTTGAACTCTGCCGGTTCCTTAACCGCGCACGATCCACGCTTTCCCTCGCATGGGACGCCGAGTGAGCTTGTACTTCTGTTAGCGACGTTTGCCACTAGGAGCTCGTAGTGTCGGGCTTAGCGTCTCCCTGGTGTGTATTGCTGGTCGCGTCTTCATTTAGAGTCCGAGGGTGGCACTGTATAGTGTCGTCTCCCGTGTCCGTCCCGCATCAATATAGTAGCGGCGTGTCCATTCGGATCACCTCGATGCTGAGCACCTCGGCGAATCCCATGCCAGCTAATCTCTCTCTCTGGTAGTCGGGCAATGCCTGGTACACTGCCCGGATCTGTAGCCAGGAGATCCGCGATCGTCTCTTCCCCTGCATTGCATATTAGATCATTAATTAGTCCAATTTGCATCATATAATCATTGCATTAACATTCATAATTGAAAATAAAACAAAAATTTGAAAACTGAAAACCCTAAAAAATAGCTTAAGTCCCTGGCATGAGTGACGGCCCTGGGATGGGGCGTCGCTTGCTTGTGACGGCCTCGTCATGATGCGTCAGACAAGTGACGGTCGCTGGCAGGACCGTCACATTGACTGCGTTTGGGAAATTTTTCCCTTGCATCCCCGTGGTCTCCCACTATGGCCAAATGGCCTACAATTGCTCCTAGGGGGTTCGTAGACCCATTTCTACCCCTATTCCCCACATGCATTCATAAATAAAACATAAAAAAATCAAAATTTGGAGTTAGGGCAAGGGGGGCCTACCTCACGGTAATTGCTTCTCCTCTTCTTCTTCTCTGGTTCTTTAGGCTCCTCTGCACCCAATGAGGCTTCTCCTTGATCCTCCACAGCCGTGGGGACTTCTTCTTCTTCGATTGGGCTTCTCCTCGTCGGTTGTTCCTCTTCCACCGGTGGGATCGCTTCCCGTTCGAGCCGGCGGTGGAACCGCCGTATGGCCATCTTCTTCCCTCTCCCCCTCTTCTGTGGTGGCGGCTGGGGTGCCTCGTCGCCAGCCATTGCGGTGGTGGGGGCTGGAATCGCCGGAGCTCTCTCGGTTTTGGTTTGTTGGGGCGTTGGGTTTGGAATGAATGGGCCGTGACCGTTCGGTTGTTTTTTTTGAAAACTCAGGAAATGCGACGGTCTATCGACGGACCGTTACATCCTTCTGACGCGCCTTGAGATGACCGTTACATGTGTTGGACTATTTTATTGAAGAATGTGAACCGCCTGACTTATGACGGACCAGGGGTGATCCGTTGCTTAGTGTGACGCCCTTTCATAAGACCGTTATATGCTTGCAGATTTCTTGATGAACTAAAAAGTCTAATTGATGTCAAAACAGTGCCATGTTCTGCATTAATGTTCTTTATTGATGTCCCTTGCACGTACAATGGTTATGCCTTGAGTTCCTTATCATATTTATTGTTGGCTAACCTATCTTTCATGAAGAAATTTATGAGTGAAGTCATGCATTGCCAATCATCAGGCAGGTAAGTCAGGTATTGTATTTCGCTCCCTCACTCCCTTAATGCATTACTATATGTTACTTATGATATGTAATCTCGAGAACCGGTTGGTCATTCATGTGTCCTGGGATCTGATGTTCCCCTAAAACAAAAATGATGATGATCTAAGTTCACATGTTTAATCGTTGGATAGGCCGTTAGATTGGAAATTTTGGGGACGATGGTTCTATCTTGCACGCCGTGGTTGCAGATGGTGTCCTGACTCTGATTTCTCCGATCTAGCAATATTATTCTCGAGTATTTTCTATCTTATCTTTCTTCGCATTTGTTTTGAAGATTTTTGTTTTCCTTTAGCCCAGCATGCATCATACGCATTCTTTGAGCATTCATGAAGCTTCATTTGTTCAAGGTATCAATGATGGTGAACAGCTGTGTTCTTGATTCTGGATGAGGAGAATCATTCCACTCTGAATTAGAAGGTTTCCTTTGATCTCGTCGCTCGATTTGGTTGGTTGAAGATTCCTGTCTGGAGTTTAATCAGTTCTCTTTCCTTTCCGTTGCCTCCGGCGGCTAGCCGTGTTTCCTTTCCTTAATTGTTAGTTCCTCCAGACATGCGTCCTTTGGTTGGCTATTTCCTTGTGATCAGTTTGAAGTTTTCCAGAAAATTCCTATCACTTGTCGGTAAAGAACGGGTGTCGTTTATCTTAACGCCCTCTTTTTGATACACTCCGCTTCATTTTCGCTTCATCTTCATGTTCCATTTCACTTTCGCTTCACCTCCACTCGCTCCCCTGCAAAGAGGACGTTAAGGAGGGGCATCTGTTGACACCCGTTTTATACCCAATAAGTCGGGTCATCTCCTTGTTTCATTCTATATGATGCTCAGAGTTGTTCACTCTTCATTGAATCTCTTGATCAGTTGAGACCTGTTTCTTGGGTCTTAATTCCTGGATTAAGAATTGGCTCCTGGTGGCGTTTCGTTGGCAACAGCTTAGCAACCCTTCATTGCTATTCTTGAAACTCAATGGTAATAACGGTCCGAACCAGGCGCGTTGTTTCATTATAACGCATGGGGCCTGGAACGTTACTCTTTGAAGAGTCCTAAGGCTTAAGGCCTCGTTTTCAGTGCTTATCCTTTTTCCACGTTGATAATAACGGTCTGTCGTGTAGCCGTTGTTTCATTCTGACGCCCTATGCCTTGGCCGTTGCTTCCTTGAAGAGTCCAACTTGTTGGGTCTTCTTCCCGTTGATCTTATCTTTTAGGGATAAGGTTGATAGTAACGGATGGTCCTTGATGCGTTGCTTCCAAGTGGCGGTCTGTCGTGCAGCCGTTACTTCCTTCCAAGAGTCTTGGCAGTTCAGGCCTTTTCTCTGCTACTCCGTGGTCGAGATAAGGGTTTGGATTGACAATATCTCTTGCAAATCTGATCCTTAGGACCTTCCGTTCGATTCTATGGACTCTTGGTGATATTATCTTCGAGGATTTGCTAAGAGTTATCTCTTTATCTTGCCTGATTATCCTCTGCTCGACCTGAGAGTTTGAGGGTTTATAAATAGAACCCTTGACTTCATGGCCCGAGGAGAGGAAGATTTAAATTCACGACGAAGTGCTGCCGAACTCAGGAGCCATCTTCATCCAGGAGGAACTGCTTCCCACGTCCATCCATCTCATAATCAAGGGAGTACTTTGGTTTTGGTCTTTCAAGTTCATCATTGCATGCTTGAGTTCTTCCTTGGTTTTTTCTCAATCAAAGCATTGTCTCTCCTCTTTCTCCACGTTTTTCACTGTGCTCTAAGCATATAAACATCTTCCCAGACTTTTAAAACACCTAGAGGGGTTAAAAAACCAAAAACTCCCCGGTAATCCACTCTCCTTTTGATGATGTTAAGTCCTTTGAGAATTGATGCTATGCTTGTGAAAAGGACTAATTGAGGTTATTGTGTTTGGTCTTTCTACATCTTTGGCAGGTTTACAGGTTCATTAACACGAGGCCCAGGTCTTCTAGCCGGCTGGAAGAGTTGGAGTTCAAAGAATTCAAGCTTTGTTACTGCAGGTTATCTGACGGTCTTGTGCAGGCGCGTCACTCTCTTCCGGCGGTCTATCGTATGGCCGTCACTTCCAAGTAGCGCACAGGGTTCTGACCGTCACTTCTAAGTTGATCTACAGGCTTTCTCTGGTTTTCTCTCCCGTGGGCGGGTGTTTCATCCACCTATTTCCAAGGTATATTCAGGTCTTTGACTTGTTTTTACTTTGGTGGCGATCACATCTTTCCTTGGTATTGGGCATTAGCTGTCTTCTTCATCATATCTTTCTATTTTCCTTGCTTGTTCCACCTTCACGGTGTGTTTTTGTTTACTCCTTGCTCCACGCCCCGGCGTGTGTTTTCCTTTTCCTTAGCATAGTTTGATTGAGATAGCATGCCCGTGCTAGAGCTAGCTATGATTGCCTAGGTTCATGATCACATGTTCATAGGTTTGAGTAGATCTTTGATTGCTTGTTTGTCATCTGACCATATCACTTTTCAAACATCAAAAGAAAGATAGAAGATAGACAAATAAATATCAACATAGCCGTTCAGTCTTCCAGCACAGGTGCGTTTCGCTTTGTTCTTATTGTAGGTACGCGGCTGCTGGGAGACCGTTCGGGATGCCGCACGGTTGATGATGGACAGTCTGTCTGGTATTATCTTTGCCCCCACTGCTCCCCCATGTGTTCAGGTCCTGTGATTACGTTGCAGTTTTGCTTTCTCCCTGCATTATACGGTCCCATACAGACCGTTCTATTGTTGGAGCGGTCGAGGAAGAGCCGTTCATTTGCTTCCACAGCGTACTTACGTTATGCTTTGATTATCATATTTCATGTGGTCTGCTATTTCTGGCGCTATTCATTGATCCCCCCGATTTCCTTATCATCATTGCATCATTATGTTTCTTTATTACTCGTGTGTGTGCTTATTCATTGAGTGTTAGCTGCTAGGCTAGATTGTGCATGCACTCCGGTACGCATAGGAACATTCACCTGTTCTCATATTAGCTGCATTCCTACCGAGGTGGGGTTTCCTCTCGTCTCCATATTCCTTGGAGCCGACTAGGGATCCCGCCGAGGACCTCCGTAAGCCCCCGTGAGCCGTGGATTCCCACACGGACGCCGGGCAGGTTGTACCGTATCCACCCCCAGTATAGGATTACATTCGCCGGTGAGAAATCCTAGTAGACTCACACAGCTCCCCATTTCCCATCCCAGTTAGGCACCTAGTGGTTGAGAGAATTCATATTGTCATTAATCCACTAAGGTTCGAAAGGGAGATTTTAAGAAATCCGACGAGCATCATTTTAATAACTTGATTGCACAATTGGGGTGATTCTCCTCTCATCTCTTCATTCCATTTTGCATGCTCGTGGTTTGATTTGTTTGTTTGATTCGGTTGGGTTAGGGTTATCTGTCTTTCCCCTCTTCAGGTCTCTTAGTGCATGTGGGGTTGTCTCTGTCCCTCAGGATCATCTCCTAGGGTCCGTTCTCGTTTCCATTCTTACTTCAACCCCTTGTTTGATTCAGCCTACCCGATGTCGTCTTACGACTTCTCTCAGTCTCACGAGGATTCTCTTCCTCGTGGCCTTCTCGAGGACCCACCTCGGGTCGCCCATATACAAGGGGGGGAGGGGAATGCCCCTCCGCTCCCGACTATTCTTGGTGAGGGTTCTCAACCCTCTTTTTCAAATCCCTCCATTCAGAATCCTGCTAGCCAGATTCTCAACATGATGGCTCAGCTGGATCCGGCCCAGCTCCATCTCATTCGGCAGGCTTTACAAGGGGGCGATGCCTGTTGTGTCCCTATGATTTTGATGATGTCTCACACTATAAGTACATTTCTATACATTATTATTCTTGAGCATTCTGCATATTGATAGCAACATGAATGATGATGTCTAGCATTGATGGCATTTGCTCTTTATATATGTGTGTTGCATTCTGTCAGATAACATGTCTCTGCATATATCATGTCTGGGTAGCAAAGTCTATACATTGGACTCTCGTGCAAGCCTATGCATTGTCTTAGGCTAAGTGTGTACAGCCGTGTCTTATGCTCCTAAGTCTATACATTGGTGTTGGTCATCAAAGTCTGTACATCGCTTTCAATCTTCAAGTCTATACACTGGCTTATTCTTCAAGTCTGTACATCCTCAGTTAAACTTGAAGTCTGCACACTAGTCTTCACTGTCAAGTCTGCACATTGGTCTTCGATTTCAATGTCCATACATTGGACTGTTCATCAAAGTTTGTACATCAGACTGCTATAGTAAGTCTGTACAGTGAGTGATTCATTGGTGAAGTCTGTACACTCAACTGAACTTCAAGTCTAGACATTGCACTGTAGCATCATTGTCTTCGTGTTGCTTTCCCTCACCAACACGAAATGATTTCGTGTTGTCTGAGCATACAACACTCCGTGTTGATTTCCATGCTTGACAGGAAAACTCGTATGAGGTAATCCTTCGTGTTGTTTTATCCTTGTGGTCTCTGTCTTCGTGTCGTTTCTCTTTGTCGCTTTGTGACTTCACCTCGTGTCAATTCTTGTGTTTCATCTTCGTGTTGTTTTAGTGTCTATGTCTTCGTGTTGTGTTTTCATCCTCGTGTTGTTTTCACCTCGTGTAGGTTTCAGTTTTGGTCTTCGTGTTGTTTTACTCTTTAGACGTCGTGTCCTTCTCGCCTTGACCACACTCCGTGTCATTCCGTATCATGTCTTCGTGTCGTGTTTCTGAAGCAGCTCTAATAGTTCTGATGAACTTCGAGTCGTTTCCCTGTAGACCTCGTGTCGTTCCTGTTTAGTAACCACACTTCGTGTCGGTCACTGTTGTTTCTGTGTCTTCGTGTCGTTCCTGTTTAGTAACCACACTTCGTGTCGGTCACTGTTGTTTCTATGTCTTCGTGTCGTTTTTGTTCCACTGAGTGCAGAACATTGCAGCACCTCGTGTTGCTTTCTGTGCCACCTCGTGTCGTTTTTGTGTGAACCTCGTGTCACTTCTCTCTGTCCTCTAGTTGCATCTCGTGTCATCTTTTATGTCTTGCTTGTTGTTGCAACCACTTCGTGTCGTTCTTCTTTTTACCTCGTGTTGTTTTCAACACGTGTCGGTTACTGTTTTGTCTCCATGTTGTTCTCGTGCCGTTCTCATTACTGGTTATTATATCATGATGTTTTACTTCGTGCTGTAGTCATCGTATGTACTTCGTGTCGTTCTTGTTTCACTTCGTGTCGTTCTCCTCGTTGTGTCTGTTCTGTTGCAGTGTACCTCGTGTCGTTCTTTTCCTATCTCGTGTACTAGTCACGTCGTGCTGTTATCATATACCTCATGCAGCTTTAGTTTTAGTGGCCATACTGCGTGTTAATGGTTCTTATCTTCTTACAGGTACGAGGAAGATTACTCCCTAATAAAGGGGGTGCACGTGATCCAAGACAAAAGGAACCAATCCAACAAGGTCACGTGGCAGGAAGGTTCTGGATCGAGCGTGGGAGGCACACGCGTTTTGTGCCCTATCCACCTGCTGCCGCTATAAATAGAAACCTTCGTCCACTGATGAAGGTGATCAGAGCCAAGAAAGAAAAGGCAGTATTGCAGAGAGCTCGATCCACCAGTAAAGAGAAAGAAAAAGAGAGAAAGAAAAAGAGAGATAGCAGTGAAGAGAGAAAGAGAGTTTGCAGTATCGGGTTTCTGAAATTGCTTCCCAGGAAGCTACATTTGTATTAACTCTCCGTATCGAATGTTTTCTCGATCAGTCTTTAGTTCCTTTTCTGATTTTCTTTATGTGTTTTTTGTCTATTTCTGATCTGTTCCCCTCCAGTGTGTGGAGGAAGGGAGTCTATCTCCGATTTCCCTCTGGGTTGCAGAGGAAGAGAGATCGCTGATCTCTGGTGATTGCTAGTGACGGGTTGTCATTAGCAGGTTCCCTCCGGTGTGTGGAGGAAGGGAGAGGCACTCTCCGGTCCTGTTCATGCTGGGTGCTAGAACAGGTTACAAGCTCTGTGGGTAGCAAAGCTTGGTTGAGGGATTTGTCTCCCTTGGGTTTTCAAGCTGTTTGGCAGCAAGTTGTTCGTAGACTGAGTCTGCTGTGCTCTAGCAGTGGCTAGTGGAATCCTCACTCTAGTTGGAGTGAGGGGTGGATGTAGATTGCGGACTGCAGTCGAACCACCTAAAAATTGGTTGTCTTCTCTGTGGTTTGCGATCTTTATCAGCGCTCTCGATCTGCTTGTCACTTCAACTAGTTGTGTGTTCAGCTCTTATCATCATTTTCTTATTCGATCTTGATTGGTACCTGCATTTGCAATTCTTTGTGTGCTAGTTTAGAAGGGGCATAAGCGGTAGATTTATTTTCTCCCCTAAACTTTGCAAACTGGGAGTGATCTATTCATCCCCCCCCTTCTATATCACTCTCGTTGTGCTAACATTTGGTATCAGAGCGGGTTTACGCCATGTGGATGAACGGTCAAGGAAATGGTGGTGGTCCTAGAACCTTCATGGCCGAAGGTCAATCCATTAGTCGCCCTCCTTATTTCGATGGTAGTAACTATCTGTTTTGGAAGAACAGGATGGAAGTGTTCATCAGAGCTCAGAGTCATAAATTGTGGAGAGTAATCACGGTGGGGCCATATGAGCTGCCACCAAACGAGGATGCTTGGACAGATGATCATGTGAAGCTCTCGTCACTCAACTGGACGGCGCTGAACATAATCCAGTGTGCTGTTCATCCAGAGGAATATGCTCGAATATCTGCATACAGAACTGCCAAGCGAATGTGGGATGAGCTGCAATTAATTTATGAAGGTACAGCTCAAGTGAAAGCCTCGAAGGTAAATCTCTACACCTCCAAGTATGAAATGTTTAAGATGAATGCAGATGAGAATATAACCAAAATGTATGCCAGGTTATCCTTGATCACTAACACTCTTAAAGGGCTAGGGAAGGATCTTGCTGAGGCAGATATAGTCAGGAAAATCCTTAGATCTTTATCCCCGGCATGGCACACTAAAGCCATTGTGATTGAGGAGTCAAAAGATTTGACTGTCTTAACTGTGAATGAACTCATAGGATCCCTGATGACCTATGAGATGAACTTCCAAGGAGGTGGAGAAGGTAGTGAGAGGAAGGGTAAAAATGTAGCTCTAAGAGCTTCCCGCAACAAGGGTAGTAAAAGTGGGAGCAGCAGCAGTAGCCCCGAGTCTGAGTCCGAGCTTGAAGGTCTTTCAGATCTCGACCAGGGGGAGCAGGCTATGCTCACTCGTCAGTTCAGAAAGTTTCTGAGGACAAAGGGCAAGACCTTCAGGAAGAAGAACCCACACTCTTTTAACAAGAAAGCTGAGTTTACCAATTACAGGGATAGAAATCCTAAGAAACTGACTTGTTTTAACTGTAACAAATAGGGACACATGAAAGGCGAATGCCCAGAACTCCAGAAGAAAGGTCCCCATCTTCAGAAGAAGTTCACAAAGGTGTAGAAGAAGAAAAAGCCACAGGCGATGGTCTGCACATGGAGCGAGGAAGAAGAAAATCCCGAAGACACTTCCTCGGAGGAATATGAAGAAGGAATTTGTCTTATGGCAAACAGTGAAGAGGAGGTAATAAACGTTTTTGAAAATTTCTCAATTGATGACTGGGAGGATGCTTATGGTGACTTGCTAGATAAATTTAATTCACTTAGCAAAGAGCACAGAGTTCTGAAAAGAAACTTTAACACAAATGTTGAAGAACAAACTCTGGTCTGTGAGGAAAATGCAAAGCTAAAAGAACAACTAGAAGAAATGACCTCACAAAGGAAAGAGAATGATAAGCTTAGGGGAGAAATCCAAGAAAGTAAAAAATAGCTCAATGAATTCAAAACTAAAATTGAAGAAAGCATGAGTGAAATCAGAATGAATTCAGAGAATTATGAAGCTGTGAAGAAAGTAAATGCTGAGCTCCTAAAGAATTTAGAGTTTCTTCAAAAGGAGCTGGAAGACAAACAGAAAGTCGTAGAGAAGTTTGTCTAAGGAAAGACTAGCCTAGATGCTATACTAGGAACTAGGGTCAATTTCAATAAGGAAGGTCTAGGCTATGACCCAACCAACAAGAGACCCTTACAATTCAAGACTATCACCTTCTGTCCAGAGAAGGGAAAAGAAAAGTTGGACACACCATCCAGCTCAAACAGCTCTAAGAAAACTCAAAGTCCTAAAGAGAACACAACTACCAGAACTGGACAACCATTCAAGATTGGAATGAACTTTATGAAGAATAACATTAAGTCCATTCACCAGAACACAAATGGTAGCTGGACCAAGAAAACAAATCAGAATAAAAGCTGGAATTATAACAATCAGATGGGTCCAAACAAGACCTACTGGAGGAACAACTTTCATGGTCAAAGATATACCAATCAACAAGCCTACAGGAAATTTCCTAGGAATAGGAAGACCGATGAAAGGAATAGAACTCATTTCTCCAGTTTAGCTGGATTGAACTTTAATAAACCTGAAAGGAGGGTGCCAGAGAAAACCATGCTGAAACAAATCTGGGTACCCAAACACTTGATCAGAGATTTAAACAATGTACTTGGACCCAACTCATCTTGGGTTCCAAATCACTCTGCTTGATATACTTGTGTAGGTCGGCCTGGCAGCTGAAGACAACAAGTGGTACCTCGACAGTGGCAGCTCCAGGCATATGACATGAGACCGATCCAAGTTCAGTAAGATAGAGATGAAGCCAGTAGGTCTGGTCAAGTTTGGAGGAAAGAACAAAGGTAAAATAATTGGAGTTGGCACAGTAGGTAAGTCTTCCACAAACTCCATTGAAAAAGTCTTACTTGTGGAAGGGCTACAACATAATCTGATCAGCATCAGTCAGTTATGTGACAAGGGTCACAAGGTTGTTTTTGATGATACTTCATGCAAAATCTTTGAAATAAATTCTGATGAGGTTAAATTTGTAGCCAACCGGATTAATAATGTCTACATTGTAGACTTAAATGAGAAATCTGACTCTACTATTTGTTTGTCTGCTAACTCTGAAATTGATGCTTTTGAATGGCATAGACGTCTAGGTCATGCTAGCTTTTCTACTTTAAATAAACTGGTCAAACTTGATTTAGTTAAAGGCATACCTAAAATTAAATTTAATTCCATTTCAAAATCATGTGATGCCTGTACTCTAGGCAAACAGACCAGAAACTCTTTCAAATTAAGATCTAAGCCATTATCTTCGAGACCAATGGAACTTCTTCATATGGATCTATTCGGTCCAACCAGAACTCAGAGCCTTAATGGTAACAGGTTTGGCTATGTCATCATAGATGACTTCTCCAGATATTCATGGATATTTTTCTTAGCAAATAAGAGTGATGCATTTCAAAAGTTTAATCTATTTTTCAATAAGGTCAAACAAGAAGGAAAGTTCAAGGTTAGTTCTATTAAATCTGATCATGGAGGTGAGTTTGAAAATTCCATGTTTACTGAACTTTGTGACAAAGAAGGACTAACTCACAGGTTTTCCTCTCCCAGGACACCTGAACAGAATGGGATCGTGGAGAGAAGAAATAGAACAGTGGTGGAGATGGCCCGAACCATGTTGATTGAAAGTAAGTTACCTAGAAGGTTTTGGGCAGAAGCGGCCAATACAGCAACCTACATAATCAACAGGGCCATGGTAAGACCTATACACAAGAAAACACCCTATGAGCTTCTAAAAGGTAAGAAACCAAACTTGTTTCATTTCAGAATTTTTGGAGCAAAATGTTTTATTCGTACAATGATAAGAAAGATTTAGACAAATTTGAAGCCAAGAGTTCACCTGGAATATTCTTGGGTTACTCAGAAGTGTCAAGGGCATATAGGGTATTTAATGTATCAGATCAGAAAGTGGAAGAATCTCCACACATTCTTTTTAGTGAAAAGAAAGATGTTTCTAATATTGAAAATCTTGACAGGGACTCCAATCATGGTGGAGATTTTCTGGAAAACCAACTAGAAGAAGAGAAGACTCAGCAGAATGGAGAAACAAATTCCCAAAATCAGGAAGGTCAAAGAGAAACAGGTGAGTCTTCAACAAATATTAGATTCCTTAAAGACCATCCGTTAGATAATGTCATAGGCAATCCTGAAGAACCTCTAAGGACTAGATCTCATTTTAGAAATGTGAATAATGACGACCTAATTGCTTTAGTCTCACAAATTGAACCCAAAACAGTAGAAGAGGCCTTAGCTGATCAAGGTTGGGTAAATGCTATGAGTGAGGAATTAGGTCAGTTTGAAAGGAATAATGTCTGGGAGCTTGTCCCAAGACCAGATGGTATTAATGTCATAGGAACCAAGTGGGTGTTCAAAAATAAGATAAATGAAGATGGAATCATCTCGAGGAATAAGGCCAGACTAGTAGCCAAAGACTACTGTCAGGAATTCGGTGTAGACTTTGATGAATCTTATGCACCAGTTGCTAGGATGGAAGCCATAAGATTGTTGCTTGCCTTTGCATGCTCAAAGAACATAAAATTCCAACAAATGGACGTTAAAAGTGCCTTTTTAAATGGAGTTATTAAAGAAGAAGTCTTTGTTGAACAACCTCCTGGATTTCAATTTTCTCCTCAACCTAACCAAGTTTTCAGGTTAAACAAAGCCTTGTATGGTCTAAAGCAGGCTCCAAGAGCTTGGTATGAAAGATTATTTGAATTTCTGATCAGCAAAGGCTACAAAAGAGGTAAAGTTGATCAGACTTTATTCACCAAGGGCATGAGTAAAGATCTCATCATAGTTCAGGTATATGTAGATGACATTGTATTTGGATCAACTAGCCATGAACTATGTGATGAATTTTCTACCATGATGTCTGCTGAATTTGAGATGAGCTTGGTTGGTGAACTAAAATATTTTCTTGGATTGCAGGTATAGCAGCTAGAAGATGGGTGCTTCATCAACCAAACCAAATACACAATGGAATTGTTCAAAAGGTTTGGCATGGAAAACTTAAAGCACATTACTACACCCATGGGCACCAATACATCATTGGATTCAGATGAGACAGGTAAAGAAGTAAATGCCAAACTTTATAGAGGTATGATTGGATCACTTCTTTACTTAATAGCCACTAGACCTGATATACAATTCAGTGTAGGAATGTGTGCAAGATATCAGTCTAGACCCACTGAACTACACTTAGCTGCAGTTAAAAGAATCTTTAGATATTTGTCAGCTAGTCACTCCCTTGGTTTATGGTTTCCTGCTTCTCGCACATTGAATCTAGTAGCATACACAGATGCTGACTATGCAGGCTGTAAACTAGACAGGAAAAGCACAAGTGGCCATTGTGAATTCTTGGGTGGGTGTTTAGTATCTTGGGGCTCCAAGAAACAACATTCTGTGGCCCTCTCCACTGCAGAAGCTGAATATGTGGCTGCAGGAAGTTGTGGAACACAAGTAATATGGATTAAACACTAACTTCAGGACTACCAAGTAGACCTGGGGAGCACACCTATTTACTGTGATAATACAAGTGCCATCAATCTTGCTAAAAATCCTGTTTTGCATTCTCGAACAAAACATATAGAGATAAGACATCATTTTATAAGAGATGAGGTGTCTAAGAATAACTTTGAACTAATTCATGTAGGAACAGATAATCAGATTGTTGATATTTTCACAAAACCTCTGGATAATGAAAAGTTCACTACATTAAGAAGAGAGTTAGGCTTATACAAAGTGTCTTAATTATGAAGCCTGTTCCTGTTGTGAGGGGGAGGTTTGTCTATCTGTTGGTTAGCCTTCTTGCTTGCTGGTTTAAGGGGGAGTTCGGAATGCTCACTGGTTAGCTTTCAGGAATGCTCTAATTTGAGGGAAGCCTTGAGATTTTGCTGAAATGTTTTATTGAGATATGCTATGTCTTAGGGGGAGCTAAGTTGTAATGTGAGAAGAGAAGTCCTTTGACAAATTCAAAAGGAGTGTCCAGATGTGTATCTCTGCTGGTTTTTCATGACTAATCTAGTGTAGTTCTCTCCGACAGTAGAGTGTCACTTATCTCTTAAGTCAATAAGTCAGTGTCTCTAAAATCCAATTAGAATCTTTTCTTTGGCACTCACACAGAGACCTGGACTAATTGCATAAAGTATATCTTCCTACATTGTCATTGATTATGGTTCAGGCCAAAAACACGTATGTCTTGATATCTGACCCAATCAACTTGAAATCTAGACTTCAAGACTCAATACAAGAAAAGTTCTTCTCTTTTGGTATTGTCTTCAATCATTCTATCTCTTTAACTCAAGGGCTTAACTGAACAAACATGTTCTGTTTTTGATCACTGAGAAACTGGGAGCTTCATCAATGAAATGAATATTTCTCCCAAGTCATGAGGTGTCAGATACTTAAAACAAATGAAAAGTCATGACAGAGCAATGGTGGCTTGCTGGTGAGTAACTGGGGACTCTGGCCTCTAATCAAGGTGTCTCCTCATGTCAAAAGCCACAGTTACTAACTCTGTTCCTTAAAAAAAAAGGGGGGGGAAGTAATGAGGAACTCACTCTGAGTAACTGGGGATTCAGGCCTCTGATCAAGGTGTCTCCCTAATGTCAAAAGAAGTGATCTACCAACTTACTCATTGATCTTCTTGGAAATCATCTCCAACTAACATTCCTTGTTGTTATGCAACTAATGGATTGCTTGTCCTCAATACCTTGAGAACACCTCTCTGATTTAGACTCTTGCTGTCTTGTGGAATAGTTGAATGATCAGCTCCATTTGGCTATACTTGTCAACTCCTGCTCTACATCATACACTATGTATGCTGATATACTCTTCATAATTCTGTCTCTCCATTGTGTACTGAAGCTTAAAGAATCTTCTCTTGATGTTAGAACCTCACTTATTTTCTTAAGACCTATTCGTGACTTTCTGCACTAAGATCGTTACTGCACTTCTTCTTCATGTCTTCAGCATTGTTATGTCTTCTACATTTCTTTTTGCTGATGTCAAAGGGGGAGAGAGGTTCTGCTATATCAATGATTTAATCAGTTGGTTGTGGCTAGTCACCTAGGGGAAGTTCCTGATTATGAGTTGTGGGGGAAATGTGAGTGAGTTGTAGGGTTTGTCTAATTCATTTGCATGAGCATGCCTTGAAGTTAATCTGTTGTTGCAGCTGGCATTGATTTCATGTTAAATCTTGATAAACCTTGATATTGCCTGCTTCATAGTGTTGCCATCATCAAAAAGGGGGAGATTGTTGTGTCCCTATGATTTTGATGATGTCTCACACTATAAGTACATTTCTATACATTATTATTCTTGAGCATTCTGCATATTGATAGCAACATGAATGATGATGTCTAGCATTGATGGCATTTGTTCTTTATATATGTGTGTTGCATTCTGTCAGATAACATGTCTCTGCATATATCATGTCTGGGTAGCAAAGTCTATACATTGGACTCTCGTGCAAGCCTATGCATTGTCTTAGGCTAAGTGTGTACAGCCGTGTCTTATGCTCCTAAGTCTATACATTGGTGTTGGTCATCAAAGTCTGTACATCGCTTTCAATCTTCAAGTCTATACACTGGCTTATTCTTCAAGTCTGTACATCCTCAGTTAAACTTGAAGTCTGCACACTAGTCTTCACTGTCAAGTCTGCACATTGGTCTTCGATTTCAATGTCCATACATTGGACTGTTCATCAAAGTTTGTACATCAGACTGCTATAGTAAGTCTGTACAGTGAGTGATTCATTGGTGAAGTCTGTACACTCAACTGAACTTCAAGTCTAGACATTGCACTGTAGCATCATTGTCTTCGTGTTGCTTTCCCTCACCAACACGAAATGATTTCGTGTTGTCTGAGCATACAACACTCCGTGTTGATTTCCATGCTTGATAGGAAAACTCGTATGAGGTAATCCTTCGTGTTGTTTTATCCTTGTGGTCTCTGTCTTCGTGTCGTTTCTCTTTGTCGCTTTGTGACTTCACCTCGTTGTGAGCGACGTCACGCGGTTCGGGGAAGAGCGGAGAGGACGCGGAGCGCGCGCGGGCTCCTCTTTTCTTTCTTTTGGTGTTTGTTTGCTGCAACACAGAAATAAGAGAAGAGAGAGAAGGGGCCACCACGGGAGATTGCTCCGGCGGGGCGAGCGGGACAAGTGTGATATAGCAAAATATGGGCTTAAACGACCATAGCGGGAAGTGACTCGCCGCGGCCTCGGGGGGACGGGAATGGTGCAAAAATTAAATAACAAGAATTGAAACGGCCATTGGGGAAGTGACTCGCCGCGGCCTCGAGAATATGAGCAGATAATAAGATGACAGAATATAGAGAGAATACAAAGAGCGGGAATTTAAATGGTCATTGGGGAAGTGACTCGCCGCGGCCTCGAGAACACAAACAGATAAGAATATAACGTATAAGAACGTGAATTTAAACGGCCATTGGGGAAGTGACTCGCCGCGGCCTCGAGAACACGAATAGATAAGAATATAACATATAAAAATGGGAATTTAAACGGCCATTGGGGAAGTGACTCGCCGCGGCCTCGAGAATATGAGCAGAATATAACAGAGTATAAAGAGAATATAAGAACGGAAATTTAAACGGCTATTGGGGAAGTGACTCGCCGCGGCCTCGAAAATAAGATGTGATCGCCAGGGGCCGAAAGACCCCAAAATAAGAAAGTGATCATGCCTACCTCAAGAGCGGGAGATGGCGGGTTGCTTCTTCCTCTCCCTCCGGCCGGTCGACGGAGAGGGCTTTCCTCGGCTACCCTTGCAAAACAACGACAAACAAATGACAAGTGGATTAGAAAGATGGAGGTGTAGTATTCAAATCCTTGCGATAAAAATAACGAAACGATGGCAAGACACACACCTGGTTGGTGTTATCTTTTAAACCCCTCTCGGACTCGAGTAGGAGGAAAATGAGATGATGGATGCAAGAAGTATAAAAGAAGAGGCGCCCTTATGAAGGGGGATAGAGGATGTGAGATGATGAATGCAAAAGAACTACGAAGAAAAAAGGGGAAGAAAAGGCTTATTGGATGAGCCGAGGGTGAAATCCGGCGGAGCTCCGGTAGCGTGGGGATGACATGGAAGCGCGGTGGATGAAGACGACCTTCCTCTCGCGAGCGTGAGCACCCGAGAAGCCAGCAGAACCTCCACCTACAAAAGAACCCACGGGTTAGAAAATGACTCCGTAGCCTCTGGGCTCCGGCAGCCTATCGGATCACTTCAAAGCTCCTCCAGAACTGAGGGGGTGGGCCTCTATTTATAGGGCTCCGGAGGGTGGAGGCGTCCAGGACCCTGGACACCTCCATCAGGGCCGAAATAATATTTTATTCTATTTTTATTTATTTTTTTTGGAATATTTTTGTGGAGGCGTCCAGGGTCCCGGACGCCTCAAACAGGTCCACCGAAAACCGACGACGGCCGCACGCGGTTTGGCACAACGCGTGGTTTTGTGAGCGGCGTCCCGTGATTCAGAAATGGGCGCGTCCAGCTGGCTGGACGTCTCCATTTTTTGGATTTTTTCACACACGACAAACCGTCGTTCGGTGGCCGGCGCCCGTGAGGGTTTTGATGGAGGCGTCCAGTGGCCTGGACGCCTCCAAAATTATATTATTTTTTTATTTTTCTTTTGTCTTTTATACCAGGGCTGGCATTTTGATTTTTTTATTTATTTTTATGGAGGCGTCCAGGGGTCTGGACGCCTCCATTAATATATATATTTTTTTATTATTTATTTTTTTATGCCAACTGGCATTTTACAAACATTTTTTTTATTATTGTTTTTATGGAGGCGTCCAAGGGCCTGGACGCCTCCATTAATATATATATATATATATATATATTTAATTACTTTTGGGCCCTGAGAAAAGAAATAAAATAATTAGAAATATGGTGGCGTCCAGAGGCCTGGACGCCCCCATTAAGACCCACCCGGGTCCTCAATCGGCGGCCGCCCGACAGTCAACATCTTGGTTCCGGAACCTCTTGATACGTCTGACTGGTGTTGATGCCGTCCGAATGCCGTGACGAGACGATTCCGGATGCCGAAAAAGGCATAAGAAGACCCGAGAAAAGGAAGCACTCGAGTGATTCAAAATGCGTAAGCCGTTGCGGGGCGTTGTATAGTAATATGAGACTTTCTCAGGAGACGTCAGGAATGACGTGTCTACAGCTGCCCCGCCTTGGCGTCTGCTTTGCAAGGGAGCGACACGTAGTGGAATGGTATCGAAGTGGAGTGGAGTGAAGTGGGAGCGGATTGATAAGTTGATGCCAAGGTGTGATGAGACACGCTTTTGACGTTACTGTTTGGAATCTTTCCTGGAGTTTCAATGAGGCGACCTTGAAGAAGGTCTTTCAAATATTGACGATTGCTTGGACGGAGATCAAATAAGGGAGGGTGAGATGTGCGTTCAGGCACGAAACAAAAGGAGATCAACTTCTCGGTGTGGAAGTACCTGGGTCATAAACCGGAGGTTTCACCTTTGGGGAGCGGTTACCAGCCAATGTGGAAGTGCTGCGGCCAAGGTGGGTCGAAAAAGGTAAAGGAATATCTGAGGGTCTGTCCAAACAAGGGTCTCCTTTGGAAGAGCAGCGTAGGGCTGTCTCAAGGAAACTCAGTATTTCATTCGGAGTGGAATATCTAATATTTGTGGGAATTGGAGCACAACAGCTTTCACAATCGAATCACTTGAATGATCTTCCGCAATAAATCAAAGTCCTATATGAATGCATGTTGGGTTCAAAGAAAAATTTAAAACAAACTAAAATAGAAAATAGCCAAGGATAATATTGTCAACTTGTGAAGAACGGGTCAGGATACCGACCCGGTGAGCTGATACTGGGCTGGGGCCCGTTTATCCGCGTACCAACTCACTGAATGGAACCGTCGTCCCCATTCTATCACAAGTTGACGGCCTATCCGTACAACCCAAATTCCTCTGGGATCATCACCATTTTTGTTGAAGGGGAACTCAGATCCCAGATTCGTTCGAGCCGCAAGGTCCTTGACATGTTCTAGTAGCGTAAGTATCATATACTACGATGCATGACAAGGTGGGACCAACCAATGAAAGGTGGGACAGGAGATAGGATAAAGACGTCCGTTAGTAAAACCTGCACAGACTAGCAAAGGTTAGCAACATCGGAAAGTAGCAGAATCACAGCAGAATCGCACCACAGTATAAAGGAGATCCAGACCAAAATCTTGACAATGACCACTGATGTGACTGTTCTGTCCTGTAGCACCCTTCCCTTCCTATAAGAACTCCCCTTAGGCTAGTTCATTCAAATGCACCAAGGTGGGTTTTGGAAGCTCAGGAGAGGAAAGAGAGGAGAATCTAGAGATTTCAGGATGGAAGGAGAGTCTTCCCGCGTTATGAAGAGGAGCAAGCCTAGCAGCGAGATCAGGCGACTCTCTGACCTCGAGGGTCATCTGAGTGGGACGATCTTGTCGCATATGGTAAGCTGATTCATTTCAAATTTTCCATGTGAACCTTCTTCTTACTTCCTTCATTTCTTATTTCTTTCCTCTTCCAGCCATATCCACTCTTCCCAGGCCCGAGGAAGTTTTCCAAACTGCCATGGCTTTCAAAGCTAACTTCCAATATCTCCATTGGCATGAGGGCCATACTCTCGAAGTGGCATTTGCAGGGGCTCCTTATTCACACCAAGCATTACGAGAAGATTCGTATGGACTGGGCGGCTATGGGCGCACTAGTGGAGATCTGGCATCCCCAGACCCACACTTTTATCTTCCCGACCTTCGAGGTGACCATCCTCCTCGAGGAGGTGGAACTTCTGCTCGGATTGAAGAAATTCAAGAGTGACGGGAAGGTGAAGGCTATGCGGATGCTGACACGGGGGACTTCTGAAAGCGTCCTTGGAAGCTTCATGCCGCCCGACGCAGCCAGAAAGGTCCGTACTCAAAAGGGGATCGATCTCTAAAAGCTTGCGGAGTGGGTCATGGACGCCCTGAGAGGGTCACCAGACGATGACTATTTGGAGGGAATCATGAAGGGGTTCACCATTTATCTGGCGGGTGCTCTCTTGTTCCCTTATACCGATAACATGGTGGAGGAAGACCAACTGGGTGCTATCTGCGGAATCTGGCGTGGAAAGAGGGTGGGACCCGCCGTCCTTGCCTATCTTTACAGCGGTCTTACTGCCTCGAGCACGGGTAAGCCTCCATTTGGTTGTGCACTTGTCTTGAATTGCTGGCTGGATTTGCATTTCAAATTCGACCACCGCGAGGGAATGCCAACCGCTTCGAAGCTCTTCCAACAAAGCCCTCTTCATCACATAGCCGACGTGTTAGGCTTCGGTGTTACCGTAGTGAACCGCGTTCCGTGGCTGAAGAAACGTGAAGACTGGCGGTCTCACTTTCGCACCGTGACACAAGGCTTCTTTACTTGCGCACCGGCATGTTTGCTTTCGCTAGATCTCCTCATGAGGTCTTCTCCCGAAGTTGATCTTCAACTGATCGGTGCGACCGAGTTCGTCCTTTATAATGCGCATCGGTGCTGCCTCCAGATTGGCATCCCACGCCATTCGTTCCCGCCACCGACTGGCATCGTTCCTTTGAAGAAGAGGGAGTTGGGCACTGAAGCGGACGCGAAGGAAGCGAAGGCCATTAAAGCTCCCTGGAAGACAAGTGTTGCGGGAAAGGCATTAGCGCACGTGGTGGAAGAATGCGAGCCGTGGAGGGCTTTTGTAACCGAACTGGGGAAGTTAAGGCCTAAGGCGCCTAAACCCCTGATGTAGCTCATTCTGATTTCTGATGGAATAAAATCTGGCATTTGGATGTTTCGGACCCCCGTCCCCTTAATTATTATCTTTTTTTGTGGTTTTTCTTTTTCTTTTTTTTTCTTTTGTTTGGATTATATTCTTATCTTTATTTCTTTTATTATATATATATATATATATTTTTTATGGGGGCGTCCAGGGGCCTGGACGCCCCTAAGTTTTATTTTTATTATTTTATTTTTTTTGACAATTTATTTTTGGGAGCGTCTAGGGTCCTGGACGCCCCTATTTTGATTTTTTTTATTTTTTTATTTGTTTTATTTATGGGAGCATCTAGGCGCCTGGACGCCCCTATTTTTTTGAATTTTGAAAAAATAAAAGAGTGTGGGGGCGTCCAGGCACCTGGACGCCCCAATAAAAGGTCACTCTATATATAGGGGGGAGGGCTCCCCCCCTACTCACTTATACTGTTCATTCTGACCGTCCAGCCACTCCAAACGACCCATTCTTAGTCCCAATGGAGCGAGGAGGATCGAGCCAGGGTCCAGAGAAGCGGAAACGACTGGCTCGTCGTGCGAGGAGGTTGAGGGATGATGCCGAGGAGGCCGTAGCAGAGGAGATTGCTGCGGAGGAGGAGATGGAGGTGCCGCTTCTGGCCGCGGAGGCCGCTGCAGATGCTGGTGACGCGGGAGAGGACGATCACGACCCGGTAAGTACTTCGGAATTCTCACTTTGTGGTTCAATAGGCTAAAACGGGCGTGCGAGAGGCTGTGAGAGAAGGCCGGGTAGTGAGAGAAGGAGGCGTCCAGGGGCCTGGACGCCTCCACTTTTTCTTTTTATTTTTGTTTATTTATTTATTTACGTAAATAATAAAATAAAATTAAAAAATAAGGAGGCGTCCTAAGCCCTGGACGCCTCCATAAAAATATACATATTATTAATAAATTTTGTTTTGGGTTTTTGGGTTTTTTCTAAAAAAGGAAAAATGTAAATTGGAAGGAGGCGTCCAGCGAATTGGACGCCTCCACAAGAAAATATAAATATTTTAAAAAAGTAAAAATAAAATAAAAAGAATAAGTAGTATATATACAGTGTTATTATTTATTACTGTTCATGATGCTGATGTGTTCTTTGTTGGTTTTGTGGTTTGCAGGGCGTGATGAAGGGCCGGATTAGCTGGTCCCTGGTGGTGGCAGCATACCGTGGGCTACCAGATTTCCAGAGGGCGCGTGTGGACGCCATGGGCTTTGGAGCTTTCCTTAGGATCGAGCCCTTCCGGCTTGACCTTCCTCTTATCCAGGCATTGAGGGAGCGGTGGCACGCACCGAGCCGGGTGTTTTTGATGCCCTGGGGGCACATGGTGCCGTCACTGGAGGACGTGGCTCGGATCACCGGGCTACGGGTGGACGGAGAGGCGGTGAGCGAGGTCACCTACCCCGACTACCGAGAGAGTGCCCTGGACCTGCTGTGGTTAGAGACGAGCGTGACTGACAGGGACAGCAGGGTAGTTGGCCGAGTGGAGATCATGGAGGCGCTCGGATTCGTCGACCCGCGCCAGCGGGTTAGCGAGACTGGAGCCGAGTTTCTGGCACGACTGGAGGGAGACGCTCGTGCAGCTTTCACCCAGGACCCGAGCGAGCGGGAGCTGGTGGATCTAGACCTCCGGAGGTTTCTTTTCTTCTTCTTGGGCCGCCTTCTGCTGGGGACGAAGGGGGATGGCATCCACTGCCGCTTCCTCGGGATTCTAGCGGACCTTGACAGAGTGGGGCACTACGCGTGGGGGGGCGGCTCTGCTTGCCCATTTGATTGCTGATCTCTCCCAGACTTCGGAGAAGGAGACGACAGTCAGTGGCTTCGCACCTTTTCTTCAGGTAAACATTTTATTTATGCATTCTCACAGTTAAATATGCAATTATTGTACTAATGATGTATGATGGATACAGGTGTGGAGCTATTACTATTTCCCGATGGGGAGGGCTAGGCATGGGAACAGGAGGGCCGTGCCTCTGGCGCGGCAGTGGAGGCCGGTCGTGGTTGCAGCACCCCACGGCTACCAGCTGGCGTCACTTCGTCGGGAGCTGAGCGAGTATCCCGAGGCCATGGTATGATGCGTATGATTTTTTTTATGTTTATGCGTGTGACTGAATGGTAACTAATATGATGTATGTATGGTGATGCAGGTGGTGTGGAGGCCCTACCTGGGCATGGGCGACACTGGCCAGCCTTGGGTTGTAGCGGGTCTTCCTCGTTTCAGGCAGGACGTGTGGGTCCATTATCTGAACGAGATCGAGCCGCTGCGGCTTAGACTGGTCATGAGGACTTTGGGGCTAGCCCAGGAGTGGGTTGATGTAGATGCGCCGGCCCGCATTGGGCGGAAGACCAAGAGGAAGGCGAAGATTGTGGACTGGCATACGCGCTTCCCAGCACAGTACCAGGACTGGCAGCAGGGCGGGGTCCCAGTGGTGTCCCATGTATAGGACAACACAGATTACATGAGACGATATCGAGCTACGTACGGGGACCGCCTCTCCCTCGGTGGTATGGTAGGGGTAAGTGTGAAATGAAAATGCTTCACCCTTCTATATGTATATGCATGTGGTACTGACTTATGTGCAATGCAGGATGCTCGTGACAACATGATCGCCGACCTGCGGGCCTAGCTGGCGGACGCCAGGCGCCAGTTGGTGGCCATCCGACAGGAGTTGGAGATCCTGGTGAGTCTATGCAATGTATTTTTTTGTGACCTGGATTTTTGATGCTTAGCCTTTGACTGACGTTTGCCCCGTGTTTCAGCGGGCCCACCAGACAGCGGCAGCCGGGATGGCTGGTGGAGCGGGTTCCAGTTCGCAGGGCCCTCCTCCGGAGGTTTCTGCCCTCCAGGAGCAGCTGGCGCACGCGGTGGCTCGGGGTGAGGAGGCCGAGCGTGACCGCGAGGCTCGAGTGAGTGTTTGCTTGGCCCCGACCCTTTTCGAGCTGCTTTCCTTCTATCACTGTTCTCTTACGGTGCATGCGTGCTTTGACAGGTGGCCGAGATTCGGGAGGCCCTGGCCCGTGCTGTTCGTGCTGAGCAGGAGCGCGATGCCTGGGTGGCAGAGCGCGATGCCTGGGTGGCAGAGCGTGACGCCCGGATTGTGGAGCTGGAGGAGGAGCGTCGACGGGAGGCTGAGGAGCTCCCTCGTGACGTGCTGGATCTGCGGATCGCCCTCGAGCTGTCGAGGAGGGAGGCGGTGAGAGAGAGAGAGGAGAGGGAGAGGGATAGGGAGACCATGGAGAGAGAGAGGGAGTGGGATAGGGAGACCCTAGAGAGAGAGAGGGAGAAGGATAGGGAGACCATGGAGAAAGAAAGGGAGTACAGGATGACAGAGCGATATCGAGATTGGGACGAGAGGAGAGCTCTGGTGGCCCAGGTGTCGGAGCTCCGGCTGAGTCTTGGCACGGCGGAGGGGAGACTTCGGGAGAGTGAGGAGCGGTATCAGAGGGCGAAGGAGCGCGGTGCGCGACTTCGTCAGTCTGGTTCCTTTTCTGTGGGCAGTTTTCTAGTTTCCTCGGCCGAGCAGAGTCGCCGTACCTTGGAGGCTGGCATGGTGCCACCTGGAGAGGCGAGCACGGCTTCCCAGGGTTCACAGAGGTCGCAGAGGCCCCCTAGGGATCCCCGTCAGAGGAGGGAGGAAGGAGATGACCAGGAGGGTGACGGTGAGAGTTAGAGAGTTACTTGTACGTCACCCTTCTCACTGTATGATATACTTTCGGCTATTATATGAAATGGAAATGGCTTTTTTATGTTGTGTGTACTTTTCTCTCTCCCACACTTTCTTCTTTGCACTGAGTTGTCCTTTGAGGCACGCTCCGCGAGACCTTGCCCTGAACAGCGGGGAACTACGCTTTGCACGGGGGGATTTTGTTTCCTTTTCCCCCTTTTGGGCACGTCCAGGCGCGAGGACGCGTCTTAATCCTTGATTTCAAATTTAAAGCGACGGGTGGTCTTTCTTCTCCCGTGCCTTACCCGCAAACGAGCCCGTCTTCTGCCGAAACTCGCTTGCCCCCTTTCTCGTCTTCCTCCTCTTTTGATCGATGGAGTTCGGTGGGCCTGACCACTGTGAAGGTGGAGAGGGACGCGGGACCCCTCACCCAAGGAGGGACGCGCCCGAGCACGGAACGGCGTCAATGGAGGAGGAAGGGCCGCTTCGGGCCCCCGAGGGACCTGAGGGGCCCGATGGCGTGGGAGGAGGTGAACACGGTTCGGTAGGTGCTTCGATCTCTTCCTCTTTTAATTCATTTTGGGTTTTGAAGCGAGCCGCGCGAGGGGGAAAGGGTTCGGCGAGTGTTGTACTCAAATGATGGACGCGTCCTAGATAGGGGACGCGTTCCTTTTGACTGATGTGGGACCCCTTTCTTGGTGCAGGACATGGCAAGGACCCTGGGTCTGGCCGATGAGTGGGCGAGTGCGGACGAGCCGAGCCGCGTCAGGAGGGAGAGTCACGGCAAGGCGAGGCTCGAGGAGTGGCCCGTACGTCTCCCTGGACAGCAAGGGGGTATACTGGTGCAGGACAGTGCCGACTTCCTGCGGTGGCAGAGAGAGAGCTACGCGGGGCTTCCCCAAGCTGGGGACATGCGTGGCATCGGCGGCTCGCGCGCCCAACTGTCAGAGACTAGGCGGCAGCTGGCCGTCGCTCAACATGAGTTGTCGCTCCTGGTAAGTTATGTGCCACACTTTTAACTTCAGATTTTGGTGTTTCACTGACGGCCGTTGTTTTTTTCGTTCCAGCGTGCCCAGCAGACAGCGACGGTGGGAGTGGCTGGCGGATCTTCCAGTTCCTCGGCCCCTTTTCTCGAGATTGCCTCCCTCCGAGAGCAACTTGCCGGTGCGGTGGCCCGCACGACCCGGGCGGAAGAGGAGCGTGACGCCTGGGTGGCGACTATAGCGAAGCTGCGGCATCGTGGTGAGGAGAGACCTTCTCCAGACATCCTGGAGTTAAGGGTTCTTCTGCAGATGATGAGGAGAGAGGCAGAGAGAGAGAAAGCCGAGAGAAGGTCCGAGCGACAGCGGGATCTGACCGAGAGGAGGGCCTTGGAGGCCCAAGTGAGGGAGCTCCAGCTGGGCCTTCAGGCCGTCGTGCAGAGGCTAGGAGGGATGGAGACGCGCTACGAGAGAGTGCGAGAGTTCGGGGAGCGACTCCGCCAGTCCGGTCGCTTTGCCGCCAGTGGCTTCTTTACCACGCCAGGGGAGGAGCAGCGAGTCACTGCTGCGGAGCAGGCGCCCAGAGGCGAGGCAGGTGCTACTGCACGGGGATCCCGGAGGCTTCTGAGGGACCCTCACCTCGGGGGAGAGGAGGAGAGTGCCCAGAGAGATGAGTGATGGTGAGGATTGGCGAGCTAGTGGACCCGCCACCTCTCTATGATTGTAGTGTTTGTGACAGCTTGTGTAGAATTATGAATGGAGTGATTTGATTTTCTGCTGTTTATTTGTTCTTTTGTGCGTTCCTTCTTCCCTACACTTCTTCTCCTTTGCACTGTTCCCATGTGATAGGTCTGTCGAGACTCCGCCCCAAGCAGAGAATCGCATCTTGTTGTGACCATTTTCCACGGGAATCTGCCGTCGAAGTCAATAATGACGGCCCTAGTTCCTCTTCCCGGATGTTATGTCAAATTTTGCGGATGTCCTCCAAATTATGATAGGGTATCCCTAGACAACATAGGGGCTATTCGTCCTATTCTTCGTCCAGTCAATCACCCTGTGCGAGCGGTGAAGCGACACATGGGACCGCTTGGGCGGTGCCTCATTGCGAGGGCTATTATTGACAGGTGATGGAGGCAATCTTGGCCCGCACTCCTTCCATTTCTATAAATTCTTGTCCCTTTTATCCTCCCAGGTATATCGAGAGCTAACTCGAGGAGCACAATTTCTTACGGGAGAGGAGGAGTTCAAAATTCTGAGAGTTGGATGGAGGGCGAATCTTCCCATTCCTCGAAGAGAAGCAGGTCTAGCGGTAGTAGTTCCAGGAGGCTTTCAGACCTTGAAGGGCACTTCAGCGAAAGGGCCCAATCACAACTCGTAAGCCAAGTTTTCTTGCCCTTTTCTCATTCTTTCTTCCTTTCTTCTGACCAAACCTCACCCCCATTCCTTGTATGTGTAGGTTGTGATGAAATCACAAATCTTATGGGAGTTGGTAGTAGCAGCGTACAGGGGCCTCCCAGATTTTCAGAAGGCGAGGTTAGACGTGATGGGATTTGGTACCTTCCTTCGGATCGAGCCGATCCAGCTTGACCTAGTCCTGATCCAAGCCTTGTGTGAGAGATGGGACCCAGTGAGCCGGGCATTCCTGATGCCCTGGGGGCACATGGTGCCCAGCTTGGAGGATGTGGTCCGGATCACAAGCCTGAAGGTAGAGGGCGAGGCAGTGACCGGAGTCACTTACGCGGACTACAGAGAAGGTGCCCAGAAGTTACTGGGTTTGGACCTGGATGGTCGGAAAAATAGGTCGGTAGCTAGGGCGTCCCTGATGGATGCATTAGGGCTCACCGACACTCATCGGCGGGACGATGAATCCTCAGAAGAGTTCATGGAAAAGATAGAAATAGGATGCCGCGCCGTGTACTGTACAGATTTCGGCGACTGGGAAAGATGCAACATAGATTTGAGGAGATTTCTCCTCTTCCTTTTGGGGAGATTGGTACTGAGCTCGAAAGGGGACGGTATCCAATGTTGCTTCCTGGAGCTGCTGTCAGACCTTGAAAGAGTAGGGTATTATGCCTGGGGAGCCGCCATGCTGGCACACTTGTTTGCAGGCCTATTCCAAGAAACGGATCGTGAGATGACTGTGAGTGGTTTCACACCATTCATCCAGGTATTTTTGGTTTTGCTTGTTTTGTATTTTTTTTGTGTTTTTGCAAAGTTCTGATGGCCTGCGCCGAGCAGCTGTGGAGCTATTATTACCTCCCTATGGGGAGAGCTCGGCATTGGCGACCTGCGATGGTCCCGCTAGCCAGGCGGTGGGAACCCATCATGAGTGCGGCACCCCTAACCTACCAACTGATGGTGCTAAGGCGGGAGCTACAGGAGTTCCCTGCAGCGATGGTAAACTGGAGACCCTACTCAGACATGGTCGATGCCGACCAGCCGTGGGTTCTAGCAAGTCGTGCCCGGTTCGGACGGGAACTGTGGATGCACTGCCTGAATGAAATCGAGCCACTTCGGCTACGATTGGTTATGAGGACTTTAGGACTGGCTCAGGAATGGGTGGATACGGCTGCGCCACCTCGTGTCGGGAGAAAGACGAGGGGACCGGCGACCTGTATTGACTGGCGCGTGCGATTCCCCGAACAGTACGAAGATTGGCAACGGGGTGGCATGATTGTAGAATCGCAGGCGCGGGATAGCGAAGGCTACTTGTGTCTATATAGGATAAAGTACGCAGAGCGGCTCCAACCCCGGGGACTTGTGGAGGTAGGTTTCCCCTTTTTCTCTTTTCTTCTTTCTCCTTTTTTGGTTTTCTGGTGAAAATGCTGACTTGTAAGGCTGCAGGATGTCCGGGATGCCATGATAGCGAATTTACGAACTCGCTTGGCAGAGATGGAACAACAGTTGGGCGATGCCCGCGGAGCTACGAGCGCCTTGGTA
Source organism: Amorphophallus konjac (assembly GCA_022559845.1). Classification (NCBI taxonomy): domain Eukaryota; kingdom Viridiplantae; phylum Streptophyta; class Magnoliopsida; order Alismatales; family Araceae; genus Amorphophallus; species Amorphophallus konjac. The sequence continues at coordinate 201,199,900 of CM040120.1, read as the reverse complement.
GGTGTACAGTACATTCCTAATTAAAACCCCAGATTCCAGATGTTGGCTACTAATTCACGCGGTCGTAGCATGCCCAGATTGGCGCGGCTTCCCCAGCGATGGGAGTGGGTGGTACCTCTTCCAGCTTGTGGATTCCCACCTCAGAACTTGACTTGCTTCATGAGCAACTTGATCATGCCACGCAGCGTGCCGCAGAGGCAGAAGGGATGCTCTGTATACAGGTAAAAGTTTCAGTGTTGGGTTCTCTTGGTTTACGCCTTATCGCGTATCTAAGATGGTACATTTGGCAGGAAAAGGAGACGGAAGGAGCGCTTGCCCAAGTGCGCAGAAGGAGGCTAGGATAGCAGAACTGGAGAGGGAACTGCGGCGTCATCCTGATGACGACTCCTCTAGGGATACCGTGGAACTGAGGATCACTCTCCAGTTGGAGAGAGAAGACCGTGAGAGAGAACGTGCAGAGAGAGAAAGAGACGCGGAGAGAGAAAGAGCCAACAGATTGACTGAAAGGGAGGAACGAAGGGCCATGGAGGCCCAACTATTCGAACTCCGAATCAGCCTTGGCCTTGCTGAACAGTGGCTGGGAGATGGTGAGGAGCACTACCGAAGAGCACGAGAGCGTGGCTTTCGTGTTGGTAGCCTCTCTACTGCTTCCGTAGATCAACGCCGGGATGCGGGAATAGGAAAAGGAGTACAGAGTGGTAGGAGTACCGCTTTTCGTAGTTGGGTAGCACCTTTGAGAGTGTTTTGTCCGAAGAGTAGTGGGACGAGTAATGCAGAGAGAGAGGGCGGAACTTGATGTAATTTTTTTTTATTTTTGGAATAAAATACAAGGTTCGGTTTGTTTGGTTTTCACCTTTACTTCTGTTGCCTGAATCCCTGCACACATCACTGAAACAAACAAATCAGAATTTCTGTTCTGACTTGGCCCCTTGCTCAATAAGCAAATGGTCACTGTGACTGTCCTTGATAACTGGTCAAGGGGCCAAGCCTTTATTTAACGAAGGCAAGGGAAAGATGCGGTGATGATAAATGCGACAGGCAAGCACACGAATGCAAGCGGTATTAAAAGTGAGATGCTGCACGCAAATGTAATCATGCAAAATTGATTTGTTTTCTTTTTTATATTTGATATTTTTTTGTTTTATCATAAAAAGATTTTTTTGTTTGCAAATATGTACATTTTCTCTTTTCCATTTTTTTGTTGCTTTTATCATTTCAATTTTTTTGTTGCTAACGCCCGGCAAGCACCCAAATGGCACCTAACCTACGTGAGACAGGGGTTTCTTACTAACCTCCCAGGTATCCTAAGTGCACATCTAGGTTGATTTGGGCCTCTAGACCCCTCGAATGATGATCCCGCCGGCTAAGACTTACCCTGATGACAATACCGTCATGCCATGCTTAGGCTCCCAGTCGCTTCCGACCACAGGGATTCACCCAAAAGGTGTTTGAGGTAAATGATTTGCCCGACCCGGGTCTGTTTCCTCACAACTCTAGATGGTATAAGATGGAACACCCTGGAACCCTAACGACCAACCGCGCGACGCTGACCCGGAATCAGACGCCGTCGCACCCATAGGTGACGCGCTTGCATTGGCCTAAGCCCGAGGTTAAACAAGAAGACATCAAGGTGGTAAACAGGGGTCTTGACCAGCCAGAAACACGGAGACTCCTTCGCAGCGATAGCTTTTGCTTTTCAAAGTGGGCAACCAAATGTGTATATTAAAATAAGGTCGCAGACCCTGGGCAGTTTTCACCTTCAGAAACTCCATCGAACCTTCATCTTTAGAGGGAGAAGGAAGAGCGTAGGGGATAAACCTCCTGAGAGGACCGGCAAAGCCGTTAACCCGGCGAGCGAATAAGGGCCCATTAACTCTTTCCTTTCGGACAACTTCGGACCAAATCTCGAGCATTTACATTCCACGGCCCCTTTTGTGGATTCAGACTTTTGCTTTGAGGGGTTCCGTTTATCGCAACAGGCACGGTCACGACCAGGCTTTTCTCTTGATTTTGATTTCATATTTCTTTTTGTGAGGGAGATATAGTCGTTTGACGTTTGTGGGCTCCCTTTTCGTATGCCTGCGGGGACACTGCCCTCTTCTCGTGCTCTGATCGATGCTCGAGGAAATGGATCCTACTCTTGCCTTTGGGGTTTGAGTTTTGGTTTCTCATGCTCAGCGTTTTAAGGGCGCCGACTGTCTCATTGGGTCGAAGAGAAAAGAATAAAGATTACAGCTTCCGGAGATCTTCTGGGTGGGGCCCCACCGTAGGTGATGCTACCGACTTTTTTGAATACATAAGTGAGCACATGTTGGCTTCCTTCGAGCGAGCATAGGCCGACGTGGCCGGACAGGGATCTCCACGGTTCTGGCAAACCAAGACCCGGTGCCTACCAAGCCTTAATGGGCCCTATCCTAACATGAAGGTTAGATGCAGAGACTTAACTATATGGTGACTGCCGGGCATCGGCATCTTGAATTTTCCATATTTTTAGTGGTTTTCAATATTCCTTTATTTTTTGATGTTTTTATCTTTTCATCATTTTTTTTGTTGTGCTAAGGGTAGTATTTCTTAAGATAAAGCCCATTCCAAGGGTGGGATAACTCGGTCCCTTCGGCGTTGACTAGCTTGTAGGCGTTGCCAGGGTACACGGCTTGAATTACAAATGGTCCTTCCCAATTGGGTTGGAGCTTAGAACGCGGCCCTCCAGGTTTGACAAAAATTCTTTTTACGACCATCTCACCGACTTTGAATTTTCTCTCAACGACTTTCTTTTGGTAAAAGCGAGCGAGTCTATTTTGATACACACGCGCGTGTTCGGCAGCGGCCAGCCGCTTCTCATCCAAGAGTTCCAACTGGGCGAGGAGTGAATTACGACGATCGTCGAGGGGAAATTCCTCGTCCAATTGTACCCTGAGAGAAGGGATCAGAGTCTCGTACGGGACTACCGCTTCCATACCATAAGTGAGGGCAAATGGAGTCTGCCCGGTGGGGGTACGGATTGAAGTGCGATAGGCCCATAGGGCTTCGATAAGCTTTTCTGGCCAGTCTGAAAACTTACTAGACTCGCAGGTTTTTTTGATGATTTTGAGCAATGTTTTATTGGTGGCCTCCGCTTGGCCGTTACCTTGTGGGTAATAAGGCGATGAATGATGTAATGCAATTGCGTACCTTTTGCAGAGGTCCTGTAGGTCCTGAGAAATGAACTGTGGCCCATTGTCGGTGACGATCGTGCTTGGGACGCCGAATCTGGCGAGGATGTTCTTCATGATGAACTTGCAGACTGTTGACGCCTTGATTTCCGCGTAAGCTTCGGCTTCGGCCCATTTGGTGAAGTATTCCGTCGCAGTAAGGATGAAAGATTTCTGCTTGGTGAGGGAATTGGGATCACCTAGGGGACCAATGATGTCGAATGCCCACATGGAGAAAGGCCATGGGGAGGATATTGGATGAAGTGAGGAAGATGGTGAATGGATTTTATCGGCGTGAAGTTGACACTTGACACACCTACGGACATAGACAGCACAATCCTCTTCCATAGTGGGCCAATAAAAGCCTTGACGAATGATCTTCTTGGCGAGCATCTGACTATTCACGTGGCCACCGCACACACCCGAGTGCGTCTCTCTACACATTTCCAAACCTCATCGTCACCAAGACATCTTAACAGAATACCAGTAAGGCTCCTCCTATAGAGTAGACCTCCAACCAATGTGTATTTCTGAGCCACCCTTCTTATGGCTTTCTTGTCCTCTGCGGTGGCCCCTTCAGGATAAGACTGATCTTGGCAGTATTTGACAATTTCATAGAACCATGGTTTCTCTTCATCAGCCAGTTCTTCTTCGGCCTCTGCCAACATGATTTCCCTCTTTTCAAGGATATCTTCCTGCAGGATCTTCCTTGCTATCCTGTCTTTGATATTTACGTAGGAAGCATCATCGATTGCAGGGGCATGAAGTTTATAGATGGAAATGGACTTAAACCATCTTCCTAGAGGGAACCTTATGGATGATGCCAACGAGGCGAGGGCATCGGCGAGAATATTCTGATGACGAGGGACATGAACAAAGATCAGTTTGGCGAACAGTTTGGCAAAGGCAGCAGTGAGTTCTTGGTATGGCTTGAGTTTGGGATCGCGAGTGCGATATTTAGTGAGCACCTGGCGAAGGATGAGTTGACTATCACCTACGACTCGCAACTCAGTGATACGAAAAGAATGAGCGAGTTCTAGGCCAGCTAGAAGAGCTTCATATTCGGCTATATTGTTGGTGACTGGAAATTTGAGCTGGTATGCCAATGGGAATGTGAGGCCTTCAGGCGACAGGAGGGCGATGCCGATTCCTCTCCCTTGAGAATTCAGAGCTCCATCAAAATATAGCGTCCACATTGGCTCATCTGATTGGTTGATGGACATTAGTTCCTCATCTGGAAACTCTGATTGGACGGGATCGAACTTGGGAAGAGGATGGTGAGCGAGATGCTCGGCTATGGCATAGCCTTTAATCGCCTTTTGCTGGATGTAGGTGATGTCGAACTGAGAGAGAAAACTTTGCCAGCGTGCTAGCCTATCCGTAAGGACGGCTTTCTCCAGAAGGAATTTGATAGGATTCATCCGAGCAATCAAGTGGACCTCATGAGCCAAGAAGTAGTGTTTCAATTTCTGCACTACCCAAACGAGGGCAGCACAGGTTTTCTCCATGACGGTGTACTTCTGCTCACAGGGATTGAGAAGTTTGGACAAGTAATAGGTTGCCCGTTCCTTGCCTTCTTCATCAGCTTGTGCGAGGACGGCTCCCACGGAGTCATCCAAGACTGAGACGTAAAGGATCAGAGGTTTTTCTGGTTTGGGTGGAATGAGAACGGGTGGACTAGCCAGATATTCCTTCAACCCTTCAAAAGCTTTCTGACATTTAGAATTCCAGTGGAATTCTACTCCTGGCTTGGTCAACTCGTAGAGAGGTCTACACCTTTGTGAATGTTGAGACACAAACCGACGAATAAACTGCAACCTCCCGATTAAACCTCGGACTTCCCTCAAATTCTTGGGAGGTGGCATATCCCTGATAGCCTTGGCTTTGTCGGGATCAATCTCGATCCCTCTTTTGCTCACGATGAACCCCAGCAACTTACCTGACGACACTCCAAACACACACTTCTTCGGGTTCATTTTCAGTTGGAACTCCCTTGACCTCTGCAAGACCTTAGCCAAAACTTCTGGATGTTCCATCCTGGTCCTTGATTTCACCAATAAGTCATCCACATACACTTCCAGATATATGTGCATCATGTCATGAAATATGGCCATCATCGCTCTTTGGTAAGTAGCTCCAGCATTCTTTAACCCAAACGGCATGACCACGTAACAATATGTTCCCCAAGGGGTAGTGAATGACGTCTTTTCCTGATCCTCTTCTGTCAAACGAATTTGATTGTATCCGAAAATCCATCCATGAATGAGAGGGTTTCATAGCCTGCCGTGTTATCAATCAACACATCAATGTGAGGCAAGGGAAAATCATCCTTTGGACACGCGCGGTTAAGGTCCCGGAAGTCGATGCAAATCCTGACTTTCCCATCTTTCTTCATGACCGGGACAATGTTCGCCACCCATTGAGGATAAAGGACGACTCTAATGAACCTGGCTTTGTGGAGCTTATCGACCTCTTCTTTCATTTTCAAAGCCATCTGAGGGTGGAAACGCCTTAACCTTTGTTTTACCGAGACGGACCCTGGTTTTAGGGTTAAACGGTGTTCGACCAAGGTTGAATCTAGACCCGGCATATCCTCGTAACTCCATGCAAACGTGTCCTTATATTCCTTGAGGACCTCAATTAATGCCTCTTCTTCAGAGGGTGGTAGGTTGTCACTTATGAGGATGATCCTAGGGTCTTCCTCAGTTCCCAAGTTGACTTCTTTGGTGGATTCTTCTACGGCGGTTGACGGCTCGTCGAATCTCCTCATTCCACTTGCGTATGCGCCCGCCGCATCTTCATATTTTTCACCCTCATCTTCAGTGGGGCATTCTTCATCCGTGATCTCGTAGACTCCATACCCTTCATCAGGTGCACAGTCGCCCTCGCATTCTATTTCGGGTAGCTGGATGGGATTTTCTAACAACTGGGGGATGGCAAGAAGGGCCTGACACCTGGCGGCCAAATCCAGAAGGAATCGACGAGGGATCTGCCTCCCCTTGGACTTCTTCCTAGGTACTACCCTCGGCCTATCATTCCTAGATTGACTGACAATATTTACAGAAGAAGATGAAGATGAAGAGGACGGTGTAGAATGTACAGGAGAAGACCCCTCAGAGGAGGGGTAGAAAAGGTCGCTCATCGGACCTTGGACGGGTGGTCCGCAAGGCGGTACGCACCCGTGGGAGATGTAGGAGGTTTCCTCAACGAAGATGTGTTGTTGGGGAGTTTGAAAATTGACGTTTTTTTTTCGTTTTCATTTTTAATGACAAAGCAGTGGGAAGAGATTGGAGGAGAGAGGAAAGTGGTTATGGCTAGAGGATTGTGAGGCTCATAGAGCAGATCATGGTTGAAGACCTGGCGCGGGTTGAAAAGCCCGCGTAGGTATGTAAGCAAAGAAGGGGACCTGGGAAGATCATCAGATAATTGTCTGGCCCAGGAAGAAGATATCAGCAAAGGCTGAGACGAGTGGATGGAGAAGATGGCGGCTAATGAGCCGTCAACGGCAATGCTGAGGACGGATGAAGATCCGTCGATGACAGGGTCCTTCTGGCGAGGACGAGGATAGTTTGGAACCTTGGCAAGAGTGGTAATATTCTCTGGTATTTCGGAGATCAATGGTGGTCCTTCAAGCTGCGGAGACGAGAACATCCTTTCTAGTGCAACGGAAATGTCCCGTATGTCGAACCATTTGTCCCATTCGCATTCCGGATCTTTGATCTTGCCTCTTTTGGTGATCCTCGGACATTTTTCAGCCAAATATACAGCATGTGATCCCCCATATGCTTCCCGTGGGTAATCTCCCATCTGAACAACGGGTCCTCTGCTGAAGTGGTTTGATAGAGTCCATGTGAGGGGCTCCCAATCCGCCTTGAACGGTCCTTTGAAGCCTAGGCCAAACCTACGGTTCGGCCTAATTTCTTTTGGCGGCTTGAGCATACCCTGTAACTGTGCGCCCAGACCTTTTCCCTGTTGATAGCCGATGTTCCTCATAATCTCCCAACCTTTGGAGTGAAAAGGGAGACATGATGTTGCGGTTGCCCTGACCGGCTCCTTTGGTGCTAGTGGAATGTGAGATGGATCACGCACGTCCAGCAGTGATAATATGGGCCGATGAGACGGCCAAACAGAAGGCAGAGAGGTGTTGATAGCATCCACTGCGTGAAGGACAGGTGTACTGACCACTTTAATAATTCTCCCATTGTAAGGAAACTTCAGGCACTGATGGTTGGTGGAAGGCACAGCGTCCATGGCTTCGATGTAAGGGCGACCCAGTATAGCCTTAAATGTGGGGTCCATGTCGAGGACATGGAATTCCGTGGGAATTGACATGGGGCCTAGTTCTGCCTTCAGGATAATCATCCCCTGCGGCGGCCTTTTGCTATTGTCATAGGCCGTGACCGTGATCGAGGAAGGTCTTATTTGTTCCTCGTCGATCCCACACAACTGAAGAGTGCACATGGAGATCACATTTATGGACGCACCCGTGTCCACAAGACACGGGTTTATGGATACCCCATTAATTTTTATTGAAATGCACAATGCATATTTCCGAGCTTCCTTGGGAGCGAGCTCGTAGTTGTGGAACATGATGGCCGGTTGTGTGTCTGTTGGGGTCAGGACGGTCGAAATCTTTTCTACAGGGAGGTCCTCGTTCACCATGACCCTTTGAAGGTACTCCATTAAGGCTGCCTGGTGGGATGTGGATCTTTGAAGTAGCTCCAGGATGGAGATCCGAGCAGGTGTCTTATCCAGGTGTTTCAATAGATCATACTGTGTTCCAGGGATAGCTCTTTCTGGTTGTTCTCCATCATCCTTCTCTGGCTGAGATAGCTCAGGATTCTGACTGTTGTGGGGGAAAACCCTGTGGAAAATCCTTCCACTCCGGAGCACCATTGCCTGCGGCTTTTGTACCTCTGTGGGGGTAGCAGTGGGTTTTAACAGGGGTTTGAGGGGTAGTAGTGGAGGAATGGTTGATGAAGCAGGGGTGATGACGGGAGCAGGGATTCTGATGAGGGGTTTGTTAGGTGGAGGCATGGTGGAGGTAGAGGGGATATCGCGCGGATTATGAAGGATAAGGGGTCTGGAAGGTGGAGGCGGAGGCAAAGTGGAAGTGGGTAAGGTTTGAAACGGGTAATGGTTTTGAGGTGGATGGTGGGTGATGAGTGGTTTTGAAGGCATTAGTGGTGATGTGGTGGAGAAAGACGGGGTTATGTATGGTTGACGGATGATAAGGGGTTTAGAAGGCGTAGGGGTAAATGTGGTAGAGGTGGATGGTAAAGTGGGGGAGTGAGAGAAGGTGAGAGGGTGTGAAGGCGTAGTGGAGAGTGTCGGTTGATAGGAGGTCGGGGTGCGGATGAGAGGGCGTAATGGTAGTGGAAATGGTGATGGTGATACTGACGCGGGTTGATGAGAGAGAGGTGCTACCCGGGCAAGGTGAGGGGGTTGCATGACGATAGGTTTGGAGGTAGAAAGAATGGAGGTACTTTCCTGGTGCCACACCTGCTCTCTCCCGACTTCCGGGAAGGAGGAGATGGGGTTAACCTGATGATTGGGCTGTTGGTGCTCCGGTAATGGATTCTGGATTATGCCCATGTCGGGCTGTTGTTGTGGGGCCTGCTGAGCCTGTTGTTGTTGTTGTTGTGGTTGCTGCTGCTGCTGCTGTTGTAACTGCTGCTGTGGCCTATGAGGAGGTCTCCTAGCCTTGAGAGCCGCGACATATCGTCTCATCTCATCCCAATCTATTTGATGTTCATCATTCATATCATGGATGTAATCTTTGAAATGGAAGCAGTAATCTACTGTGTGTCCCGGCTGCCTGTGGTAGACGCAGTATTTGGAGGTATCAACATTGGGGGGCCACGCGGGCCTTTCTCTGGGTAGGGCGAGTTGGTTTGATGCCATGAGGGCATTAAAAATGTCTGCTAAGGTTTCTGGCAATGGTGGATAGTAGGCTCTCTTGGGACCGAGCGGCCTCCTTTGTTGCTGTTGGGGACCATAGTTCCCCGGGGGTGGAACTTGGTTGTACTGAAGCGGTGGTTGTTGTTGCTGAGGTTGTGGTTGTTGTTGCTGGGGTTGGCGTAATGGAGGCATATTATCCTGGGGTGGATTATTTTGGGGTGGAGGACGAAGAGGGAAAGGACCTGGTTGAAGGGGAAGTCGGGGCATTTGTGGAGGCCTTGGGTTGACTGCATAGTTGGCATTGTTGACCGCACCGACTTGCTCATTTGTCACGACCCCTTCTGTGGCTCCGCCCGGGACACCAGCGCCTGTCTTTCTAACCACTTTGGGCTTCGGTGACTCAAACATGTTCATAATGGGGGAGTCTTTTAACTGGGTTTGGATGTATCGGGCCCTTTCATAGAGTTCCTCCATTGTAGTAAGTTTATTCATGGCCAGGACGTGTCTGAACTGTGGGGTTGCATTAGACACAATCATCTTCACTTGTTCGGGCTCGGAGAGGGTATCCCTTATTCTTTCCGCCAGAGACCTCCATCTATCAGCATATCGGACAAAATCCTCGTCGGGTTTCATCTTTTCGGCCACTAGGTCGGTAATGGAGAGTGAGGGACCGACCCTATCCCTATATTTCTGCAAGAACCTTCTCTGGACTATTTCAAAATTCTCGGCCTCGCGGGGCTCCAGAGAATAGAACCACTCAAGCGCGGGACCATCCAATGATCTCCGAAAGAGGTATGCCAGGGACCTCTGATCGTTTTGCCAGTAAGAGGACTCATACATGAAATCCTTGAGATGAATGAAGGGGTTGCCGGTACCATTGTATCTGCGGTACGTGGGCATTTCGGAGGGAGGAAGATGAATGACGGGAAGGATTGGCAAAGCAACCTCCGGGGTGGCTTTCACGTCCACCATCCTTCTTAGATTTTGAAACTGCTCGTCCATGCGGTTGAACCTATTGAGGAGCGATTGGGCGAGCTCCTCTGGGGGTGAAGGTGGCACTTGCCACTGGGGGAGAAACTGTCTCCCGGAGACTTGAGGGGGGAACCCAGAATGAGAGGGAGCTGTCGGACCGCCGACAGTTGGCCCCGGCTGAAGCGGTGTCTGGGGAACAACGGGAGTTTGAGATTGTGATGGGAACTGGAATGAGGGTGGTTGTTGGCTCGCTTGTCCTTGAAGCGAGGGAGACTGGATGGCTTGCGCCAATGAGGGAGATGGAATGGCCTGCACGGACTCTTGGAGAGGTGCGATGGCCGGAGTTGACTCCTGGGGCGTGGGGGAAACAGATTTCCCTTTTAGAATGGCCTGGAAGGCCCGGAGCTGTTCAGAGGTAAGCTCCGTGTTGGCGAGGACGCCCAGTAAGGAAGTGATATCCTGTGGCGGGGACGTGTCCCCGGCAATAACCTGCACCTCATGCGAGGGGTCATGAGAAGGACCCGAGTCCATAGCATAGACTCGCGGGTCGGCTGACAAACCACGGCTAGGGTGGTTCTCCTCAAAAGACTCGTGAGACATGCTCACAGTTTTCCCAGAACGCAAAAACATACACTAGCAAGTAGGTAGCAGAGATTATCAAACAAGTGGATGCCTTTACGCCCTTTTTTGTGTTTTGATTTTGATGATTTTTTTTTGTATTTTTAGCGAGATCCGAAGTTCACACAAAATGGGGACCCTAGTTTGTTTTTGTTTCACCGCCGTGTCAGCTAGGGTCTCTCGTCTCACCACGAATGAAATGACTAACTCCGGGGAACTTCAATGGTACAACCAGCCCAGTGAACGAAGAGGAGATTCTTCGATGTCGGGGACTTACGGAGGTCCCAGTGTAGGAGATTCTAGTCCGTTGAGAGGAATTCCCAAACGGAGAGTCCTTCCTTCACCGGGAAAGGGTGATCCTCAAAAAATGAAAAAAAGGATAGAAAAGAGGAATGGATGTATGCAATGGAATGCTGACAGATATATGGAGTGGGAAAACAACAGAAATAACAGACATATAATAAACAAAGAACCAATCAAAACTGACGGTGCTGCCGTGAGCACAACGGGGGCGCGCGCGGGCGCGAAGGTGGAGAGGCACGGGTGGTGCCGAACTTGCAAGGGTAGCCGAAAGGAAGCAGTAGAGGTCCCACCGTGATCGCCAATCTGTGAGCGACGTCACGCGGTTCGGGGAAGAGCGGAGAGGACGCGGAGCGCGCGCGGGCTCCTCTTTTCTTTCTTTTGGTGTTTGTTTGCTGCAACACAGAAATAAGAGAAGAGAGAGAAGGGGCCACCACGGGAGATTGCTCCGGCGGGGCGAGCGGGACAAGTGTGATATAGCAAAATATGGGGTTTAAACGGCCATAGCGGGAAGTGACTCGCCGCGGCCTCGGGGGGACGGGAATGGTGCAAAAATTAAATAACAAGAATTGAAACGGCCATTGGGGAAGTGACTCGCCGCGGCCTCGAGAATATGAGCAGATAATAAGATGACAGAATATAGAGAGAATACAAAGAGCGGGAATTTAAACGGCCATTGGGGAAGTGACTCGCCGCGGCCTCGAGAACACAAACAGATAAGAATATAACGTATAAGAACGTGAATTTAAACGGCCATTGGGGAAGTGACTCGCCGCGGCCTCGAGAACACGAATAGATAAGAATATAACATATAAAAACGAGAATTTAAACGGCCATTGGGGAAGTGACTCGCCGCGGCCTCGAAAATAAGATGTGATCGCCAGGGGCCGAAAGACCCCAAAATAAGAAAGTGATCGCGCCTACCTCAAGAGCGGGAGATGGCGGGTTGCTTCTTCCTCTCCCTCCGGCCGGACCGACGGAGAGGACTTTCCTCGGCTACCCTTGCAAAACAACGACAAACAAATGACAAGTGGATTAGAAAGATGGAGGTGTAGTATTCAAATCCTTGCGATAAAAATAACGAAATGATGGCAAGACACACACCTGGTTGGTGTTATCTTTTAAACCCCTCTCGGACTCGAGTAGGAGGAAAATGAGATGATGGATGCAAGAAGTATAAAAGAAGAGGCGCCCTTATGAAGGGGGATAGAGGATGCGAGATGATGAATGCAAAAGAACTACGAAGAAAAAAGGGGAAGAAAAGGCTTATTGGATGAGCCGAGGGTGAAATCGGCGGAGCTCCGGCAGCGTGGGGACGACGTGGAAGCGCGGTGGATGAAGACGACCTTCCTCTCGCGAGCGTGAGCACCCGAGAAGCCGGCAGAACCTCCACCTACAAAAGAACCCACGGGTTAGAAAATGACTCCGTAGCCTCTGGGCTCCGGCAGCCTATCGGATCACTTCAAGCTCCTCCAGAACTGAGGGGGTGGGCCTCTATTTATAGGGCTCCGGAGGGTGGAGGCGTCCAGGACCCTGGACACCTCCACCAGGGCTGAAATAATATTTTATTCTATATTTATTTATTTTTTTGGAATATTTTTGTGGAGGCGTCCAGGGTCTCGGACGCCTCAAACAGGTCCACCGAAAATCGACGACGGCCGCACGCGGTTTGGCACAACGCATGGTTTTGTGAGCGGCGCCCCGTGATTTAGAAATGGGCGCGTCCAGCTGGCTGGACGTCTCCATATTTTGGATTTTTTCACACACGACAAACCGTCGTTCGGTGGCCGACGCCCGTGAGGGTTTTGATGGAGGCGTCTAGTGGCCTGGACGCCTCCAAAATTATATTATTTTTTTATTTTTCTTTTGTCTTTTATACCAGGGCTGGCATTTTGATTTTTTTATTTGTTTTTATGGAGGCGTCCAGGGGTCTGGACGCCTCCATTAATATATATATTTTTTATTTATTTATTTTTTTATGCCAACTGGCATTTTACAAACATTTTTTTTATTATTGTTTTTATGGAGGCGTCCAGGGGCCTGGACGCCTCCATTAATATATATATATATATATATATATTAATTAGTTTTAGGCCCTGAGAAAAGAAATAAAATAAATTAGAAATATGGGGGCGTCCAAAGGCCTGGACGCCCCCATTAAGACCCACCCGGGTCCTCAATCGGCGGCCGCCCGGCAGTCAACATCTTGGTTCCGGAACCTCTTGATATGTCTGACTGGTGTTGATGCCGTCCGAATGCCGTGACGAGACGATTCCGGATGCCGAAAAAGGCAAAAGAAGACCCGAGAAAAGGAAGCACTCGAGTGATTCAAAATGCGTAAGCCGTTGCGGGACGTTATATAGTAATATGAGACTTTCTCAGGAGACGTCAGGAATGGCGTGTCTACACTCGTGTCAATTCTTGTGTTTCATCTTCGTGTTGTTTTAGTGTCTATGTCTTCGTGTTGTGTTTTCATCCTCGTGTTGTTTTCACCTCGTGTAGGTTTCAGTTTTGGTCTTCGTGTTGTTTTACTCTTTAGACGTCGTGTCCTTCTCGCCTTGACCACACTCCGTGTCATTCCGTATCATGTCTTCGTGTCGTGTTTCTGAAGCAGCTCTAATAGTTCTGATGAACTTCGAGTCGTTTCCCTGTAGACCTCGTGTCGTTCCTGTTTAGTAACCACACTTCGTGTCGGTCACTGTTGTTTCTGTGTCTTCGTGTCGTTCCTATTTAGTAACCACACTTCGTGTCGGTCACTGTTGTTTCTTTGTCTTCGTGTCGTTTTTGTTCCACTGAGTGCAGAACATTGCAGCACCTCGTGTTGCTTTCTGTGCCACCTCGTGTCATTTTTGTGTGAACCACGTGTCGCTTCTCTCTGTCCTCTAGTTGCATCTCGTGTCATCTTTTATGTCTTGCTTGTTGTTGCAACCACTTCGTGTCGTTCTTCTTTTTACCTCGTGTTGTTTTCAACACGTGTCGGTTACTATTTTGTCTCCATGTTGTTCTCGTGCCGTTCTCATTACTGGTTATTATATCATGATGTTTTACTTCGTGCTGTAGTCATCGTATGTACTTCGTGTCGTTCTTGTTTCACTTCGTGTCATTCTCCTCGTTGTGTCTGTTCTGTTACAGTGTACCTCGTGTCGTTCTTTTCCTATCTCGTGTACTGGTCACGTCGTGCTGTTATCATATACCTCATGCAGCTTTAGTTTTAGTGGCCATACTGCGTGTTAATGGTTCTTATCTTCTTACAGGTACGAGGAAGATTATTCCCTAATAAAGGGGGTGCACGTGATCCAAGACAAAAGGAACCAATCCAACAAGGTCACGTGGCAGGAAGGTTCTTGATCGAGCGTGGGAGGCACACGCGTTTTGTGCCCTATCCACCTGCTACCGCTATAAATAGAAACCTTCGTCCACCGATGAAGGTGATCAGAGCCAACAAAGAAAAGGCAGTATTGCAGAGAGCTCGATCCACCAGTAAAGAGAAAGAAAAAGAGAGAAAGAAAAAGAGAGATAGCAGTGAAGAGAGAAAGAGAGTTTGCAGTATCGGGTTTCTGAAATTGCTTCCCAGGAAGCTACATTTGTATTAACTCTCTGTATCGAATGTTTTCTCGATCAGTCTTTAGTTCCTTTTCTGATTTTCTTTATGTGTTCTTCGTCTATTTCTGATCTGTTCCCCTCCAGTGTGTGGAGGAAGGGAGTCTATCTCCGGTTTCCCTCTGGGTTGCAGAGGAAGAGAGATCGCTGATCTCTGGTGATTGCTAGTGACGGGTTGTCATTAGCAGGTTCCCTCCGGTGTGTGGAGGAAGGGAGAGGCACTCTCCGGTCCTGTTCATGCTGGGTGCTAGAACAGGTTACAAGCTCTGTGGGTAGCAAAGCTTGGTTGAGGGATTTGTCTCCCTTGGGTTTTCAAGCTGTTTGGCAGCAAGTTGTTCGCAGACTGAGTCTGCTGTGCTCTAGCAGTGGCTAGTGAAATCCTCACTCTAGTTGGAGTGAGGGGTGGATGTAGATTGCGGACTGCAGTCGAACCACCTAAAAACCGGTTATCTTCTCTGTGGTTTGCGATCTTTATCAGCGCTCTCTATCTGCTTGTCTCTTCGACTAGTTGTGTGTTCAGCTCTTATCATCATTTTCTTATTCGATCTTGATTGGTACCTGCATTTGCAATTCTTTGTGTGCTAGTTTAGAAGGGGCATAAGCGGTAGATTTATTTTCTCCCCTAAACTTTGCAAACTGGGAGTGATCTATTCATCCCCCCCTTCTATATCACTCTCGCTGCGCTAACAATGCCCCGACCCCAGTTCTTCCTCGTGGCACGACTGTTGTTGCCACCACTTCCCCCGTGATCGGGACCACCTCTGTGGCACCCATTGATCTCACGCCTCTCCGCCCTCAGATCCTTTGCTCCTCTAACATGGAAATGGGCCAGGCCTCCACCTCGGTCCATCAACAACTTGATAAGGGGAAGTCTCATATCCCCTCCATGCCTTATCTTGATTCGTACACCACAGCTTCTCCAACGCCGCAGGCCCTCGTTGCCCCGACGGATTTTGTTAGGTTGCAGCCGGGGGCTGCTTAGTTGACTCGCATGGATATGGGCCCCTCCTCCGCCCATTATCCCTCTTACGTGTCGCCTCTTCAGTCGGCTCATCCCTCGGCCCCCTATCCAAACATTACTCTTCCTGCTCCTTCTCCTCCTTCCCGGAAACGGGAAATCCTTGACAAATGGGCTACTATGCAGCAACAGATTGATCTCCTCCAAAGGCGGGTTGGTCCGCAATCCCTTGCTGACGTCCCTATCCCTAACTTCAGGGACATTCATTTTCCAGCACAGTCCGAGCTCCCCGTGTACCATAAATACGACGGGAATGGCAACCTGTTCATCCATGTTCGGGAGTTCTTGTACGAGTCAGCTTAGTTCCAGCAGGACGATCGCCTGATGGCCTATTTGTTCCGCCGGTCATTGGAAGGGGTCGCTCTGGAATGGTTCTACACCTTGCCTATGGAGGAGGCCGAGAATTTCAAGACAGTCAAGGAGAGGTTTATACAGAGATTTCAGGATCGGGTTGGACCCGAATACTCCTTCACTGATTTAGTGGCAGAGAAGATGAAGCCGGAAGAAGACTTCGCAACCTACGCAGACCGCTGGAGGCAGATGGCCTCATGTGTGCCTGGGCAGATCCCGGAAGAAGAAAAAGTAAAGTTATTAATCTCCAACGCTACACCAACTTTCAGGAACATTTTAGCAATGAATGATACCTCGAGCATGCACCAGTTATACAGCAAGGCTCGGTTCATGCAAACCCAGTTCAAAGACTCCCCCATCCATTATTTATTCGAGGCCCAGAAACCCAAGGCTGCCAAGAAATCCCAGGGCCCCGTTACTGAGGGAGTACAAATTAATGAGCATGTCCAGGCTGTTCAGTTTCCCCACCAAACCGCTCCACCTCGCTTCCCACAGCCTCAGCGCAACCCCCAGTTCGCCACTCCACAAGTTCCCCAGCCCACCTTCCAAGTCCCACAATACCCTCAACAAGCGCCTCCGCCACCCCAACAGCCTCAGCGGCCCCCGCAGTACAATAATGTTCCTCCACCCGCCGCCTACGGCTCTGCTCGACCAGCTCCAAAGAGGGCCCATTACCCTCCTCTTCCGGAAACCCTGCCTGATATCTTCTCTGCTCTAATGTATACGGGTGATCTTCAGTTGCCTCCTGAGCGTCCAAACTGGAATCCGGCAGCCGACCAGTCCCGATATTGCATATTCCATCGGCATCCCGGGCACACGATAGAACGGTGTTATCAGTTCAGAGATCTGGTATACGACTTGCATGAGGGCCAGAGGATTGATTGGGCCCAGATGCACCAGTTGATTGAGGATATCAAGTAGAGACAGAGACAGGCCAGGCCGCAGCAGGCGGCGCCCCAGCAGCAGCAGCAACAACAACCCCAGCAATAGCAACAAGACCTTAGGATCCATCAGAATCCCATGCCAGTACATCAACCTGCTCCCCAGCAACAACAACAGCCGCCGGCACCGGCCCCAGCACAAGTAAATATGGTCCAGCGCCCGGCCCCCAACGCTAGGTGGACGTTTGACGATGAAACCCCCGCACACCTCTTGGCCCTCCACCACAACTACTCTCCCGCACCTACTATCCCCTCCATCCTCAGACCCGCTATTTTGACCACCACACCACTTGTCGCTCCCTCCACGTCGCCCCTTAGACCCATTACATTCCCCTCCGCTCCACCCGTCCTTCCACCACCACCCGCCATACCCTCCGTTATCTCCCCTCCGCTTAACCCTTTACCCATTTCCTCTTCACCAGGGCCTATTAAACCCACTTCCGCCATCCTCACCCCCATTTCTACGCCGTTCACCTATCCCACCGGGCCAAGCGGGGGTCCGTCTCAGGCCGTGTCGGCATCATAGTGCGCCCTTCGGAGCGGGCGTCCCTTCCAGAGAATTTTCCCCCCTTCCGGTGCATATGCACCTAATCTCCAAGTTCATCCCCCCACAGCTAAAACAGAAGAAGCAGACCCCGTGCCAGGCACAAGATATGACTTATTGCAGCATTTAGACCGGATGCCGGCTAAAATCTCAGTGTTAGAATTGATCAAGAGGTCGCCACTCCACCAAGATGCCTTGAAGACCTTCCTGCAGAAAGTTATGGTGAGTGAAGATGTGGCAGTAGACAGCCTGCCCTCGGTCTTGGCAACGATTACTAAGGGGCCTTCTATTTCATTTTCCGAGTCAGAGCTAGCACCCCCTGAGGCCCGGCAGATGCCGTTGTGTATAACCATTTCTTTAAACAAAACGGCTGTGGAATCTGCCCTTGTGGACACGAGAGCATCAATAAATGTGTGTCCATTGAGTACCCTCCGTGCCTGCAATATCTCAGAGGACATGCTCAAGCCGACACCGACCACAATAGCAGCCTATGATAACTCCAGGCGTGCTTGTCACGGGGTCGTGACTGTGCAGGCCGAGCTGGGGCCTTTGGTTATGGACGTGGAGTTTTACGTGTTGGACATAGACCTGATGTTTAAAGCTATTCTGGGTCATCCGTGGCTGAACAGTTTAAATGTCGTCCCCTCAACCGCCTACCAATGCTTGAAGTTCCCTTTCCAAGGGCGGGTGGTCAAGGTAAAAAGCATTTCCACAGTCCAAAATGTCGACACCATAGCAGCCAAGATCCTGCCTACATTATGGCCAAGTAATAGGCCAGTTCTGTCAGTAATGGATTTGAATTATTCTTGGGCATATGCTTCACGCAAGCCCGCTACGGCGCCAGTCAATGTGAAAGTCAAATCCAAGATTAGAGATTCCAAAGGATGGCATATGATTTTGAAGTTAGGCTACCAGCCGGGCCGGGGGCTCGGCGCGCAATTGCAGGGCCGGACTAATCTCGTCCCCAAAAGCAAGAAAATGGGTCGCCGGGGCCTCGGCTACCATGAGTCCTCGATGTCTATGCTCGGAGACTGTGGGCCCTTAACATGGGATTACCGGCAGCATTTTGTGAGGGGTCCGTTACAGCCTGGTACCTTGAAGGAATCACCCTCCAGCCCTGAAGAGAAGACAGACAAAGCCTGTGCTGTTGCTGATCCACCACCGTCACTGCAAGGGTCGGTCAGTGACTTGGAAGATCTTTCTGATTGCTTTGCAAAAAAGTTTCATGAAAAAGAGAGTGAGCCATTGGTCTGCCAGGGGCCACGGAAGATGGGAAGCTCTATCACTACCTATTCCACATCCTCGTTCCCCTCCACTCATGGTCGACCCGTACTTCGCGGAGAAGCCTTAAATTTTATTCGTTCCATGTGCTTGCGGGCACTGCCCGCCCATTGATCTATCCACCCTGTTCACCCCTCCTCCCCCAGGAGCTCAGCTCCATGAAATGTGGTTCTCTTCTTCTGATCCCTTCTTTGACTGCATTTTCCCTGAGTTGTTTCCTATGCAGTTACCTCCTCCTCCATCCTCTTCCTCCTCCCGCTGCGTGATCACCTCCAGCCTCCAAAAAAAAACACCAATTTCAAAACGGAGGTCTCCATGGAAGATTACGCTATGTTCTGCCCAAATTCCCAGGGGCATGAGGCCCCTGTTCCTTTTTCGGTAGACTTGCGCTCCCCTAGATTAGATGTACAGTGTGCAGAGTCTCCTAGGATAGTCGAATCAGTCAAGGTAGAATCTAGTTCATGTCTAGTCAGCCCTTCCACGTCTGTGGCGCCTACCGTAACGCGTCCTCCCAAAAGTATTCCCGATAGATTTCTACAAGATTTGGCCGGAAGATGTCATGCTCTGCTGAAATGTCTGGAATTTGTAGAGACCGCGATTGTCCTGGAAGACGATGAGGGAATTGACGGGGTATGGAGCAATGATGGATTAGGAGTATATGAAATTATGAATGAGAAGGACCCAGCGGATGATGAGGAAGATGAGGTGGATGACACTGCCGATTTATACGCACAAGGCTTGAAGAAATTTGACGAACCTTCCACGGCAGTGGATGAGCCCACCAAGGAAATTAATCTCGGAACAGAAGAGGATCCCAGGCTTATACTTATTTCTGATAATCTCCCTCCTCAGGTTGAAGAGGAGGTTGTCAAGGTTTTGAGGGAGTACAACGATTCATTTGCCTGGTCCTATGAAGACATGCCGGGTCTTGACCCCGCGCTGGTTGAACATAGATTGATTCTCAAACCAGGGGCAATCCCCGTTAAGCAGAAAGCAAGAAGATTCCACCCGCAGATGGCCTTAAGAATTAAGGAAGAGGTTGATAAGTTGCATAAGGCCAGGTTTATTAGAGTTGTGATGTATCCACAATGGGTGGCAAACATAGTCCTAGTAATGAAGAAAGATGGAAAAATTCAAATTTGTATTGACTTCAGGGACTTGAACAAAGCATGTCCGAAGGACGATTTTCCACTTCCTCACATCGATGTCTTGGTCGATAATACAGCTGGGTACGAAGCCCTCTCCTTCATGGATGGTTATTCTGGGTATAACCAAATCCTTCTGGCTCCGGAAGATCAAGAAAAGACCTCGTTTACCACACCATGGGGAACATACTTGATGGGGACATCACCCAGAATTCCCTTTGGCTCGACACCTCTCTCCCTTCCGGAGACGGGTAGTGTGCGACTGAACGACTTGATGGGCCCACGGCGACAAGGGAGTTTATTACTGAGGACATATTGATGTATTTTCTCCTTTCTTGAGTCATTTTGATGTACTTGTCTTTATTTTGAGTCATGTCACTAGGTCGTCACGTTATTTATCTATGTTTGTTCGGCTAGGGGGTCATATGGGCCCAATTAGATGGGCCTGGCCCATGGGCGCCCTCTTCCTTCCCACACCCCCTTGCTTATTTGCTTTTAGCATATTCTCCAGGGACTTTTTGTAAATGTTGGGATCCCTATAAATAGGACCCCAACCCCCCCTTGAGATGGGTAATGAATATTTGAGTATTTTGAGCATAAGTGCAATCCTCTCTCTCTCCCTCTCTCTCTCTCTCTAGGGGGCGAACCCCACTCTCTCTCTTCTCCCCTCCCCCTTGCCACCTCAGCTGCCACCTCACCCCTCCACCCTTTCATCTTCCCAAGGCCCATAACTCCCTTCAATACCTCCTCCACCCTAGGCAACCCTTCCCATTCCCCATACACCTTCTCAACCTCCAAGGCAACCTTCCCTCTCCCCCAAGCAGCCATACCACTTCCCCACACCATTCATTCATATCCTCTGGGCGAATTAACCCCCATCCCCCCCTGCTGGTTGCGCACCGACCTCATCTAGCCCACCCCCATTCCCTTGGCCGACACCCACCACCCCACCTGATAGCTGCGGCCCCTCCACTCCACCTCCCTCCAAGACTCCTTAATCCCCTGTTCCTCTCCCCTCCACACCCCTAAACACCCCTCTCCCATCAACCATCCACCCCACCATCTCCACCATTGCCAATCCCCACCCCTATCACTAGTTCCACCACCATCCTTTCTCTTTACCTTGACAGTCTGCAGGTGGCAGAAAAAGTTACGACTTGCAGAAGCTTTCCCGGATTCATAAGGTGACATCCAGAGGCGTACCATACATTACCGGAAAGTTCGTCCAGTCCACTACGCAGGCGAGAAAGAATCGTACCATTCCGAGTTCGGGGCTGCCCGGGAGAGTCATTCTCCCTCGACTGCGCCAAGCTCCATCTGCAGAGCACCAGAGTTCAACTAGAAGCTGAACCACGATTCACAGTGGAGGTTTCAGACCGTGGTTCCTTCTTCAAAGTTCTTCCTCCGCCTGTCCCCGACCAGGAGCAAGAAGCAGAACTACGTTCGGCGTCCGGGAGCCAAAGTTCTGATTTTTCCCCTTCAGTCGCGCGGATCTGCCTTCCCCAGTCTTCAGCGACCTGCACCCACTCATCGGCATCCCCCAGGCCATCCCGACCTCAGACGGCCTCCCCACTGGTTTTTCTGTGAAGAGAGTTCATCCACGGTTCCAGCTACTCTGACAGTTCGAGATTCGGAGCTCAGGAGCCAACGGTACAATCTCTGCATCCTGCTGCATCAGATCTGAAGCTGTCAACCCCAGATTCCTTCGTCCTGTTCGAGCCTCCGCCGCAGCCAGCGACGACGTCAGAAGAATTCAGTAAAATTCAGAGGCGTCCCAGTTCCTGTTACGAAGAATTTCCCCCTGGTATCGTTGACGGGAAAATTGTTGAGTAAGAACTACGGTTGCAACAGCGGCTGCCTATCTCCTCTCACAGCAAGTGAGCAGACCCAACGTTGGCTTCCTCTCCTACAACTTCGGCGAGTTTCCCCCTCCCGCCTGGCCGGCTTAGCGCCCCTCCCTGCGTGGAGGTAGTGTTTGGATGTAAGCTTTATTTCCCCACCCTTAGTCCAACCCTCCTGCGTGAGGAGTAGTGTATGTAATAAACAGCTCAAGCTACATCGGCGTAGTGTGCGGGATCCACACTTCCCCGCTCGCCCACGTCTCCGAACGGGGTTGGTTTCTTCAAACCAACCAGGTGAGCTCTAAACTTTGCTCCATTACTCTTTAGTGTCTGTTCATTTAATATCCGTAGACATAGCTCCGTTGTGCAAGCGAGAGAGTGTCCGACGCCACGTGCCACACTTACGAGCGGTCATCGTGGGCAGTGAGAGAGTGGGACCTAGTGCCCCAATTGGCACCGGCCAGCCCCATAAGCGTGGGCTACGTACCCTCGGGAGGGCAACCCTAGCCCGGCTGGCACTCTACCAGCAAGGGTCTTGATCCATCACCTCCCCTTAGCATCATTTTGTCACCCCGGGCTCGTGTGTGTGCGACGGCGATTTGGCCCCGATTTATCAACTTAATTGCTATGTGGTTGTGAATGCGGAATAGGTCCTAAGATTCCATCTGCTTGCTGCATACCCCGTAGTTGTGTCACATCAGTTAGTATCAGAGCAAGTTTTAGACTTGTCTCTACAAGCCTAGGTCCTAGGGTCTTTACATTTTCATCATCCGTATGCATGTCCACCCGTAGTGGTGCCTTGTACCGAGCCGACCCCTCTACCTCGGTTCCCCCATGAATCCCATTCCCCAAGGTTACCCAAACATCCCTAGGGAGGCTTCCCAAGCTCCAATGGATCGACTTGAGGCTGCCATTCAAGCCCTCTCGGAGAAAATGACTGGGATTTCCACCCGCCTAGAGAGACTCGATGAAGCTAGGGCCCGACCTAGGAACCATGCCCAAAGGGCACCCCCTCCACCAGTTGAACTTGATAGGGAGGACCTTGAGGATGACTTCCACCGTGAGTATGAGAGGCCAAGCCAACCTAGACATTTTGAAAGGCGACCACGGGAGGACCCGGATGACTACCTCTTGAGGATGATTAAGGTTGAGGCTCCTAACTTTGATGGGTCACATAATCCACATGTCTACCTAAAATGGGAGAGTGCTATGGACCGATACTTTGGTTGGTACCCTATGACGGAAGATAGGAAAGTTAGGCTCGCAAAAATGCACCTTACCAACCTTGCTAAGACCTATTGGATGAGTGTGGAAACTAGGAAGAGGATTAGGAGGGAAGAACCAATCCATACCTGGGAAGACATGAAGACCCAACTTAGGTTCCAATACCTCCCCAACTCCTACCGTGAGGACCATAACCCGAAGAGCACTCCCACTCCCCCGTTTCCTCCCAGTCAACCCAAGACTTCCCTTAGGACCCAAACTCCACCACCCGAAATGATTCCTATCCCGATCACCACCACCATTCAAACCAAAGTGACCCTCACTCCACCTAGGCCCATGACGGCCATCACCCAACCTAAAATTCTCCATCAAACCCACACCCCACAAGCTTCCACAGTCCCCACCACTACCCCTCCATCTTCCCCTAAAAGGGACACACCTCCCAAAATCAATCAACCCAATCCTCCTCGACCCACCCATCTTCCACTACCAACCCCAATCCTACCCCAACTTAGATCTCCACTTCTTCCACTCCCAAACCCAACCCAAGTTCAAGCACCCTCACCACCCCGGGTGCACCATACCCCAACCTTCATCACCCCATCCACAAAAGACCTTCCCATTCCTTTGGAAAGCAAAACCCCCACACCCCAAAAGGATGAGAGCGTGATTGAGGAATATGAGGCTTCCCTAGATTGGGAGGAAGAATATGAAGCCCAATGCCAAAGGTTGGGTCAAGAAGGGTCCTCTTTATCCAAAGAGACCACAACGAGCCTAACTAGGAACATCCTCCCCCTTGAGTTGCCAGATGACCAACCAAGTCCCCCCACCCACCCTTCCATAAGAACTGTGATTTTAGGGGAACCTCTCATTGAGTGGCTTAAGCAAAACCTCCTCCTCCACATCATGCACCCCTCTATGGAGAATCATTACCCAATTTTGCCCACTCCTCCATTCCACACAACCTATCAATCGTTCTCCTTTGTGGGAGCCATGAGGGACTTGATTAAGAGTGTACTTTGGCAAATAGAGGTGACAAACATGTGGGCCTTAGAAGCAAGCCACATGGGGTACCTTAGTTTCTCACACCCCCCTATCGGGACCATCACCTCCATTTACACCAAGGGTCCTTACACGAGTAAGCTCTTGTTGTTTTTACCTAAGCCTAATGAGTTTTACATCACCCCCTTGCCCTCCTACAAGGAGCCTTGCGTTGGGCCCCACCAGGATCATGACTTCCACTTCCCTATGTGTGCTAGGGACCCTAGGGCGATCACTTGGATTGAAACCCCCCTCCACGTCACTCACCCCTTAACCCATCTTGATCTGTTTGACCACTCCCCATGGGCTTCCAAGTACTCATCACTTACCACCCACTCCCTCCTGCCCTCACCCACCATGTCAGTCCTAACCCACCGATTCCAAAATTCTGCCCACACTATGGGAGTCAATGCCAAGGGTGACATCAACCTTGAAGATAAGGGAGTGACCCATCCCAAGAACCGCTTCGATCCCCATGAGTGGAAACCCCCAAATCTCACAGATGGGACCATCTTGATAAGAATCCATGTATCACAACCTTTCGCATCATGTGGTCAGGCTAGTCACATCATTTGTGCCACTCACACACTAGGTCCAGTGCACGATAGGTTTACATTTGGACAAGTTGGTCTTCCCCCGCTCTTCATCCGTCTCATGCATGATAGGGCCACTTATGGCTGCCCCGGTCCACCTAAGTGCACCAAGGTCCACATGGTTTCTAAGCATGATAGGGTAATTCATGGATGCCCTGGTCCTCCTAAGTCTATCAAAACCAAGCTAACACTTGATAGGGCTGAATTTGGTTGTCCAGGCCCTCCCTTCATCGCTAAAGGATCATTCACAACTCTGCATGGTAACATCCGCAAACACACCAACAAAAGCAATAAGGTGTATAAGAAAACGGCCGATTCCCACCGACGCCACCAAGAGTTTCGCGTGGGTGACTATGTGATGGTAAGAACTGAGAGGCTTTTCCCTGGAAATATCTCCAAACTGAGGTCGTGTGGATCAGACCCCTTCCAGGTTCTGAGGAGGATTGGCACAAATGCTTACGTGTTGGACCTCCCCGAGGAGTACGCAGTAAGTCCCACATTCAATGTGGCTGACTTAGTGCCATATAGGGGTCCCACGGTGACACCTAGTGAGGGAATTGAGCCTGTTCCACCTTCCGAGAGAGCCACCACCCATGAGAGAGTTCCACCAGTCTAGAGGGGCAACGGGAGCAAATAGAGCGGATATTGGATGAACAGGTCACTGTCACCCGGAGCAAAGCATACGAGCGATACTTGGTCAGGTGGAAGGGCCGGCCCCCTTCAGATGATTCATGGGTGAGTAGGGAGGATCTTCAGCAGTTGGACCCCGACCTCCTGGAGCATTACCCAGTCGAGTGTACCCTTTCTCGACAGAGTCGAGCTCTTCGCAGCCCGGGGGAATTGATGGGGACATCACCCAGAATTCCCTTTGGCTCGACACCTCTCTCCCTTCCGGAGACGGGTAGTGTGCAACTGCACGACTTGATGGGCCCACGGCGACACGAGAGTTTATTACTGAGGACATATTGATGTATTTTCTCCTTTCTTGAGTCATTTTGATGTACTTGTCTTTATTTTGAGTCATGTCCCTAGGTCGTCACGTTATTTATCTATGTTTGTTCGGCTAGGGGGTCATATGGGCCCAATTAGATGGGCCTGGCCCATGGGCGCCCTCTTCCTTCCCACACCCCCTTACTTATTTGCTTTTAGCATATTCTCCAGGGACTTTTTGTAAATGTTGGGATCCCTATAAATAGGACCCCAACCCCCCCTTGAGATGGATAATGAATATTTGCGTATTTTGAGCATAAGTGCAATCCTCTCTCTCTCTCTAGCTTTCTCTCTCTCTCCCTCTCTCTCTCTCTCTAGGGGGCGAACCCCACTCTCTCTCTTCTCCCCTCCCCCTTGCCACCTCAGCTGCCACCTCACCCCTCCACCCTTTCATCTTCCCAAGGCCCATAACTCCCTTCAATACCTCCTCCACCCTAGGCAACCCTTCCCATTCCCCATACACCTTCTCAACCTCCAAGGCAACCTTCCCTCTCCCCCAAGCAGCCATACCACTTCCCCACACCATTCATTCATATCCCCTGGGCGAATTAACCACCATCCCCCCCTACTTGTTGCGCACCCACCTCATCTAGCCCACCCCCATTCCCTTGGCCGACACCCACCACCCCACCTGATAGCTGCGGCTCCTCCACTCCACCTCCATCCAAGACTCCTTAATCCCCTGTTCCTCTTCCCTCCACACCCCTAAACACCCTTCTCCCATCAACCATCCACCCCACCATCTCCACCATTGCCAATCCCTACCCCTATCACTAGTTCCACCACCATCCTTTCTCTTTACCTTGACAGTCTGCAGGTGGCAGAAAAAGTTACGACTTGCAGAAGCTTCCCCGGATTCATAAGGTGACATCCAGAGGCGTACCATACATTTCCGGAAAGTTCGTCCAGTCCACTATGCAAGCGAGAAAGAATCGTACCATTCTGAGTTCGGGGCTGCCCGGGAGAGTCATTCTCCCTCGACTGCGCCAATCTCCATCTGCAGAGCACCAGAGTTCAACCAGAAGCTGAACCACGATTCACAATGGAGGTTTCAGACCGTGGTTCCTTCTTCAAAGATCTTCCTCCGCCTGTCCCCGACCAGGAGCAAGAAGCAGAACTACGTTCGGCATTCGGGACCCAAATTTCTGATTTTTCCCCTTCAGTCGCGTGGATCTGCCTTCCCCAGTCTTCAGCGACCAGCACCCACTCATCGGTGTCCCCCAGGCCATCCCGACCTCAAACGGCCTCTCCACTGGTTTTTCTGTGAAGAGAGTTCATCCACGGTTCCAGCTACTCTGACGGTTCGAGATTCGGAGCTCGGGAGCCAACGGTACAATCTCTGCATCTGCTGCATCAGATCTGAAGCTGTCAACCCCAGATTCCTTCGTCCTGTTCGAGCCTCCGCCGCAGCCAGCAACGACGTCAGAAGAATTCAGCAAAATTCAGAGGCGTCCCAGTTCCTGTTACAAAGAATTTCCCCCTGGTGTCGTCGACGGGGAAATTCCTGAGTAAGAACTACGGTTGCAACAGCGGCTGCCTGTCTCCTCTCACAGCAAGTGAGCAGACCCAACGTTGGCTTCCTCTCCTACAACTTCGGCGAGTTTCCCCCTCCCGCCTGGCCGGCTTAGCGCCCCTCCCTGCGTGGAGGTAGTGTTTGGATGTAAGCTTTATTTCCCCACCCTTAGTCCAACCCTCCTGCGTGAGGAGTAGTGTATGTAATAAACAGCTCAAGCTACATCGGCGCAGTGTGCGGGATCCACACTTCCCCGCTCGCCCACGTCTCCGAACGGGGTTGGTTTTTTCAAACCAACCAGGTGAGCTCTAAACTTTGCTCCATTACTCTTTAGTGTCTGTTCATTTAATATCCGTAGACATAGCTCCGTTGTGCAAGCGAGAGAGTGTCCGACCCCATGTGCCACACTTACGAGCGGTCATCGTGGGCAGTGAGAGAGTGGGACCTAGTGCCCCAATTGGCACCGGCCAGCCCCATAAGCGTGGGCTACGTACCCTCGGGAGGGCAACCCTAGCCCGGCTGGCACTCTACCAGCAAGGGTCTTGATCCATCACCTCCCCTTAGCATCATTTTGTCACCCCGGGCTCGTGTGTGTGCGACGGCGATTTGGCCCCGATTTATCAACTTAATTGCTATGTGGTTGTGAATGCGGAATAGGTCCTAAGATTCCGTCTGCTTGCTGCATACCCCATGGTTGTGTCACATCAATACTGCTACGTCGTTATGCCATTCGGATTGAAGAATGCAGGTGCCACCTATCAAAGGGCAATGATGGCTATCTTCCACGATATGATGCACGTCTACTTAGAAGCTTATGTGGATGATATTTTGGTCAAATCGAGGTCGCAAGAAGAACACCCCGCCATTCTAGCCAAGGTGTTGCAAAGGGCTAGGGAATATAAGTTAAAGATGAATCCAAAGAAATGTGTGTTCGGAGTCACATCAGGGAAATTGCTCGGGTTTATAGTTAGCAAACGAGAGATTCAGATCGATCCAAACAAAGCGAAGGCCGTTATGGAAATGCCGCCGCCGAAGAACATCACTGAGCTTCGAGGTCTGATCGGGTGTTTGCAATTCATTAGGAGATTCATATCTCAGCACTCGCAAAGATGCCGCCCATTTTATGAATTGCTAAAGGCAGACGCGAAATTTGAATGGAATGAACAATGTCAGAAGGCCTATGAGGAACTCAAGGTCTACCTCTCTAATCCCCCGGTTCTACAACCACCTGACCCTGGGAAACCCCTAATCCTGTACATTTATGTGATTGAGGACTCCCTAGGAGCCGTCCTGGCACAGGTAGACGATGAAGGAAGGGAAAGGGCAGCATATTATCTCTCAAGGTTATTTAATCCTGCTGAATCCAAGTACACGGCCATGGAGAAGACCTGTGCGGCGCTGGTGTGGGTAGCTCAGAAGCTTAAACACTATTTCCTCACCCACGAGGTTAGGCTCATCTCTAGAATGGACCCCATTCGTTATCTTTTGGAAAAGCCTGTCCTTTCTAGTCGACTAGCTCGCTGGCAGAGCTTTCTTTCCCAGTTCGACACCACCTTCATCGTGCAGAAAGCAATCAAGGTATATGCTATTGCCGAGCACCTGGCTCATTCTCCTATCCCTCGTACTGATTCCATCCAGGACGAATTCCCCGATGAACACCTGGTGGTGATCACTCATCTTCCTTTCTGGTCTCTTCATTTCGATGGTGCCCTTAATTCCCAGGGCAGCGGAATTGGCACCGTTCTTCTCACTCCGGAACGGGTAACTATCCCTGTGGCATATCAACTCTCATTTCCCGCCACTAACAATATTGCCGAGTATGAGGCTCTCCTTGCCGGTCTGAAGCACGCTTACATCTTGGGCGCACGATACCTTAACATCATAGGAGACTCTTAATTGGTGTTGCGCCAAGTTTTGTCAACTTACCGCACCCGTGACCCTAAGCTTAAACCCTATCAAGATCGGGTTACGCTCTTGGCTAGGCAATTCAGGAAACTCATCTACATTCATACTCCTCGTTCTCAGAACATCTTGGCTGATGCCCTTGCATCGCTCGCTTCTTCCCTATCATTTCCC
Source organism: Amorphophallus konjac (assembly GCA_022559845.1). Taxonomy (NCBI): domain Eukaryota; kingdom Viridiplantae; phylum Streptophyta; class Magnoliopsida; order Alismatales; family Araceae; genus Amorphophallus; species Amorphophallus konjac. The sequence goes on along the minus strand of CM040120.1, from coordinate 201,170,760 downwards.
CTAAGTCGTGCCACTGAGACCATTGTGGTCCAACGGCTAGATGCTCCTTCTCTTCAGGATCCCTGGTTCGACGACCTTCGAAAGTCCGTAGAGAGGAAGATAGAAAGAGAGGAAGTGAAGGAAGTATCGTTAGCTGAGCTCGAGGAGATCATCGAAGAGGAAGAATTGCCGTGGTTTTATGAAATTGGGCAGTATTGCAAGGACGGTACATTTCCGGAAGAGGCAAACGCTGGGCAGCGAAAGGCCATTAGAAGAGTTGCCGCGAGATACACTATCATTGCTGGTGAATTATATAGGCGGGCTCTGAATGAAGTTCTAATGAGGTGCCTAGATGACGAAGAGGCTTGGAAAGTCGTGGAAGCAGCCCACTCCAGTGAGTGTGGCGGGCATGTGAATGGACAGGCGTTGGCGAAGAAGATTCTTAGGCAGGGCTACTATTGGCCAACCCTAGAAGAAGATTGTTCCACCTATGTCCGTAGGTGCCTTCAGTGCCAGATCCACGCTGACAAAATCCACGCTCCTGCTTCTTCTCTTCACCCCCTGTCTGCTCCTTGGCCATTCTCCATGTGGGCCTTTGATATTATCGGACCCCTTGGTGATCCAAATTCCACAGTTAAGCAGAAGTCCTTCATTTTGACGGCTACAGAGTACTTCACCAAGTGGGCGGAAGCTGAAGCTTATGCAGAAATCAAAGCCACCACGGTATGTCATTTCATTATGAAGAACATCATCTCGCGATTTGGAGTGCCAAGCGACATTGTCACCGACAACGGGCCTCAATTCGTCTCACAAGAACTCCAGGACCTCTGTAAGAAATTCAACATAGCTCTGCATCATTCATCACCATACTACCCCCAAGGTAATGGCCAGGCTGAGGCCACAAATAAAACCCTTCTCAAAATTATTAAGAAAACATGTGAATCACATAAATTTGCTGATTGGGCCGACAAACTGATAGAAGCTCTATGGGCTTACCGCACCTCCGTCCACACTCCCACAGGGCAGACTCCTTTTGCTCTCACATATGGGATGGAAGCGGTACTCCCATATGAGATTCTGATCCCTTCCCTAAGAGTGCAGCTGGATAAGGAACTTAATCTTGACGAACGTCGAGAGGCGTTGCTAGTCCAATTGGAACTCTTAGACGAGAAAAGGTTGAATGCGGCCAATCATGTTTCAGTATATCAAAAGTGTGTCTCGCGATATTTTCAAAAGAAGGTCATTGAAAGAAAATTCTAAGTAGGTAATATGGTTTTGAACCGTAAATTCATCAGGTCAGCAGGTCCCAGGTCTAAGCTACAACCCAACTGGGAAGGGCCCTTCGTAATCAAAGAAGCTTACCCAGGTAACGCGTATCGTCTGATCAACGCGGAGGGTGAAGAATTGCCAAACCCGTGGAATGGGTTGTATTTAAAACGTTTCTATCCATAAAGTCAAAACCAGCAACGGCTCGATGGCAGGGTATACCCCACCAGATTACGAAAGGAGGACCTAGGTCCAGCATCTCACACACTACACGATTGCCTGTGGTTCGGTATTCTCTCACGCTACCCGACACTGTTTCTCCTTTGGCCATGCTCGGGGAAGGTGGAAATCCTTGTATTTTCTCTCTCTCGGCTGAAGATAGGGGCAAGTGGTGAATAAGGGGGCGAGAACTGACCTGGATCCCCCATTAAAAGAGGTCTCAAATAGGGGCAATCTGTTAAGACCTCACTCCGCAAAGAAAGAAAAGGAAAGCAAGAAGAAAAAAGAAAGAAAAAGGGGCAAAATCAAAAGATAAGGCCGAAAGCACAAAGCTCGAAGCTCTCAAAATCCCCAAAGGATACAACTAGGCATGGCAAGAGTGGCAGTACAGTTTCCCCGCGGGACGTTATGAGCCCGGTCGCATGCGTGCCTAGAGCGGGTGAAGGTTCGATAACGGATACAAAGCCCCGACGCAATAGACCGGATTCTTTGAAAAGGGGGTGTCCTGGGAAAGAACTCAAGCCCTAAAAACCACTACACCTATCGTCAGCTTTCCTACTCGATCCCTTTTTACTTTCCCAAAGAATGAATCTCACCCCGGATATGACGTCGGTAGAAACACCGTTGAGCAAAGTTGACTCCGACCACAGGCAGTCCCTCTCCTGCACATGTTGGGCCTGGGAAGTCCATGGCAAGATGAGAAGGTCCCTGCTATTAAAATCTGAGCTGGTTCAAAACCAAAAAAATCGAATATTTCAAAACCCAAAAAAATCGAATATTTCAAAACCCAAAAAAAAATCGAATATTTCAAAACCCAAAAAAAAATCGAATATTTCAAAACCCAAAAAAAATTGAATATTTCAAAAAAAATAAAAAAAATCGAATATTTCAAAACCCAAAAAAATCAAATATTTCAAAACCCAAAAAAATCGAATATTTCAAAACCCGAAAAAAAAAATCAAATATTCCAAAACTCACAAATCGTATGTTTCCCTCTTGCATTCATAGCATTCATTTGCATTTTTCACATTTTTATATTTTCCTATTTGATAAGGCTTAACCCCTTGACCAAAAATCAAGAAAACGATCATCTCCTGACTTACTATAGGCAAGGGGCTAAGCCTAAAATAGATTTAATCTTTTTCATGTTTGCATGTGTACATGGGCAGATTGGAAGGGCAGTCGATTCGTGACCACATAAATGTTCAATCCTCGCCTTATGCAATCACATCATGATCAAACCACAAAGCCTAAATTCAATCAAACTCATCCACTTTATTCCTTTCATATATCAAGCTATCTAAACATAAGTCTCATCCAACAAACATCATCAAACAAGAAAAGGGAAATCACTCAATCCTCCACTGGGCATCCCCGCGAGGACGTATCTTTCTTAGCTCACTAAGATAGGCCTGGCGTATTGCCGAGATCTCTTCCACCTCTGCCGGTAGGGTAAGTACCCTGCTCACCTCCCACATAATCAGGGAACTCCTGACTGCCTGCTCGTCCTCCTCTGCACCGATCCTCCTCGCTTGCAATGCGGGAAGGTGGGGTAGTGCCGGTAGAACCGTCCGGGGTAGCCCGACCTGTAAGTATCACCGGTGTGGGCTGTACATCGCCAGTGCAGTATCGCTCACAATCCTCAAGTCCAAGCCGATCCTCCTGCGAACTCTGACGGTGGTGTCATGAAGGAAGCCCGGGCGCATCACGAACCTGTCCAGGGGCAGCCGATTGATGTACAATCACCACTCGTCCCTGGTCTTCATCTCAGCTGTCCTGCACTCGACCTGTGGGGAGAATCTGAACGCGCCACCTATGAAGAAGAGGGGGCGGCTCCCAAAGATCCTGCTCGCCGAAGCGACCTCCTCCCTTTGAATGAATTTCATCCTAACTCCCAGCCAGCACTCAAATAGGATCATGGAACCAAAGAGGGGACCTCCCAAGGCTGCTGAAGTAAGACCCTCATACAAATAAGTAAGGATGGCCTGGGAGATGTGTTGGGTTCGGTGCAAGTATTCAGAGGGGGGGTGAATGAATATAGCCTATAAAAATTTCGCACAATTAAAATCTAAAGCAATCAGAGATGCGGAATTAAAAACTATTGCAAATATATAGAGCGAACCTAAGCAAGTCTAAACATTAGACTGAATCAAATCAAAGGAGCTTGTGCCTTAAAGCATTCAGACAGAAAACCCAATTGAGGCGCTCCTAACATTCATCTAGCGAAATCAGATAAAAGAGATCAAACCATAGTCAAACATATAGTGTGTGCAGCAAATAGATGAACACTTATAGAACATCAAACCAAAATGCCCCTAAGCATTCATCTAGCGCCAATCACACAAGAATTCAAACCACTACACAATGGGTTTTTAGGTGGTTCGGTCACCAAGACCTACATCCACCCCTCACTCCCAACAGGAGTGAGGCTTCCACTAGCACAAGCTAGTAACCTACAGACTCAGTCTGCGAACACACGCTGCCAAACAGCTTGACCAGGGGAACATCCTCCCCTCTTCCTCCCAACCGGAGGGAACACCAGTGACACCCAGTCACCAGCAACCAGAGACCCAAGTCTCTCTTCCTCCAACCCGGAGGGTACACCTGGACCTGCTACCAGCAAGACCAGAACCGGAGGGCTAGCCTCCCTTCTCCTGACTCACCAGGAAGAACCCGACCTCAGTCCAGAGGATCGGAAGAACAAGGATAACCAAATGAAAAAGGAAAAATAAAAACACGAAATGAAAATAACTTCAGCAAACAGAAAACTGAAAAATGAAATGCACAATGTGGCTCTCAACGGAGCTGACTGGCCTGGATCTGATCCACGGTCCAGTAGGAACAGATCTCCCTCGATCTCACTCTCTTTCTTCACTCTCTCTCTTTCTCTTTCTTCTCTAATGCACTTCTCCTTTTCTCTCTTTCTCTTTTTCTTTTCTTCTGCTGGATCGTGGAAGCTCTCTCTTCTTTTTCCCTTTCTTCTCTCAACTTCTGCTGGATCGAAGAGCTTTCTGCTCTGCTGTTACTCTTTCTGCCTCCAGGCTTCTTCTTCGATCAGTCTTCTACAGAGGATGAAGACTCGTATATATAGCATCAGCAGGCACACTGGGCGCGTGTGGCTTCCACATTTCCTGCCCTAGAAATTCAGACCACGTGGCAGCATCCTGCCCCTTTTTCCCATCGGATCACGTGCCCCCTCATCAGTACGCTCAGCAACTGGAGTGAGGTGGCGTTAACGCACTTGCTTCAAGGAGTTGACGCAGCCTTCAAAGACATTCTACCAGCAAACTTCAAGTCTGCTGCATTCACGCTTCCAACCCATGGCGTTGACGCATTGATCCGTTCCAGTGAGCAACCAGCCTAGCCCTATTGATAGTTGCGTCGACGCTGCTCCACTACTGCGTTGAAGCATCGATGATCCAGTGATTAGGTATTCAGCAGATAGACGTGCTGCGTTGACGCTCTCAGCATGCTGCGTTGACGCATGGAGCTACAGCGTCTAAACTTAGATGGCTTCAGCCCTCTCACGTTTCGTGTGGAGTGCGTTGACGCATTGTGCAACTGGGTCCACCCTCTGGTCACCTTGTCGATCCATCAACCTGCTGCGTCGACGCCACTTGATGAATGCGTTGACGAACTAGAGTAATCCAGTAAGCTCCTTTCTTGATTGTTTGAACTACTGCGTCCACGCCACTTGATCAAGGCGTTGACGCATTGGTGTGTTCCAGCAAGCAAACAACCTAGCCTTTTTAACTGCTGCGTCGACGCTGCTCCACTGCTGCGTTGACGCATTGGAATATTTTAGACAAGGCCTCTGCTTCTTGAGTGGCTGAAATGCAAACGGTTGCTTAGTTGACGCTGCAGCCCAATGAGTTGACGCTGCAACGTATACACTTTACGTTCAACTGATGATGTGTAGACTTGAAGTTAGACAAACCAGCCAATCAGTGTTCTGATGGGTCGACGCATCAGCAAGAGTGGGTCGACCCACTACTGTTCATACTAACTAGGCAGAGTGTAGCAATGAATGCTTTATGCATCAGTTAACATGACTGAACATCAAAAAATGTTAACTAAACTGAGCAGTAAGATGACTGAACATTTGATAGACTGAGTTATGATCAGAAAATAACTGAATAAAGCATGATGACTCACACATCAGGATGACTCACAGTGATAACTGAATAACAGCATGATGACTCACACATCAGGATGACTCACAGTGATTAACTCAAACTAAATAACAGCATGATGACTCACACATCAGGATGACTCACAGTGATTAACTCAATTCAAAAACCAATCATCAAAACCACCATTAAAACCATCATCAAAACCACAGGGGCACAACAATCTCCCCCTTTTTGATGATGGCAACACTACACAGTGAGTCAATCTGATGATGGCAACACTACACAGTGAGTCAATCTGATGACTCAAACTATTCTCCCCCTTTGACTTCATCAAAAAGAAAAATAGTTTGAGAAATTAAAGCATGTATAAAAAATCAGTCAATTCCTCCCCTTTGCAAGAACATCATTCTCCCCCTTTAAGAGTTTCAGCAAAAGTATGAGTTAGAGATGATCAAAAGGAACCTGCATGCAATGATTGACTGATGTTCTCCCCCTTTGGTATAATCAAAATAAACCATGGGAAGGGGTATGAATGCAGATGCAGATACCAGAATGCAAGATCTCAATTCTTCTCCTTCTATGCAGCATGATGCATATGACAAGAAGGCTCCCCCTCAATAAATGGAATCTTATGAGATAGATGAGAAGGAGACCACAGGGGCAGACAAGAGAAGTTCAGGTCAATGAGCCAAGGACATGAATCTCATGAGCAGAAGAGTTTCAATTAACAGATTTTTCAAGGATGCTCCAAACACAAGAAATTCAGCCAGATTTTCAAAGAGATATCAATCTCATAAATCTAGAACATAAGTTTTCAAAGTCTTCCATTATAGGGACTTATGAATGAGCTTTTTGAACAGCATGGTTTAAACATGATGTATGCAGAGTTTATCAATAAAATTCTGTATTGATATCTAAAACCATGGTTTAATAAAAATGAACCAAGCCCTCATATTTATCTTGATTATCCTCCCTTCGTCTTACACAATCAAATTTATTGACTTCTTTCAGAATTACATGCACTAGTATTGAGATTAAGCAATTATGAAGTCATATGATTTTGTCTAGGGTTGTAGCAATTTGATTTTAGCATCAATTTTCAGATATTGAGATATGTTCAACAATTTTTCATGCTACAAATTTTACGAGCAGTCTAGTTCAGTGCACACCTTGTAACTAGAGGATATACCTTGATTAGAGGCCAATATCCCTAAGCACTTAGTGTGACTAACTGTCATGCTTTATATGAACAGAGATAGAATTTACACATCATGACACACTGTAAATCATTTCTTGATGAGTGAGTTGTATTTCTCAGTGTGCATGCCATTGCTCTGCCTGATTTTCAATGAATTTTATGCAGAGTTAACTAAGGCACCTCATGACACAGTCCTTTGGACATGTGTTTCTCAGTGACCAAGGTTATTGCTCTGAAAATTACTTTACCCTTTCAGAAACATTCATTTGCTTCAAAACAATATTAATCTCATGTACTTAACCAAATAAAGTCATGTATTCAAAAGTGCAGATTTCAGAAGTTTTTGCAAGACACAGCATGAAACAGTTGGTTAAGATTTATTAAACATGATTCAGATATGTTAAGAGATTTTAAAGTTAAACTCCATGAGTACATTAAGCTTAAACCACATGAGTTATTTCAGACATTCATAAAAGCGTATAATAGAAGATTTCTAGTTCAAGATTTTTCAGATTTATGATCGAGATAGCCCATTGAAATCTTCATGAAGGACTGAAATAATTCTGATACCAAATGATACCAATTGTTACCAATTGATAGGAGAGATTTTGAAGCTCAGTGTTTTCAAATTATGATCAAGGTTTGGTCAAATAGAATCAATGAAAGGGATATGCACACAAGGCAAGATATCAGGAGGTCAGGCAAGTTCCAGGATGTTCAAAGTTAACATGCAATGAACTCTGACATAAATGTATGCACATGACTACCTTCATGCAATGTATTGACTCCCCCTGACAACATGATGCAGGTCACACTTTAGAACTCAAGAAACCTTCCTTCATACTCAAGATTGAATGGATCTTTACTACAAGATGAAATTCTGGAGGTGAAGGCAACAAGGTTTGTGAGAAGTGAAGAGATATGAGCTACAAGAGCATTTCAACAAGAGAGAGAGAGAGATGAGTGAGGACCAAACTTCAGTGCCGCTGAACCTTCTTAAAACATTCAACCAAGTTCAGCAACTGTATTTCAGACAAATCTGGCAGTGCGTTGACTCACTCTAATGACTACGTTAACACACTCAACCAACCAGTGTAGTATTCTGTCTTTTGATACCAAGTGTTGACTTTGAGCTGGGACTGCGTTAACTCAATCCATCCTCAGCGTCAACCCACTCATGCAGCTAAGCTTGCTTCACAAACGGTTTTTCAAGGAAAACAGCCTGAAGCGTCGACCCCATCTTCATACAGCGTTAACCCATTTATTCAATCAGCAGCTTCATCTCAGTATATCGATCATCATTTAAGCAGAGATCTCCAGCCCAAGCTAACTCCCCCTTAGAATATGCATGAATGAAAGTATGAATGCTAATAAGATGAATATCAAGCTGAAAACTTATTCAGATGTATGCATCCAAGCCATTTCTGTTTAGATTTTTCAAAAATTATTGATATGCAGGACACAGCTCTTCATAAGGACTAGACCCATGGTTCTAGGTGGAGAACCTGGTCACACGGACCATTCGAATTCAGTTCAACATATGACAAGAGAAAAGCATCATATATGCAGAATTAAAACTCAATAGCTGAGTTTGGAGTGCAGACTGATCAGCTAGACATGAAGAGAATATCAGACATCAAACGAACAGTTCAACAATTTCAGATATCAAACAGATAAATCAACATTTTCAGATGATGATATTTAAAAAAAAATTCAGAACTAACCTGAAATGTAGAATCCTGGAGCTTCCTTTTTGAGTGCCTTGCCTAAATTACCCATTTTATTTCTCTCATCAAGGCACACCTACAACATATCAATCGATATGATCTTGCAGGAACCCAAGCTGCCTTGGGTCCTGTATGAGCCCTAATAGGTGTTCTGACTGGTCTCTTAACAGAATTATCATCATAGCCCATCAACTTATAGCTGGACAAGGAATAGCCAAATTGACCAAACTTACCATGATAACTAACAGAATTTAAGTTCCTTTTATGCATCTTATTGTAAGTATTAAATTCATGTGCATGAACGTCAAAATTTCTATTGTGTGCATGGGCATTTTGTTTTCTGAACTCTGCCACCCAGCACTCAGAGGCTTTGTGGCTAGGTTCTCTACATTCAAAACATGAAGAATTCATTCTGTCAAGATTCTTATAGAATGCATGTCTTTTTACAGGGATTATAGCAGTTTTGGAGTTAATTGTTCTTCCCTTAGCATGCCAACAATTTGCAGCAATATGGCCCAATTTGTTACAATGGAAGCAATGAAGTTTCTCTTTCAGATATGCATGATTCCTATCATGAAGCTCTTTAGCATTCAAATCATCTTGCTTCTTTAATCTACAATCATGCATAAAGTGGCCAATTCTATGACAGTAAAAGCATTGAATTCTCTTATTTTGATCATGAGAAGGTTTCTTCGATTTAAAATTCCTAGCATGAATTCTATCTGATTTCAGTTCATTCTCTCTCATGACAATGCAAACATCCATCTCATGGCCAGATTTACCACAGTAGAAACATTTCACATTCTTTCTTTTAACATGAGACAGTTTGGCCTGAGAAATTTCAGCATACAAATTTTTATTCTGTTTTGTTTTCTTTTGTTTTTCTATCTGATTCGCAGGCAGACATGAAGGAGAAGCTGAAGTGCTAGCTAACTCAGAGCTACGCACAAAGGTTGTATACATTCTTTTTCTCTCTTCCTGTTTACTGCCTCCATCAGAGACTTTCTTCTTAGAAGTAGCCTTTGAATTTTCTTTGTTTTTAAATGACTCAAATAGAGAATTGTTCAATTCAGTGATTTCATTTTTGAGAGAGGAAATGAGAATTTCAGAATCTGTGATCTTTTCATTAAGTAAGACATTAATGGCTTTGTAGCTATCAATCTCTTCTATTAATGCAGTCACTCTCTCACGTTCATTTTCAATTGAACTTTTCCCTCTTTCAAGCATTAAGAGTCTCTCAGACATAGCAAAATTAAGCAGCTTCAGTTCTTCATTCTCCTTTCTAGTTTGTTCATTCTGAACTAATTCATTAGTTAAGATTTGATCATTTACTAATGAATTCAGCTTATCTTCAAGTTCAGAAATCTTGTCTGTGAGTTCCTGATTTTTATTTTCCAAAACAGAAATTTGTTCCTTACTCACATTCAGATTAGCTAAGCATATTTCATGAGATTTTCTCAGATCTTGACATTTTTCACAATGAGCATTCGAACTAATCTGATCACATTTCTTTTTCAGCTTTCTATTTTCAGATTTCAAATATTTACATTTCTCAGAACGTTCCTTATACATTTCCCATAATTCATCAATTGAAATCTCTTCGGATTCAGATTCAGAATTTACCTTGGATGAGGAATCTTCATTATCCCGGTTGGCCATCAAACAACTATCACTCTGTTGGTTATGCGCAGAGATAACTTTGTCATATATCTCTTTTCCAGAATTGCACCTGACAACAAAAGAATATACATCAGTATTAACAGCAGCTCTCAAGATATTAAGAATTATGACATTATCACGGTTCTTAAAGGTGTCCACACTAGACCACTTGATCTGATCTTTGGGTAATCGATGTGGGCCTTTCGATAGCAAACTCCATAGTTTGGGATCAATGGAATCTACATACACAGCTAGGCCTCCTAGCCAACTTTCAAAGTTAGAACCATCATAAATTGGAGGACGATCCATTTGGACAGATGGCAAACAGATTCAACTCACTAAAACAAATGACAGGAAATGCAGCAAAACCAGATGAGCAAGGTAAAGCACTAAATCGGTAAAACAAAACAACGAGCACAATACACCCACTCTGAAAACGCACCAAAAATCTAGCAGGATCCTCTGCAGATTGTTATATCTGTTAAGTCAGAGACTGCTCTGATACCAAGTGTTGGGTTCGGTGCAAGTATTCGGAGGGGGGGTGAATGAATATAGCCTATAAAAATTTCGCCCAATTAAAATCTAAAGCAACCAGAGATGCGGAATTAAAAACTATTGCAGATATATAGAGCGAACCTAAGCAAGTCTAAACATTAGACTGAATCAAATCAAAGGAGCTTGTGCCTTAAAGCATTCAGACAGAAAACCCAATTGAGGCGCTCCTAACATTCATCTAGCGAAATCAGATAAAAGAGATCAAACCACAGTCAAACATATAGTGTGTGCAGCAAATAGATGAACACTTATAGAACATCAAACCAAAACGCCCCTAAGCATTCATCTAGCGCCAATCACACAAGAATTCAAACCACTACACAATGGGTTTTTAGGTGGTTCGGTCACCAAGACCTACATCCACCCCTCACTCCCAACAGGAGTGAGGCTTCCACTAGCACAAGCTAGTAACCTGCAGACTCAGTCTGCGAACACAAGCTGCAAACAGCTTGACCAGGGGAACATCCTCCCCTCTTCATCCCAACCAGAGGGAACACCAGTGACACCCAGTCACCAGCAACCAGAGACCCAAGTCTCTCTTCCTCCAACCCGGAGGGTACACCTGGACCTGCTACCAGCAAGACCAGAACCGGAGGGCTAGCCTCCCTTCTCCTGACCCACCAGAAGGAACCCGACCTCAGTCCAGAGGATCGGAAGAACAAGGATAACCAAATGAAAAAGGAAAAGCAAAAACACGAAATGAAAATAACTTCAGCAAACAAAAAGCTGAAAAATGAAATGCACAATGTGGCTCTCAACGGAGCTAACTGGCCTGGATCTGATCCACGGTCCAGTAGGAACAGATCTCCCTCGATCTCACTCTCTTTCTTCACTCTCTCTCTTTCTCTTTCTTCTCTGCTGCACTTCTCCTTTTCTCTCTTTCTCTTTTTCTTTTCTTCTGCTGGATCGTGGAAGCTCTCTCTTCTTTTTCCCTTTCTTCTCTCAGCTTCTGCTGGATCGAAGAGCTTTCTGCTCTACTGTTACTCTTTCTGCCTCCAGGCTTCTTCTTCGATCAGTCTTCTACAGAGGATGAAGACTCGTATATATAGCATCAGCAGGCACACTGGGCGCGTGTGGCTTCCACATTTCCTGCCCTAGAAATTCGGACCACGTGGCAGCATCCTGCCCCTTTTTCCCATCGGATCACGTGCCCCCTCATCAGTACGCTCAGCAACTGGAGTGAGGTGGCGTTAACGCACTTGCTTCAAGGAGTTGACGCAGCCTTCAAAGACATTCTACCAGCAAACTTCAAGTCTGCTACGTTGACGCTTCCAACCCATGGCGTTGACGCATTGATCCGTTCCAGTGAGCAACCAGCCTAGCCCTATTGACAGTTGCGTCGACGCTGCTCCACTGCTGCGTTGACGCATCGGTAATCCAGTGATTAGGTATTCAGCAGACAGACGTGCTGCGTTGACGCATGGAGCTACAACGTCTGAACTTAGATGGCTTCAGCCCTCTCACGTTTCGTGTGGAGTGCGTTGACGCATTGTGCAACTGCGTCCACCCTCTGGTCACCTTGTCGATCCATCAACCTGCTGCGTCGACGCCACTTGATGAATGCGTTGATGCACCAGAGTAATCCAGTATGCTCCTTTCTTGATTGTTTGAACTACTGCGTCCACGCCACTTGATCAAGGCGTTGACGCATTGGTGTGTTCCAGCAAGCAAACAGCCTAGCCTTTTTAACTGCTGCGTCGACGCTGCTCCACCGCTGCGTTGACGCATTGGAATATTTCAGACAAGGCCTCTGCTTCTTGAGTGTCTGAAATGCAAACGGTTGCTTAGTTGACGTTGCAGCCCAATGAGTTGACGCTGCAACGTATACACTTTACGTTCAACTGATGATGTGTAGACTTGAAGTTAGACAAACCAGCCAATCAGTGTTCTGATGGGTCGACGCATCAGCAAGAGTGGGTCGACCCACTACTGTTCATACTAACTAGGCAGAGTGTAGCAATGAATGCTTTATGCATCAGTTAACATGACTGAACATCAAAAAATGTTAACTAAACTGAGCAGTAAGATGACTGAACATTTGATAGACTGAGTTATGATCAGAAAATAACTGAATAAAGCATGATGACTCACACATCAGGATGACTCACAGTGATAACTGAATAACAGCATGATGACTCACACATCAGGATGACTCACAGTGATTAACTCAAACTCAATAACAGCATGATGACTCACACATCAGGATGACTCACAGTGATTAACTCAATTCAAAAACCAATCATCAAAACCACCATTAAAACCATCATCAAAACCACAGCGGCACAACAAGATGGAAAGTCCCTGCCACAGTCCGCTGATGGTACTAAGAAGGGGCATCTCTAGGATATGGTTGACTGAGGGAAACAAGAGGGCCCCGCATAAACAAATGGAGGTGGCTTTGGCTATAGCTTCGTCCCGCTCACTCCTGTCCTTACAATGTTCCACTACCCACTGGCTGAGGGGAAGAAGGTGGATCTGATGCGGGCCTACGAAGGCGTGAACCTCTCTGCTGTCCGAGATGAATCCCCCTAGAATGAGTCTCGGGTCTATAGGGGCAACCGTATGACATATCAAGTCTTCCTCCCCCACCTTGGATCTAGGGAACCCAAAGTAGGTCTCCACCTCCTCTAGTAGGACAGTGGCCTCAAATGATGGAAAGAAGAAGGTATGGGTCTGAGGGTGCCATATTTCAACTATAGCTGAGATGCTGTGCCAGTCAAGGGAAAGTTTTGGATAGTTTTGACCAAGCACTAGGAGTGGTTGCAGATGCCAGGATCGAAGGATGGCCGTCACTCCTAGGGGCAAAGCACGGACCATGGGAGCCAGCCACTTCAAGATAGAGTACCGCCTCGCGGCAGGAAGAAGCTGGAGGCCAAAAGAGAGGGAATAGAGGGAATATACGTGGAAGGAAATAAATTGAACTAAATGTACCGTGACATGCTTACCTCTCTCATGGGACTTGAGCTCAGATGTCGTGGGATTGCAGTCAGCCGTTGGAGAACTTCCCGCTCTTTTCTGGCCGACTTGGGCCCTTCAAAAGGTGCTCCCTCTATCGAATTCACCTCTAGGGCCCTCTTCATGATGTTTTGGTAGTGAGAATCAAAGATTTCAAGCCTTGAAAGAGAGGGGATGTGTGAGCTATGAGTTTAGGCCCCTGTATTACTTATAAGACTTGTTAGGAAGACTGGGCCTTTCAGGATTAGGCTTGGTTAGGTCTAGGATGGGTTAAGATAAGGTTTTGATAAGTTCAAAGCGTCTTACCCTCGGGCTGGGGACTCTCCAGGGAGTCCCCGTTCGAGCAGGTGGGATGTCCATTTGGACGGTCTTACGATAGACCGTCCATGTTCATGTACGGCCCACTATCAACCGTTCATCTCCCTAAGAAAATCCGAGTCCAGTGACTTGTACGGTCTACAATCCGCCGTTCAAATGTTCTTACGGTTTATATTAAACCGTCCCAATCCAATTGGAGCGGTCTATGGAGAACCGCTCTTATCTTTAAACGGCTATACAAGAACCACCCATGTGCTTTGAACCCCAATCAACTTACCACTCTCGCCTCACTCAAGTCGGCGTGCGTCTCTCGCCTCACTCAAGTCAGGGTACGTCACTCATCTCACTCAGTCGGCGTGCGTCTCTCATCTCACTTAGTCGGCGTGTGTCTCTCGCCTCACTCAGTCGGCATGTGCGTCTCTCACCTCACTCAGTCGGCGTGTGCGTCTCTCACCTCACTCAGTCGACGTGTGCGTCTCTCATCTCACTCCAGTCGACGTGTGCGTCACTCAATCGGCGTCTCTCTGTCTCACCCTCTCTAGCTGAGCGCATCTATCAAACTCGCCCGTCTGTCTCACTCTATCTAGTAGTCAAGACACATTCATCCATTCATGCATACATACATTCATCCACAAAGCAAGCAAGCATAAAAAAACAAAAATATGCACATCACTATCATGTCACCTCATGTACAAAAGATGGGCCCAGTACAACAAGTCAAGCAGCTCCCTCTCCCTGGCTCCCGTCGCTGAGGTCGCCTCGTCACTATGGCGTCACCGGCGCTGCTCATCCTTCTCGTTCCTCCGCTGGCCGGAGGAACCTGTGAAGTAGCTCCTAACAGAACCATGTGTACCGTGGCTGACGCTCGGGGTCCCGCTGCGTGAGCACCGACTGATGTCCTTATACGCTCGCAGCTCCCCGCGTAACTCGGCCGCCTCGGTCCGGTATCGCTCTGCCTCAGCCGCACCGGCTCGAAGTCTCTCTAACTCAGCCTGGAGGAGCGCAGTCTCCACTGTGTCTGCCGGTCGGCTCAATGCGGCCTCCGCCCGCGCGCGAGCTACCTCCTCTCGAGCCGCTGCTCGGCTCCTCTCCAACTCAATCCGAAGGCGGGTCAACTCCGATGTCTGCATCCACACATCACTTGTAAGTCAGTTGCATAAGCATGTCGTTCATAAGCATAATAAGCAAGAGGAAGTTAGAAGGGCGTACCCTCTCCGTAAGTGCCACCTCGGCCGCCTTGGCCTGCTCCACCATCCGAGTAAAGTCAGCATCCCGCTCGGCACGGTCTGCTGGGGTCTGGGCGGAGGAAGAAGAAGGAGCGTCTGGTCCCTGCCTCTGAGTCCCCTCGGCTCGCTGCATTCAAATACTCCAGGTCAGTCACATGCATGCATAACCATATAGAACTGCATAATTTAAAGAGTCTAAGGTTTAGAAAACTCACCAGTAGGGCCAGGGCATGTCGGGCCTCGTCTCTCTCCCGGATGGTGGAGTGCAGGAGTCCCTACAACTCTGCCACTCGTCCTGCGGGGTCGACCTGCATTTAAAAGACCATGTGTCAGTGCATCATCATAAGCATAATAGACAAAGTTTAAGTTTAGAAGTCGTACCGGTCGGTGGGCGCCCCGGAACACCTGGTCCCGGTAGTGCCGTGCGTACGCAGTGTAGTACGCGTTGTCGCTCTCTGCCTGGGCGGTCACCACTCGCCCACGCGCGGTCCAGTCGGTGACCTGCTCGGCATTCCTCGCTGTCCAATCAAATGCCTCGCGGAGTCCCCGGGTCGTCCTCGTCACCCACTCCCCCGCCTTCTCAGGCGCAGGGAACTCAACAGCCGGTTGATGGACCCCGATGGTCCTCATCACCAACCTGAAGTACAGTGGCTCCACCACATTCATGCAGTGAAGCCACACGTCCCGGCCAGAAAAGGCCAAGGCCTCGGTCACCCACGGCTGGCCCTCCGGGCTCTCCTCGGTGTAAGGAGTCCACCGCACCTGTAAAGGATAGGAAACTGCATCAGCATCATAATCATGAAAGAATTGCATTTAACTAAGGAGCCTGAGTTTAGAAGCATACCGAGGTATACGGTAGGGTGTCCAGGTCGTCATGCAGCTCCCGGACCTGTCGTCTCAGGGCTGTCATCTCCCGAGGTGCTGTCCACCTCCGCGCGATCGGCAGGAGCCCAGGACGGGTCTCCTCGCCCCTACCTAGCCCACGTAGGGGCACGTAGTCCCACACCTACATTACAAGGTCGTGTCAGCATTCAGCAAGCATGTAGGATAGCATAACCGAGTATAGGGTAGAAAGTTGTACCTGGAGTAAGGGGGAGAAGCCCCCAAGCATCGTCCGGTGTGCCGTTGAACTGAGCGTGTCAAACAGGAAAGTGAGAACTGTCGCTCCCCAAGCGTAGTCACCCGCGTGCTCAAGCTCTTGGAGGAAGGGAAGGAACCTACAGCTCATCACGTCCGCCCGAGTGGAGAAGAGAAGCCACCCGAACAGCAGCATCAGGAACCATCGTAGAACTCTGTCCGCCTCAGGTCCCGGTCCTGCAGCAACTCTCGGCCTCGCCAGCCCCATGACCCGCTCCAAGTGCTCCTCCGGTCGCTCCCCGACCGCAACTCCCGCACGTCGTAGACCCAGGCTGTCCTAGAGAGCAGCCCGGGGAAGGAGGGTCGACTGCCTCTCGGGGCGTCGCAGCTGTAAGCCGAGCAACTCCCGAGCCATCCCCCGGTAGTCAGGAAAGGTAGTCCCGCTGACTGGTGACCCATGCACGCGTAGGCCAGTGAGCCTGGCCACGTCCTCAAGCGTGGGGACCATGTGGCCCCACGGGAAAAGGAACGTACGACTCACTAGATCCCAGCGGTCGTGCAGGGCATAGAGCAGAGCCGCGTCGAAGCGACACACCTCAATGCTCAGGAAGGGGGCGAACCCCATGGCGGTCAACCGCTCCCTCTGGAAGTCCGGCAGCGCCAAGTACACTGCACGGACCTGCAGCCACGAGGTGCGGGTCCTACGCTTCCCCTGCATTCATTTCATTCATATTAATGATTTAGTCTTGCATATTGATTCATTTAAATAAAAATTCTCAAGATCCAATTCTTAGTTTGAAGAACGGTTATCCACTGACCGCTCGTCAATTGAGCGGTCCCCTTCCAACCGTTCTGATTCTTCAGGTTCTGTGTTTGCACGGGCTACCCTTAACCGTTCCTGTCCTGGACGGATCACCTCGAACCGTCTGTCTGCCCATCTTCCTAAGGAGAAGCGGTCCCCCTTGGTCCGCATGACTTGTGGACGGTCCTATGGGGACCGTATTGTTTTGCCTCGATTGAATGATTGAACGGACCAATGCGGTCCATTTACTGTTTGAACGGTGATACCCTTACCATGTATGTTTAAGATTGTTCGTTTGTTGTGTGGGTTTGAACAGCGTTTCCTAAGCCGTGTAAATTTGGACGGTCCTATGTGGACCGCATTGTTCGATTTGGGCGGTTTCTGTTGAACCGTTCTACCGTCGTCATCCCCGACGACGGTGAACGTCCCCAGCCGGCTGGGGAGATCTCCGTGGCCCCCTAACTAACCCCTAAACACCTAGAGCCCCCCTAAAAAGGGTTTCTAAACTGGCATGCACTAATGGAAATTGAATGAAAAATAAAATTTAGGGAGGGAGGCCTACCTCGGGGTCGCTGGGTTTCTTGGCCGCCCTCATCGGTACTTGTTCTCCGGCGGGGGCCTCTTCCTCGGCGGTGACGATGGCGAGCTCCTCCATCGTCACTCCGGGCGTCCCTCCTTCCTCGGACGGCGGCGGTGGTGGCGGTTGCGGCGGCGATGGCGAGCCCTCATCGGTGGTCGGTGGCCTCGTCCGTGTCATCGGGAAGACGGGGAGGGTTTGAGAGAAGGGCTTAAGGCTTAGAGAAAGGGGGGGTTTGCAGAAGAGAGAGTGACGGAATGGGGGAACGAGGGTCTTTGGCCCCCTTCGTCCCTTCCACCATCGGTTACGGTGGAGGGAGATGAGGGGTTTCAATTTTTTGAGGTTACAGAGAAGGACGGTCTATCATTAGACCGTTTGTCCGTTGGGCAGTTCCTATTTGGCCGTACATCACTAGTGACCGTTAACTTTAAGTCGTTCTATCATAAACGGTATAATGATGACCGTTCATCCCTGGCGGTCGGCCCCTTTAGAATCGTTTAAAGGTCAGGTATACACGGTTAACATAGAGCCGTTTGGAATATTGCACGGTTACAATAAGGCCGTTTATCTGGATGGTGTATTTAGATCATGAGTATTGATAGTTTCTTTGGAAATTATCTCTTAACCATCTTATGCAACATCATTTCCTCCAGTCTCGCCGTTTCACCTGCACAGGTAAGTCAGGTATGGCCTTCTATCCCTAATCCCTTATTGCATTAATTATATGGTATTATGTTATATTATTTCAAGAGCCGACAGGTTATCTACGTGTCCCCGGATCTGATGTTCCCCTTCAACAAAAACGATGATGATCCAGGCTCATGTACCTAACCTTCGGATAGGCCATTAAGTTGGGATGTCACGAGGAGGATGGTTCTATCCGCACGCTGTGGTTGCGGATGGTATCTTGACTCTGACGTTCCCAGCTTAGCAATACTACTCTTGAATATTTTATATTTTACTCTTTCTTGGCATTTGTTTTAACGGTTTCCTTTATTTTAGCCCAGCATACATCATACGCATCCTTTTGGGCTTTCATGCCCCATGGTTTGCTTAAGAAATGTCCCGTCGGTAATGGTCAGCTATGTGTTCGGATGCTCGAGTAAGAGGAACTAATTCCACTCTGAATTCGAAGGTTTTCTTTAGTCGATTCGTTTGGTCCGGTTGATTGAAAGGTCCCCCGTCTGGAGCTTTAGCCTTTTTTTTCTTTTGTGGCCCCCTCATTGGACCGCGGGATTGTGTCCCCCATGAGGTCGATCTTGTCGATTTTTTTTATTTATTTTAGTTTCTCCAGATTTGGCGTCACTTTCAGTTAACTATTCCCGGCGTTTGGTTCAAGGTTTTCCGGAAGATTCTCATCACTTGTTGGTAAGAACGGGTGTCGTTTTACCTTAATGCCCACTTTTTCGGTCCACTCCGCTGCATTTCCGCTCCACCTCCATGTTCCATGTCACCTCCGCTTCACCTCCACAACTCCCATGCAAAAAGGACGTTAAGGAGGGGCATCTGTTGACACCCGTTTTATATCGATAATTTGAGTCGTTTCTCTTACTCCCATTAGTTGATGCCTCGAGTTGTCCATCATTCATTGGGCCATTTTTTGTGGCACGTCTTGGGCTCATTTTATGAGTCGTCTCCCTCCTTGGTGAAGTTCGTGGCGATTCAGGGCTTAATGGGCCTTGGCTTTGGTCAATTGAACGTTTCATAGCATACACGGCCCAATATCAGCCGTTCAGATAATGAGCGGTTAAATATTTTGTTAATTGCTGAGGTCTTTTCTGAATATTCACCGATAGGCTGTGGTGCGGCCCTATTAGGACCGTTCAAACCAATGGACGGGCGTATTACAACCGCCTATACCTCAGAGTCCTACGCACGCCCATTTCCTCAGATAATTATCCAATTATCCGAATTATCACCGACAGGGTGAAACGGTTGGCTATTGGCCGCTCTACACTAGAACGGTCTCACTAGAACCGTTCACCTTTGAGGGTCCAACAGCGGGCGTTTCGGCCAGTTAGAGAGATAATTGGGTTTGATTTTCTGATTATCTGAATTTCCACCGACAGCTTGGACAGTCTGAACCCGACCGCCCAAATGTTGCGTGGTCTATCGTAAGACCGCTCATCCCGTCGGATGAGGCTTTTTAACAGACTTTTGTCTCTTTTATTCATGGCTTTATCCCCAGTTTGTTTTGATGATTTCTCCGTGGATAATCAACCATTTTTGATGCCGTTTCGACTGGATAAGAGATTATGATAATATCTATGATTTATCTTTTATAATCTCGACCTGAAAATACCTAAAAACCCTAATTTCGAGGCTGGCTTTCTAGGCTCTATAAATAGACCCTAGTGGCCGGACGTCGAAAGGGGCGAAGATTTTTGGTTGACGGCTAAGCCCTGCCGCATTCCTGAGCGACCTAGCACCAAGGAGGGAGGCTCTCTACGTCCTTACGAGCCTCCGGTTCAGGGAGTAGTCCGCGTGTTGAGTCATAGTGTCGTCTCTCAGTTTCTTCATCGTCTGTTGCATGCATTGCTTTTCCCCCACGTCTTCCCTCGTTTTCATTTCCATGCACACATCCACCCATGCTTTTGTCACCCTAGGGGTTTAAAATCCCCCAGGTATTCCCCTTTTCATTAATTTATGCTTAATCCTCCTTATGTGAACATGTACTACGTCTTTTAGTTCTAATTTGAGTGTTTCTCTTGTGTCTTTACACTGTTTTGCAGGTCAGCACTTCATCAGCACGAGGCCTATCCCCTCTGGCTGGCCGGAGAGGGTGGAGGTGGAACCCTTGTCAGCTTGCTGCGTGAAGGGATTGAGCGGCTTCCCTTTGGCCGTTCAACATGTGGTGCGGTTCATTGACGACCATTCTTCCTTGGAGTGCGGTCTACCTTCCACCGTCCGTCCCACGGCAGCAGCTCCTCCCGCCTCCTTTGCAGCGTACAAGGATGGTCTGTCGTAAGACCGCGTCAATTTAAGCGGTTCCTAAAGAACCGTTCATCTCTCCAGCGCTGCAACTCCCTCCTTTCCAAGGTACGGCGTGCCGGTCACGTGCGGCGCCTTGGTGGCGATCACGATCCTTTCTTTTGTTCTCTACTTTCCTCTCGTTTTCGTTATTTTCCCATTACGCATTGGTCCACGCACTTGATGCGCCCTGATTCTTAGAGAGAGGAGAGGAAAAATATATATCTACAGTGATCCAAGGAGCTGAGATGCTTACACGTGGCAGAGTCAATTGGGCGGGAGATGTGGAAGACACACGCCCTAGTTGCTGCTGCTATATATATGAAGTTTCTTCATCTGTAGAAGACAATCAAGAAGGAAGAGGGCTGATCGAGACTGTGAGTGAAGAAAGAAGAGTGTAGCAAAAGAAAAAGAGAAAGAGAGAGAGCTCGTGAGGATTGAGAGAAGAAGAGAAGACAGTGAGAGAAAGAAGCAGAGAAGTAAAAGAAGAGTAAGAAGAAGAGAGATCGAGAGATAAGAAGCTTCATCAGCAGATCAGTTCATACTGGACCGTGGATCATATCCAGGCCAGTCAGCTCCTGCGAGAGCCAAATTGTGATTTCGCTTTACAGCTTTCTGTTTGCTGTGATTATTTTCATTTCTTATTTTTTCCTTTTGTTACTCTGGTTATCTTTGTTCTTCCGATTCTCTGGATAGAGGTCGGGTCCCTCATGGTCTGGAGGAAGAGAGGTCTGTGACCTCTGGTTTGCTGGTGATGGGGAGTCACTGGTGGGTTCCCTCCTGGTGTGGAGGAAGAGAGACCTCAGTCTCTGGTTTGCTAGTGGCTGGGAGTCACTAGTGGTTCCCTCCGGTTGGGAGGAAGAGGGGAGGTTGTTCCCCTGGTGAAGCTGTTTGGCAGCAAGTGTTCGCAGACTGAATCTGCTGGTTCTAGCATTAGCTAGTGAAGCCTCACTCCGGTTTGGAGTGAGGGGTGGATGTAGGTCTTGGTGACCGAACCACCTAAAAATCTTCTGTGTAGTGTGGTTGTGTTTTTGCTCCTTGTCTTCTACCTCCTTCACAGGTTGCCTTAGCATTCTCATTTCTATCTGTGCTGCTTCCGCTAGCTGATAGTTTAGGCGCACCTTATATATTTGCTCTATTGTCTAAGCCATCTGTGTTTTAATTCTGCAATATTGTTTGAGCAAAAAGTTTTTAAGGGTGGGATTCATTCACTCCCCCTCTGAATCTTTCGCACCGATCCTATCAATTGGTTTCAGAGCGGTGTCTGCGTAGAAGGTCCAGCGACCTGCAGATCCGATATTGCAGTCTTCGGTGCTAATTTGGTTTTGGTGCATCAATATTCCTGTTGCATTTAATCTTATTGTTTCCATGGGTGATCCACCAGTTTTCAACGGCTCCAATTTTAATGTATGGTTTGTCAGTCTGAAAAATTATGCTATATCAGTTAATCCTGATCTGTGGAAGTTAATTTCACACGGTCCTCATAAATTACCAAAGAAAAAGTCCAAATGGACTGACAGTCACAGATCAATGTATGAAGAGAATCAAATAGCTATGAATCTAATGAAGGCAGCTACTGATAAGGCTTTACATTCCTGCTTTCATGATTGCAGCTCTGCTAAAGACATTCTAGATATGCTGAAGCGAGCTCAGAAGAGAAGTGAGGACAGCTGCATGATGGCTAACAGAAGCAATCAAAGTGGCAGCCAAAATGAAGAAGATGATGATGAAGAGGTAAACCCTTTTGAGAATTTCTCTTTGGATGGTTGGGAGAATGCATATGCTGAATTGCTTGAATCTCATGAACATTTAAGAAAACAGTATAAAAAATTGAAAAAGGGGACTGGGTTTGATAGTTCAAGCTCTCCATGTGAAAATTATTCTAATATCAAGCAATCCCATGATGCCTGCTTGTCTAATATCCATATGCATGAAAATCAGAATGGAAAATTGAAGAAGGAACTTGAATGTGCTTGCTCTGAACTAAGTAGGCTAGAATATGAAAATGACTCTCTGAAACAATCTGTTAAAGAAAATGAAGAAAAATTTGGGAAACTTGAGCAAGAGAAGAACTTGTTTGTTGAAATTTTTAATGCCATAAAATCTGTAAATATAGAATTACAGAAAGATTTTGAAAAACAACAAAAAGAATTGAAGGAGTTTGAAGCTGGGAGTGAAAGCAAGGTTAACTCAGAAGATCAGACTCTAATAAATGAGTTAATTCAAAATGATAAGCTTAAGAAAGAAAATGAGAAGTTAAAACTGCTGAACTCTACTATGTCTGAGAGACTTCTAGCCTTAGAAAGAGGAAAAACTGTTTACATTGAAGATTCTGAAAAACTGAGCAATCTGGAACAAGAGATTGAAAAATACAAAATAGCTAACAAAGTATTGAATGAAGCTATGAATTGCAGTGAGCAAGAGATTGCCAGTTATGAGTTACACATTTCCTCTCTAGAAAATGAAATCCAAGACTTAAAAGATTCCTTGTCTAAGTTTGTGAGTGGGCAAGAAAACCTAGACAAGCTACTAGGTGTAAAAGTCAATGTCAGGAAGGAAGGGTTGGGCTACAATAATCTGAATAAAAAGGCTTTTAAGAACAAAGTAATGACATCATTTGTAAATGCTTCAAATATAGCCTCTACATCAAAAGATAAACAACCCATTATTTAGAAAATGTTGGGAACAAAGGTTAATTGTAAGAAAGAGGGACTGGGTTACAATCCAGTCATGAGGAAGGTTGATGGATCCAACCTGAAAACTATTTTTGTTAAATCTTCAGAACAAGAAAAGCCTTCTACCACATCTCCACCTCAGAACAAGGCTAAGAAAACAGAAAAACAAAATAAAAATCATAAAACATCAAAAATTCAAAGGAACAATCTGCATGCTAAGAACTCATCAGTAAAATGCCATGTTTTACAGAAATCAAATGGCTCCTGTCATTATTGTGGTAAGCATGGACACTTTATGAGTAACTGTTTTGTGATGAAACAAGATGAAAAAAAGCATGCTAGAAAACATGTGTCCGGTCAGAAAAAGGATAATCTGAATGTTAAAGAATTTCATGCAAGAAATCATGTTTTTCAAAATAAGAAAATTCATTGCTCCAATTGTGGCAAGATGGGCAACATTGCAGCTCATTGCTGGCATGTTAAGGGGAAGAAATTTTATTCTGAGTTCATTAATTTCCATGACAACAAAAATGTTTTTGAAAGGAAAACTCTTGCATGTCTTGAGTGTGGTAAGTTAGGCCACAGAGCTAGAGATTTTTGACATGCTCAGAAGAACTATGTTAATCCCTATGTTATCAAATTCTATGCCAGAAAATCTAAGCTTTTCATGCTATAACTGTGGAAAGCCAGGTCACAGGGCTGCATCCTGTTGGCTGGCATGATATCAAAACCAAACTGGTTTTGGTAAACAGAATTTTTATTTTGTTAACAAAAAAGTTCATGCATATGCACATAGAAGTCATGCTAATAAGAATGTGCATAAATTAAATCAGAAATCTACTGCTTCTTGCCATCATTATGGCAAATCTGGACATTTGATGGATGGTTATCCTCTGATGAAATTTAATGATCATCAAGTTAAAAATGTGCTAAGAAAACATGCTATAAGTGATACTGTCATGTCAGGACCCAAGACTTCTTGGGTGCCTATTTGTGCAAAATAGTTTGCTAACTTGCAGGTGTGCCTTGGAAGCTGATTAATAAAGAGGGGATTAATCCAAGGTACTCAAGAATGAAAACCCCTTCTTGAACTTTTCAGGTAAATTTATTGCATTTCCTGTTTTTAGTTTTACTGCATAGGATATTAAATCTGTTTTTACATATTCATTCATCATCTGCCATTTGCATTATTTTCTGATCATGCACTTGCTGAATGTTCTGTGCATATATGAGTTTAAAGGGTTGTCTGCATCTGATGCATACATATGCCAATTGCAGTTGTTTGTTAATTGTTGATATGCATAATCTCTGAAAATAAATTGTAACTTCTGAAAATCTGGATTGCCTATAGGACTGCATGTTGAATATCATGATTGACCTCTATGGTATATTAAATAGTAAGCCACTAAAAGTCAGGGAAATCTGTCTGAAGGCTTTTACTATGTGTGAGATGGTCTTTTAGACCAGGTTCTCCGCCTAGTACCATGGGTCATAGTGCTTGATAGGGCAGTCTGAATGAGCATGAATCACAATTCCATATGCTCAGTTTTCATGGCAAACATTGCATGTTTTCAGGGGTAGTTAATTGCATGTCTTTGCATAGCAATCAATGTTGAGTCCTTGCATGTCTTTGCATACATGTGGTTAATAGCATTGCATTTCACTACATTGAAAAGGCCAAAAAGATTGACTGAATGCATATTGTGAGGGGGAGTCAATGCATTGCATGTAGGTTGTCAAATGCATACACTTGTCAGAATTCATTCCATATCCTTCCTTATTGATTTTGTTGACAAACCTTGATCATATTCTGAAAACATTGAGCTTCAAAATCTCTTCTATCATTTGGTATCAGAATTCTGTCAGTCTTTCATGAAGATTTCAATGGGGCTATCTCGATTATAAATCTGAAAACACTTGAATTAGGAATCTTCTATTATACGATTTTATGAATGTCTGAAATAACTCATGTGGTTTAAGTTTAATGTATTCATTGAGTTTGACTTTAAAATCTCTTAAAAATATCTGAATCATGTTTAATAAACTTTAACCATCTGTTTCATGCTGTGTCTTGTAAAATCTTCTGAAATCTGCATTATTGAATACATGGCTTTATTTGGTTAAGTACATGAAATTATTATTGATTTGAAGCAAATGAGTTTTTCTGAAATGTCTAAAGGGTAAATTCTGTTAGAGCAATGACTTTGGTCACTGAGAAACACATGTCCAAAGGACTGTGTCATGAGGTGCCATAGTTAACTCTGCTTAAGAATGAGTGTTAATCAGGTAGAGCAATGGCATGCACACTGAGAAATACAACTCACTCATCAAGAAATGATTTGTAGTGTGTCATGATGTGTAAATGCTATCTCTGTTCATATAAGGCATGACTGTTAGTTACACTAAGTGCTTAGGGATATTGGCGTCTGATCAACGTATATCCTCTAGTTACAAGGTGTATACTGAACTAGGGTGCTCGTAAAATTTGTAGCATGAAAATTTGTTGAACAAATTGTAATATTTGAATATTGATGCCAAAATCAAATTGCTACTACCCTAGACAAAATCATATGACTTCATTATTGCTTGATCTTAATACTAGTGCATGTAATTCCGAAAGAAATCAATAAATTTGATTGTGTAAGAGAAAGGGAGGTTAATCAAGATATGTGTATGTGGGCTTGGTTGATTTTTATTAAACCATGGTTTTAGATATAAATACAGAATTTTATTGATAAACTTTGCATACATCATGTTTAAACCATGCTGATCAATAAAATTCATTCATAAGCCCTTATAATGGAAGACTTTGAAAAATTATGTTTTGGATTTATGAGATTGATATCTGCTTGAAAATCTTGTTGAATTCCTTGTGCTTGGAGCCTATTTAAAATTCTTTTCCTCACTGTCCTTGTTTCATCATGACCTGAACTTCTCCTTGATTGCCCCTGTGGTCTCCTTCTCATTCAGTTCATAAGGTTCCATTTACTGAGGGGGAGCTTCCTTGTCATCTGAATCATGCAGCATGGAAATTCATAAAGGGGGAGAATTGTCTTGCATTCATATACTTAGGGGGAGTTCTTGCATTTCTTGTTGCATCTGCATCTCTGCATTCATACCTGCTTAATTGTTATGAGTCATATTGCTCTTTGGGGAAGAATGTGCTTTCATGTAGTTAAAGGGAGAAATGTCATATCAATTGGTATCACATCTGCTTACTTTTCCTCTCTCTAACTAATGTCTTTTTGCTGAAGTCAAAGGGGGAGAATGTTTTTGACTTAAGTCTGTGCGACTCATAGTGTTGCCATCATCAAAAAGGGGGAGATTGTTGTGCCCCTGTGGTCTTGATGATTGGTTTTGATGATAGCAAACACTATAAGTCACCATATGCATGTGTGCATGAAAGACCTTGTTGATTCGTTTAAGTGCATTCATATGTGTTCATGTATTTGTGAAGCATTCATATGTGTTCATGTATTTGTGAATGTGTGCTTGTGAATGGCATTCAGTTGTTCTGTCTGACATCTAGACAGAAGTGGGTCGACCCCCCTCTTAGATGGGTCGACCCCCCCAAGATTCGCATGTCTATACATTGGCTGCTGCATGCTCACACGATCATTTAAGTCCACACATTGCTTCTAGCATGCACACACACACCCATGTATATACACTGCTGCATGCTCACTGCATTTGATGTCCTCTCTGCACATTGCTTAAGTCTGTACAGAGTTAACATTGTCTCGCACACAAATTCTGGTGCGGACACCCGAGCAGTTGATCGGCACGATATGCCGAGCCACCGGTACCGCACACGGAGCATGACACGAGCCACCTCAGCGTCCATCTGGCTCGGAGATAGCCTGGAGACTCCACCTTGAGCCTCCCCATTTATTATATTTAGTTAGACTTTATGTGTGTTTAATTTGTGTTTATTTCGTTGCATTCGGTTTGTCATTTTGATTGTAATAGGGGCTTATGTGCAATTCGGACCCCGTGGGCCCCCCAGGCCCCACCCCATTGGGCCACCTCAGCCTAGGGTCCCACGTGGGGTCAGTCAACATGCCACATGGGAGCATCTAGAAGCTTGACTTGTAATTGGACACATGGGGGACAATGGGCTTAAAAAGTCCAAGGAGGCTACCTACCTCCCACCTACATTTCAACCTTCCACACCCCTCCCATTCAAAGTCCAAGGGACGCCCCCCTCCACTTAATTTTTTATTTCTTTTTTGTGTGTGTGTCACATGCCATCCCAGCCCTTCATCTCTTACCCCTAGATCCTACGGTTGTGGATGGATGTGAGATGTAAGCTATTTAAACTTGTATTTTCCATTTTACTTGAATTAATGCCATTTGGAATCAAAGAAATTGTTGGAGCTCCAGCTTGGTGCGCCCCTCTCTTCCCCCTTGCAGCTGTGAAGGTTGCCTCTGGAGGTGTGACTCCTCCCCTATCAGTTCCGGTCATCCTCGCCGCCGCCACGAGCCGCCACCGCACCGCCATCGTCTTCATCGGAGTTCTGCCCGTGCAGTACCACAGCAACTCCTACGAAATTCCCAACTCAGCCAAGAGCTCTGATCGACCTGGGGATTTTACTGGAGGTTGCATAGGTGTCAAGGATGTCCCAAAAAAATTGGTTTGTCATTCAGATCCCGTTTCATAATTTTTGATTTTCGTTCCCTCTTTCATTCCAGTTTTGCCAAAGTTCTTTCCAGGTTCCTATCCGCCCTATGCTTCATGTCTTAGGTCCGTCTTTTGATTTTTTTTAGTCCCATAAATTTTACTGGAGTTTCCTTCCATCAACCCCTTCACCCAAAATTTTTATAACTTTCTAGTTCGTCCATCTCATATTTTCCAAAATTCGTTCTCAGTCCCATCTATAGTTCTATCCTGCTGTTCCTAGATCCGACCACTAGTCACTCCAAAAATCATATCAAATCTCCACCACTCCAAATACAATTTCAAAAATTGTACCAGCTTCGTGGTTTGAATATCTACAACTTTGAAGAAGAGCTCGAAGTCTGAATCCCACTGTAAGTAGGCGGTCAACGGCCGTTTCCAAGGAACTGATGTGCTGAACTGAGAGTTCTGGAACTGTGTAGCAGAGAATTGAAAATTAGTTAAGGTCCAGGTCCGCGCAGGTTCATAGGAATCCACTGGCCCTAGGTTGGAGGATTTTGAGTCCTCTTTCCAACGGCGCTGGTTTCATCCCATTCCGGCGACGGGGCTGATCACAGCGGCCATTTTTGTCAGAGCGCACACCTGAAAACAGCAAGCAGAAATCCGTGGGCAGCATTCCAAAAGCTTGGAGATCGGAGTTGTTCGGCCACCGGTCGGTGTTCCCGGCCGACTGCCTTCCGTGGAGGCGTGCCACCAGGGGTCCCCACCACAGTGGGACCCACTCCTGCAGATCCGGAGGCCAGCGCCACCCGTGGGCCCCACGGGCCCGCAGAACCCGCCGTTCGGAAAGCACGAAAACGCGGAGTTCGGCACCGTCGGGCGACGTCAAGATGCTGCCCGTCAACCCAATTTGCGTGATTCTCGGGCCCCGCATGTGACCTTTTACCTCCCTGTGTGGAGTTGGTCAAATTATTGTATTTCTGTAAAATTGTGTTAACTGGGAGTCTGCGATTGGCCGGGGTTGTCTTCGCCACGTCGGGTGCGTGGAGGTAAAGTCTTAACTTCTTGGCGTTCATTTGCTTAGCTAGTATACGGTCTTTTGCCGCTGCCGAGAGTGTAGGTACTAGCCCGTGTGTCCATGTCACCACTGTGAGAGTGAGAGTGACCCGTCCCGTGACTCGATCTGAGTCCGGAAGTTGAGTCGGACTACCCTTGACCTCCGCTGGTTCCTTAACCGCGCACGGTCCGCGCTTTCCCTCGCTTGGGACGACGAGTGAGCTTCCACTTCTGTTAGTGACGTTTTGCCACTAGGAGCTCGTAGTGTCGGGCTTAGTGCCTCCCTGGTGTGTGATGCTGGTCGCGTCTTCATCTAGAGTCCGAGGGTGGCACCTAATAGTGTCGTCTCCCGTGTCCGTCCCGCATCAGTTTGGTATCAGAGACAGGTCGAGTCTAGGGTAGTCATTGCATAAGTCTTGCATGCATCATGGTCTAAGTCAATTCTAGGATCATCATTTTCAAAAAAACAAAAAAAGAGTGTTTTAAAATTGCATTTCATCCCGATAATTCGGTATCTTAAAAGGTGTTGTCCGAACGTTAGGCTACGCCTATCGAGAAGACCGCACACTTGCGCGAGTGATCTTCGGATCGATTAACTCCGCCATGTATCGGATATTGGTTTAGGTCTAGGAGCATTAGTCGGTGTTTGCATTAGTTAGTGCATTCCAACCTTGCATAGCCGGTCTAGTGTAGTGTCCAAGTGTCGGCATGCCCAACATATAGTCCCCCCCCCAATTTCCCATGGATTCCCAATCACTCGGGCAATATGGCCGTTGGTCCACCCATGGGCTTGGCAACCATCCCCTCCACTTCCGTAGGCCCGAAGCCTCGGACTTTTATGGCTCCAATGACCCAGGCGACTACCTCAAGTGGGAAGCCGCCATGGACACATACTTTGATTGTTATACTATGTCCGATGCCATGCAAGTTAGTTTTGCCCGAGAGAGGCTTGTCCACAAAGCCGCCTGGAAATGGGAGAGCATTGAGCGCATGAGAGAGGTTAGGAGGCAAAGGCCCATCGAGTCGTGGCATGAGATGAAGGACGAACTTAGGAAGGTCTACCTACCCGGCCCGGTCACCTCCAACCGACCCCACCCAATCACATCCACCCAAGTGGGCCATAATCGGAGGTAACGCGCCGCGCATGTAGAAGAGCCTAGGTCCACGACTAGGCCGACTTCATATGGGGGAGTCCATCACATCGCTCCTACTCCAAACCCCACCATTGCCGAACTCTTCCAAATCATTTTGGATAAGGTGGATAGGAAGTGTGATTATATTGAGTCCCTGCTTCCCCCTTGCCTACCTCCTAGCCGAAATAGAACCAAGCATGACCCTAAGGAGGTAGCAACCGGTAGTCCCAATCCAGTGTCATCTAGAGTGCCATCCCGAGGTCCCCTCCCCACCTTGGTGGATCCTCTTCCCCCACTCACGAGAGCCCCATTGTCTACACCCCCTGTCCGTCAGGAGGATAAGGGTAGGGACCCACTTATCGAGGAGCGTAGAGGATCACGACAACAGTGTTATCGCTGCCAGGGGTTTGGCCACTTTGCCGGACAGTGTCCCACTCGGACATCTCTAGCCCTAGGGGATAAAGGGGTTGGAGAAACCTCACCTTCCGATCTTATTTTGGAGCCCTCTCATTTGGAGCCGCCAAAGCCCGAGCCACCTGTGTTTCTAACGGGTACACTTTTCATAGCCGAACCACTTCTTAGATGGCTCAAGAACGGCTTGGCCCCATCTCTCCTCCCATCTATGGACCCTACCCTACCTCTGGTGCCAATCAATTCATTTCACACCACTTTCCGGTCTAGTCACTATGTGGATACATTGGATGACCTTCTTAAAGGGTTAGACCGGCAGTGGACATTTACGCACTTGTTGGCTCCAGGCTTCGACCGACCCACAGGTCGTAGTTTCACTCATCCCGCTTTAGGGTCCATCACCTCCGTGTACACCGTGGGTCATGTTACCACGGAGGTTCTTCTACTCCTCCCTATGTCGGCCGAGCCCGATTTCATTCTCATTTGCCCAAGGGAGGAATCTTACTTTCTACCTATGACTGCCGTCCCACCTCTCACAATGAATGAAGGTGATCATTTACACCTCCAAGATTTCCAAATGTGGGACAGTGAATTGTGGAAGCCTAGTCCGAGGGGTCATACCTTCTATGATCCCTTCGACCCATTCTCTTGTGGACCCCGTGACCCACCATATTTACTCCACCTTTTCGAGAGAGTCCACCATCATACCCCCACCGTCTCATCTCCCTTCACGGATGAAGGTGACCATCAACACCTTCTAGAATTCCACACATGGGACCTTGAAATGAGGGAATCCATATCGAGGGGTCACACATTCTTTGATCCCTTCGATCCCTTTCTTCATGGGCCCTTTGGCCCACAACCTCCATTCCACCTCTTTAAGGAAGTCCACTATCACACCCCTCCTACTCGGGCCTGGCAACCTTTACATGGCAATAGGTCCGAACCGTCATTTGGGGGTAATGAGGACTTTGGTTTCCCCGGGCCACCTCAACCACCCAAACCTCCCGGACTTCCCACATCCAAACCCCATGTCCATGGTTGGTGCATTGTAGGATGTCTAGAAGTCCACCATGACATTAACCTCCGGTTATGTCAAATGCATGCATGGCACACATTCGGATGTCCTGGACCACCTTGCATATGATTGGGTTTTACTAACTGTAGGGTTGTTTAGGGTCGTGTGTGCATCCGTGTGTTTCTTTTCTTTTGGTAAGCATGTTAGGTCGTGTGTGCATCCTGTGTTTCTTTTCTTTTGCTAAACATGTTAGGAGTCTGCATGACGATGTCCGTCGTCACAGTTGAGGCCAGCAATGCACGGTACAAGGAGTTAGCCGATGTCCATCGACACCACCGAGAGTTCCAAGAGGGTGAATATGTCATGATCAGGGTAAGACCTAAACGGTTTCCCTCTGGAACCGTTAAGAAGTTGCAAGCTCGCGGAGCCGGTCCCTTTAGAGTGTTGAAACGCGTTGGATCCAATGCGTATGTTGTGGACCTGCCCGAGGAATATGGTATAAGCTCTACCTTCAATGTATCGGATCTTGTTGCATATAGGGACCCAGCGGTGATCCCTAGTGAGCCTTTTGAGCCATCTCCTCCCCTTGAGAGTGATCCCACACCTGAGTGTCCACTTCCACCTCTAGCCCCTTTTTCACGGCAGTGTAAGCATATAGATCGTATACTGGACGAGCAAGTGACAGTTACCAGGAGTGGATCTTACCCGCGCTACCTAGTGCGATGGAGAGGACGGCCCGCTACTGAGGACACATGGATCACACATGGCGAGTTGCAGCGGATCGATCCGGACCTTTTGGAGCGATACAGGAGCGATGCAGACCCTTACTCGACAGGGTCGAGTTTCTCCCACCCGGGGAGAATTGGTGCGGACACCCGAGCAGTTGATCGGCACGATATGCCGAGCCACCGGTACCGCACACGGAGCATGACACGAGCCACCTCAGCGTCCATCTGGCTCGGAGACAGCCTGGAGACTCCACCTTGAGCCTCCCCATTTATTATATTTAGTTAGACTTTATGTGTGTTTAATTTGTGTTTATTTCGTTGCATTCGGTTTGCCATTTTGATTGTAATAGGGGCTTATGTGCAATTCGGATCCCGTGGGCCCCCCAGGCCCCACCCCATTGGGCCACCTCAGCCTAGGGTCCCACGTGGGGTCAGTCAACATGCCACATGGGAGCATCTAGAAGCTTGACTTGTAATTGGACACATGGGGGACAATGGGCTTAAAAAGTCCAAGGAGGCTACCTACCTCCCACCTACATTTCAACCTTCCACACCCCTCCCATTCAAAGTCCAAGGGACGCCCCCCTCCACTTAATTTTTTATTTCTTTTTTGTGTGTGTCACATGCCATCCCAGCCCTTCATCTCTTACCCCTAGATCCTACGGTTGTGGATGGATGTGAGATGTAAGCTATTTAAACTTGTATTTTCTATTTTACTTGAATTAATGCCATTTGGAATCAAAGAAATTGTTGGAGCTCTAGCTTGGTGCGCCCCTCTCTTCCCCCTTGCAGCTGTGAAGGTTGCCTCTGGAGGTGTGACTCCTCCCCTATCAGTTCCGGTCATCCTCGCCGCCGCCACGAGCCGCCACCGCACCGCCATCGTCTTCATTGGAGTTCTGCCCGCGCAGTACCACAGCAACTCCTACGAAATTCCCAACTCAGCCAAGAGCTCTGATCGACCTGGGGATTTTACTGGAGGTTCCATAGGTGTCAAGGATGTCCCAAAAAAATTGGTTTGTCATTCAGATCCCGTTTCATAATTTTTGATTTTCGTTACCTCTTTCATTCCAGTTTTACCAAAGTTCTTTCCAGGTTCCTATCCGCCCTGTGCTTCATGTCTTAGGTCCGTCTTTTGATTTTTTTTAGTCCCATAAATTTTACTGGACTTTCCTTCCATCAACCCCTTCACCCAAAATTTTTATAAATTTCTAGTTCGTCCATCTCATATTTTCCAAAATCCGTTCTCTGTCCCATCTACAGTTTTATCCTGCTATTCCCAGATCCGACCACTAGTCACTCCAAAAATCATATCAAATCTCCACCACTCCAAATACAATTTCAAAAATTGTCCCAGATTCGTGGTTTGAATATCTACAACTTTGAAGAAGAGCTCGAAGTCTGAATCCCACTATAAGTAGGCGGTCAACGGCCGTTTACAGGGAACTGATGTGCTGAACTGAGAGTTCTAGAACTGTGTAGCAGAGAATTGAAAATTAGTTAAGGTCCAGGTCCGCGCAGGTTCATAAGAATCCACTGGCCCTAGGTTGGAGGATTTTGAGTCCTCTTTCCAACGGCGCTGATTTCATCCCATTCCGGCGACGGGGCTGATCACAGCGGCCATTTTTGTCGGAGCACGCACCTGAAAATAGCAAGCAGAAATCCGTGGGCAGCATTCCAAAAGCTTGGAGATCGGAGTTGTTCGGCCACCGGTCGGTGTTCCCGGCCGACCACCTTCCGTGGAGGCGTGCCACCAGGGGTCCCCACCACAGTGGGACCCACTCCTGCAGATCCGGAGGCCAGCGCCACCCGTGGGCCCCACGGGCCCGCAGAACCCGCCGTTCGGAAAGCACGAAAATGCGGAGTTCGGCACCATCGGGCGACATCAAGATGCTGCCCGTCAACCCAATTTACATGATTCCCGGGCCCCGCATGTGACCTTTTATCTCCCTGCGTGGAGTGGGTCAAATTATTGTATTTCTGTAAAATTATGTTAACCGGGAGTCCGCGATTGGCCGGGGTTGTCTTCGCCACGTCGGGTGCGTGGAGGTAAAGTCTTAACTTCTTGGCGTTCATTTGCTTAGCTAGTATATGGTCTTTTGCCACTGTCGAGAGTGTAGGTACTAGCCCGTGTGTCCATGTCACCGCTGTGAGAGTGAGAGTGACCCGTCCCGTGACTCGATCCGAGTCCGGAAGTTGAGTCGGACTACCCTTGACCTCCGCCGGTTCCTTAACCGCGCACGGTCCGCGCTTTCCCTCGCTTGGGACGACGAGTGAGCTTCCACTTCTGTTAGCGACGTTTTGCCACTAGGAGCTCGTAGTGTCGGGCTTAGTGCCTCCCTGGTGTGTGATGCTGGTCGCGTCTTCATCTAGAGTCCGAGGGTGGCACCTAATAGTGTCGTCTCCCGTGTCCGTCCCGCATCAAATTCACTTCCAAGTCTATACATTCTTGCATATTGTGCTTCATGCTTTGTTCAAGTCTATACACCCTGTTGCATATTGAACGTGAAGTCTATACATCGTCCAGAGCCTTGTTGCATTGTGTCACAAAGTCCATACATTCACATGTAGGCAAAGTCTGCACATTGGCAGCACTGTGCAAGTCTATACATTGCCTTTGGGCATCCAAGTCTACACATTGCCTTTGGGCATCCAAGTCTATACATTGGCAGTGTGTCTGTGTTTCAAGCCATTCGTCAAGTCTACACACTGTCCTGTAGCTTGCATGAGTCATCGGTTTCCAAGTCTATACATTGCTTGGCGCTCACCAAGTCTGTACATCGCTTCAAGCGTTCCAAAGTCTTTACATTGCGTGCATCATTAGGTCTAGACATTGCACTGTAGCTTGCTTAGTTGAAGTCTATACATTGCTGATCGAACGTAAGTCTATACATTCTAACCTTTTCCTACGTTCGCTGCTTTAGCTACACATCAAGTCTACACACTGCATATAGGCAAAGTCTGCACATTGTGCCTTGAAGATGTTCAAGTCTATACATTGGTTTTCACTTCTAAGTCTGTACATTGGCATATGCATTCACTGTAAGGTCTATACATAGCTGTGTCTTATTCAGCGTCTCATATGCATATTTGAGTCAAAGTCTGTACAGCCCAAGTCTGTACATCCACTATCTCACTTGGACTTGAAGTCTATACAGTGGACCGTCTCTGTCAGCGTCTCAAGCTGCAAGTCTATACAGAGTCTGGCAGCCTACAGTGCATCATCTCTTCAAGTATGTATAGCCTTGGCGTATGCATCATAAAGTCTAAACATCATGTGCTTCAAATCTTTCAAGTCTGTACATGGTCTTGGCATTTGCATTGAAGTCTATACATTGGTCTTCGTTTCAAGTCTATACATTGGCTCAGGGTTTCCAAGTCTGTACACTGGTCCTCAAGCGTTCCAAGTCTGTACATTGGTTCAGGCTTACCAAGTCTGTACATTGGCCTCAAGCTTCACAAGTCTACACATTATCTTCATGGCATCGCAAGTCTATACAGCCTGCATGTCTCATAACACCAAGTCTATACATCGTGGGCTTCGGTTCTTCAAGTCTGTACATCCTTCAAGGGCCAAGTGTATACATCGTTCACAGCACACACGTTCAAAGTCTGAAGTCTGTACAGCCTTGGCATGTGCATTCATAAAGTTTATACATCGCTCAAGTCAGTACAGCATGCTTTGTCGTTCAAAGTACAAAGTCTATACATAGCAGTGTTCAAGCTTTCAAAAGTATGTACATTCCCTTCTGTAATGTTCATGCATCGATTGTCAAGTCTGTACAACGTTCGCTTAAAGTCCATACAGCAGTGTCTATACATTGGCTTGCTTCTTCATGCATTTGCTAGTCTCTACAGCAACTAAGTCTATACATTGTGTTGCATCGCATGCATTACCTAATGTCTATACATTACGTCCCACAGCATGCACAGCATGTCTATACAACGTCCAGCTGCCTGCCGCAAAGTCTGTACATTGCGTCGCACAGCATGCATCAATGTCTATACATTGTTGACAGCCTGCACTACATGCCACTTTAAGTCTGTACATCCATATGTGCATTGTGCATTGTTCAAGCCAAAGTATGTACATTGATATGTTGCTTTGATGTCGTAGCCAAGTCTATACACTCGCTGGTGTGCATATGCAAAGTCTGAACATTGCCACATGCATTACCTTTGGTAAAGTCCATACATGGTCAGGCAGCCTGTCATAGCAAGTCTATACATCGACTGGCAGTCTTCAGCAAAGTCTGAACATTGCATCATTGTGCATGCATTGTTTTCATCAAGCCTATACACTGCATCATATGCATTCTACAGCATGTGTTATCAAGTCTATACACTCGTCCTCCTTCACACGACTAACTCTATACATCCATTGTCTTGCCTGCTGAATAAAGTCTGTACACTGTCTTCAGCTGATATTGTTCATCGACTGAACTTTTAATTAATCTTGCAGGTGTCTGGGCACGTGATCCGAGGTTGGCACCTGGCACGTGATCCAAGGAGCTGAGATGCTGACACGTGACAGAGTCAATTGGGCGGGAGATGTGGAAGACACACGCCCTAGTTGCTGCTGCTATATATATGAAGTTTCTTCATCTGTAGAATACAATCAAGAAGGAAGAGGGCTGATCGAGACTGTGAGTGAAGAAAGAAGAGTGCAGCAGAAGAAAAAGAGAAAGAGAGAGAGCTCGTGAGGATTGAGAGAAGAAGAGAAGACAGTGAGAGAAAGAAGCAGAGAAGTAAAAGAAGAGTAAGAAGAAGAGAGATCGAGAGATAAGAAGCTTCATCAGCAGATCAGGTCATACTGGACCGTGGACCATATCCAGGCCAATCAGCTCCTGCGAGAGCCAAATTGTGATTTCGCTTTACAACTTTCTGTTTGCTGTGATTATTTTCATTTCTTGTTTTTTCCTTTTGTTACTCTGGTTATCTTTGTTCTTCCGATTCTCTGGATAGAGGTCGGGTCCCTCATGGTCTGGAGGAAGAGAGGTCTGTGACCTATGGTTTGCTAGTGACGGGGAGTCACTGGTGGGTTCCCTCCTGGTGTGGAGGAAGAGAGACCTCGGCCTCTGGTTTGCTAGTGGCTGGGAGTCACTAGTGGTTCCCTCCGGTTGGGAGGAAGAGGGGAGGTTGTTCCCCTGGTCAAGCTGTTTGGCAGCAAGTGTTCGCAGACTGAGTCTGCTGGTTCTAGCAGTAGCTAGTGAAGCCTCACTCCGATTTGGAGTGAGGGGTGGATGTAGGTCTTGGTGACCGAACCACCTAAAAATCTTTTGTGCAGTGTGGTTGTGTTTTTGCTCCTTGTCTTCTACCTCCTTCACAGGTTACCTTAGCATTCTCGTTTCTATCTGTATTGCTTCTGCTAGCTGATAGTTTAGGCGCGCCTTATATATTTGCTCTATTGTCTAAGCCATCTGTGTTTTAATTCTACAATATTGTTTGAGAGAAAAGTTTTTAAGGGTGGGATTCATTCACCCCCCCTCTGAATCCTTCGCGCCGATCCTATCAAGTGAGACGTTGAGTGAGACGATGCATGCTTAGACAGTGTATAGACTTGTAAGACGCGATGCAATGTATAGACTCACAAAGACGCTGAGTGAAACAATGCATGAATAGCACTGGCGATGTACATACTTGCCATCTGAAGTGTGTACAGACTTCACCGAAGAGCGTTCATACTTAGCTTGCAACAATGTGTAGACTATGTAACATGCAGACAGAACAATGTATAGACTTGACTGCTCGCACCAGTAATGAAATGTATAGACTGTGAAAACATGATGGTGAGTCTATAGACTTCATTTATCAAGTTCAGGCATTTCATAAAAGGATGTACAGACTATGCTGAGAGAGATGGACATTGGCTGTACAGACAACTCTAATGGACATTGGCTGTACAGACAACTCTAAAGCAACATACGATGTACAGACTTAATCTGAGTAGTTATGAAATGCACCAATTATGAAATGCACCAATGCACAGAGCCTGTTCGATGGAATGACACTCAGATAAAATGCTCAATCAAACATACATATGCAGACACAAACAGATGATGACTTATAGTGTTTGCTATCATCAAAACCACAGGGACACAACAATCTCCCCCTTTGACTTCAGCAAAAAGACATTAGTTGAAGAGGAAAGTATAAGAATGCATAAGATGAGTGAATTAAAAAACTCCCCCTTTGACTAAGCCATGAAATGCTTTCTCCCCTTTTGACAACAGCAAAGAAAATGGAGTGATCATTGACTGTTGAAGGAGATGATATAGGAGCTATTATGCAATGCTGAGTTACAGTCATCTGAAACTCCCCCTATCAACATGAATGTTTGACTACCTTAACTACAGATGACCTAGAATTTCCCTTGAAGAGCAGGAATGAACTCTGGTTAACCAATGAATCAATCTGAAGTCCACCATCATAAGGATTCTGAAGTTCAGAAGACTGCAAGTGAACAAGGTAATAATGGGAGTAGCATCTCACATTTGTATGGTCAGAAAACTGATAAGAGAGGATTTGTCAATACTGTTTCTGTTGAACAAGTTATCAGATATGAAACAGATCATGAGGGATTGTAAGGCCATGCACAACTACAATAAGTCTTAACATGAAAAGACTCTCTTATCATAGAGGGTTATGAATTAGCAACTTTACCAACCTGATTGAATTATGATGTATACCAGATTTATCAATTAAATTCAATACTCATATCTGAAATTAAGTTTTAATAAAGGTGAACCAAATAACCAGATAACACTCATGACCAATCATCTTCATCTTACACACAAAGTCTCAATGACTACTTTTAAGAGTTACACAGCTTAGTATTGAGATTAAACACTTTTTACAGGAGCATGAGTTGACATAGTTTGCATGAAATTTTCATTTGAAGCATATTTTACTTTACCTAAGCAATTTAGGTTAATCAACACATTTTTACATGAGGTACAACACGTCTCAGGTGAAGTGACCCAATTACTCAGTGTGATAACTGTCATTGCCTCTCAACATTGAGACCAGAGTTAGCAATAGACATGCCTTTTTACGTGAGGGACACCTTGATCAGAGGCCAAACTCCCCAGTTACTTGACACAAATATGCCATTGCTCTGTCAGGTTTTTCAATAAATTTTTACCAGAGATAACTATGGCACTTCTTGACATAAGTTACTTTATTTCATTGATGAAGAACTCAGTTTCTCAGTGACCAAGTCATTGCTCTGAATTCACAGTTTTTCAATTAGTCAACATTTCTCAGGTTAATGTTTAACCACAGTACTCACTCTATGTATCTCTACCAAAGTAGCCTTGATTTAAAATTTTTAGATATCAGATGAGAGAGTCTAAGGTTCTCATGACACATGTGGTTAAAGTTCATTAAATCTTATCATTCAGATATTTTCAAGATATTTAAATGCAAGTCTGAGAATACATAGTTCTTATATCAGTTTGATTCATTGGTTGTTCTTAAACCTATATGATAGAAATTTCTACATGATTCAGACTAGATTGTATGACATGCAATTTGTGTTCCTCAGATCAAATCGAAAGAATAACTGACCAACTAGTCAACAATAGAATTAAGTCTGTCACACCAGCTAAGAAGAATGTGAAGGATGAGTGTAAGCTGGTGTAAGAGTCAACACATATAGGAATATATCAGAAGAGTGTATATCAACAAACAGTAGCTGAGTCTGGAGTTCAGACAGATCAGCTGACAGGTAGTAACATGAAGAAAGTTGAAAGAGACTCTTCTTTGACAACTCAGCGAATAGAAGGCATAATCCATTTTCAAGAGAGAGAAATATGAAATCAGATGATAGTTATTCAATTACTCGACAAGAGGTGTTCAAAGTGTGACAAACTAAACACCAATTTTAAATGCTCTCCCTGTCTAGATCCAATGGAATATCCTTTTAGGTTTTTTTTAAATGCACTACTCTTCATATGCAACATCAGTCAAACTCCCCCTGACAAAGTGCATGAAATGCAATTAAAGCACTGCTCATGATTTTAAAATATGCTCAAGGAGAATTCATGCTTGTTCAATCAGAGAGAGAGTTTACCAAATGCATCAAGTTCATTTCAGTTTTTCAGATTTTTCAGATTTTATGATATACAGTATACTGCTCTATATGAACACTTGACCCTTGGTATTTGGTGGAGAACTTGGTCTCAAGGACTATCTCACACATAGTAAGAACCTCCAGATAGATTACATCTACCATTTAGTAACTTACCATTTAATATACCAGGGTTATACAAAGAGATGCAGTGCAAAGCAGTTCTATATGCATTGAATGACTTCCTTGATGGACACATGCATTGTCTATATGCATTTAAATGAATCATTCAACCTCATTGCAACACATGAATAAACTCAGTGCAAAATACATGCACAACCATGAGAGAAGACCATTAGATATGTTCAGAATTAAATTCAGTAGCTGAGTCTGGAAAGTAGACTAATCAGCTAGACAAGAAGAACACATCAGAAATCAGACAAACTTTTCAACAATTTCAGATGATGAAATTTAAACAAGGTGTTCAGAACTAACCTGAATAGTGCAGTCCTGGGGGGGTTCCAATTTTTTTTTTTTTTGAGTGCCTTGATTTATTGACCCCTTTTATTCCATTCCAAGGCACACCTGCAACATGTTAATCAAATTGATCCTGCAGGGACCCAAACAACATTGGGTCCCGAGTTAACTCTAACAGGTGTTCTGAATAGTTTCTTGGCAACATTATCATCATTCTCCATCAGGTAACAATTATTCATGAAATGACCAAACTTTCCACAATATCTACATGATATAACAACCCTTGAATTCTTTTTGTGAACATTGTTATAATCATGTAACCTATGTGAGTTAGCATGAGAATTTCTGTTACTTGCATGAAATTTTGATTTACTATTACTTGCCCACCAGCATTTAGAAGCTCGGTGGCCAGGTTTTCCACATTCAACACATGCAAGAATCTTTTCCTTAAAAGCAACTTTATTTCTTCCACAAAAATTTCTATTTGCAGAGAATTTGACAAATTTGGAATTGAAGTGATTTCCCTAAACATACCAGCAGTCCTTGACTGCATGCCCATACTTACCACATTCAAAGCACCTAACATGCTTACTTCTAGATCCAGAATTATTCCTGTAATTCTTTGACCAACAATCAACAGCCTTATGACCTGGCTTGTTGCAATTGAAGCATGTGATGTGCTGGTTAAACTTAAGTTTGTTTCTGTTGTACCCATGATGATCAGAAGATCTAGCATGTAGTTTATCATCTTGTTTCATGATGAAACATGCATCCATGATATGACCATGCTTACCACAGTAATAGCAAGAAGCATCAGATTTCCTAGGGGTATGGTTTCTATCAGATGAATTCCTAGATGCATGCGAATGAGTACATGAGGCATGAGCATTTTGCATTGACCCATCAAATTCAGCTGAGCTAACTAATTTCATGACACAAGTAGGGACATTTTCAACCCCATCTTTCTTTCCATTCTTGTTCAATTGTTTAACTTTGTTTACAATTCTTGTTGGTTTTTCAACTTTCTGTGCCTTAAATTGAAAGACAGATGATGAAGGTGTTTTTAGGTTTTTGTTTTGTTTTGGGGATTGACTTGAGGTACCAGCTACATTAGAGATTTGCACAAAAGTAGTGTATAGCTGGTTTCTAGTAGTTTTCTTAACATCAGAACTACAACTTATCCCTTCTCTTGAATTGTCATTCTTATCTTTCATGACAGCTTTTATCTTTCCTTCATTTTTAGCAGACTTGGATGCTGAGTTTTTCAGATCTTGAATTTTATTTTCCAAGCTAGCAATGTGAAGTTCATAACTGGCTATCTCCTGTTCACTACAATTTACACATTCACTTAGAACTTTGTTTGCAGTTTTATACTTCTCAATTTCTTGTTCTAAATTGTTCAACATTTGTGATTCTCCATCACAGGTGAATTTTCCCTTTTTTAAGGTGAGAAGTGTTTCAGATAAGCCAGTGTTTAACAACTTTAACTTTTCAACTTCAGCTTTCAGTTCAGTGTTTTCCTCCTCAAGTTTTTATGGTTGAGCTTCCTTAACAACAGATTTTTCTTTTTCGATAGTCAGAAACCTCTGTGAGAAAATAGTATTTAAAACCATCAGTTTCTTGTTTTGTTCCCTCAGTTCTTTGTTCTCTTCAGATAGCTTCATGACTCCTTCACTACATTTTCCATTTCCAGACATAAGCTCCAATTTTTCAATTAGTTCATCTTCTCTTTCCTCCACTTTAATTTTATCAGCAAGCAAATTTCTGTGATCTTCTTTAAACAAGATAATTTGTTTCTTCATCCATTCATTCTCATTATAAAGATCTTCATTTCGTTCTCTTAGAGCAGAAATATGCATTATTTCCGTGCTGATTTTATTCAAACTAGCCTTGAGATTTTCATTTTTTTTTTGAACTTCAGTATGTTCAAGCTTTAGTTTGTCCATTAAAGAATTAATTTCAGTCAACTCTTGCATGCCTTTTAGATGCTCATTTTTCTTCTCATTCAGCTGATTCTCAATTTCTGATATTTTATCCAAGCATGATTATTTTTCAATTTTTAGAGAACCATTTTGTTTCTTAAGGTTCTGAACATCTAGCATGCATGTATCATAGGATTTTTTCAGATTTGGACAGTTTTCACAGGGAGCTTTCAAATTTATCTGATCACATTTCTTTTTCAATTTTTTATTCTCAGATTTTAATCTTTCACATCTATCAGAGAGTTCCTCATTTATATTCCATAAATCATCAATCGAAAGTTCTTCGGATCCAGAGCTTACCTGAGATGATGATTCTTCATCATCCTTTCCACGGTTGGCCATCAAGCAGCTGTTCTCATGTTTGTTATAAGCAAAAATGACTCTGTCATATATCTCTTTTCCAGAAGTGCACCTGAGAGCAAAAGGATATATGTCAGTATTGATCGCAGCTCTCATGATATTAAGAACTATGATATTATCACGGTTCTTTATTCTATCCTCTCTAGACCACTTGGTCTCATCATGAGGTATTTGATGTGGGCCTTTAGATAGTAGACTCCATAGTTTGGGATCAATGGAGTCTAAGTACATACATAGGCCTCCTAGCCAACTACTGAAGTTAGAACCATCATAAACCAGAGGACGAGCCATTTGGATAGATGGCAAACAGATTCAATGCATAGAACAATTAGAAAAGAAATGAATCAGAAGCGAAATAGCACCGAATACAGCAGAATCGGATCTGCAGGTCGTTGGACCTTCTGTGCAGACACCTGCTCTGATACCAAGTGTTGGGTTCGGTGCGGTGGATTAAGAGGGGGGTGAATGAATCTCCCCTTTAAACAGTTTCGCCCAATTAAAAATTATTCCTAATACAAACAGAAGGCTAATAAGCAATTACGGAAAAACAATGTTAAAGGACACTCAATACCACTGTCAAACATATAGTGTGCGCAGCAATGAAATGAACACATATAGAAAATCAACCCATATCGTCCTTATGCATTCATCTAGCGCCAAACACACAAAGAGATCAAACCACTGCACAAAGAGTTTTTAGGTGGTTCGGTCCTCCTGACCTAGGTCCACCCCACACTGAACCCGAGTGTGGCTTACTGCTGACTCACAGCTTGAACCGCTGGGTATCACAGCTTGCCTACAACCCGCTGAGCCTCACAGCTTGCTGTCCGAGGTATCCACCTCGCCCGCTGAGCAACACAGCTTGCTGTCCAGTGGAATCCACCACTACAACCGCTGGGGATTACAGCTTGACCCGTCCAGTGGAATTCTCCACTGCAAACGCTTACTAACAGCTTGAAGAAAGGTATAAAATGAAAACAAAAACGGAAGACACAGCAACTGAAAGCTAGAAATAAAGCACAAGTAATATAGCTCTCGAAGGAGCAGTTCTGGCTTGGATTTGATCCAAATGCCAGACAATCACTATGTCTCTCTCTTTCTCTGCTCGAGCTCTCTATCTCTCTCTTTCTCTTCTTTCTCTTCTGCTCTTCTTCTCTTTCTCTTCTCTTTCTCTTTTCTCTGGATCGAACAGGCTCTCTATTCTTTCTCTCTGCTTCTGCTCTTCTGCTTCTGTTCTTCTACTTCGATCAGCCTTCTCTTGAGGAA
The DNA here is from genome assembly GCA_022559845.1 of Amorphophallus konjac. Lineage (NCBI taxonomy): Eukaryota > Viridiplantae > Streptophyta > Magnoliopsida > Alismatales > Araceae > Amorphophallus > Amorphophallus konjac. Next base: position 201,126,307 of record CM040120.1, on the reverse strand, counting down.
GAAGACTTCCTTTTATAGCAGCAGCAAGCAAGAGGGCGTGTGGCTTCTACATTTCCCGCCTAGAAGCTTGGACCACGTGGCAGCATCCTGTCAGCCCTTCCAACCTCGGATCACGTGCCAGGTGCCAACCTCGGATCACGTGCCTTCATTAAGCTTCACGAACAGAACCTGTCAGAGAGTCAGATAGAGTTATCAGTTTAATGTCGACACCTTGTACAGACTTTGTATTGTAATGCAGTGTGTAGACTTTGCAATGTATGGACTTTACAAAGCGAAGACAAAGTATAGACTTAGAGTGAACGATGCACAAATGCATGAACCACACAGACTGTATAGACTTACTGTGACTTGAAGCACAGAATGCAATGGCTAAGGTTATGAGTGTATAGACTCTGCATGCGTGCTACATCAATGTACAGACTTGCTGACAATGAGTGTGCAGACTCTGCTTTGAACAATGCATAATGTATAGACTTAGTCATGCGTGCAGCAAAGACAATGTACAGACTATGCCATGCTCACAGTTAATGCATGTACAGACTTGTATGAGGAACAGGATGTACAGACTTAGACGAATGACCCACAAGCTGCAATATGTAGACTTGAAGAGCATTCAACAGCCAATGTATAGACTTGCAGACTTGTGCAGACTAGATAGTGTATGGACTTGATGACCATGCAGCACACAATGTGCAGACTTTGTGAACATGCAAGTGAGCGATGTACAGACTTGCTAAACAATGCATGCACAAGACGCTAAGGATTGTACAGACTTAGTGTCTTGAGTATAGTGATGCACAGATCAATGTATAGACTTGACTGATGTGCAGGCATGCAGCAAATGTATAGACTTGACGAAATGTCCATGTGATGCAACAGGACTCTGTACAGACTTAGCCTGAGCAAGGGCTGTACATACTTTAGAAATGAATGTGCAGACTTGATGCAATGCAAGGCAAACGAATGTATGGACTTTCACAATGTGTGGACTTGGCAAAGGAAAGGCTGTACATACTTGAGCAAAGCAGGGGCTGTACAGACTTGAGAAAGCACGATGTATAGACTTTGGCAAAGCAGCGATGTATAGACTTGAACACATGCATTATGCGATGTACTGACTTGGACGCATGCATGCTATGCGATGTGTAGACTTGCCAGCAGCAAGTGTATGGACTTACCAGCTATGAATGTGCAGACTTTATCTTGAATGATGCATGTACAGACTTGCTATCATGATGTACAAACATAGTCCAATGTACAGACTTGCTGAACTGTTGTATGGACATAACACCCATGAATGCTTGGGCTGCCTTCAACGAGTGTACACACTTTGTGTGCGTGCAAAGGCAGTGAACGTAGATAAAGCAAGCGATGTATAGACTTGCTAGAGTAATGCACGAACACAGTCAGCAGGTGCGTGCAAGCCAGACAGTGTATGGACTTCTCGTTATGCATCCAGACGAATGTACAGACTTGAGTTATGCAACTGAAGGCTGTACAGACTTGCTATGAAAGTGAGACGCAACATGAGACGCTCAAATGTACAAACTTGCTGGTTGTGTTAAGACACAGCATGAGACGCTGAGAGAGACGATGCATGCTTAGACAGTGTATAGTCTTGTAAGACGCGATGCAATGTATGGACTCAGAAAGACGCTGAGTGAGACAAAGCATGAATAGCACTGGCGATGTACATACTTGCCATATGAAGTGTGTACAGCCTTCACTGAAGAGTGTCAGACTTAGCCTGCAACATTGTGTAGACTATGTAACGTGCAGACAAGACACTGTATGGACTTGAGAGTGACCAGAACAATGTACAGACTTTGACATGATGCATGAGATGCATGAAATGTATTGGCTGTACAGACTTGATCGATTAACAGCAGATGAGTGTATAGACTTCAGCTATCAAGGTTCAGGCAGGCTGTCTAAGGGTGTACAGACTATGCTGAGAGAGTGAGACACTGGCTGTACAGACAACACTATAGCAACACACGTTGTACAAACTTCACGTGTGCAGGACTATGAACATTACAAAATGATGCAATGACATGCCAAATGAATGTTCAGAGTTATGAAATGCACCAGTTATGAAATGCACCAATGCACACAGTCTGTTCCATGTAATGACACTCAGATAAGATGTTAATGCACACAGCCTGTTCCATGTAATGACACTCAGATAAGATGTTCAATATCAACATTCATATGCAACACAACAGATTCATATGCAGACACAAACAGATGATGACTTATTATAGTGTTTGCTATCATCAAAATCACAGGGACACAACAAACGATCTACTAGGGTTAACCTATCATTTGGGACCGGTTTGGGCTCGATTGGTTGAGAAATGGGCTCAAATTTGATCGATTAAGGTTGGTCTATGAAAAGTAACGATTTTGGACTAAACCTCTTTAATTCGGCCTCATTAAATCTTTATTAGGGGTTAGCCTAGTTGACAATATTGTTAAGCACTTTGTTCTCTACAAGAATATAATTTTTCCATATTTTTAGAAATTAGTCAGAACTTTGGCCTACGGGTGAAATTCGATTAATTTTGATTTATACCTATTAAATCCAATTCAACGTAGAAAATTCGATTCAATCTTGGAATTGTAGATATATTTTCTCCTCTTACTTAAAGGAAGATGGTGTTATGAATAAATCAATATGCGATGAGTAAGTGAAAAATAGTAAGAGGAGAACAGAAAATGAAAATGACCATGATCGCCACCAAAGCGCCGAACGTGATGAACACGCCTGGCTTTGGAAAGGAAGGGGAGACACTCGCCGAGCTGCAACACTGGGAAGATGAGCGGTTGATGAAGAACCGCCTATTGGACGCACGGTCTTACGATAGACCGCCTAAAGGTGCTGCAGAAGATGCGGGAGGAAGCGCTCCTAGCTGTTGAATGGCTCTGTAACGACCGCCGGACGAAGAAGACCGGCCGAAGATGCACCGCACGTCTCCTTACACGGACAGAAGGGAACCACTCGAGACCACCTAGCCAGAAGTCACAAAGGGGTCCAACCTCCACCCTCTCCGGCCGGACAGAGGGGATGGGCCTCGTGCTGATGAAGTGCTGACCTGTAAAACAACGTAAAGAAACAAAGCAACAACCTGGATTAGAACTGAATGGTGTAGTAAATGTCAAGATAGTAATAGATGAACATAAATAAGTGGAAAGGGGGATACCTGGGGGGTTTTAAACCCCTAGGGTGTCAAAAATGTGGGTGGATGTGTGCATGATGATGAAGGTGAAGAAGAGCGTAGGGAGAAAGCAAGGCATGCAATGAACAGTGATGAAAGCTATAAAACATAAAGGACTCAAAACATCGACTACTCGATGAACCGGAGGCTTGTATGGACGTAGAAAGCCTCCCTCCTTGGAGCTAGGTCGCTTAAGAATGTGGCAAGGCTTCGTCGTCAACCAAAAATCTCCCCCCTTTTCAAACTCGGCTCTTAGGGTCTGTTTATAGAGCACCTAGAAAGCCTGGCTCGAAATGAGGGTTTAGAGTCATTTTTAGGTCGAGATTATCAAACGAAAATCGTAGATAAATGAATCATCTTTTATCCAGTCGAAACGGTAGCTAAAATGGTTGATTATCCGCGGAGCGAAAGAAGTTGGGGATAAAACCACGGATAAAAGGATCAAAATCCGTTAAAATTCAACAGTCGACGGGAAGCATGGTCTTACGATAGACCGCTTAACCTGATGAGCGGTTACCTACTAACCGTCCAACCCCGTCGGTGGAAATTCAAAATAATCAGACAATAACCCCAATTATCCATTTAACTGACCGAAACGCCCGCCGTTGGACTCTCACAGATGAACGGCTCTATTTAGACCGTTCAAATGTAGAGCAGCCAAGGACAAACTGTTTTGGCCTTGTCGGTGATAATTAAATTAATTATATAATTATCTGAGAAAACTTTGAAGCGCAGGACTCTGAGAGAGGAGCGGTCACCCTTAGTCCGTCCATCAAGTTGAGCGGCTAGGAGAGAGCCGCACAAAATCTTGTCGGTGAAAATTCAGAAAATCATCAGAAATCAACCATAAATGTATGAACGGTCTATATGTAACCGCCCCAGTGTTGAACGGCTGAGGGTGAACCGTACATGCTCCTGGAGACTTGATTTTCATGAACATGTTCAATTAACCAAAAACTAAGGCCCATTAAGCCCTGAATTGATACGGACTCAACTAAGGAGGGAGGTTACACATAAAACTGGCTCATGATTTACCAGAAAACGTCCAGCGAGTGAGGGACAACTCGAGGCATCAACAGACGGGAGTAAGAAGAACGACTCAACTTATCGGCATAAAACGGGTGTCAACAGATGCCCCTCCTGAACGTCCTCTTTGCAGGGGAGCGAGCGGAGGTGAAGCGGAAGTGACATGGCACATGGAGATGAAGTGGAGTGGACCGGAAAAGTGGGCGTTAAGGTAAAATGACACCCGTTTCTACCAATAAGCGATAGGAATGTTCGGGCAAACTCTGAACCAAACGCGAGGAATGATTAAACCAAAAGCGACACCAGTCTAGATGAAATAAATCAGCGAAACCGACCTCATGGGGGACACAATCCCGCGGTCCAATGAGGGGGCCACAAAAGCAGGCATCAAAAGTAAAGGAAACAGGCTAAAGCTCCAGACGGGGACCTTTCAATCAATCAATCCAATCGAATCGACCAAAGAGAACCTTCCAACTCAGAGTGGAATTACCTCCTCTTATTCAAACACTGGACGTACAGCTAGCCATCACTGACGGGACATTCTTCAGGTAAACCATGGGTCGTGAAAGCTCAAAAGATGCGTATGATGCATGCTGGGCTAAAATAAAAGAAATCATTAAAACAAATGTAAAGAAAGATTAAAATATAAAATACTCGAGAATAATATTGCTAAGCTGGGAAAATCAGAGTCAAGATACCATCCGCAACCACAGCGTGCAGAACAGAACCATCCTCCCCGTGACATCCCAACTTAACGACCTATCCGAAGATTAAATACGTGAACCTGGATCATCATCGTTTTTGTTGAAGGGGAACATCAGATCCTGGAACACGTAAATAACCAACTGGTTCTCGAGATAATATATTATAATACCATATAATAATGCAATAAGGGTGACAAGGATAGAAGGCCATACCTGACTTACCTGTGCAGGCAAAATGGCAAGTTTTTTGGATTTTCTTTTCCGGATTTTTTTTTGTGGATCTTTTTTATGAATGAGACAAATGAGACAAGCATAGCAGTTAACATAATGACAAACAACATGACATAACATGACGAATGGAAACAACACAACAAGACGAACAAGCACATAGGTAATGGCATAAACGGACAATACGTATGCATGAACATGATGTGATGAGACAACAATCGGCGGGACAACACATGGTTGGGATAAGAAACATGATGGATCACACGGTTAGGACAACACATGGAACGTAGATAGACGACTAACAACACGTGGTGAGGAACAACAAGCGTGGGATGACATGGTGGGGCATAGATGCGAGATAAGGACACGGCGGGACAAAAGACATGAACAAATACGCACTTCAATCAAAACTCGAGATCAGAATGAAGCAGAATCGCCAGGTTCATAATCGTGAGGCAAAGCCTTCTCACATAAAGATATGATCATTGCAGACAAAAGCTGAGGAAGGACATGAGCTTCAGAACAGATCGAGAGAGTGGATTGAAGAAGGGAACAAATCAAAGACGTGAACAGGAGACAAATATAACAAAATATGGAGTAAGGAAAGTTTGAGTACCTGCAACCTTCACACTTAGCAAACAGATTACGTATCTGTTCTCAAAATACAATGTAAAAGATAAATATTTTTAGATTTTTCAAATTTCTTGATTTTTTAGATTTTGAAAATGATTGAAATTTTGAATAATATTTCATCATTTTTTTAGATTTCATTCATTTTTTTTATTTTTGACAATATCTCATTTTTTTTAGATTTTTGACAATATCTCATCTCTTTGGATTTTTGACAATATCTCATTTCTTTGGATTTTTGACAATATCTCAATTTTTTTTTTGGATTTTTGAAATAGCAATCTGCAACACCCAAAGACAGACACGAACTACTTGCCAGGGATCGTCGTCCCTCCCTTCTCATTAAAGACTTCCCTTGAGCAGGACGTGCATGTGAGGGTGGATTATCACAACCAACTGCTTCTAAAGAACGGTGCCCCTACTAAGGCCATACCCGGAATACAACCCGGCCTAAGGGGGAGAAACAGAAGAATAATCAAAGACAAGCTTTGTGTAGGATGGGAGATATCAAGGTTCGAATTCCTTCTAGGGCACTGCCCCTCAAAGAAACAGTCTGTTGCGCCGGGACTTTCTGTCTTTGATTTTTAGACCCATATTTATCAGGCACGCATGCGACCGGACTCATGACGTCCCGCGGGGAACTGTACTGCCACTCTTGCCATGCCTTTGATTCATAATTTTGCATTGAATTATTTTCTCATTTTGGTAGCCCTTATTGGCCAGATATAGCATGAAAGTTCACTTTTGAGGGTCAAGACTGCCCCTATTTGAGACCTCTCTCGTATTAGGGAGCACCTAGGTTAGTCATCTCATCCATCAATCTCTTGCCCCTGCACTTGGCCGAGCAGAGAAAAGAAAAGACCTTTGTGCATACCCAAAGTATGGCCAAAGCAGCAACGGTGCACCTCAGAGAGATCGGCTATGGCTTGCCGTGTAGTGTGTGAAAAATCCATACTCATAGGTCACCCTCAACAATCGAGGAAAGAAACTAGACTCCCAGCGCGGAGCTATCACCAGCCTAAGGATGCTGCAGAAGCTAACTTTTTTATTTGACCCAAAGTTAAGATCTAATTAAACAAAGACTCCTAAAGCCACTCAATCATGTTAAGGGATCATGTGTAGAAACAATAGAAATAATGAAAATGAAAGCACATTCTTGCACAAAATAAAGATACATTTGCAGATCCATGGCATGGAAATCAGCATCCTGAAGCGATTTCGATCATCGAGCTTTGAGGAGCGCGAGTAGCTTTGCATTCCTTGCTTGCCAGGATAAAGGATGAAAGGAGAGCAAAGGATTGGATTCCTCGACATAGAGGAGTGGCAGACATCATACTGGATGAAGAAGGGATAAAAAGGAAGAGAGACGAGGGCTAGAACTCCCTCGTTAAGGAACTGAGACCCTTATAACAAGGAACCAGATACATGATAAACAAGGATTAACTGAGATCAAGGCGGGCTAAAGCCTCGAAAACAGCAAGAAAAAGGGCAAGAACCCTGAAAGGGTGAGGAGGAAAGAACAGAAAGATGACGAAAAGATAACTGTGAAGATAAAGTAGAACGAAAAAGATCATCCGATGTGGTCGGAGGAAAGGAATAATGATCACCCGCCAGGGGCGGGGAAGAAAATGTATGAACACACGACAAGGTCGGGGAAAAGGAATGAGAACCACCTGACGTAGTCAGGGAAAGATTAGAAAAGCCACCCGACAAGGTCGGGGAATGAGCACAAGGAATCCCCAACAGGACCGGGGAACAAGGATGAGAAGCGGAATCCGGACGTATCCGGGGAGAAAAATTACGAGAGGATGCCCCTGGGTCAGAGGAAGAGGAGGACATAAGCCGAGGCCTAGAATGGTGAAAATAGGAAGAGATGGTAGAAATATGACCAGGTGGTGGAAGGTACACCACCCAAGGATAAGAACTGAGCAACAGAAAAGACGAATGGACGGAAGAAGGAGATGAGGCAGTGGACCCCCGAGTGCACAACTGACGGCCCTTGAACTTACGTCGCCGCCTCTTCTTAGCCGCAATCTTCTTGAAACAACACCGCCTGGCGCGGGCTCGGACCTTCAGGCTTCTTGTCTTGCAATACTTTCTCAAATAACGAGCCCATCTGACAGACGGCCTGGCCCGACTACGAACACGTAATTTCATCGGGGCGGCTGCCCCTAGCTGTGCGGTGCTAACCTCAGAAGGACATTCTAGAACAGTCAACTCCTTGGGATGAGCATCAGGAAGCAGTGGAGTTTTGTCATTCGGCACTAGAGGTACAAGATTCGGCAACTTCACTCGGCAATCGGGCATGAAGCATAACTCCCTTGCTAGAAGCGCAATACAGAACTGAGGGAGAGTTACGCGCGGCGTTGACGTGGCCGGCATGCTAATACATTGAGGGAAGTTGCACAACAAGTGCAGAATGTTCTTCGAAAGTGCAGAAGATGCAGCCAATTGCCCCTTGAATAGGGAATCCATCAGGCTCCGGGCGGCCGTACGTATTAGCATAATCTGAGTAGAGAACCCCTCTCGGCCAGTGAACTAAACAGCAATCGAGCGCGAGGTAATAATAGCATTAATGATGAACTTCCCAGCGAGCAAAGAGATTGCTACCGGCCTCGTCTTTGAAGAAACTGGCACCAACACGAGGGAACTCTTTTTTGCAACCGTTCTCGTAGTAAATGCAGGCTCATTACCCCTAAAATGGCCAGGAACCAGGACTTGGACCGGCATGCGGGAAATAACATCTTGGGTCTTGAAATGCACGATTAAAACTTGGCTTGGCTCCTTTTCTCCTTGGGGACTAGACCCGAGGGGCACCAAAGGTAGCGTGTACCTGCTCCGTGAAGTGGGAAGCGGTTGGGGGAGGTTAGAAGGAGGTGGTTTGAAGGGCGCGGGTGGCGTTGGTGCAAGCGATGGAGAAATAATGATGATGATCGGCATGGGTGGAGGTAAATGGAAAAGTGGGGGCATGGGTTTAGGGTCGGCCTGCTCGGGCTCAGAGGACGATGGCGAAAGAAGTGGCATCGGTCGCGGGGATGGTTGTGAAGGTGACGGAATAGGTGTTATCACGAGGAGAGGTGATGAAGACAGTAGTGAGGATAATAGGGATAATGGAGAGGGTGACGATGGAGATGTGGCCAATGGAGGCGGTGAAGACGGGGGTGAAGAAGGTGGTGGCAAGGGGGGTGACGTGGTTGATGGAGATGGTGAAGGGGACGAAGGAGGAGAAGAAGGTAGTGGCGTAGTGGAGGAAGTGGCGGGTGGTGGCACTCTTCGGCGTATCTTTACAACACGTCGAGAGGAGTTGGTGACAGGAGTGGTGGTGGAAACGGAGGGTGAAGGAGAAATTGCCCGAGCGGAGGCTGAAATAGGTAAAGGTGGTGGAGGAGATGGGATAGAGGAAGGAGTGGACAACGGAGAAGGTACCTTATTAACTGAAGAAACACCAGGGTGCCCCTGGTCATGATGTGGAGACGGTTGCTTAGGCGGCACGGCTTGCTGCTGCTGCTTGCTACTGAGGTCTGAATCAACTTGGCGCATGGTAGCCCAATCAATCATCTTCTTGTCTTCCAGACTGTAAAGAAGTTCTCGAAACTCGAAGCAATTCTCGACCACATGCCCCTGTTGATGATGGAATTCACAGAACTGGAGCAAATTCCCGATCGCGGGTCGGCAAGGCACAACCGGAGGGAGTTGCAACGCATGGGTAGTCGCCAAAGCCTTGAAAACGTCTGTAAGAGATTTCGGCAACGAAGAGTGAGAAGCCTGCTTCGGGCAAGGTGGATGCCGAGGGGTGTGAGAAGGTAGTGGGGATGGTAGAGGAGGTTGCGTAGGCAAGGGGGATTGCGTAGGTGAAAGCGAAGGGCTAGAATGACGTGGCGACGTGGAGGGATTGGGAATGTAATGGATGACATCCACCCGCTCTGGGTATAGTGTTTCCTTGACCAGAGGTGGAGGGGTGTGGTGAGATGAAATAGCGAAGGGCTGACTTGTGGAGGGATGTAAGGTGGAGCACATGGAGGTATAGGGAGCGGAAGGCCGACTTGTGGAGGGATATGTAGTGGAGGGTTGACTTGCTGTGGAGGGCGGAGGGAAAGTGTATGTAGAAGGTGACGATGGAGGAGACTCATTGTCAAAAGAAACTAGGAGTTGTTGGCTAACGAAGCGGGCTCGATTGTAAAGCTGTTGCCAGGATGTGATATTGTTTAGGGCTAAGATGCACCTGAGCTCGGGCGTTGCATTAGAAATAACCATCTTGATCTGCTCGCCCTCTGGAATATGCCCGGGAACTTGTGCGGCTAGGCAACGCCAGTGGTTGGCGAACATGGGGAATTCCTCGCCGGGCTTCATCTTCTCTTGGGCCAGATCAACCATAGAATATCTGGGCCCCACCTGGTCTCGATATTGCTGAATAAACCTTGCTTGGACGGCTTGAAAATTCATCATCTCCTCCTACGGTAATGTGAAGAACCAGTCCTTGGCCGAGTCCTCTAAAGATAGGCCAAACAAATAGGCCATCAAGCGTGGATCATGCTGGAACTGGGCCGACTCATATAAGAACTCCTTCAAATGGGCATAGGGGTCACCAACTCCACCATAGCGGAGATATGCTGGAATCTGTGAACGCGGTGGAAGTTGAAGACCTCGAAAGGCAAGTGGGATATCTGAAGAAGTTTGAGGATTGATTCGGCGTTGCAGTTCATCAAGCTGGCGTTGGGCCTGAGCGAACATCTCCTCGGTAGGAAGAGTCTGAGAAGGATATGGGCCAGCCCGAGCAAGAGATGATGAATTTAGACCAAGATAATGATGATGGGCCGAATAAGGGGATCCAACCTGAGAAGAAGGAAAGCCCATTCCAAGAATGGAGGAATGCGTGGGCCTGGAAGAATCATGTATGTAAGAATGAGGATGGATTGGGCTAGCAGCAGCACGGGCGGGGTAAGAAGGCCCGTTTAAAGAATGGGGTCCAATGGAGGAATAAGGAGACGGGCCCGCATGCGAAGAGGAATCCACGCGGGGGTAAGAAGATGGAGAGGTGCAGGAATAAGGTACAGGGGAGAAATGCTCCATGGGGAAAGTGGAGACTTTATACGGTGAATTTCAAATGAATATAAGGATGGGAATGAACCTAAGATAAATGTAGCTAAATAGAGACACACAAAGATGAACTAGACGTAATGAGCCTAATCTGACCAAAAGATGCAAATGACGACACTATGCAACATATAATGGAGAAGAGAGATGAGAAAGAATCAACCAATTAGCCAAACAAATTCCAGATGATGCGCGAAGATCTTTATAAGTTATCTTAGGACCTTAGTGGATTAATTAAAATGTGAGTTCACTCAACCACAAGGTACCTAAATAGGGTGAGAATGGAGAACTGGCAGACTCTAAAGGACTCTCTCTCGCACGAATGCAGACCCTGGACTGGGGGGTGGTATGGTACAACCTGTCCGGTGTCCGTGTGGGAATCCATGGCTCACGGGGGCTTGCGGAGGTCCTCAGCAAGGTCCCCTAGTCGGCTCCAAGGAGTATGGAGACGAGAGGAAACCCTACCTCGGTAGGAATGCAGCTAGATGTGAATGAAATGCATGAGTCCTATGTGCACTGGAGTGCATGCAAAGTCTAGCCAAGAAACTAGCAACCAATGACCAAAATAAACATGGGAGGATGAAAACAAGTAGGCAGCAATAACATATAACCAGGGGGAGATCAAAAAATGGCACCAAGGATATCAAATATCATGGAATATCACAATCAAAAATGAAATATGAGTGCACTGCGGCACCAGAAGAACGGTCTAGATGCGACCGCCCAAAGAGTTAGACGGTCTATATAGGACCGTATAATCCAGGGAGTGACAGAACGACAAAATGACTGCAAAATAATCATAGAATGCTGTAAATATGGGATAGCAGTAATGAGGAACGTACCAGAAGGACGGTCTGTAACCAGCCGCGTAATCTCTGGAACGGACCTCCAGCAGTCGCGTGCCTACAATCAGAACATACCGACGCGTACCTGTGCCGAAGAGATGAACGGCCAGATACATGCCGCGCAGAAGGATGGACGGTTGATTGGACACCGTCTACGATAGGACGCTGGAGTAGGACTGGCACTAGTCGCAGGGGAAGGACGGTGGATGATCAGCCGCTCCAGAGGATGGACGGCTCTATAAGAACCGCTCCCGTCCCAAAAGGCAGAAAAAGGCTCCCGACCTGTAAATCACTCCAAGAAGAGAACTAAAACAATGAAAGGGGGGTCAACAACTCACAAGCACGATGGGCACTAGGGGTCCCACCGTGATCGCTGTAGATTATGAAAAATCCACTTAATGGGGAATGAATCCCAAACTCAATTTCTAATGCTTAAAAATTAATTGGCGAATGGAAGAGCATGCGTAGGATGCTAAAGGAGAATGTGATCGCTAGAGGGGTTACCTCAAATAAGAAAAAGGATGATCGCGAGTACCTTGTGTTGAGCGGGGGAGATTGTGAACCCTTTCTTCCTCCTTCTACCGGCCGGCCGATGAAGGGGGTTCTTAGTCTTGATTACCTTGCAAGAACATACAAATCAAATAAAAGAGTGGATTAGCCAAAGGGTGTAGTATCAAAGTTCTAAAATTATGAAATTAATCAAATTGAACATGAACATGAACACACCTTGTGTGTTTTGGTTTTAAAACCCCTAAGAGGAGTAACAAAGTTTGAAAAGTATGGATGCAATATGCTAAGTAACAATATGATATGAGGTCTAGCAAGAGCTAGAAAAAAAGGATGTAAGATGATGATATGCTAATGAAACAACTAAATAACTAAAAAGGGAGAAAGAGAGATTCTCTCTACTGTGTGTGCAGCAGTAGAGGGGAAAGAGCTTCAATATGCATGATGGAACAGCAACAAAGAATGAAGCCTGGAGAGGATGAAGAACCGTCGAGAAGAAGCTTTGGAAGAATAACCTGCAATCAATAAAACACTCTTCTCTCCATTAGCTTTCTTCTGTTCTCTTTTCACTCTCGTGTTATTGTCTCTCTGCAGCTCTGCTCTCTGGTGTTCTCTCATGTCTCGCGCGAAGAGACCCAGGAGGGGTATTTATAGGGCCAAAAATTCTTGGAGAATAAGGATTAAAACAAGGTAAAGATCTTCCATCAAGAAACACCCTTCCCAGTCGAACACAAGGCTCAAAATGAGGAAGGAACCATTACTGGAAAGAAGCAGGCGAAAGGGAGACGGAATTGAAAATGACGACCGAATGAAGGGCGTCACTTGAAAATGACGACACATCCAAAGGCGTTAATTAGAATAACGAATCCCATCAAGTCGTCAATTTCTGAATTTATTTATAGAAACAATTAACTTTCCTTATTTAAAATGATGAACTGACGCTTGTCGACAATGCGTCACATAATAAACGCCTTCAGGAGAGACGTTAATTATACAATTTCATGTTATTTGAAATTCGAAATTTTTAGTAAATCCAAAAAATGACGCCCGTATTGGTAGTCGTCCATTGTTAAAATAGGCGCCCTTGTACATGCCGTTAATTTAAATAGCGCCCCTGATCAGGGCGTTAATTCCAATTTCCCAAGGAAAAAATAAGAAATCACAATTAATTTATAAGAAATAGAAAAACTTCATATTAAATCAATATTGAAGTCCGCTTTGGGGTGTCACATGGTGACATGAGATTTACTCAACATAGCATCAATTTTAGCGTGTCTACAGCTGCCCCGCCTTGACGTCTGCTTTGCAAGGGAGTGAGACGGAATGAAGCAAAAATTGAAACAAGCAGAATAAGGTGGAACGAACTGATAAGTAGATGCCAAGGTGTGATGTGACACGCCTCTGACACTAAGCGTTGGAAATCTTTCCAAGATTCTGAATGAAACAACTCCGGACAATTCTGAGAAAGCATCGATTAGCTGGATAAAGGAGACTAAACTAGATAATCAAAATGTGCGCGAGGGCACAACAGGGAGGCACCATTGGAGAGCGGTTACCAGCCAATGTGGATGTGCTACAACCAAGGTGGATTTTCAGAAAAGTAAAGTGAATTGAGATAAGGATCCAGCAAATGGATGATTTCAAGAGACCAGCCTGAGCGATTTCAAGGAGAATAAAGTACTTGATTTGGAATGGAATATCTCATGTCAACTCAATTAAGAGCGAGCGACCTTCATTATTGGCGTAATATGAAGATTTTCATCATTAAGCTCAAAGTCCTACATGATGCATGCGGGGCTAAAGGAAAAATTAAAACAAACTAAAATAAAAGATAATCAAGGATAATATTGTTAAGCCATTTAGATTTGGTCAAGAATCCAGATCTCTAAGTTGACACTAAGCTGAAGCCCGTTTGTCCACGCATCAACTCAGAAAGTGGAACCATCGTCCCGAACCTTGAATGACTCAACGGCCTATCCGTGTGATCAAGATTCCCCTGGAATTATCACTGTTTTTGATGAAGGGGAACTCAAATTCCAGGTTCATCAGAACCACATGGTCCTTGATATGTTATAATAGCGTAGATACCATATAGTAACAATGCATAGGGGAAATACAAGAGTGAAGTGATGTTACCAATAGAACAATCCAAGCATTTCCAGACTTGCACAACCTGCACTCAAAGCTCATTACCTCAAAAGATCATTAGCTCAAAACATCTCAAAATACGATCATAAGTGCTTGATAGAAATAATGTAATCAAGATATAACAGCACTTAAGTTCATGAGAAATCCAATAATTCAAAAGCATAAGTTTGAAAATGATGACCCTTCTTATAGGCGTCAAATTAAGAAATGACGACGTGCTCGGAGGCGTTAATTGTAATTGAGGTTTAACTTAGAATTGGAATGCAAATGACGCCCTCCATGGAGGCGCTGTATAAATGACGACCCTGAGGATGTCATCAATTTAACAAATGACGCCAAATAACGCGTCGTCAATTACCTGTTTTCGTTTCCATCTCGGAACTAAACTTCCAGCAAAGTGTTTGATTCAAACTCAAACCATGATACTCATTAACGTTCAAAACACTATAAAAGGTAACTGCTGGTGTTTCCAAGTATGAAAACCATCGAAGCATAGAGACGAAGCTATCTTCTGTAATAGACAGAAAGAACCACGCAGAAGCAGAACAGAGCATTGAAGCTATTTTCTGTCAAGCAGACAGAAGAACAGAAGCAGAAGAACCAGTAATACTGTTAGAATGATGAATCAACTGATGCAGCAAAGGCTTTCCAAAAAGCCAAGGATGAATTTCCCAAGAATTTTTGAATTGCCAGGTCATATAAGTGAGAAAATCACCAAGGGCCAAGTAAGTGCTCTCGACGTTGAAGCTTTTATTTTGTAATGTCTTTCTTCCTGTTCAAAATATCTGATTATTATATTTTTTTTCCTCTTTCTTCCTTTATGTTTTATGTTTTCAGGATTACCCTATTATTCCTGGTCCAAGAAGATTTATGAAAATTAAATGGCTTTCTTTATTACTCTCCAAGCTCTCTCTAGACATGAGATCCTTCCTTGCTAAGTGGAACCTCCTAGGCCTTATCACTCATGCTACCCATTATAATGACATGCATCTTGATTGGGCTTCCATTGGAGCTCTTATAGAATTATGGCACCCTCACACCCATACTTTTCTATTCCCAACCTTTGAAGCAACCATCCTCCTAGAAGAAGTGGAGATGCTCTTGGGTTTGAAGAAGATGAAGCAAGGAGAGGAAACAAAGATGGCCCATATGACTAAGCCCATACAAGCCCATGATATGCTCATGAGTCTTGTCCAAAGTTCAAATTTGGTGAATCAAATGAAGGACAACAAGGGAATCAATCTTTTGAAGTTGGCTTCTTGGGTATATAAAAACATGGATAAGGCTCAAGGAGATGAAGCCCTTTTGGAGAGAGTGATGAAGGAGTTCGTCAGATGTGTAGGTGGAGCTTTGTTATTCCCTTCATTGGAGGATCATTTAGAGGAACAACACTTGAGTGCAATAGCAAGCATGTGGGAGGGAAAGAGAGTAGGTGGGGCAATACTAGCCAACCTATACAACAGGCTCACCTCGGCTTCACTAGGACGGCCCTTATTCGGATCAATGCTTCTTCTAGCATGTTGGATAGATTTACACTTTAAGTTTGATCCATGTCAAGCAAACCAAGCGACCTCCAAAATCTTCTCCAAGAGTCCACTTCGGTATATGACAAGCTCATTGGGCTTATGTGAAAGAGTTACTAATAGAGTTCCCAAGCTCAAGAAAAGGAATGAATGGAGAGATTACTTCAAAACAATGCCCAAGAGCAATTTTACTTGTACACCGGGGTTTCTCAAAACCCAAGAACTTCGCTCAAGGTTAACCTCCGGCATCGAGCTCCATTTGGTTGGCGGGACCGACTTCGTCCTTTACAATGCACACCGATGCCTCCCACAACTCGGACTTCCCCGACATCTTTTCGAAGGGCCTTCTCACCTTCCTCCAATCAAAAGAAGGGAGCTATGCTCAAGTGGAGACCATGAAGAAATCAGGACCATCATGGCTCAATGGAAGGTGGGCCTTCTTCACAGATCCAAGACTCATGTTGAAGAAGAAGAGAACAAATGTAAAGCTTATGTACTGGCTCTCAAGAAGATAAGGCCCACAGTGGCTTAGAATGTAATCATGATTTTCATGAATGCAATAAGAATTCCTCTTTTATCTGAGCCAAAGCAATGTATGAAAGTGATCAGTTCTGATATTTCAAGCAATTCTGTCTGATAACAAGGAGTTCCGGTCCTTCTGTTATGAACAGCGCCCCTATCAACGGCGTTAATTACTTAAGACACGCCTCAGTCGAAGCCGTCCATTATATTTCAAACTCATAATTGACGCCCAAGGCACTGGCGTTTATTAACTCACGTCTTTAAACAAGGCGTTAATCAATTCAAATTTTCAAATAATTTTTGAAATAATTCCTTAATTTCTTAGAAAACACGCCTTTACTCACATCGCGTATTCACAAATGGACGTCCGTATTTGTCATCGTCAAATTTAAAGGGGTAATAATGACGCCCACTCACATCAATCAGTTCCCATTAATGCGCCTGGCGACGATTTTACAAATTCTCATGCAAATTAGAATAACGTCCAGCTTCAGGGCGTCAAAACTTAAAAACACGCCTCTGATCAAATCATCAATTTAAAAAGAAACGTCCTCCATTCAGCCGTCAATTATTCTCGACCGTTAAACCCCACTTTCCCCCTTTCTTCTTCCTTCGTTCAATTCTTTCTCTCTTTCCCTCCCTCCTGCAAACCCTAACCGAGCCCCCATTTCCCTCTCTCTCATTCTCACTCTCTCTACTCTCTCACTCTCCTCTCAAACAGATGGCTGGTGGCGGACAGAAACGGCAGAGGGTTATGGCCCCCGACGTGGTAGACTTGGAAGGGGAACAAGCCGGGGAGGGACTCCCCCCCCCCCCCCCCCGCGGCGGCCGAAGACGCACCGGCGGCGGTGCCCATTGAAGAACTGGAAGAGGAGCACGATGAAGATGGTGGAGGAGATGAAGGCGATGAAGACAACGAAGAAGACGAAGAAGGGGAGGAAGAAGAAGGAGGAGAAGATGAAGAAGACGGTGGAGAAGGGGAAGAAGAAGGAGAAGAAGATGAAGAACCGCCGGAGGCGGCGGCGGTGGCCCCTCGGCCTGGGCAGCTCTGGCGGCCACGCCAGCCAAGACAACCCCTCCGTGGGGGGTTGATTGGGCCCAAACGACAAAAGGTAGGCCCCCCCCATGCCCATTTTCATTTTATTTATTTTATTTTCTTCCATAGCCATAGCTCTGGGGAGAGGGCAAACCAGAGACCAGACAAATGACGCCCCTAGGGGCATCGTGAATTTAAATAACGTCCCACAATGGGTCGTTAATTACATCTTTTCATTTTCTAAAAATAATTAATCACATGAAAGAAACGCCCTACAGCATGTCGTTATTTTTAATTTTATCATGTTTCGCCAGCATGCTGTTATTTTCCCGTTATTTCATTTATTTTAAAATGTATGTATTTCTGTTATTTTAATTTCGCACATCAGCAACCCTGAAACCCCAGGAAAACCACGCCCCCCATCGGGACGTCAATTAGATAGGTAACGACCCAAGTTTGGTCGTCAATTAAACATTTTCCAGAAATGTAATTTAGGATAGAAAATTACTTTGTAAACCGCGCCCCCCCACAGGGCGTTACATAGGCAACTGACGACCCAGGGTTAGGCGTCAATTCCGAATTTTTCAGATTTTTAGAATATTACTTTCAAAACAACGTCACCCACAGGGGCGTCACTTAGATAAACAACGACCATGGGTAGGTCGTCAATTAAATGAGCGTACAGTATCACCTGAAACCTATTTGGAAATAACGTCGCCCTCAGGGGCGTCAATCATGAAAACCACGACCCACGGTAGGTCGTTAATTATCCAAGCAACAAATATCACAGTTAATGAGCTTAAATGAATTTCCACATGAAAACTTAAGCAAAAAGTTCTTTTATATGCATGCAGGGGCTGATGAGGACACGGATTTCTTGGGTCCAGGTCCGGGCAGCGTATTACGGCCTCCCCGAGTTCCAAAGAGCTAGGATAGATGCTATGGGATTTGGGGCCTTCCTTAGCATTGAGCCAGTCAGACCAGACCTGCCTTTGATTCAGGTTTTGAGAGTGAGATGGGATAGGTCTAGCCGGGCATTTATGATGCCATGGGGTCATATGGTTCCTAGTTTAGAGGATGTGGCTAGGATTAACGGGCTGAGGGTAGATGGAGAGGCTGTGAGCGGGTTCACCCTTCCTGACTATAGTGAGTTGACCCAGCGGTTGCTAGGGCTAGAGACGGTGTACGAGACACCGAGCGAGTGTAGGACCATCTTCTGCACTGACCTTACCATAGCTATGGGATTGGGGGACTCTAGGCAGAGATCTAGGGAGTCCTTAGAGCAGTTTTCACAGAGATTGATAGATGGGGCTAGGGCTGCCTATTGCCAGGATCCAGCTGACACGGAGAGAGCAGACAGAGATTTGAGGAGGTTTCTATTCTTGATGCTCGGGAGGCTGCTGCTCGGCACGAAGGGCGACATCATCAACTGCCGCTTCCTAGGGATACTCGAGGACTTAGAGGGCGTGGGGAGATACGCCTGGGGAGCAGCGCTGCTGGCGCACTTGATAGCCAACCTGTCCACGGTGACAGGTCGAGAGACGACAGTCAGTGGCTTTTCACCTTTTCTTCAGGTGTGCATTTTTTTCCTTTTATTCTTTTTCTTTTATTATATGCATATGCATGGTTAACTAATGCAATGTATGGATGCAGATTTGGAGCCATTTGTACATGCTCATGGGGCGTGTTGATCTACGACCCAGAGATGAGGGGTCCTTCCCTCTAGCACGGCGCTGGCTACCGGTGGTGATCGGAGCCCCACTCGCCTACGAGTTGTGAGTGTTGCGACGGGAGTTCCGAGACTTCCCCGCCTCACTGGTATGCATGATGCAATTTTTATTTTTATTTATTTTTTTTATGTGAAATATGATGATGATATGATGATGTGAATGCATGTTTGTGAATGCAGGTGAGGTGGAGACCCTATGAGGGGATGACCGACGAGGGCCAGCCGTGGGTCGTAGCGGGCCGACCTCGTTTTGGGCATGAGCTTTGGGTTCATTGCCTGAACGAGATTGAGCCGTTACGGCTTAGGCTGGTGATGAGGACCCTCGACCTACACCAGGAGTGGATCGAGGTTGGAGAGCCACGGGGAGTAGGCAAGAAGACGCGCGGTCGCACGAAAGCGATCGATTGGAGAGTGCGGTTCTTGGACCAGTATGCCGACTGGCGGCGTGGCGGGACCCGGGTCACTTCACAGGCGATCAACAGCTCCGAGTACCTCCGACGCTACTGGGAGGTCTACGCCGGTCGACCCCAGATGAGGGTCTTAGGGGTATGTATGAATGCACTTATTTCTAAGTTAAATGCAAATGCTTTGTATATCTATCATGTAATTAATATGTGATGAATGCAGGATGCGCGGGACATAGTGGCGATGGATACACATGCCCACCTACACAGCCTAGGGGCACAACTAGCCACTACACGGGCAGACCTTGAGACCTTGGTGAGTGTTTAATTTATTCTTATATGCATATGAATTTTTTTGAATTATTGATGATTAGCTACTGACAATCTTAATGAATGCAGCGTGCCCAACAGGGAGCAGTAGGGAGAGAGGCAAGAGAGGCCTCCAGCTCGAGAGGGCCTAGTGCAGAGGTGACTGCACTAGCAGAGCAGCTAGCAGGGGCAGTTGCACGGGCCGAGGCAGCAGAGCGCGACCTCGCCTCACGGGTATGCCTTAAATCTTAAACTCAAAATTATTCAATTGTTTATAGGATATATTCATGAAGATTGTTTTCTTACAGACCGAGGAACTCCGGGCCGCTATTACTTGCATCGCGGAGGGATAGCGGGCGATGGCCTCTCGGGTGAGTTATTTATTTTCAGTTGTATATTGCCTATTCCATGAATTATTAAATTGTGGAACTGATGATTTGTTTATTTTTTTGCAGACCTCGGAGCTACAGGCTCCGCTTACCCAGACTGCCCTGGCCGGTACAGAGTTGGCGATCCGTGAGCAACGGGTTGTGGAGCTGGAGCGGGCCTTGAGGCGGCGAGAGGAGTTGCCTCAGGACGTGGCGGAGCTACGACTCGCCCTCCAGATGGAGCGGAGAGAGCGTGCTCGGGAGCGCGAGGAGCACCAGGCGGAGCGTGTCCGGGACCGTGAGCAGTACGAGGCGGAGCGTGCCCGGGATCGTGAGCAACACCAGGCGGAGCGTGCCCGGGACCGTGAGCAGCACCAGGTGGAGCGTGCCCGTGACCGTGAGGAGCGGTCAGCTTGCGATCGGGATCTTACAGCCTTGAGGGCCCAGCTAGCCGTTGCACAGGAGCGGCTACGAGCGACCGAGGACCGACTTCAGCGAGGTCGGGAGCGGGCGCGAGCTGCAGGGTATAGCTTCACCAGCTCTACTTTTGTGGCGGGTTCCTCTCTTCGGTAGAGGAGCTAGGCAGAGGAGCCGGCTCGAGCTCCAGCTACTTCCCGGGGGCCCATGCCCCCTCCACCAGTGCCTCGTCGGGAGGACGAGAGTGAGGCAGAGAGTAGGAGAGAGGAGGGTGGAGGCGAGAGCTGAGAGACTAACTTGTACTCCTCCACCCTCACACCTGTACTTAGACATTTATGATGTATATAGATATGAAATTGAGATTTTGTTACCTGAGCACTTGTGTAGTTGTGTACTTGTACCTTCTTTTCTTTCTCGTCTTTTACTTTTGCCCTGTGCTTCCACACTTGAACAAACAAGTTAATTCATCTGTTCGACTTGGCCCCTTGCTCAATAAGCAAGGGATGTCTTCACTTTGACCTTGATAACGGGTCAAGGGGCCAAGCCTTTAATCAATGAAAGTGAATGATAGATATAAAATGCGTCATGCAAGCAAGCAAATGCAAACTGAAAATAAAAGATACCCATACAAGAATGCAATCAAGCATATGAGAAACAAAGGGCTTGAAATTCCACAGTCATTTTTTTGTTATTATTGGTATATATGCTTTTTTTGTTGAATTTTTGGTTTGAAAATGACACTTAATTTTGAAAAGGACGCCTATTTGAAAATTTTTGTTTTGGAGGCGAGTATGGTATAGAGCTTTGGAACCTTAACCATCATAATCTAAAATTCATTAGATTTTCTCAAGAGACTTAACAAAAGAGTCAACGTGATTTATACTTAGGCTTTTACTCATATTCTCTCGCAGCCCATCCTTCTTAGTCGGTCCTTGCCATTCTTCGAGTTCACAATCCACCATGGAGGGAGAAGAGAAGAATGATTAAGAAAGCTTACGAAAGGTTTTTCAAGAATGGGGCACGCTCCTCCCCTGCCCTTATGCCTGTTGGGATTAGGTC